>CM045739.1:16917500-17170000 GCA_024760905.1 Plotosus lineatus
AGGCTCGGGTGTAAAACCCCAACAGACTTACCACCACCAGAATCCCATCCAGTACACTTGCTGAGCAAACTGTCCTTGCAAACAGAAGATTTGTAAACAAATTGAACATGCCACTGTGAGAAACACCCCCCACCCACACACACACACACACACACACACACACACACAGCAGGAGTTGAGTTCCGCTGGACAAGAAATTATGTGTATTTACAATCTCATAAATAAACGTAATGACTGTTATTGAAGAGAAAGTCGGAGATAAGTTCCGCATGACTAGAGTCAGGAAGTAAACTGGACGTTAACGTGTAACGGGCACTGCGCAAGTGCACGCCCGAGCTGACCAATCAACAAACATAATATTATCAGTAAGCAATAATAGCTGAACACTGTCAATCAAACAAAGTGTGAGAATAAAGCACAGTTTGTTAGTTCCGCCTCCGGCTCCTGCACGTGTGTTAGAACACAAACATTGAGGCACAGAGAATGAATGGATAAAATAATCAGAAGCCATCCAGCCTGGATCTGCAGCCTAACGCTCAGTACTTTTATACAATTAATAGTATGTTTTTCTGCTGTAAATATGTATTAATATCTGTTTGTGCCTTGGAATAGATAAATAACTTTAGCTCAATTTGTAAATGTATTTCGCACATGTACTTGCAGCTGTAGTTTGAAATATATTTGAGAATGTTTTTGATTGAACTATAATATTTGATTCGTCTTCTGAGAGTAATAGATGAATCGTCTTCTGCTGAAAAATTGTGCGAGTTGTTGGCGTGAGATTCCATGTTGTTTATATCATATGCTGTGACATGCATGCAGTTATATTTCATGTGGTACTTTGTACCAACTCAGTGACGTCACGGTAACTTCTTTCGGGTCGATAACTTACACGACAAGCACATAAAACAAAACCGCTGTGTGTGCAATGGTTTATTTATGATATAAAATTTAAGACACAATTGCTTCAATAAACAACTTATTTAGTTGGCATTTCATTTCCCCTTTAAGGCTTAGGCTCCGGTCAACCAAGATGTGTGCATCCCCCCCCCACGGTCAGACCAGCCTATGCCCTTGCTGATCACAAACGTATACAGAAGACATAAATTCAATAAAATGTTTTTCATATTCTGGATTTTTCGTAGTCAGGGGTTTTCGTAAGAAGGGGGCTGACTGTATGTAAGTATAGAAATGCAAAAAGACTCTAATAAACTACAGGCCTGTATACTATATATGCTAAAATTAAGACCTTACTAAAATCACTTTTCTGTGGCAAAGGAGTCTTTAAATGCGCACCAAACTACACTCTCCTCTCCAGAGCTGCTAGTAAACATCTGCAATTCTTGTTGATTTGCACATCGAAGTCAACAACTTTATGCTTCTGAAACACAGAGATGCTTTTTCCCTTTGGGAAAGGAATACTTAATGGATTGCAGAGAGACTGGAGCCTATCTCCACTGACATTGGGCAAAGGTGAGGTACTCCCTGAAAAGCTTGCTAGACACACATTCAGTCATTCACCCTCACATGCAAAGCTGGGCAATTCGCAATACGTATGTCTTTAGACTGTAGCAACACACCTCGGGGGGGGGGGGGTGTCGGTTGGGTTTTTACACCCGAGCCATAGTGGCTCATCAGGCTGGTGCTTATCCCGGTTTCCGTAGCGTGAAGCGACCAGGAGTTCAACTCCTCCTGGATGGGATGCTAATGCATCACAGGTTACCTTCCCAGTATATTTTTACTGGTACCCATTTATACTGCTGGGTGAACAGAGGCACACTTGTGGTTGAGACCTTGCTCTGGGGTCTTAGCACAGTGAGGATCTCAGTGGGATTCGAACTCACAACCTCCTGATCATGAGCCCAGCACTCTAACCACTACACCACCAGCCCCACAAACCAACACACCTGAGAATATTCAAACTCCACACAGAAATGCCCGTCCAGGGCTCGAACCCTGGACGTTCTTGCTGTGCATTTGTCTGAAGATATATTGTTTCTTTGTACAGAGGAGACACCTTTATGTAAAGACAGTGGGGGTGGGAGAAACTTAATTGAACCAGAATTGACCCACAGATTCAGACTCAGTATATTTGCTTGCTTACCTCTGTTGGAGAGTCCTGCTCGTCTTTGTCGGAGTGGACATTACAGCTGTGTACTTCTGGTCTTTTTTCAGAACCTCTTTCTGATTTCCTTCTCTGTAGCAACCTTGTATTCACCAACTCCCCGGTCAAGAAATTTCCTTTCTGATGGTTTTCATCTTCCATTTTCTTCATCTCCATGTCTTCATCTGTTCCTCTTTCATGTTTTACTGTGGACACATTCTGTACTCCACACTCCTGTTGATCTCTTCTCATATGAAACCCACTGGGTTGAACCAGCGTTTGAGGCTCTAGTTCAACATACTTCATGTTTTCTACTTTTCTTTCATTGTCACTTTCTCTATTCACTGGTGTAATTTGCTGATTTCTTTCGAGTCTTGTCTTCTCTATTTTGTGTTGTTCTTGAGTAGCTTGTTTTTTTAACTGTCTCTCTGCTTCATTATCCGCTTCTTTGTTCTGGTTGCTCTTTCTGTTCCTTCGCCTCACCTCCTGACTTTTCTCACATTCCTTGCTAATCTGTCCTTCTGTCCACCTTTCACTCACTCTCTTCATTTTCCTTTTAGTCCTCTTCACCTCTACTTTGCCCTTACTTTCTTTTTCTGCCCCATCTTTTCTCTGGCTTACTTTATCACTTTTTTTTCCCCTCTCACTAGCATATCGACCATCAATTATTTTTTCGACTAGCTCGTCATCTGATGAGGTCAGTTCCTGCTTACTGATTTGATGATCCAGTTCGGAGAGGTTTGACTTCAGTTCATGGTCCAATGTTTTAATTTCCAACCGATTATTCATCCATAGATCAGGGAGTGAAGGGTTGCAGTTTACTGTGTTCTGGTACACAGATTTAGGTGTTATAGCATTAGAGGTCACATGGTTACATGGGCTCACAGTGTCTGGAGATTGATAGATAGGAGATGGAAGAGGTGATGGAGTCTCCTTCCCATCCTGTGGTTTCATCATCACGGTGTTGAGCATGAGAGTGTTGTTCTCCTAGATATACACAGGGAAGACAGGCTTCAGGGCGAGGGAATAAAAATATTCTAACATTAGCACCCATATGGGGATCTGTGATGTTCATGAAAATGTATTTTGCTGTACAGCAATAACTTCAGTTCAAAAAAGACATGGAAGCAAGGGAGAGTGGTAAAATTAGCATTGGTAAATATATCTTCTTCTTCTTTTCCTTTCAGCTTTTCCCTTCAGGGGTCGCCACAGCGAATCATCTGCCTCCATCTCACCCTATCCTCTGCATATTTTTTCTCTTACACCAACTGCCTTCATGTCTTCCTTCACCACGTCCATGAATCGTCTCTTTGGTCTTCCTCTAGGCCTTCTGCCTGATAGTTCCAACCTCAACATCCTACTACCAATATACTCACTAGCCCTCCTCTGTACATGTCCAAACCATCTCAATCGAGCCTCTCTGACTTTGTCTCCAAAACGTCTTACATGTGCTGTCCCTCAAGAGAACCTCAACATTTTCATCTCTGCTACCTTCAGCTCTGACTCCTGTCTTTTCTCCAGGGCCACTGTTTCTAACCCATACAGCATCGCTGGCCTCAACACCGTCTTGTACACTTTTCCTTTCATTTTTGCCGATACCTTCCTATCACACATCACACCGGACACTTTTCTCCAACCATTCCAACCTGCCTGCACACGTTTCTTCACCTCTTTTCCACACTCTCCATTGCTCTGGATTGTTGAGCCTAAGTACTTAAAATCCTCCACCTTCCTTATCTCTGCTCCCTGTAACCTCACCATTCCTGTTGGGTCCTTGGCATTCATACACATGTACATTGGTAAATGTGTGTTCTGGGGAAATACAAAAACTGGTGAGGTTCATGACATAAAAGTTTTAATATTTCTAAAGCAAGGTTGTGTGTCAAACATCACACTTCTTTGCAGTCTGCTTCTTAAAAAGTATCTCACACCCCCATAAATTCATATTTGTCAAATCGCAAGCGTGTGCTTCCACCTAGTGGTCTGAAAAATTCACAGTAAGAATCTCAAACTCTAACCAAAGTGTTTTAGGCTGGTTCATAGTTCTGCATGGGAATGTATGATACCATGAATTCCTAATCAAAGCATTTCTGAAATATTTTAACTTGTGTGATCCAGCAGAATCATATTGGCTGTTATAATGAACTACAGCCAGTATAGTAGGGCAGTGGTGGTCTAGAGGATACAGCGCAGGATCACTAATCCTAAGCTTGGGGGTTCGAGTCCCCACGGGGTTGTCACTGTCCCCCCCCAGTGCAGCTAACTGGGTTATCAAAGGCAGGCCATGTCTGTCACTGTCTATGGTGAGAGGCATGTAAAAGAACCATTGCTGACTTTTGTAAAGAGTAGCTGCAAAGTCGTCAGCGTGTTTCTGTCCCTTGCTAAAAAGGGTTGTGACAGGAAGGGCATCCGACGTAAAAACCTCTGCCAAATCAAACGTGTGAATCAAATGATTTGCTGTGGCGACTCCAGAGTAAAAGGGAAAAAGCCGAATGGAAGACAGACAGACAGCCAGTATAGTCTCACACACACACACACACACACACACACACACACACATAGTTATATTTACCCAGTGGACATACTGTAAATGAAAACCAAAAATTGAAAAATGTTGTAAAGCTAATGTTAGCGACAGCGCTTGACTCATTCATTTTCTAAACTGCCTAATCCTACTTAGGGTTTAGGGAGGCTAGCAACCATCTCAGCTGATTCTGGCTGAGGGCAGAGTACTCCCTGGACAGCTCACCAGGCCATTGCAAGGAAAAAACACGCTGATGACTATGCAACCTACTCTTGACAAAAGTCAGCAATGTTTTTTTTATATGCCTTTCACTACAGACATTGAGAGACACGGCCGACCTTTGATAACCCAGTTAGCTGCACTGGGGGACAGCAGTGACAACAAATCTGATAGCGGGGCTTGAACCCCATCAGTAATCCGGCATTCTACACCGGGCCACAGTGGTGACTCAGTGATTTTCAATTTGAATCCTTATATCACCAAGCTGACATTGGCAGGCCCCTGAGTGAGTAATCTTTAATCATTATGCGTTATGTTCAGGTTTAGATTCCAAAATTGCTGTTGAAGGATGGGTCAGGTTAAGATGGAACATTCTGAGCCAGCAGTGCTGCACGGCGGCATATTTTTGAGCATATCCACCTTACAGAAGGAAGGTGCTGGGTTTGAATTCCAGTCTCACGGGGTTTCTGTGTGTAGTTTACACGTTCTATCTTTGCTACCTCCGGGTACTCTGTTTTCCACTGAAATTTCAAATATGTACAGTACTTTAGGATAACGTGCTGTTCCAAACTGCCGCTAGTGGGAACGTGAATGGTGTGCGAGTTGAGCCTAAGATGGTCTGGCAAGCTCTTCACTGACTGGTGTTGACTGATATAGGCTGTAGCCTCCCCGTGGCTCAAATTAAACAGCTTAGCAAATGACTGAGTCAACAAGAGTGAATGAACCAGTCTATAGCCTTACTTCATTCAAAATCATGGGCTTGATTAACCTACATACAATATTTTAAAAATAAATGTGACTACCAAAAACCAAAAATTCAACTTTTTTTTTGTGCTAGGAAAAGGATAGGGAAGTTTTTTTTTCCCATTATGATGCAAAGCTACATGATTATATGGAATATTTGCAAGTTTCTCACCCCTGTGTACAGTCCACTGGGAACATGGTTTTGCTCAGATGATTTGCATTTATCCTGCCTCTCATGCCACAACCTTCGAACCTGCTCAGCTTGCTCCTCCTCTTTGCTGCTGTCCTCAACCACCTGAGGATTAAAATTCACATCTAGAGCACCGAGGCTGGATGAATGTGATGGCCTAACAGCAGGCCTGTTGTGCTCATAGGGCATGCAGGCAAGAGAGGGTTTCGGAGAAATTTTGTTTTTCTGGGTGACCTCGTGAACAGGAGCACATGTCTGGGTAGAAGGAGCGATAGATTTGTCAGAATCTGAGTTTAGGGTCTGTGTATTGGTGGAAGGACCTGAGAAGGGTACGTTTATCGGTAGATAGTTCTCTGGGTTACACTGAGAGTCTGATGATCTTGTTTCTTCTGAGAAACCCTGGCGGAACTGCAGCAGTGCAAGCCCCCAGCTATCATGTTCTGCTCCATCTTCTGATTCTGACCCCATCTCGTCATATGCTGAAACCATACCGGATTCCTTCTCTAGCACACTGAACACCAAGCTCTTTCGTTTCGTTAGCAGGCTTGGCCGGGAAAGCAGGGAAGTCTGTAAGGCGATCCAGTTCCCATCTGGAGATTGTAGCACAGAGGAAACACCTATACAGGGAGAGATAAACTGGAGAGAGTAAATGTCGCTGTCCATTGTTTGCTTTTATTTAAAACTACAGTCAGCCCCCTACCTACGAAATTAATCCGTTCCAGCGCCTTTTTCGTAATGCGGGGATTTCGTCAGTGGGGGTCAGATTTTACATGTTAAACGCCTAATTCATTCTAAGGCTCCAGTCTTTGGACTGGATAAACCTCATAAACCCTTTAAAAATTATAAAAGTACACCAATTTTGTATGAAATATGTGTTACAAGTAAAAGAAAACTATTTATTAAACAATTAAACCATCTTATTAATATATTTATTAAATAAACCATTATTAAACATTTTTATTAACACACACACACACACACACACACACACACACACACACACACACACACACACACACACCTCTCTTTCTCTCGCTCTCTTGCTGTGAGCCACGCCCACAAGACATGGAATTCAAAGCGCAGTCTCTGCTTGACAGGGAGATCCAAACTCAACTTTAACTTGATTCCTTGAGGCATCGGAATTCCAGATGAGCTCAAATGCGCCCATATTTATTAAACATTTACTGAATTAAACAACTTAAAAACTAAACTAAAAACTAAAGAGTTAAGCTTCATTCTGTCTCTATCTGGGAGGCCAGCGGGGCGGGATGTTGAGAGACAGCCAATGAGAGAGCAGCTCGTGCATCGTGTGAAATTTTGATTGGCGAGTTTGAATTTCTTTTCGTAAGAGGGGGTTGTTTTCGTATCCCGGGGACGAAAACTTAGGAAAATTATCTTCGTAACTCGGGGATTTCGTACCCAGGAGTCGTCGTAAGTAGGGGGCCGACTGTACCTTGTTCCTCATTAAAATGAAAAGTTACTTTAACTTAGTAAAATAATTTTAATGCGAATGCATCGAGGTCAGTAAAAGCAATAGCAATATCCGTATGCAGTGAAAATACAACATTGCGATGTTTTAAAACGTTTAAGCATTTCATTTGCGTGTTTTTGTTTAAATATATTATTTTGCTTACAATTAAGAACATTCATTTAAATCCAATTACCCCCCTTCCCCCTTTGTACTGCACATAGATTCTTTTTTGAAGTTTGAAGGGAAGTGGGCAATTTAAGTGAGGCCTACAGCAATCTATGTTTGTCTGTCTTCCTTTTGGCTTTTTCCCTTTTACTTGGGAGTCGCCACAGTGAATCGTCTGATTCGCACATTTTTTTTTAATTTGGCAGAGGTTTTTACGTCGGATGCCCTTCCTGTCACAACCTTTTTTTAGCAAGGGACAGAAACACGCTGACGATTTTGCAGCTACTCTTTACGAAAGTAAATACGAAAGTAATGGTTCTTTTACATGCCTCTCACCATAGACTGTGAGAGACATGGCCCGCCTTTGATAACCCAGTTAGCTGCACTGTGGGGGACAGTGACAACCCTGTGAAGAGTGGAACTCGAACCCCCAACCTTTGGATCAGCGATCCAGCGCCCTATATATAACCTAAAAAAGCTAAACAAGATTTTTCTAGTTCCTGTCAAAATGCTGTCATAAAAGTGGGTGGCATATTGGACTATTTCTCCAAATCCATTTTAATACGTGTACGTTATTGTAGTTTTATATAGCATGCAGTGTTTCCCCTGACAAATTAGTTCTATTTGTGGTCCTCAAGCTAACCTAATATTGCTCCTCATGCTAAGATGGTGGGAATTCCTTTTTCTGGGCCTGCTGCTCTTACCTGGCCACAACACCTAATGGATTCCTTCGGCATGAAAATGAACAAACTTCAGCACATTGTCCACATTTTCTTGAACCACATTAACTGCGGAAAATTCTTTAACTAGAAACAGCTGGATTATTAACACAGCTACACTGTTCTCAGTTATCCTAGACAAGCTGTTGCACTTACTTTCACCCGCAAACAAGAACAAAAATAATTTTTCAGCATCATTGCAGTAAAACAGCACACACTTATTCTATAAAAAAACACAAACTTAAATTAAGGACTATATATACTAGTACTGTAAGGCATATGTAGTGTAATACACCTAGGAAGAGGCATCAATAGTAAAAATTAAAAGTTTAAAGAACTTGAGATAGACATTGTTGAAAGTATAGAAACTATAAGAATTGTATAAGGTAAAAAGGTACGGTAAAGTCTGTTGGGTTTTTACACCTGAGCCTAGTGGCTCATCAGGCCGGTGCTTATCCCCGGTTTCTGTAGCGTGAAGCGACCAGGAGTTCAACTCCTCGCTAGTCCATTGCAGGTTACCTTCCCAGTAGATTTTTACTGGTACTCATTTATACTGTTGGGTGAACAGAGGCACACTTATGGTTGAGACCTTGCCCAGGAGTCTTAGCACAGCTCACTGGTCTCAGTGGGATCTTGAATTTTGACTCTTAAATGCACCAGTTTTAGATAAATTTGCACTGATCCTTGTGATGACGCTGGATGGATGATGATATTTGCATGACGTAGACCCGAGTGAATCCTCATGGAAGCACAAAGTAATGGATGCTTGAGAGTAAAAACAAGAAAGAAAAGGGGATCAAAGCACTGTGTACAGCAGCTCAGGGGCTGTAGCCAGGGGACAGTTCGGGGGACCTTGGGCACACTCCATACCATATAAACATGCACATTTCTATATGAAGCCTTCTGTTTATGACAGGTAGTGGTGGCCTAGTGTAATAGGGCGCTGGATCGCTGATCCAAAGGTTGGGGGTTCGAGTTCCACTCTCCACAAGGTTGTCACTGTCCCCCCAGTGCAGCTAACTGGGTTATCATTGGCCGGCCATGTCTCTCACTGTCTCTGGTGCGAGGCATGTAAAAGAACCATTGCTGACTTTCGTAAAGAGTAGCTGCAGAGCCATCAGCATGTTTCTGCCCTGCGATGGCCTGGCAAGCTGTCCAGGGTGTACTCTGCCCTTGCCCGGAGTCGGCTGGCATGGGCGCTAGCCTCACCGCGACCCTAATTAGGATTAATTGGTTACAGAAAATGAACTGCTTCTGATAGGACAGTAACAATGAAAGATCATTCTATTACAAAGTCTAAATATATCTCCTTTTGAATCAGTAAACACACAGGGAAGACAAAGTTGAGTTTGGAGTCATATCTTGAGAACTGCACGAATAAAATTTTTTCATACACCATCCATTTGCCGAATTGATTAATTCTACTATGGTCACACAGTCTCAGCTGAGTCTGGCGAAGGAGGGGTACACCCTGAATAGCTTGCCAGTCCATTGCAGGGCAAACACACACACACACACATACCCAACATGGCTTCATCTGACAGGAACTACATAAGGTCATCTTAATAAGCCATTGGAGCCGGCTCACCACGAGGTGGCGATCGGTTGATAGCTCAGCTCCTCTCTTCAACCGAGTGTCCAGAACATGCAGCCGAAATTCCGGTCACACGACTACAAAGTCGATAATCGAACTGCGACCTAGGGTGTGCTAGTGCCAAGTACACTTATGGAAGCCCTTATGTTCAAACAATGTCCACGGTGGACAAACCATGATAAGCACAGAAGGCCAACAATGAAACACCATTTCAGTTCAGACTGGAGAGGCTGTACTGATCACACCAGTCCAGGTCACACTATCGTTGCCCATGTGGGCCTTGATGTCTCCCATGACAACGAGGAGTCTCCAGAGGAGCATTCTCCAACACACCCTTAAAGACTCCAAAAAGGGTGGGTACTCTGGACTGTCAATTGGTGCATAAGCACAACCAACAGTCAGGACCTATCCTCCCACCCGAAGGTAGAGGGAAGCTACCCTTTCATCAATCGGTCAGAACCCTACATGTGGGCACCAAGATGGGGCAACAAGGATGCTCACACTGGCTCGCCACCTCTTCACATAAGCAACTCCAGAATGGAATAAGGTCCAGCCCCTCTCAATAAGGGTGTACCAGAGATATGTGTGGAGTCCAACTATATCTAGTCAGTATTTCTCAACATCACACACTAGCTCAGGCTCCTTCCTCGCCAGAGAGGTGACATTCCATGTCCCAAGAGTCAGTAGCTGAAGATTGGTCTTGCAAAACCCATGCCTTTGGCTGCCATCCAACTCACAATGCACCTGACCCCTATAGCCCCTCCCACAGATGGTGGCTCTATTGGAGGGCGGATACATGTCGCCTTTACGAGCTGGGCCCGGCCAGGCTCCATGGGCAGGTGCCTGACCACCAGTTGCTTGCCTTCGAGCCCCTCCCCCCAGACCTGGCTCCAGGTGGGTCCCCAGTGATCCGTGTACGGGCAAGGGAAATTGTGTACTTATGTGTTTCTCTATAGAGGTCTATTGAACTGCGCTTCATCTGGACCGTCATCCAAGACCTGTGTGCCTTGGGTGACCCTACCAGGGGCATAATGTCCCCCAAGATATAGCTCTTAGGTTGACTAAGAC
This sequence comes from Plotosus lineatus, assembly GCA_024760905.1. Lineage (NCBI taxonomy): Eukaryota > Metazoa > Chordata > Actinopteri > Siluriformes > Plotosidae > Plotosus > Plotosus lineatus. Next base: position 16,928,299 of record CM045739.1, read on the forward strand.
ATGCAAACCCCTGCACCATGACAAGATGGTGATTTGAGGAGGGGCCAGTTGCTTTATTTTTGTGCAAATTTTCTCAAAAATAATTTGTTTACAATGCTATAGTGTTAGTGGAATTGCCAATATTTAGCTGCTTGACAGATGTAAAATCAAGGTGGATTTTTCAGCAGAGGTGTCAGTGGGTGATTGCAGAGTTATTTCACTTAAGAAAAAAAAGTGCTTTTAAATACTGTTTAAATGTTTTGTGTACATTATTCTGTGATAAAAGCTGTGCAGAATTCTGTCTATGAATATGAAGTTCTCATCTACTTTTCAAAATTCATATTTGATTCATATTACAACGCTAAGAAAATCTGTGGTTACCCACTTACACTGAATAGGGTCCCACATAATCTAATTATGACCAACCATCATGCTGGCTGTGGCTCTGTAGCACTATGATGACGTTTCATACATTTTAAATCCTTAAAAGAGAACTTGTGTGACTGTCCCTGATGCTTTTGTGATTGCGTCCCACAAATAAATCAATGCATGGAAAACAATGGTTGGTGTGTGTGTGTGTGTGTGTGTGTGTGTGTGTGTGTGTGTGTGTGTGTGTGTGAGTGGGAGGGGAGGAGGGGGAGAGAGAGAGAAAGAACTTACTGGAGTTGTCTAGACGGTCCACATTTTTCCACCCCAGTATGGATGCTCGTGACTCTCTTCGTAAAGATGAGTAAATATCGAGATTTGCCTCTGGTTCTGCAACTTCAACCACCTTGTCTGCTTCAAGGGTTGTGTTTGGGAGCTCATCAGTAGTCACACATAGTGCTGATTGAGATGCCTATAAAAGAAACATGAATAATAATAAACAAAGAATTACAGTAACCCAGGTGGAGGCATTAATATGGCATGGTGAGAAAGTTAGATTTTATATTGTGACAAATAATGATAGAAATAGCAATAATTTGTTAAATGTCTGAAAGAAAATGGATTATTGTGATTGTTTTGATAATTTATTGTATATCTGTGAATCAGACAAGTGCATTAAGATGTACTGAGTGACAACAGTAGTAGATCAGGTTTGGTTAACTCTCTATTCAGTCCTGAATCCGAAGACATGACCTGGTACTTAATCAGACCTAATCTAACCTGTAAAGAAGACTTTTGGAAAAAATGAACTTTAACTTCATCTGACTTGGTGGCTGAACTAGATTTCTGATTGCAGCAAGTTAAATTGACAATAGTGAGTGTAATGAAATTTAAACCAGGAGAGGACCATTCCCTTAACTTTAATGACATAACTGGCCTGTTGAATATTCACCAAATTAGTTGCAAAATGTTTGTCCAAGGGTATGTGTCATACCCAGGTTTTTTTTCGGCATGCCTGTGTGCCAGTACTGGACTGGGAAGTATTGCATGTGCTTGATGATGACTTGGGGGAAGGCAGACAGCGATTGGGAGTCTGACACCAAACAAAGTTATAATCTGTTTGCATATCTGAGCACAGCTTCCCCCTCCGAATAATCTGCAAAGAAAAAAAAGCAAATGCAGAGTTAGCTTTTCCTTTGCAGTATTAACTGAATAATCAAAAAAATCTTTAAGTATAAAATATTATAATTACTTACTTTTTGAACTATTGTAGTTGCAAGTTCCTCGACAAGCTCATCTCTATGTTCACACAGATACCGTGCCTCATTCTGCTTCTCCTGATGAATAAAAAGTCAGTGGGGGAAAAAAATAAGCAACTATAAGATAAGTAAGATATCAACGTGAAAAGAAAATTAAAAAAAAAGAATAAAGTGAAAGGCAAATAAGGCAAGCTGTGTTTGTATTATGTCCAATTTATCCAAGAATTAAATATGTATTCCGTGTTCCACAATCACATGACGCTTACTACACTATTTTGGATGCTTCAAGCACTGTATACGAGGTGTGTGTTACAACTGTGAGACAACACAAGTGCCCAGCTGTAATTTCCAGATGGTAAAACACTCTTTTCATTAAAATGTAATGAAACTCCCTCAGCTTTCAAAGTGTTCCAGCCTGTGTACCAGCGATGGCAGGAATGCCGTTTTCAGTATAACCAAACAATACAATTGCAAGTCATGAATTCATATTAGTTTATGATAAAACATATTTAATTTTTTTTTTCTAGTTATTTATTCAGGTAGGTGGTAAAAGTGTGGAGGACAATTTAATTTGCACATTAAATATATATATATATATATATATATATATATATATATATATATATATATATTTTTTTTTTTTTTTTTTTGAATGTTTGAATCTTCTTTTCCTTTCGGTTTTTCCCTTCAGGGGTAACCACAGCGAATCATCTGCCTCCATCTCACCCTATGCTTTGCATTTTCTTCTCTTACACCAACTACCTCCATGTCCTCCGTCACCCCATCCATGAATCGTCTCTTTGGTCTTCCTCTAGGCCTTCTGCCTGGTAGTTCCAATCTCAGCATCCTACTACCAATATACTCACTATCCCTTCTCTGTACATGTCCAAACCATCTCAATCTAGCCTCTCTGACTTTGTCTGCAAAACGTCTTACATGGGCTATCCCTCTGATGTGCTAATTCCTGATCCTATCCATCCTCGTTACTTCCAAAGAGATCCTCAACATTTTCATCTCTGCTACCTCCAGCTCCTGCCTTTTCCCCAGGGCCACTGTTTCTAAACCATACAACATTGCTGGCCTCAACACCGTCTTGTACACTTTTCCTGTCATTCTTGCCGATACCCTCCTATCACACATCACACCGGACACTTTTCTCCAACCATTCCAGCCTGCCTGCACATGCTTCTTCACCTCTTTTCCACACTCTCCACTGCTCTGGATTTTGAGCCTAAGTACTTAAAATCCTCCACCTTATTTATATCTGCTCCCTGTAACCTTCTCGTTCCTCTTGGGTCCTTGTCATTCATACACATGTAGTCTGTCTTACTGAGGCTAACTTTCATTCCCCTCCTTTCCATGGCATACCTCCACCTCTCTAGATTTTCCTGCACTTGTTCTCTACTCTCACACCAAATCACAATGTCATCTGCAAACATTGTAGTCCATGGAGAATCTTGTCTAACCTCATCTGTCAGCCTGTCCATCACCATCGCAAACAAGAAGGGGCTCAGAGCTGACCCTTGACGCAGTCCCACCTCCACCTTGAATTCATCGGTCACTCTGACAGCACACCTCACCACTGTCTTACATCTCTCATACATACCCTGCACCACTTTAACATACTTCTCTGCCACTCCAGACTTCCTCATGCAATACCACAGTTCCTCTCATGGCACCCTGTCATATGCTCTCACCAGATGCACAAAGGCACAATGCAGCTGCTTCTGAGCTTCTCTGTACTTCTGTATTAACATCCTCAAGGTAAACACTGCATCTGTGGTGCTCTTTCTTGGCATGAAACCCAACTGTTGTTCACAAATGCTGACCTCTGCCCTTAGTCTAGCTTCCACTATTCTTTCCCATAACTTCATCGTATGGCTCATCAACTTTATCCCTCTGTAGTTTCCACAACTCTACACGTCTCCCTTGTTCTTAAAAATGGGCACCAGCACACTTCTCCTCCATTCCTCCGGCATCTGCTCACTCTCTAAGACCTTGTTGAATGTTCTTGTCAGAAAATCTACTGCTACCTCTCTTAGACACTTCTATACCTCCACAGGTATGTCATCGGGACCAACTGCCTTTCCACTCTTCATCCTCTTCAATGGTCTCCTCACTTTAATCTTACTAATCTTTGCTACTTCCTGGTCCTCAACAGTCACCTCTTCTACTCTTTTTTTCTCTCTCATTTTCCTCATTCATCAGCTCTTCAAAGTACACTTTTCCATCTTCCCAGCACACTTCTGTCATCAGTCAATACATTTCCCTCTCTATCCTTAATCATGCTAATTTGTTGCACATCCTTTCCTTCTCTATTTTTCTGCTGTGTATATCATTATAAATCATTTTCTCCCTCCTTACTGTCCAATCTAGCATATAAGTCATCATACACCCTCTGTTTGGCTTTTGACAAAGCTATCTTCACCATATTCTGCATTTCCCTGTACTTCTGTTCACTCTATTTGGTCCTCTCAATGTCTCACTTCTTCTTAGTAAACCTCTTCCTTTGTACACACTCCTGCACTTCGTCATTCCAGTCTCCTTATCTACTTTCCTTCCAGAGGACACACAAAGTGCTCTCCTACCCATTTCCCTGATCACATTAGCTGTTATTGTCCAGTCATCTGGAAGCACTTCCTGACCACCCAAAGCTTGTTTCAACTCCTCCTTGAAGACAACACGACACTTCCTTTTTCAGCTTCCACCACTTTGTCTTCTGCTCTGCCTTTGCCTTCTTCACCTTCCTCACCATCAGCATCATCCTGCACACCACCATCTTATGCTGTTTGGCAACACTCTCACCCACTACTACTTTGCAGTCACTGACTTCCTTCAAATTACATCACCTACACAAGATGTAGTCTACCTGTGTGCTCCTACCTCCGCTTTTATAAGTCACCATGTGCTCCTGTCTCTTCTGGAAGAAAGTATTCACCACAGCCATTTTTATCCTTTTTGCAAAATCTATCAACATGTCCTTCTGCGTTCTTGTCCTGGATACCAAACCTGCCCATCACTTCCTCGTCCCCTCTGTTGCCTGCATCAACATGTCCATTGAAGTCTGCACCAGTAATCACTCTTTCACCTCTCGGGGTACTCTGCATCACTTCATCTAACTCACTCCAGAATCTCTCCTTCTCTTCTAGCTCACATCCTGCCTGTGGGGCATAATCACTAACAACATTGAACATCACGCCTTCAATTTCTAACTTGAGACTCATCACTCTATCGGACACTCTTTTCACTTCCAGAACATTCCTGACAAACTCCGACTTCAAGATGACTCCTACTTATACTTTCTCTTCCCATCCACACCATGAAAAAACGGCTTCAACCCCGCTCCTAAGCTTCTAGTCTTGCTACCTTTCCATCTGGTCTCCTGAACACACAGTATGTCCACCTTCCTCCTCTGCATCATGTCAGCCAGCTCTCTACCTTTTCCTGTCATAGTTCCAACATTTGTTTAAATGCTTGAATGACGCATTTTAATGTTTGAATGGCGAGTTTGAATTTTTAAGATGGCGCTTTCGTAATGTGAACTTGTTTTGTATCCTGAGACAAAAAAATTAGGAAAATTCTTTTCGTAACCTGAATTTTTCGTTTGGTGAGACTTTCGTAAGGTGAAGTTTCACTGTGTGTGTGTGTATATATATGTATGTAGAGATATATACATCATTTGTAAATATATAAATATATATATATATATACAGACATTCCCCATCTTACGAACGGGTTATTAATGAATATATAAATGAATTTGTTTGTAAGTTGTTACAGGGCATTCTTTAGAGCAGGGGTCCCCAAGCTTTTTCCTGCGAGGGCCACATAACTTTCCCTTCTCTGATGGGGGGCTGAGGTCAGTTTATAACAGAAAAAGTGTGACGATTGCGGGGCTGCCGAAACGTAAACATTTATTGTTTTCCAGTAAGCCACACATAATCAAATATTAGTAACCATTTCTGGGATCTTCTCAGAAAAAAGTCAGGAAATAAAAAACAAAACAAAACAAAAAAACAAACAAACGCTGCTTGCTATCAGTTGAGCAGAAAGCTGCTCGAATAGACGACTGGTTCAGTCGAGCCTGGCGTACAAATGTATTCTCCTGAACTAACGGTCCACTTTTTAACTTTGAGAGTTTGTCTACTTGCATTTAACCTTGAAAGTGATCATACTCGTCTTTGTGACGGGATTCAGAGTGTTGGCACAGGTTGTATTCTTTGAATAACGCCACTACCCTTTGAGAGATGATACAAATGTTTTCTTTGCATTGAACAAAAAAAAAAGATAACCATTGGTCCACTGCAGGTTAAATACCCTGCATTCTGAATCACTTTTTCTCTTGCATAACCATTGTACCATTATTCCATTCTATTTGACAAGGGAGAGTCTCGGACTTTTGTTTCTGGGGGATGGCGGGCTCAGATAGGGGAACAGACAGCAGAAGAGTGGAATAGAATGCATGTTCTAGATGTGTATTAGTCTTGATTGCATAGCCAGACAAAAAAAAGTAATTATTGGTATTGGTATTGTTGGTATTGTTCAGGGGGCCGGGCTAAATGTGGTGGTGGGCCGTATACCGGCCCGCGGGCCATAGTTTGGGGACCATTGCTTTAGAGGGTAACATATGTTTAAACCTTGTATAAGTAACCTATACAAGTTTGTACTGTATACAATCTCTCTCTACGTAATCACCTGTACATTATCAATATCATTATGTCCCGTTTTTAAACTCAGCGCAGTGGATCTGATCAGATTTTCAGGAACAAACAGGTCAGGTGATGGAGGGAAACACAATGACAACATGCAGGCTCTGGAACCGCTTTTAATGCTCGTTTTTTATTGTGTTCTATGTACATTTTTTACATCTAGTTTACGAGCTCTGACATTTGTCTACTCTTTAGGTTTTTGTGTGTGTCAACACATTTCCCACAATCAATGACATGAAAATTTTACAGGTTATCTTTGTCAGAGAGGGTTGGTGATCTTGTGAAGATCTCCGGAGACCATTGTACTATCATGTTCATTCATTAATTTTCTGAACTGTTTAATCCTAATTAGGATCACAGAGAGGCTAGCGTCCATCTCAGCCGACTCTGGGTGAAGGCAGAGTATACCCTGGACAGTTTGCGAGGCCATCTGTGCACTATAATGTACAATATGTTAAATCGGTTTAAAAAGATGGACAACTGAAGAGTATACTGTATAAGCGTTTGAATTGATAGTGGACAGACATAGACAGACAGACAGATAGATAGACAGACAGGGCATATAGAAATGGAACAATTACTCTGCAAGAGGAATAAACAAAAACAAACCAGACTATCCTTGTAACCATCTGCTTTAGAGATTGCTTCCTCTATGGCCTCTTCTGCCACACGTAGGGCAACAGTGAGAGTCTCTGCTACACTGTAACCTACACACACACACACACACACACACACACACACACACACACATATTGTGTATATTTTATTTATATATATATATATATATATATATATATATCAGTGGATTTATTATTCAAAGGGGAAGCACTTAAGAAGAGCACTTTAACTACAGTACTAATGACAAAGAAAAACACAAACAACATTAAACACTGGAATCAGGACCCATAGAGAACACAGGGAAGCAGGGACGTGATGTAAGACAATCTTGTGGCGCAGAGGTGAGCGTACAGTTTGTGTTTATAGGGAGTACATGAGAAGAGTGAATTCAGCTGGGAACTGCATTCAGCCCAAGCAGCTCAGCCATGCCCCTAAGCCGGAGCGGGCAGAAAACAGAGTTAAAGAATACAAAGAAGCTGGGACGTGATGCGAGTTAACCCTCTGACGCAGAGGTGAACGTGCTTGTGTTTATTGGGAGTAGATGAGAGGACTGAATTCAGGTGTGAACTACTGCACTCAGTCAGAGCAGCTCAGCCATGCCCCTCAGCCGGAGCGGGGCGAGTTAGAGAACACAACCATGAAAATCAAATTCCCCCCAAAACACAGACCATAACAAAATAACAGAAAAGAACATGAAGTGTAATAAATTGGATAAACAAAACAAAAGGAAAAACATGCTGCAGCACAGTACATAAAATCACACACACAAACAAACATTCGAAACATTAAATTATGTACTGTACTGGAATAATAATTGAAAAAGACTTTAATACTAAAGTGCTTTACAACAGTTCAGATGATTATTCCTCTTCAGGTACTTCAGAGGAAACTGTCATTTCTTCAGGAGAGACATCCAACGTCATTACCTTTTTCTGGTGCTTAGCCGGCATTTGAGTGGCACCATAGAACTTAACTGGTAATTAAAACACACTAAAAAAAAACAGGCTCATTGACAACTTGTGCGCGAATGAGAAAAAAGGGGTGTATACATCATCTCAACCAATCAGCAGGAAGTAGAACAGCCATTGACTATATCACGTGACAGTTACTCTGCAATCTGCGAATATTCGGGGGCGTGAGTGCAAAACCGCGAATAGTCAAGGGCCTACTGTATGTTAATCTCCCCACCCACCCACACACACACACACACACACACACACACACACACACACACACACACACACCTCATCTTAGAACCTCCTCACTTCTGTTGTTGATGATTCATATGGACTTACATATACTCTCAGAAACTCATGACATTTCACTGCCAGCAATTTAAAGTCCTTTACTGAAATTCCCAGAACAATAATAAGATAACCAACTCGACTTCATGTTAAAATATCATGAAGTTTCTGTTACATGATTTGTATTTTTATCTGGTTTCATCCAAATGAGGATAGGTTTCCCTTTTGATTCTGGTTCCTATCAAGGTGTCTTTCTCATGTTTTCCTTTCCACCATTGCCACAGGCATAAATATTAGGGATGTGTTAGGCTTAAAGCAGAAAGTTTTAATTATTTATCATATTTGTTTTTCTAAGTAAAGCTCCTTTGTGGCAATGCCCCCCCCCCAAGTTTTAGTTTTCAAGTGTTGAATCATACTTTTTCATTTTGACACATTGAGCCAACATCGAACCTTTCCCGCTGTTAAGCACACATAATTTTAACCAATCAAAATGCCTTATTCTCTTAAGCACATGACTCATGTGGTAATGCTCCACCAATCTCTCCTGCTGCTTTTCAAGCTTTTTTTTATTATTAGCCATGGCAGCATAGCTGGTATTGTTTTTACTTTGTATTTATTTATTGATTAATTTATTTTGTTACTCTGCACTCCTGCATCTCAAAAATTGCTTGAGATATTGCCATCAAGTTCTGGGTAGCAGCTAAGGAACAATGAAATGTGAATTAATTAATGAAACAGTCATTTCAGGTGAAGTTTAAGATCAGCAAAATGGCCGCCAATTAATTTTAATGGTTAGGCAGTGACTGGTGTGATTCATCCATTGGGGGCTGCTAGTTTTGTTTGACTTTCTAAACATGCCCTTAAGTAAAATAATTGAGGCTTCTCTGTAAAATATTCCTGGATAAAGTAGATACATTCGGCAAGAAACATACAGCGGTTTGCAGGGAATGAGTAATCTGTGCTAAAGGGCGACCACTGTGGATATTACCATGGTGGGATTTTTGAGGTTTGTGGGACAGTTCCAGCTGCACTCAATGGGGCTGAGCTTAGTGCTGTCATGGCTAGGTCAATTGCAAACTGGAAATGTACTGTACAATACTTATTTTATAGCATGGGACGCGCGCGCGTGTGTGTGTGTGTGTGTGTGTGTGTGTGTGTGTGTGTGTGTGTGTGTAAGGACTGTTGATCTGTTTGATAGGAATTACATAAAGACATACACTTACTTTCACTTTGCTTCGAGATTGCCATGTCACATGCACTGCCAACATTATCATTGCTGACTGCAGGGACATTCACTTCTGGATAATCAGAGAAAAAAAAAAAAAGATGAAGTAATAAAAATAGGGTAAAAAGAATATTAAAGGTGACGCTGTAAGCTTTATTTTCTATAGCGTTAGGAAGAGTTTGTTTGTGAGTGACCTTGACCAACTTTTCAAGGTCAGAGAGACAAAATTGTGTCTTAGGTTTTTGTATCTTTACATGCTGTACATCGAAGCTGGGGTTTCAAACTTGCTATACTTGGTCTATATTGGCATATTATGAACTAATCATTTCAACTGAAGCAGCCTGACCCCTGTAGCCTATTTTTCTAGTTGGTTCTCAAATGCTTATTGCATCATGGCAGTATAGTGGTTAGGGTGCTGGGCTCATGACTAGAAGGTCATGGGTTTGGATTCCAGTTATCCTTACACCATGCTAAGACCTTGGGCAAGGTTTTAACCACAAGTGTGCCTTTGTCCACCAAGAAGTATAAATGGGTACCAGTAAAAAAAAAATAAAAAAAAAAGAAGAAAAAAGAAGAAAAAACACTGGGAAGAGAGTTCCCAGGGAACTGCATTGGCAGCATACATTTTATATGACATCTTAACAGGTGCATAGTTTTATTGTGTCAACGTGGGATGAACATTTTTATTATACACAAACTATTTGAGACAGGGTGTTAACACTTGGATTGCAAGATGCCAGTAAACTTTTTGAAGACCAGGAAAAAAAAGTACTACTCCATAATAGTTATGTCCAATGATTTATGAACCTGAATCAAGAATTTATAAATTAATCTCTCCAACTTAAACTTCAAGCAGCTTGGTCATTACACTACAGGTGTATATATGTACACTGTTCCTTATATTTTAGTAATTTACAGCTCATTAGTAGTGACCATGTTTTCCCCTTGCTCAAGTGCGGTCCCTGTAACAATAAAGTCTCTCCGTGTTCATCCTACTCTGTCGCCTACATTTTGGGTCCGGCTGAAAGTTCCTGACGGCACAGTTAGCTTGATAATTTATGGTGCATTTAGATTTGCACCTTGTACCAATAAATGATAAATTCAATAGAGAAAGTGAGAGAGAGAGAGAGAGAGAGAGAGAGAGAGAGAGAGAGAGAGAGAGAGAGAGATTGTATACAGTACAAACTTGTACAGGTTACTTAGACAAGGTTTAAACATACGTTCCCCTCTAAAGAATGCCCCGTAACGACTTATGAACAAATTCATCAAATGAACAGCCGTCCAGAACGTAACTCGTTCGTAAGCTGGGGGGCATCTGTATATATATATATATATATATATATATATATATATATATATATATATATATATATATATATATATACACACACACAAAAGACACCAGGAGTATAGGCAATAGGCATAAAGTTTGAAGTTTGGAGGGACGGCATATGCTCACTTCCCTGTCAATTACAGTGATCGCCAGCCAATCCTGGACCTCTGTGAGCTCACGCACATGAGGGGGTGGATAGCGCTTTCCCTCCAAGTATTTTAGACTGCACCCAAATATGCATGCCCTGCAATTCGAAACAAGGTGGATGGCTTGCATTGCATATTATGGAGGGTGTGTGTGCATGCTTTTTACCCTCCCTGGTTGACGGTGGTCATGTGACAGAGAAGGCAATGCTTGATGGGTGGGAATTGGATACGGCTAAAGTAGGGAGAAAATGGGGAGGGGTGTTTTAACAAATGATGAGTTAAACATCGAATGCTTAGCTACAATCAGAGTCCGCTAGAACTACTCTTATGAATCTTCTTACGCAAAGGTTACTCTCTTGTTGAAGTGCAACCTTCTGTGTCATCAGCAGGTAGCTCAGGATAGTTAGTGTTTCGTCCCTAACCTGGACACTTCACCTGAGCGAGGTAGTAAAGGCCAGTTGTGAAAACCCAGCCTTCACCCACAGAAGGATGCCAGTTGTTTCGCTTCAGCCACAGCCATCTTGAACAACTCCCAGCCACTACGCCAATGACTTTGATAGCTTGCTTCACCTGGTTTGGACACATGCCTAATTTCTGCAGGAAGTAGCGTACTGATGAAGACGGGGCCTTGCCCAGCCCAAAAGTGAGGAGACATGGATCTGCCCTTACATGGACCAACCACTTGTGAGAGGGGCTAAAGGGGTCAGGTGCAGTGCGAGTTGGGTGGCAACCAAAGTTCTGTCAGACTGACCCTTGAATATTGACTCTGACTCCTGGGACATGGAACGTCACCTCTCTGGTGAGGAATGAGCCTGAGCTGGTACGTGAGGTGGAGAGATATTGACTAGATATAGTCGGACTCACCTCAATGCATGTGCTCTGGTACCACCCATCTCGAGAGGGGCTGGACCTTATTAATTTTCGCAGAGGCTAAATTTTAGGTGATTGGAGTTTTGGAAAATCCCTCAAAAATTTTTGGAGAAAGGTGGTCATGGGTTTCCCTTATTCAGGTAAAAGAACCATTCCTGACTTTTGTCAGGAGTAGCCAATTTGTTACCATCAGTGTGTTTTGCAATGACCTGGCAACGATGTACTTTGCCCTCCTCGCCCAGAGTCAGCTGATAAGAGTGCCGACCTTCCCGCGATCCTAATTAGGATTAAGCAATTAGGAAACGAATTAATGAAACTGGTGACAATCTTAAATGACAAAATATTTGCTGTTTACTAAAATTTTACCATAAATTTAATTAAGGCATAAATTTACAAACCTTCAAATAATTGTTTGAAGTGAATGGTAATGTGTCTGCGGTATAATACAACAATAATGTTGTATAGACTAGCAACAAGAATCAAACTCTCTTCACTGCAAGCTATTTGTGTTCAGTATCGGGGAATTTAATGCATTGTCAGTAGATTTATACCCCTGAGGACTCAGAAGTCATGGTTGATGCCTGTGATATTATATCCACCCAGTTTCAGCTCCCTCTGAAATGTCCTTGGCTAGAAAGCCTAAATCAGAATACTTTATTGATACTCGAGGAAATTGTGTACACACAGTTGTTCCATATAAAATAAGAATGAGAATAAGAATTAAGAAATATAAACACACACACACACACACACACACACACACACACACACACACACAAGCAATTATACATACAGAATATGAATATATAAATATCTATATGCAAGTCTAATATTGGAAATTATCTACATAAATAGATACAGAAAGAATACTGTCAGTCAGTAATATGCACAGTATTATCAATCTGACAAAGAGTAGAATGTAAATGTAGTGCAAATGAAAATGGTTCACAGTGGATATTGTTGCTATGTGGAGGAGTCGTGCAGTTTAACGGTCATAGGTAGGAATGATCTCATGTATCGTTCAGTGGTGCAGTTAGGTGGCATCAGTCTCTCACTGAATGTGCTCCTGTGACTGACCAGCAGAAGGATATTGTTCAGTATTCTCTTTAATTTTGGACAATTGTGTTTTTAAAACCAGAGCCCTCAGCACCACCCAGGCCTATGTTCTGAACTGAGCAGAGGGCTAAGCATGTGATGGTGCCCACACCCCTCAGCTGCCAGAACCCATGAATGGTTCAAACCCAGAACACAACCCAGAGCATGTAGAGCATGACGCAAAACATGACGCACAGTTTATTCCAGAAGTCATTCCTGAGAAAGTTTTTCTTGGCCTGATCCGAAGATGATTCAAAAGCCTATACTAGGATTTTAACAAAGGTCTACAACAGGGCTGTCAAACTCGTGCCACAAAGGGCTATGTGGCTGCAGGTTTTAGTTTCAACCAAGCAGTAGCACACCTGACTTGTTTCATTTAAACAACTGATCTGAGTCTTTAGGCAGTTGATTGATCAGTCTCTGTACAGAGCACACAGATTGACCAATCAACTGCCAAAGACTCAAATTGTTTATTTAAATTAGCAAAATCATGTGTGCTGCTGCTTGGTTGAAACAACAGCCACATGGCCCTTTGTGGCATGAGTTTGACACCTGTGGTCTACGACAAGGACTAAGCCAAAGTCTACACCAACGTGCACGCCGGAGAGAACCCCAGAGTCTTTTTTCTTAATGTTTCTGCATACATTTAGTTGCTGACTTACAAACTGCACGACTTATGACTACCCATGACTAAAAAATATATATATATGAATAAATAGCTTATGTACTTGGGTATCATGTATGTGAATATCATCAACCTAGCCTGGCTGATTCGAACATATTTATGAGGATCAAATAGGCTAAACTATGTACAGTGATACCTCGGCTCACGAACATAATTGGTTCCCAGAAAGTGTGTGTGAGGCGAAAAGTTCGTCTTCCGAACATTTATTTCCCATAAGAAACCATTAAAATGAGAATAATCCGTTCCCAGGTCCCCATAAAACATAATTTTCTACTAAATAAGCCTTAAAACTACACAAAAATATACCTTATTTTATGTATAATAAATGTCTATTGTATTGTAATTAAAGAAATAAACTGTACTGTATAATAAAGTCGTTTTATTTACCTTTGTGATGGTAGTTGATGGCTTGATGGAATGGCGTGGGAGGAGGAGGGAGGGAGGGACTTACTGTTTGGAAGGAATGTTTGGAAACGCCTACTGTTTGGAAACACCCTTAGCCACACACGCACCCTTAATAGCTTCCTTGTTCTTAAGGATGGGAGCAATGGTAGACTTAGCGTACTGGTACTGGGACGCTGAGTCACACAAACGCACACCTCGTTCGTGTTTTTCAATGATCTCCGCCTGTGGTGGGGTCTTTTTCGGTCCCATAATAGCAAAAGTACACTCAATATGGTCCAAAATGTCTAGCAAACACAAACCACGTCCGCACTCAAAGAAAGGGGGTGACGAACTGGGATGCCGTGAGCGTGCGTCAGCTTCTCGTGGCCGCCACCGTGGCGCTGTTCGACCGCGTGGTTTGGTTTGTCGGCCGAAAACTAGTTCGTCAGCAGAGACTATATGTTCGCAAATTTAATGTTCTTGAGGCGAAAAGTTCGTGAGCTTAAGCGTTCGTCAGCGGAGGTTTTACTGTACATGTATTTAGTAAGAAAAATATTAGAGAGAGAGAGAGAGAGAGAGAGAGCGCGAGAGAGAGAGAGAGAGAGAGAGAGAGAGATTCAAACATTCGTCACAAGAAAAAACCCAATAACATTATCAGCAGGTTGTTCTCAAATGTTTACATTACTGTTTATACAAAAGGGTAAATGAATTTACATTAATGCAGAATTAATGAAAAAGACTATCGGGAGACAAAAAAAAATCAAACATACAGAAGAATGCATGTTTGCCTGTGTGTATGACTGATTGTAGATACAAACACGCATACAGAAAGATGGGGAAGGATATACAGGGATTCCTTGGGGGCAGTGGTCGTCTAGTGGATAGGGTGCAGAATCGCTGATCCTAAGGTTGGGGGTTCGAGTCCCCACAGGGTAGTCACTGTCGCCCCCAGTGCAGCTAACTGGGTTATCAAAGGCGGGCCATGTCTGTCACTGTCTATGGTGTGAGGCATGTAAAAGAACCATTGCTGACTTTCGTAAAGAGTAGCTGCAAAGCCGTCAGCGTGTTTCTGTCCCTTGTTAAAGGGTTGTGACGGGAAGGGCATCCGACGTAAAAACTGATGCCAAATCAAACGTGCGAATCAGATGACTCGCTGTGGCGACTCCCGAGAAAGGGAAAAAAGCCGGAAGGAAAAGAGGACGACACAGGGATCCCTTGCTATTTCGCGCTTCAATTCATGCAGTGACAACCGTTGACAGTGGGCCTTGAACCCCAAACCTTAGGATCAGTAATTCAGCCCCTGACTACTGGGCCACCATAGCCCTCGTATTCATATTCAGGGAGCCCTCACTACTTCGCACCTCAATTCATGTGGCTTCAGGGCATCCTGTTTATTTATTTGTTTTTTTTTAAAATATTCATTGAATTAAAAAATAAGGAAGTTAAGGAAGAATATGGGAAAAAGTTAAGGAAAATGCCTCAAAAACAAGGCCAATTATGGAAAAAAACCTAAACAAACACAAAACAAAAAACAACACAAAACCCTCCATCAAAACTAGTTAGATTGTTGTGAGGTGACTCCTGTGACGATGACTGTTGTAATAATGAAGAACAGATCATGGGCATTGCAAAAAATATTGATATTGCTTCAGGGTAACACCTGAAGCAGCTGAAAACAAATTTAATTAGTGATTCCCCCAAACCTCAAACATGTAAAACTATAATGAATTGTTGAAAAAGACAAAAGTGGTAAGTGTAATTTTCCCAGCAAAACAACATTTTTAAATCTTTCCATAGTAATTATTTTAATAAACTATAATTTTTACTATATAGGATCATTAAAATAATATATTTCGTGACTAGCCCTCTGATATGCTGATGTAATGTAATCTAATTCCGAAAAGATCATTGTACATCCCAACCATAATGGATCAACAATTTTTAGATATATAGAAATATGCAAACATTCTGTGGAAAGATACGAATGATGTAAAAAGCAGTGGCTGGTTCAGCAAATTAAATTTACAGACGTATCCAGAGCGACATGTTATTTGCCTTGCTAGGGAGCCCAACAGTGGTGATGGTGGGGATTGAGCTGCTGACTGTTAAATCCACCTTATGCACTATGCCGCCCTTCCCCCCACCAACCCAAAGTTTACACCCTTGCCTCACAGTAGAAGATTCACTGGTGGAATTAATTAGTTACTATTAATTATTACTTTGCTCAACACCTACCTGGCAACTCTGCCAATGTTTTTCTCTCAGTAATGTGCTTCCTGTAGAGAACTTTGAGGACTTTAGCACTCCCGAACCTTTTAAAACGACTCTTGACGTTGTTATAAAACCACTCCAAAGATTGGGCCCTCAGAAGTCTGTGACACACATATATGGTGGGAAGAAAAGAAAGTATTATATACTCAAGAATCTACAGTATACAGTCTACAGGGATCCCTCACTTTATGCGGCTAATTGGGACCTAGTTCCCCCCGTGACCATCGAATTCCGCAAAGTAGGATCAACCTCCCCAACCCCCCTGCCTGACATATACGTACATGTATATTTGTATATAATATTAATAAATGCATATTCTATGCTATGAATGCTTATAATAACAAACATTCAAAAATAATGCATAACATGAAAATAAAATATAAATACACATACGTACACTTATGTGAAGTGCGCATCTGAGTGTCTGCACTCTAGTGACACGCTCCCGCTAGCATCCGAATTCGGACCAGCAGCTTCAACAACAGTTCCTACCTACAAGCCACCTGCACTACCGCCTCAATATTTCTTTCAGTACTCTATGCAAATTTTCAGCTTTTATTTAGTTTTTATACAGTCGGCCCCCAATTTACGAAATTAATCCGTTCCAGAGCCATTTTCGTATTGCGGGGATTTCGTAAGTAGGGGTTGCATCTTACATGTTAAACGCCTAATTCATTCCAAGTCTCCAGTCCTTGGACTGAATAAACCCCATAAACCCTTTTATAGACATATTAAACCATTTTATTAACATTTATTAATTAAACCATTATTAAACATTTTTTATTAACACACCTCTCTCTCTCTATCTATATCTATCTATCTATCTATATATATATATATCTTCTTTCTTCTTCTTTTCCTTTCGGCTTTTCCCTTCAGGGGTCGCCACAGCGAATCATCTGCCTCCATCTCACCCTATCCTTTGCATCTTCTTCTCTTACACCAACGACCTTCATGTCCTCCTTTACCACATCCATGAATCGTCTCTTTGGTCTTCCTCTAGGCCTTTTGCCTGGTAGTTCCAGCCTCAGCATCCTATTACCAATATACTCACTATCCCTCCTCTGTACATGTCCAAACCATCTCAATCTAGCCTCTCTGACTTTGTCTCCAAAACGTCTTACATGGGCTGTCCCTCTGGCGTGCACATTCCTAATCCTATCCATCCTCGTTACTCCCAAAGAGAACCTCAACATTTTCATCTCTGCTACCTCCAACTCTGCCTCCTGTCTTTTCCCCAGGGCCACTGTTTCTAAACCATACAGCATCGTTGGCCTCAACACCGTCTTGTACACTTTTCCTTTCATTTTTGCCGATACCCTCCTATCACACATCACACCGGACACTTTTCTCCAACCATTCCAACCTGCCTGCACACGTTTCTTGACCTCTTTTCCACACTCTCTATTGCTCTGGATTGTTGAGCCTAAGTACTTAAAATCCTCCACCTTTCTTATCTCTGCTCCCTGTAATCTCACCGTTCCTCTTTGGTCCTTGGCATTCATGCACATGTATTCTGTCTATCTATCTATATATATATATATATATATATATATATATATATATATATATCCTTCTCTCGCGTGAGCTGCTGGCCACGCCCACAAGACGTGAATTCAAATTCAAAGCGCATTCCCTGCTTGACAAACTCAACTTTAATTTGATTCCTTGAGGGATCGGGATGCCAGATAAGCTCAAATGCGCCCACATTTATTAAACATTTACTGAATTAAAACAACTTAAAAAACTAAAAACTAAAGCATTATTCCTTCTCTCTCTCTCTCTCTCTCTCTCTCTCTTTCTGTCTGTCTGCACGGGCGAGTGCGCTGCAGGCCACGCCCACAAGACATGTATTCAAAGCGCATTCCTTGCTTGACCATTTACTGAATTTAAACAACTTAAAAAACTAAACTAAAATCTAAAGCATGAAGCCTTCTTCTGTCCCTATCTGGGAGGCCAGCGTGGCGGGATGTTGAGAGACAGCCAATGAGAGAGCAACTCGCGCGTCATGTGAAATTTTGATTGGCGCGTTTGAATTTCTTTTCGTAAGAGGGGGTTGTTTCGTATTTCGGGGACGGAAACTTAGGAAAATGTTTTTCGTAATCCGGGGATTTCGTACAAAGGGGTCTTCGTAAATTGGGGGCCGACTGGATTGCTTTACTCCTCATATTATACAGTATTTATTCTTTACTTTATATTTAATCTACATGTTAATCTTACATGTAATATTGAGGGGGTCCAACAATTTCATTCCGGGGAGTGCTATTCTGCTGTTACCTGTGTATGACAAATAAACTTGAAACTTGTATTAACGTTGTACCAGTGATGTCTTTGGTCATGATCCAGTTGTTAGGTGAATGAATGTAGTTAATACATACAGTGTGCATACTTCTGCCATAATTTCCAGCCTCCACAGCCAAACTTGTGTGTGTGTGTGTGTGTGTGTGTGTGTGTGTGTGTGTGTGTGTGTGTGAGAGAGAGAGAGACGGACAGAGGTAGAAGTATAGTGTGAGAGTGTGTGCTGACCTGATCTTGTGGCAAAAGGAACAAACATAGCCATTCTCGTGCTGTGCATAGGAGCAACAGGCTTTGCAAACATTGTAGCAGCAATAGAGGCACACACGGCGTGGCTTGAGAAAGAAGTTGAATGGCCCACAACAGCGAATGCAGCACTGTTCATTAAAGCCACGCTGCTTTGCCAAGAGTAGACAGCAAGCACCCTCTTCCTCCAGCTCATGCTTCAAATCCCTACACAGGAAAAAGAAAGAAGCTAGCAGGTGTATACATAGATATAAAGCCAGCAGGAAAGAATGGAGATGACGTTAAGAGAGACAGTAAATGAGTGAGATAAAATGGAAAGCTTACGACCATCTAAAATGTGTGACAGAGGTAAAATAGACCAGAATATGAGACAGAAAAAGGAGAACGCAGGCAAAGGTCTGAGGAAAATTGTAAATGCTTGAGAGTAAAGAAGAGTGAGTGGTGATGGAAGGGCAAAAAACAAAGAGAAAACAAAATGGGATGTAACATGGGAAAAGAGAGAAGGAAGAGTACAAAACATGAGCAGAAAAGGTCGCCAAAGCAAGGAAACAAAGAGAATTATTGATTAATTGAACTATTGACTCAAAAAAGTGCATGGTATAGAATTTGAATTCCATGCTGGGGCACAGTTAATGGTCAGAGTTCAGCTGGACATGGCAGTCCAGTTCCTTTGAAATCAGTTCCTTTGATTAGGACCAGGTCAACATTACCAACTCACTGCACCTGACCAATTCACAATATGTCACCTTCCTGCTCAACTCAAAAGACACACTTTGTGTATTCTACATGTATGAGAACTATAAAATCAGCAATATAAGATGACAAATTGTTTTTATTTATTATTTATTTTTCTCTAAACTTTTGACTGGTTTTGTGTGCTTGTAAGCTCCACCTTAATACGGACTACACAACAAGGTAGTGCTATGAGTTAGAGAGTAAGTTGAAAGTAGCATGTCTGGATAAAAATGCAATATCACCAAAAATACATCCTTCAAAACATAATATTTAACATTATCAAATTCAAGCATCCATAAACACAAACTATGAAAAATCTTGTTTAAAAAAGGTCCCATGTCCAAGTTATTGTAAAACTGGAAAATCCTCTTAATTTGCCATTTTTCAATAGCTTTTGCGATTGCTCAGGGTATTCCTGGATTATACATATTAAGTAACAGAATATTCTACCTACTTACAGAATCCCAAAAGGGTTCTCTGAATCATATACAGTGGTACCTCAATTTACGAAATTAATCTGTTCCAGAGCCTTTTTCGTAACCTGCATTTTTCGGAAATTGAACCACATTTTACATGTAAAACGTGTGATTCGTTCCAAGGCTCTCAATACTACCCCTAAACCCTTTAAAAATTATAAAAGCATACCTTTTAAGACCTCCTTCTGCTTCAATATCGTTCCGATGGTAGATGGGTTTGGCTATATTCCTTTGTGATATCACACGAGCCCGTTTCCTCTTCTCACTCGCACCAGAAATCACACACGCGCACGTGTGTGTGTGCTGACCATGTCTTCTTAGCAGAGTTACAAATGTTTATGGAATTACAAATGTTTATGGAAGGTTAAAAGCCTCAGTCAAGAAATAAAGCATAGAACAACAGTAACTCTGTCCTTTACACGAAAAGCATCATGGTAGATTCAGCTTCATAATAGACAATGGAAGGTAGCTGCGTCATCCCTCCTAGCCAATGGGATCCCTGTCCAAGATGACATCAGGTGGACCTGTCCAAGATGGCGCTCGAGTGAAGGCGACATGAACGACAGCTCAGTTGTTAGCCAATGGGAGGCCAGCGGGGCGGGATATTTGAACGTCATTGATGGGAGAGCAGCTTGTGCATTGTTTGAATGGCGAGTTTGAATTTTTAAGATAGCGCTTTTGTAACGTGAACTTGTTTCGTATACAGAGACAAAAATTTTAGGAAAAGGCGTTTCGTAACCTGCATTTTTCGTTTGGTGAGACTTTCGTAAAGTGAGGTACCACTGTAACAGTAAAGCAATGAGAACCTCAAAGCAGACATGGCTTGGAGTATATAGAACTCATCTGTCGCTTGGAAGATGCCAGTTTGATTGTGCTGATTGGTTGAACGCCAGATTAATTTAGTTTACAGTTAGGTAGTTTCAAATGTGAACATTCACAAAGTGGTTATTTAAGTGTAAGTGCTATTTTCTCAAAAAAGCATTTCCTGATTAGTGACATACAAAGTGATGTTTCTTTCTAAATACAGGGATTCCTCACTCTCCATGGTTAATTGGGACTGAGATCCCTCCACGACTGCCGAATTCCGTGAAGTAGGATCGACCCCCCCCCCCCCCCCGACTGATGTATACGTATGTATATGTATATGTGTATATAATATCAATAAATACATATAACACTATAAATGCTTATAATAATGCATAAGATGTAAATAAAATATAAATACACACACACATACAGATGTGCACCGCACATAAAAATGTAAGTAGGTTTATTGGGGATTTTGGGTTGGTTTTTGTTTGTTTGGGGTTTTATTGCATAATTAGCCTTGTTTTGTAGCACTTCCACTAACTTTTCCCCCATTCTTCCTTAATTTCCTTATTTTTCAATTCAATGAATATTTAGAGAAAAAAAAAAACAGGATGCACTGAAGCCGCATGAATTGAAGTGCGAAGTAGCGAGGGCTCCCTGTATATGAATATGAGGGCTGTGGTGGCCCAGTAGTCAGGGGCTGAATTACTGATCCTAAGGTTCGGGGTTCAAGGCCCACTGTGTGCTCAGGAGACCAG
The DNA here is from genome assembly GCA_024760905.1 of Plotosus lineatus. Lineage (NCBI taxonomy): Eukaryota > Metazoa > Chordata > Actinopteri > Siluriformes > Plotosidae > Plotosus > Plotosus lineatus. The sequence goes on from CM045739.1 coordinate 16,949,803, forward strand.
GTGGAAAGGTAGCAAGACTAGAAGCTTAGGAGCAGGATTTAAGCTGTTTTATCATGGTGTGGGTGGAAAGAGAAATGGAGTCGGAGTCATCTTGAAGGAGGGGATGGTTAGGAATGTTCTAGAACAATGCCTAGTTCTAAAAGAGTGTCAGACAGAGTGATGAGTCTCATGTTAGAAATTGAAGGTGTGATGTTCAATGTTGAATGGACATGTTGGTGCAGGCAACAGAGGGGACGAGGAAGTGATGGGCAGGTTTGGTATCCAGGACAGGAACACAGAAGGACAGATGTTGGTAGATTTTGCAAAAAGGATGGAAATGGCTGTGGTGAATACTTTTTCCAGAAGAGAAAGGACCATAGGGTGACTTATAAAAGTGGAGGTAGGAGCACACAGGTAAACTACATCTTGTGTAGATGATGCGGTTTGAAGGAAGTCAGTGACTGCAAAGTACTGGTGGGTGAGAGTGTTACCAACAGCATAGGATGGTGGTGTGCAGGATGATGCTAATGGTGAGTAAGGTGAAAAAGGCAAAGACAGAGCAGAAGACAAAGTGGTGGAAGCTGAAAAAGGAAGACTGTTGTATTGTCTTCAAGGAGGAGTTGAAACAGGCTTTGGTTGGCCAGTAAGTGCTTCCAGATGACTAGACAAGAAATGTGATCAGGGAGATAGGTATGAGAGCACTTGTGGCAACTACAGAGGGATAAAGTTGATGAGCCATACGATGAAGTTATGGGGAAAAAATAGTGGAAGCTAGACTAAGGGCAGAGGTCAGCATTTGTGAACAACAGTTTGGTTTCATGCCAAGAAAGAGCACCACAGATGCAGTGTTTGCTTTGAGGTTGTTAATAGAGAAGTACAGAGAAGGTCAAAGGGAGCTGCATTGTGCCTTTGTGGATCTGGAGAAAGCATATAACAGGGTGCCAAGAGAGGAACTGTGGTATTGCATGAGGAAGTCTGGAGTGGCAGAGAAGTATGTTAGAGTGGTGCAGGACATGTATGAGAGATGCAAGACAATAGTGAGGTGTGCTGTCGGTGTGACCGAAGAATTCAAGGTGGAGGCGGGACTGCATCAAGGATCAGCTCTGAGCCCCTTCTTGTTTGCGATGGTGATGGACAGGCTGAGAAACGAAGTTAAACAAGAATCTCCATGGACTATGATGTTTGCAGATGATATTGTGATCTGTAATGAGAGCAGAGAGCAAGTGGAGAAAAATCTAGAGAGGTGAAGACATGCCCTGGAAAGGAGGGGAATGAAGGTTAGCTTCAGTAAGTCAGAATACATGTGTGTGAATGAAAAGAACCCAACAGGAACGGTGAGGTTACAGAGTACTTAGGCTCAACAATCCAGAGCGATGGAGAGTGTGGAAAAGAGGTAAAGAAGCGTGTGCAGGCAGGTTGGAATGGTTGGAGAAAAGTGTCCGGTGTGGTGTGTAATAGGAGAGTATCAGCAAGAATTAAAGTAAAAGTGTACAAGACGGTGATGAGGCCTGCGATGTTGTATGGTTTAGAAAGAAGTGGCGCTCAGGAAAAGACAGGAGGCAGAGCTGAAGGTAACGGAGATGAACATGTTGAGGTTCTCTCTGGGAGTAACGAGGATGGATAGGATCAGAAATGAGTACATCAGAGGGACAGCACACGTAAGATGTTTTGGAGACAAAGTCAGAGAGGCTCGATTAAGATGGTTTGGACATGTACAGAGGAGGGATAGTGAATATATTAGTAGTAGGATGCTGAGGTTGGAACTACCAAACATAAGGCCTAGAGGAAGATCAAAGAAGAGATTTATGGATGTGGTGAAGGGAGACATGACGGTCGTTGGCGTAAGAGAAGATGCAGAGGACAGGGTGAGATGGAGGCAGATGATTTGCTGTGGCGACCCCTGAAGGAAATAACCGAAAGGAAAAGAAGAAGAAGAAGAGGTCAAGAGCCAGTTCATTTTGTGTATACATGCAGACATTCAGAAACTGGTTCTGTCATTGTAATTGCTATATGTTTTCATGTGTAAAAAAAAAAGTGTTTTTCATGGTGTTTGTGTTCTTGTATTGAGGCTAGCTTTAAATAACAGATTGTAGATTTGAATTTTTAATTCCGAATGTTAGAATTTTTCTATGGCTGTACATAATATATGTAAAACTACAGTAAATTATTATCACCTGGTTTGGTCAGTTGACGTTATGTGTAATAAGTGTGCATTGAATTGACACAGACGCAAATAATGAAGGCTTGAATCAAACTATCAGCATCTTTTAATTATACAAACTAATGTTTGCTATGTGCACCAAGTGATAGAAGACATTTTCATTGGGATGCTGGATATGACTTTTATACCTTCAAGTTTGCATTCTAAAATCACATCAAGATTTGTAACCTTAGTTTTTGTTTGTCGTTACCCTCAATTTCAATTTTTTTTTTTTTTTAACCATTCAGTTTTAGTATCTATTCATTAACTGCAGTTAAATATTACTGTAGCTTGTCTGCAGTATCTACCACTGCATTATCCAACAGGTGCAGCTTGTGTATCAACCCAGAATTTAGATCACGTCATGAAGCCTCTGGTGGAAATTGCCAACTACTAGTATATCTACATGCCGGGAGTCTATGAGAGCTCTCACATGAGGGAAGGATGACATACACTCACTTCCCTGTCAGTCACAGCAATCACCAGCCAATCATGGGCACCTGTGAGCTCATTTGTACGAGGGAGGACAGCCCCCAAATAAGCAATTAGGAAGTGGTGGTGGTCATGTGTTAGGGAAGGCAATAGTTGATGGGTGGGAATGGGCTACTACTAAATGAGGAAGAAAATGGGGAAAAAAGAACCTGAAACTGCAGGAGTAATTTAAAATTCTGCCTGACGCGGATCAAAAGGTCTCTTAGTCTTTGAATAGTTGGTCATCCCTGGTTCATAATTATCTATTGCAATTACTTCAAATTCAGTTTATCAAACCCACTTTGTCAAGTGAAGTAAAGTTCTTCTGTCATCACCACACCCAGCTGTCCACATGAAGTAAAAGAAAATGTGAATTCACAGTGACTAAACAGTACTGACTGGTCAGGGTCCTAGGTGCCCAAGACTAATTAATGTCTATAGAAATTCAAGATGTCATAGCTTCGCCAGGTTCAAATAAGCACACCCCCCTTCCCCCCAGGGCATCACTCACTGATGACCCAGTGAGTCAGATCATGGCCCAGTCACATGATTATTGATTCATGAAGTACATGTCACAAATTCACCTGTCAGCACTCACAGTCAATTACATCTGCAAGGTTGTTGGCAACAGTCAGTCTCGAGGGATCATGGACTTCTGTGCTAAATCTAAAATAGGGAATGGCACCTTAATATGATTGCATGGGCCCATATGGCTGCAGTAGGTGCAGCTGATAAATCAAGCTTGTCTTTGTTTTCTGGAGTCTTTTATTCTCTGCCTGTTGCTTTCTTTCTGAACTTGATGCCTCCATGCGTCTCTGCATGTGGCTACTGCCTGCCAGGTTGTGCTGTCCATGCAAAATGCCTTGATGTTTTGTTTGGAAATATCTTTGAATTCCAGCTTTGGTCTGCTGGTTGGCCTCTTCCTTGATGCCAACTGCTCATACAGGAGGACCTTTCATATGCTGACGTTCTTCATGCAGGTGACAAGTCTCAGTCAGTATAGGCATTTCGATTTTAGGAGGATGAACATAGTTGGGACTCATGTTTTCTCAAATATTGAACTGCTGGTGAAATGATCTCTCCCTGAGATGCCTAGGACACATCACAGGCAGCACATATAGATGGTGTTGAGACATTTCTCCTGATGACAGCACAGGGTCAATGTTTCACTTCCGTAGAGGTGAGTTTTCACAACACACATCATGTATACCTGAGCCTTGTTGTGTTCGGTCAGTTTCCAGTTTGTCCCAACTCAATATTTGAGCCTGGCCAGTGTTGTTGCAGCCTTTTTGAGGTATGTTTTGAGCTCTGTGTTGAGGGAGAGAGTGTTGGATAATGTGAATCCCAGGTACACAAAAGTGGACTGCTTCAAACTCATAGTAGGTGATGCTTACCGAGGGCAGTTCGTAAACATTGTCACATGGCCTGCATTTCCATTACACTGATTGTGAGGCTGAATATATTGTAGCTACAGCAAAAGGGTTCAGCATTTGTTACAGGCCTTCTGCTGTGTGTGTGGTTATTAGAGTGTTGTCAGCAGATACGAGGGCCCTCATAAGTCTCATCGGTTCTTTCATTTCAGCTCAGAGTCTGGAGAGATTGAAAAGGATGCCTTGTATGGAGATAGGTGCCCTCTATGGTTGTTACAAAGGCACACTTGAGCAATACATAAAATCATTCTAAGCATTGTTGGAGCAAGGACTTGATTAAAGCTACATCAAAAATGAAAGTCGTACTAGTCAGTATCAGTTATGTCCACCATTCACCTGGACACACGATGCACAATGCATGGAGAGAACCAGACATCAAATGTTGTCCTTGGAGATGTTCCGGCACTGAGCCTGCAAATTTGGCACCAACTCATGGTGGTTTCCTGGGCTAGTTCATCTGGATACACGTCGTTCCAACTGATCCCACAAATGTTCAGTGGGCAATAAGTCTGGTTAGTAGGCTGGCCACAGCAGGACAATCATCCATCACCATCTTGGTACCTCACTTGCTGACATCCATCATTCTAAGAAAACCTGGATTTGTCAGTGAACAACACTTCATTCCAGTGTGCTTGGGTCCAGTTGGAGTGACGCTTCGTCTACTTCTGACAATTCTGGTGCTGAACTGGCTGTTTTGATGCAGTCACCGGCAGATTGTATTTGCATTAATTTCTTTTCTGGTTTCTGCCAGGTATGTCTGCAGCAGTTTGTGCCATTGTACAAAACTGGCCAATACTGGCCGAACTGGAGGTACGATTCAACGGTCAATGCACGTGTCGTCACGTTCTCGACCTGGGAGCTCAAGATCATCTACAGTGTCAGTTTCTATGTACTGTCATCTCAGACTTATGATTGTGGGTGCAGAACAATCCATTCCTTGTGCAAACTGACTTCACTCCCGTAGACCAAAATGATAGTGACATTCAGTCACTGATAACCTGATAACACGGCGTCTAGTCAAAATGATTATTCTTTATTTTTGCAGGAATTTTTATAGACAAAGGCTGGTAACAATAAGGAGATCATTGGTACTGATTGATATAAAAAAAAAAATCACCTTATTTGCATTTCAGCTATTACAGAACTCCACCATGAGGTCACATGAAAATGGTCATAACTCACTAATCAGGAACATTCTATGAGTCAGGAAAATGTACTCAAGCAGGAATTAATGCTCAAACAATTTTTAAAACAAAAACACTGACAACAACAAAGTGGAATGTTTCATGTAAACACTTGCATACACTCCAAAGTATAATTCCTGTGCCTCTCTTGAGTTCCAGTGCATAATGAGCCCATGTGTATGTATTCAGAATTCCTGCCCACGACTGATTTTGTTCTCCGGCTCTTGAGTCAATGACCAGCCTCTGACCTAGATTCCCCATGCACCAACTATTTACTACTCATTTGTGCGCCATCTCTAATGAACTGTCTACTAAATCAACTAAACACTGCTTGCCTAAATACTATCTGCCTGCTTATTCATTAAAGTCTGCTGCAATCTGAAGTTGCTTCAGTCCAAAGCCATTAGCTTTAATGTGATGTAAGATAATACTTTGCTGCCAATATGGAAGAATCAAATGTACTAGCATGCAAGCATCATAAGTGCATCTAAGCCCTCCAAGCTCACATCCAACATCAAGCAGGCCACTGCCCAACCATGTACCTGTGATACACTTATACCACATAACAGAAAGTTGTATACTAGGATTCCTGGGATATGCTAGGATCTGAGTGGGTCAGAATAGAACACCATAAAGTGGGAGTGGTAACTTTCTGGCCACAGGACACTCCAGTTAAGAACCTCCAATGCTTTTTGGGTTTCACTAACATTTATCAGTGGTTCACTAAATATCGCAAGATCCTGGCATGCACATTAACCATAAAATTCACTCAGTAAGCCACTGGCACTTTTGACAAAATTCATGCAGCATTTACTACACTGCCCATCCTCAGAATCCTGACACAAGAGCATATGTTTGTTGTGGCAGGGATTTCTGAGGACACAGGTCATCCTATTCCAGCAAAAAGGAGAGAAGCCCAGAATGGAATCTGTTGTATTCTTCACAAGTAAGTTATTTGCTTACTCCAGAGAGAAACTTTAGTGTGGGTGATCAAGAGCTGTTGGTAATTAAATTGGCTCTGAAGTAGTGACACTGCTGGCTTGAAGGTGCTAAATAGATTTCCCTGTATTCATTGACCATAAGGCCTTATACCTCTGAGCTGACAAGAGACTGAACTCACATCATATATGTCGGCATGGTGGCGTAGTGGTTAGCACGTCCACCTCAGAGCAAGAAGGTCTGGGTTCGATTCCAGGCCTGCACGTTTCTGTGTGGAGTTTGCATGTTCCCCCCATGCTTGCGTGGGTTTCGTTTCCGGGTACTCTAATTTACTCTCACAGTCCAAAAACATACACAGTAGGTTAATTGCCTGTTCCAAATTGCCTGTAGGTGTGAGTGAGTCTGTATGTGGCCTGGTGAACCATACAGTAGATCATTGTGATCATAGCCATGATAATCCCTGTATGAGCATCATTCAAGCTTCGGGGATTGATGTCCATTCCTCCTGATTGGATGAGTACGTAGAGAGAGAGAGAGAGAGAACTCCCATCATGCTTATTGGGCCATGTTTTTCTTTTGGTTGTAGTTTACAGTTTCTCATTGTCCAGAGTCCAATAACACAAAAGCTGACACCACTCACGCCAATTCACCTCAGTGACCCCTTCTGATCTGAATTTACCCACTAATTATTTATTTATGTTCTATTCTCCTATGATAAAACATGTCCCCCCTCACTTAATTATCTGGACTTAAACTGCTCCCAACTCCAGTCACCTAGGTATGTCCCAAACCCATGAGCTCACCAGGAAATGTATTGATGACTAAAAATTGAACACGGTGTGACCTACTATGTCCAGTCAAGTCCTGCCATGTTAAATCATGTGGCAACTGTGTCCACTCCAAGGTACCCCAAGACCCCTTGGTCTTGTGACATTCTGTGGTGGTTGTGATATTTTTATGCACTTGCTTCCAAACTTGCTCGACTTCGTAAAACCACTCATTGACTGCTGTTGTGTTATGGTTTGGGAATTTCATAGGAAGAACAGTGGTTGAAAGCCTAACATGCAGAGGAACAGTGTGAGGCCCATGGAGAATGATATAGAGAGTTCTGCATGTACCTACAACAGAAAAGAATCATGCTTAATTATTCCTTGCCTGCAAGCAGCTGGTTAATGCTATTTAGGGTCATGGGGAGGCTGGCGACCATCTCAGCTGACTCTGAGGGTAGGATACACCCTCGACAGCTCGCCTAGTGTGAAGTGGCTGTGATGAGAATCAGAACTTCCAAGTTCAACTCCATTGTTCTCAATCAGATAAGGTTGGAATGCACTCTCTGAGTCTGGAATGTGGTCCTGTCCCAAGTGAAGGAGTTGAAATACCTCAGGGTCTTGTCATGAATAAAGGAAGGATGGAACGGGGGATCGACAGGTGAATCAGTGCAGCCTCTGCTGTCCAGCAGAGCTTGTACCAGTCTATTGTAGTGAAGAGGGAATTGAGCCAAAAGGCAAAGCTTTCAATTTACCAGTGTATTTACTTTCCAACACTTACCTATGGGTACAAGCTTTGGGTAGTGACCAAAAGAAGATCACAGATACAAGTGGCTCAACTGAGCCTCCTTCACAGGGTTGTCGGACTCTCCATCAGAGAAGGGTAAGACAGAGTTCAGGGAAGAACCACTGTGTTCAGAGGAGCCGATTGTGGTGGCTCGGGCATCGAATTAGAATGACTACTCAACACCTTCCTGGTGTGGTGTTTTGAGCAAAATTGCAGGGTTTGTGACTAGCACTCGCACGCACATACAAACACACACCACTAGCATGTACTGAATGTACAGTCGGCCCTATACTTACAAAATTAATCCGTTCCAGAGCCTTTTTCGTAGCCTGGAGTTTTCGTAAGTAGAGGCACATTTTATATGTAAAACGTGTGATTCGTTCCAAGGCTCCCAAGACTACCCCATAAACCCTTTAAAAATTATAAAAGTACACAAATTTTGTATGAAATGTGTTAAAAGTAAAGCAATTATTTATTAAACCATTTCATCATTTTATTAACATATTAAACCATTTTATAACCATTTTGTAACTGTCTGTGAAAATACCGGTTATGTGCAATAAAAACCCCGTGCACTTTAATCAACCACATCTACCACACTGACTGTGACCCATATCAACCCATCTACTCTAACCTCAGATACATATACACTTGAATATAGGACAGTCTACAAAGTCGTTCCCTTCTTGTCTTTTATTGTTTATTAATTTATACTATTTATGTATCTATTTATTTATTTACTTATATTATATATATGTATGTGTGTATTTGTTTGTATTTGTAGCTATTTTTGCACCCCTACTGATGGTACCTCAAGAGCCTGTAACAGTGAATTTCTCCATTGTGAGGTTAATAAAGCTGTATCTTATCTTATCTTATTAACATATTTATTAATTAAATCATTATTAAACATTTTTTATTAATGCACACACACACACACACACACACACACACACACACACACACACACACAAACACCACATTTTTGTGGAGTGCTCCATGCGCGCTCCGCCCACACGCAGGACACCAGAGCATTTTAAGACAGGAATTCAAAGCGCATTCCCTGCTTGACAGATCGGACATTAACTTGTTTCCTTGAGGGATCGGAGGGTCGGATGAGCCGCGTTTTGCTCACATTCAACGGAGTGCACCACATTTATTAAACATTTACTGAATTAAACAACTTTAAAAATGAAAAATAAGCTGCAATGTGCTCTCTCGAAAGACAGCCTCCTTTCATCTCTGACTGACTCTGTATGCAGTTTCTCTCTATCTCTCTCTCTCACACACACTCGCGCACACACACACACGCACACACACACACATACACACACACACACAAAACTATCTGGTGTGTTTTGCCGAATACAAAAATGCGGGCTCCGCCCACACGCAACGCACAACCAATGGAGCATCATCATCATCATCATCATCATCATCATCATCTTCTGCTTAGTCCAGGGTCGGGTCGTGGGGGCAGCAACCTAAGCAAAGAGGTCCAGACGTCCCTCTCCCGATCCACTTCCTCCAACTCTCCTGGGGGGACACCGAGGCGGTCCCAGACAAGCTGAGAGACATAGTCCCTCCAGCGTGTTCTAGGTCGACCGCAGGGTCTCTTCCCGGTTGGACATGCCCGAAACACCACACCAGGGAGGCGTCCGGGGGGCATTCTGACTAGATGCCCGAGCCACCTCAACTGGTCCCTCTCAATGCTTAGGAGCAGCGGATCTACTCCGAGCTCTCCCCGAATGGTGGAGCTTCTCACGTTATCTCTAAGGGAGAACCCCGCCACCCGGCGAAGGAAGCTCATTTCAGCCGCTTGTATCCGTGATCTTGTTCTTTCGGTCATTACCCAAAGCTCGTGACCATAGGTGAGGGTTGGAACGTAGATCGACTGGTAAATTGAGAGCTTCACCTTGCGGCTCAGCTCCTTATTCACCACGACAGACCGGAACAGGCACCGGTTAACAGCAGAGGCTGCAGCAATCCGTCTGTCGATCTCTCGCTCCCTCCTTCCCTCACTCGTAAACAAGACCCCAAGATACTTAAACTCCTCCACTTGGGGCAGGACCTCATTCTTGACCCGGAGGGTGCATTCCACCATTGTCCAACTGAGAACCATGGCCTTGGACTTGGAGGTACTGATCTTCATCCCGGCTGCTTCTCACTCGGTTGCGAATCGCTCCAATGAGAGCTGGAGGTCCCGACTTGATGAAGCCAAAAGGACATCATCCGCAAAAAGCAGAGACGATATCCGATGGCCACCACAACAGAACCCCTCATCGCCTTGACTGTGCCTAGAAATTCTGTCCATAAAAATTATGAACAGAATCAGTGACAAAGGACAGCCTTGGCGGACTCCAACTCCCACTGGAAACGAATCCGACCCGCTGTTACCAATACGGACCAAACTCTGGCTCCGGTGATACAGCGACCGAATAGCTTATAGCAACGGGTCCGGAACGCCGTATCCTCGGAGCACGCCCCACAAGATTGTTCGAGGGACACGGTCGAAAGCCTTCTCCAAATCCACAAAGCACATGTGGACAGATTGGGCAAACTCCCATGCTCCCTCCAGAATCCTGTGGAGCGTATAGAATTGGTCAAGAGTGCTACGGCCAGGATGAAAACCACATTGTTCCTCCTGAATCCGAGGTTCGACTATCGGTCGGATCCTCCTCTCTAGTACCCTTGCATAGACTTTCCCAGGTAGGCTGAGGAGTGTAATTCCCCGATAATTGGAACTCACCCTCTGGTCCCCCTTCTTAAAAATTGGGACCACCACCCCAGTTTGCCAATCCAGAGGTACAGCCCCTGATGACCACGCGATGCTGCAGAGACGTGTCAACCAAGACAGTCATACAACATCCAGAGCCCTGAGATATTCCGGGTGGATCTCGTCCAACCCTGGAGCTCGACCACCGAGGAGCTTTTTGACAACCTCAGTGACCTCCACTCCAGTGATTGGCGGACCCTCACCCGAACCCCCAGGGTCTTCCTCTTCCACGGAGAGCGTGTTAATGGGATTGAGGAGGTCCTCAAAGTATTCCCTCCACCCCTCGACGACATCCCCAGTCAAGGTAAGCAGCTCCCCACCTCCACTGTAAACAGTGTTTGTGAAGAACTGCTTCCCCCTCCTGAGTTCTCTCACCAATGGAGCAATTCTGTTTAAATGTTTAAATGGACGGGATGTTGTATTTAAAGCGGAATTACAGTACCTGTTTGAAAGATCAGAGGTCCTGATTCAATATTAACTTGCTTCCTTGCGAGATCGGCGGTCTTGTCCCACGGAGCACTCTGTTTGCATGCTCCTTCTGCTTCAATATTGTGCCGAAATAATCGCCTCCATCACTGTATTTCCGCTTTAAGGTCTCCTTCTGCTTCAATATTGTCCTGATTGTAGAGAGGTTTCGGCGATAACGAAATATAACGCTGCAACGATTAATCGCTAAACAAGCCAGCAGTCCTGTTCAACACGCCACGTGTGTGATAAACAGGTACAGTATTGTGACAAACAGGTATTGTAACAGTATAGGTACAGTTCAGCTGCCTCCTGGCCAATGGGAGGCCAGCGGGGCGGGATGTTGGCAGACAGCCAATGAGAGAACAACTCGCCCATTATCTGAAACTTGAATGGAGCGTTTGAATTTTTGAATGGCGCGTTTGGTGCTTTTCGTAAAAAGAGGACGAAAATTTAGGAAAATCTTTTTCGTAACCTGGATTTTTCATACTTAGAGGTTTTCGTAAGTAGAGGGCCGACTGTATCAGCAAACATGCAGAGCCAAAGCTGTAGAAGTTATATTGCCATTTACCTGAGGCGATCTTCCTCTTTCTTGCGCAGTTTCATATCTCTTCGTACTACTTTTAGCACATGTTCTGCCTCATCATCAGTTAGTCTTGAAAGATCCAATTTCCGTCCCATCACTTCGTTCAGTTCAAAGCTTGAAATCTGGTCAACAAGTGTGAATATTCGAAAAATGACCTTCCTAAAAAAAAAAAAAAAAAAAATACAGCAGCAGCAAAAATGTTGTGTTTGTTGGGTTTTTTTCTGAGTACAAAGAAAGCAGTTCTCTTAATTTGTTGTAATAATAATCACATAATAATAATGAATAATACATTACAGTATATCATTTAAATTACTTACTATAATATAAATAGTGTATTATACAATATATTATAGAATAAATAATAATTGAAATAATTGGTTCACAGAAAAATGAGGGTGGGTGGGAGTTTGCATGTCCACCTCACAGCAAAAAAGTTCTGGGTTTGAGTCCCAGACTCAGCAAGGGCATTTGTCTTTAGAGATTGCATATTTCTCCCAGTGCTATTGGGGGGTTCTTCCAAGTAATTTGTTTTCTGACAGTCCAAAGGCATGGAAATTAGGCTAACCGGTTGTTCCAAATTCCTCCTCGGTGTGAGTATGAACATTCATCTGTGTTCATCTGACAAGCTCTTCAGTGTGTTCCACACATTTTGCCAATGTCAGCCAAGATAGCCTCTAACTTCTCAATATATTTTCACATTTTTTTCAAAATTTGCTCTTAAGAAAATTCATTTTAAAAATTGACATAACTACATAGATTCATGAAGAGTTCTTAAATTTTGAATTAGATTTGTGAATACCTGTTGTCAATAGCATAGGCAAACATCCCGCAGTCCTCATGAAAAGTCATAGTTCAAAGTCATATATATCTCAGTTATATATATATATATATATATATATATATATATATATATATATATATATATATATATATAGCGTGTTACCCTTGTGTTAAGACATCATCTCTGTGATCTTTGTGTTTACACTGGTTTGTGGACTTTTGTAACCCTAAACAAAATGGTTGGTCAGAAGTGTAAGCCTACTAGCATGGGTGCAAGTCTCATACACAGAGATGAATTAACTATCTGCTCGGATCGGCGCAATCTGCCATGCATACTCAGTTAAGCAAAGAAAGTTGTAAAATGAATGAAAACCCGAATCCAGAAAAGAAAGAGAACTCTCCGCTCTGCTGGTGATTCACATCAGTGCAGGCTGAGTACTAAACGAGTTCAACAGCACCCTTGCTCCCTTGAAAGACCGGAAGTCCGTATAATCCGCGCTTTGTGTCAAGCACAGCAAGTACACTACTTTCGGTTTTGAGCACCTCGCATATTAATGTGACTCGGCTCAGCTTCATGTAAAGTGATCATCCGTCGACCATCGGAACCATTTACAAGCAGAAAGATTGCATCATAGAGAATGATGGTTATATTTCATACTGTATTTGATATTTGATGAGCGAATTTGATTAAAATGTATCTATTTGAAATTATTCTGTTTGAATTTAATTTATTTTACATTAATGTTGACATTATTTGATATATTTGATATTATTTTACAATGTTATGTTTATAATAATTGATTTAGGGGTGTTTTATGAGATACGGTAATGGTATTTATGGATGTATAGTACAGTCTGAGCGTCATACGTCACACGTCAAACGTCACTTTAACAACTCACGTTCAGTTTCAACTTGCGTTCGGCCGTGCGGAACCAATGACAAACGTAAGTCGGGGAGTGTCTGTACAGTCTTCTTTTCTTTTTCCCCTTTTTTCAGGTGTCACCACAGCAAATCATCTGATTCGCATATTCGATTTGGCAGAGGTTTTTACGTTGGATGCCCTTCTTGATACAACCCTTTTAACAAGGGGCAGAAACACGCTGGCGGCTATGCAGCTACTCTTTACGAAAGTCAGCAATGGTTCTTTTACATTGCACTGGGGGGGGGGGGGGGTGTCAAATTTTCTGAAAGTTTTCTTTAAGTGATTTTCTCTTCCACTTAATTTTCTGTAATCCCAGTCATCCCCTCTCAGTACTGCCCTCACTAGATGGACTCAGTCATACACTTAGTTTTCCATCCATGCACTCAGACACAAAAATCTGATCATTTTCACACACTAACACAGCATGGATTAAAATACCTGTTTACACTCTGTTTAACACAACCATCTTTCATAATAACAAAGGCTAACCATCAGAACCTCCTGAAAATAAAATATTGGATATTAATATATTACTGTCTTATACTTGGATGAGATAATAGATGGATGCAGGATATAATAAAGCTGCAAATAAATTCCTAGCAGTGTAACCGCACCAGATACACATCATACTCGATATGACACACAGCTGGGATTATTACTCAGGAATTATTTGCAATGATACCATTTGTTCTAAAACCTGTTTATAATCATTTTATATATATATATATATATATACATACATACACACACACACACACATATATACATATATATATATATATATATATATATATATATATATATATATATGTATGTGTATGTGTGTGTGTATATATATATATATATATATATATATATATATATATATACATACACACACACACACACACACACACACAGACCATATATCATATATATATATATATATATATATATATATATATATATATATATATATATATATATATATATATTATAAAATTATATATATATAAAATCATATCATATATTTCAAAAAACACTAGCGGTCCGGTTCGGATAGAACCGCACACACGCGCTGCCTTTCCCTGACCGAATCCTGATCCAGTTACATCCAATAATTCTGGTTCACATGACCCCGATCCTGGGTCTTCCATTCCGAACAAGCATCTCCAAGAACTTGGGCAGAATGTGTCGGATTCTTACCACGTCCGCAGGCGAGAACCCTCGGTACCACTGCCGTGGAGTCGGTTCGGTGGCACTTCTCCCGCGGTGCTTCTCACAGCTGGCTTTCCCACGACGCGATCAACGTCACGCGCTTGGACTTTAACACCGCAGTGCCCGCCTGCAAGCCGATTTGGTGGGATTTGCCTGTGTAAGAGCTCCACGTTGAACTGGGAATTTAATACAGATTTCTGATTCCGAATCGAGGAGGCAGATGATCAGGTCTGGACATACATTATAAAATTATAACCTGAGTACCGAGGGCATCATGTGTCGGGCAGATTGAGATTAAAGAGCCACTCCCTTTTACCATCCAGGGACTAAATCTGAGCTGGACATCATGCTGATGTCCTGCGTCATGAACTCATATGACTATTATAATGTGAATATATAAAAAAAAAAAAAAAAAAAAAAAAAAAAAAAAACCCTCCTGGTAAAATGCCAGGTTTTTGTGACGTCAAATTTCTTAAATATTTCAAAGCATTAATAAGATCCAGGTCCTAGACAAATCATCTAACAAACATTCCAGGCATTCTACAGCATGGCGGGGTAGTGTACAATTTTCATGGTTTTCTCCCCTAACACGAAAATATTTATATTTTTTCTTTCTTTCTTCCTTTCGGCTTTTTCCCTTTCTCGAGAGTCGCCACAGCGAATCATCTGATTCGCACATTTGATTTGGCAGAGGTTTTTACGTCGGCTGCCCTTCCGGTCACAACCCTTTTAGCAAGGGACAGAAACACGCTGACGACTTTGCAGCTACTCTTTACAAAAGTCAGCAGTGGTTCTTTTACATGCCTCACACCATAGACAGTGAGAGACATGGCCCGCCTTTGATAACCCAGTTAGCCGCACTGGGGGGGGGGGGACATTGACAACCTTGTGGAGAGGACTCGAACCCCCAACCTTTTGGATCAGCGATCCAGCGCCCTATACCACTAGACCACCACTGATCCACTGGTCACAACCGCCTTCCCATTAAATAATTGAATTCCATTTTTTTTTCTTTTCATGGAATGTGTCAAAATTTGAACCAGGAAAGGAAATAACTTAACAGGCTGACTGGTTAGCTATTTTTGAATGTAAAAATGCCTCCTTACCATAAATATTTTAATTTCATATTTTGTTGCTTTTCATATAAAACAGTGGTATGACAAACTATCTGAACCTTTTGGAATTTCTCACATTTCTGCATAAAATCACCATCAAATGTGATCTGATCTTTGTCAAAATAACAGATGAAAAAACAGTGTCTGCTTTAACTAAAATCACCCAAATGTTTATAGGTTTTCATATTTTAATGAGGATAGCATGCAAACAATGACAGAAGGGGGAGGAATAAGTAACTGAACCATCACATTTAATATTTTGTGGTCCCCCCCTATTGGCAGCAATAACTTCAACCAGACGCTTCCTGTAGCTGCAGATCAGTCTGGCACATCGATCAGGACTAATCTTGGCCCATTCTTCTTTACAAAACTGCTGTAGTTCAGTCAGATTCCTGGGATGTCTGGCATGAATCGCTGTCTTGAGGTCATGCCACAGCATCTCAATGGGGTTCAAGTTTGGACTTTGACTTGGCCACTGCAGAACATGTATTTTGTTCTTCTGAAACCATTCTGAAGTTGATTTACGTCTGTGTTTTGGATCATTGTCTTTTTGCAGCATCCATCCTCTTTTTAGCTTCAACTGTCTGACAGGCGGCCTCAGGTTTTCCTGCAAAACATCCTGATAAACTTTTGAATTCATGTTTCCATTAATGATTGCAAGTTGTCCAGGCCCCGAGGCAGCAAAACAGCCCCAAACCATGTGACGGTGTAGTTTTTGCAATATTCTAAGAATGAAACTATTATAGAATTTGACCTTTGTATAATATGAAGGACAATAAAGATCCCTGGATGTCCATCCCTCATACTGCCATTTGATTAAATAATTCTTTATATCATACTTTGCCTTGTTCAATAATTGAGTTTAAAAGAGGCAGAGACACACTCATTTATAGAACCATTTAATCTTGCAATGAGTCTAGTGCCTATCTCAGTCAACACTGGGTGAAGGAAAGGTATACCCTGAACAGCTCAGCAGACCATCACAGGGTCTCTCACATCGCTATTAACCACAGTATTTTATTTGAATACTCTTTTGCCAAACTGTTTAAGCCTATTCGGGTTGCTGGAAGGCTGGAGCATACCTCAGGTACGGTACACCCAGAACCTCACTCCAGACCATCACAGTGTCAAAAAGCCTCACACTCAGGGGGTAGGTTATAATAGCCGTATGCGCATGTTTTTGGACTATGGGAGGAAACTGGAATACCTGGAGTAAAACCATGCAAACCTGGTGAGATGTCCAAAGGAGCATTCTTGCCAAGCCTGGGACTTGAGCCGAGGATCTTCTTGCTGTGAGACAGACGCGCGTACACTACGGTGCTGCTGGTTTCTGCCCAGGTGTTTTACGCCCAAATTGTAGGAACATGTTTTTCGCCCAACATTTTTTTTTTAATAAATATAATTTTTTAGGGGCAGTGGTGGTCTAGTGGATAGATCGCTGATCCTAAGGTTGGGGGTTCGAGTCCTCACAGGAAAAGTGCAAAGTCGTCAGCGTGTTTCTGTCCCTTGCTAAAAAGGGTTGTGACAGGAAGGCCATCCGACGTAAAAAAAACTTTGCCAAATCAAACGTGCGAATCAGATGATTCGCTGTGGCGACTCCCAAGTAAAAGGGAAAAAGCCGAAAGGAAGACAGACAATGGGAAGGCCTTATTTTTTTATTTTCAATAATTAGGAAAAAAAAAAAAAAAAAAAAAAAAAAAAAAAAAAAAACTCCTTTTTTTTTTTTTTTTTTTAACCAAACATGGCTTTGTCGGCCTCTTGCAAGGGGTAGGTCTAAAATCTTGAAAATGAGCATCAATTTTCTCACTAGCTTTCTCTGGGAGTACGGGGGAGAAAAGCAACAGAGCAAGGATAGATACAACCGCCTACAGACACCTCCGCCTGTCGGAAACACTACGACTTCACTACTATTTGATACGTCACGGGGCTGCAAGCCTGGAAGTCATCCAGTGATTTCACACTGCAGAACATAAAAGCTGAATTATGATCCTGGCCATTTAATGGTCAGAAAATAATGTTCAAATTATATACTCAAAATAAATGAATTCCCCAGTTGTTTAACCTTAGTATGCAAATAAGTGCTTGGTCATCATGAATAGAGTCAACAATTCCCGAATGAAATAATCTTCATGGGGGGGAAAAAAACCCCACAGATTCTGCTCCAGCCACACTGCTCCATTAAAAGGTGTGCTTCAGCACAAACATACAGTGGTTCGTTTTAAACCCCTGACCTTAAGCCAAAGCCTCCATTTAAAAAGAAACAAACTTGGTATGCAGGTCTAGACTGTAATACACTACACGTAACCAAGTTACACTTTCAGACACAATCTATAATGTGTTTTTAAGTGTACAGTACTAAACAGAATTCAGTTACTTTCTAATTTTAGGGATTGTGAATGCTGATACACACAGTACATAGTGAGAAAGCAGGAAAACTATAAAACTGGAGCTATATGTGAAACACACACACACACACACACACACACACACACACTCATTCATTTCCTGAACTGCTTAATCCTATTTACGGTCGCGGGGCAGCTGCACCCATTTCAGCTAACTCTGGGTGAGGGCAGAGTACACCCTGGACAGCTCACCAGACCATCACAGGGCAGAAAGACGCTGTCGGCTATGCAGCCTACTCTTAACAGAAGTCTGCAATGGTTCTTTCGCATGCCTCTCACCAAAGACAATGAGAGACATGGCCATCCATGCCAAATCAAATGATTCGCTGTGGCGACTCCCGAGAAAAGGGAAAAAGCCGAAAGAAAGAAAGAAATTAATTAATAAATATCACAGTACAAAATTAAAACGTTTTTACTTAATCATTACTACATTTTACTGCATTATTACTGTATTAATGAGCAAGACTGTCTATAGAATGTGTTTAAGAAGCATATTTTAGCGCATACAATATCACACATAGGGTTTTAAAACTGCGTCAATAATCCGCGGATTTTCATGATATGTGAGAAGGGCCGGAACCGAACCATCACGAATAACAGGGGCCTACTGTACATGACAGTTAATCCTTACTTCAAACATGAATAAAAATAAATCATATTATAATAATAAGTGCTGTGGTGGAGCAGATATAAATAAAAGATGAAGTGTACACTGAGCCTCACAACATCAGCATTTCTTCATGGGCCTGAAACTAGGGTACAAAATGCAGCTTAGATTAACAGTAATACAAGTGCAAAATCCAGTATGAATGAGGAAATGCTTTATATTTATCAGTGATCTACTCATTCTGCATCCATCAATGCCTTAAGTGAAAGCCAAAAAGGCACCCAGGAACACAATCCGATCCAAAACGATATGTAATGTGTGAGGGCACGAGAAGGTGAGACTTGCCCACATTACTCGTTGGTGACAACAAAGTGGAAGGTTTATGCAGCTGCTATGTCTGTGCTATGTCTATAAGCTGACATCAAGAACAACACATAAATTCAGCAACAACTGTGAGGATGACATGTATCAGACAAAGTGGAATTTAGGCAGGACAAATAAACTCTCCGTCCAGTCTCAGTTTATTTTATTTCTGACTCTGAATATCACAGCTGCATGAATGCTTGCAATAAGCCTGGTTGGATAATTGTTTGGAGCTCATCTTCCTACACACCCTTAAATAACACAGTCCACTTAAAAGAAAATACTACAAAGTTCCCACAAGCCTGGAATGTGACTTTATGTGGTTAAAACATGCAGCTGATGGGAGTGCTCCTCCAAACCCAAACCTCCAAGCAAATCTTTATGCCAAATTTGTACATTTTGAGGGGAGGAAAGAAGAATATACCAGCTGTAATCACTGTGCGTGCTTTTTACCAAAACCCTGTTTGACTCTGTCAGTTTCTTCAGTTTGTGTTTGCTTCATAAATGATATCCAAAATTTTGCACATCTTTATGCTAACATCTGAGATCAGAGTCATAAGTATTTAGGTATATACCTAGTGAAATACACACACACACACACACACACACACACACACACACACACACACACACACACACAAATTTTGTTCTTATTTATTTCTGGAAAAGAAAGTGACTTAATTGTAATTAAACATCAAGGATCAGCCATCTTACCATCACAGAAATCACCATGAATTCTATTGTGTATCAGAGGGTGCTTGGAGAATATGTGAAAACCTTAAATTAAATTAAATTAAAGCTGAAGCAGAGTCGGACAATGGACACTGCAACACGACAATGACACAAAACATACCACCAAGTAAAACACATACCAGTAAATCCACCAAGGACTGGCTGAAAACTAAGAGGTGGGCAGTACTGCAATAGCCCAGTCAAAGCCCGGATCTTATTCTTAGTGAAATGCTGTGGGGGGGATTTGAAATGGGCTATACGTATAGGTTTGTGTGTGTGTACGCACACACACACACATGTGTGTGTCTGTCTGTCTTCCTTTCGGCTTTTTCCCTTTTACTCGGGAGTCGCCACAGCGAATCATTTTGATTCGCACGTTTAATTTGGCAGAGGTTTTTACGTCGGATGCCCTTCCTGTCACAACCCTTTTAGCAAGGGATAGAAACACGCTGACGACTTTGCAGCCTACTCTTTACGAAAGTCAGCAATGGTTCTTTTACATGCCTCACACCATAGACAGTGAGAGACATGGCCCGCCTTTGATAACCCAGTTAGCCGCACTGGGGGGACAGTGACAACCTTGTGGAGAGTGGGACTCGAACCGCCAACCTTTGGATCAGCGATCCAGCGCCCTATACCACTAGACCACCACTGCCCTGTGTGTGTATATATATATGTGTGTGTATATATATATATATATATATATATATATATATATATATATATATTCTTCTTTTCCTTTCGGCTGTTCCCTTCAGGGGTCGCCACAGCAAATCACCCACCTCCACCAACTCTCCCCCTTCGGTACTCCTTCATTGTCCTGGGGGAGTTCAATGTCCATGTGAACAATGACAGTGTGACCTGGAAGGGTGTGATTGGTAGGTATGACCTCTCCAGTCTGAATCCGAATGGTGTTTCACTGTTGGACTCCTGTGCTCGTCATGGTTTGTCCATCACAAACACTATGTTTGAACATAAATATGTTTCAATAAGTGCACTTGGGACCAAGGCACCCTAGGCCGCAGTTTGATGATCGACTTTGTAGTCATGTCACCAGACTTGCGGCTGCATGTTCTGGACACTCGGGTGACGAGGGGAGCTGAGCTAACAACCGATCACCACCTGGTGGTAAGCTGGCATCGATGGCAGGGAAGGCTGCCCTCAAGACCTCGCAGGCACAAGCGTGAAGGTAGAGTCTACTGGGAATGTTTGGCGGAGTCTCCTGTCAGAGAAGCTTTTAACCCCCACTTCCAACAGAGCTTCAACCATGTCCCAAAGGAGGCAGGTGACATGGAATCCGAATGGGCCGTGTTTCATTACACCATTGCTGAGCAACAGCCTATAGTTCTGGCCGGAAGGTCATTGGTGCCTGTCGTGGCGGTAACCCCAGAAACAGGTGGTGTACAACTGCGGTGAAGGGGGGTCATCCAGCTCAAAAAGTAGGTCCATCGGGTCTTATTGGCCTGTGGAATTGTCTGGAGCTGCAGCCTGAGCTGTCACCAATGCAACATCTCAGGCATAGGAGGAATTCGGTGAGGACCTGGAGAGTAATTATCGGTTGACCTCAAAAAAGTTCTGGGACACCATCTGATGTCTCAGGAAAGGGAAGCAGTTCTCCACAAATACTGTTTACAGTGGAGGTGGGGAGCTGCTCACCTCAACTAGAATGTTGTCGGGAGGTGGTAGGAATACTTTTAGGACCTTCTCAATCCCACCAACATTCCCTCCATGGAGGAGAAAGACCTGTTGGATGGGGTTTGGATGGGGATCCACTCATCACTAGAGCTCAGGAAGTCAAAAAGCTCCTCGGTGGTCTGGTTCCAGGGATGGATGAGATCGACCCTGAATATCTCAGGGTTCTGGATGTTGTCGGATTGTTTTGCTTGACATGTCTCTGCAACATTGCGTGGTCATTGGGGGGGGGGTCATACCTCTGGATTGGCAAACTGGGGACGGTGTATTCAAATTATCATGGAATCACACTCGTCAGCCCACCTTGGAAAGTCCATGCAGGGGTGCTGGAGAGGACGATTCGACCAATAATTCAACCTCGGGTTCAGGAGGAACATGGAATGTGGTTGTCATCCTGGCTATGGCAGTCTCGACCAACTCTATACGCTCTATAAAGATCCTGGAGGAGGCATGTGAGTTTTCCCAATGTGCGCACATGTGTTTTGTGGATTTAGAAAAGGCTTTTGACTGTGTCCTTTGGGCTATCTTGTTGGGCGTGCTCCGAGAGTACTGTGTACCAGACCCGTTGCTACAGGCAACTAGGTTTCTGTATCACCGAAGGTCTCATCTCTGCTTCATCATCTTGGAACATCATCTCTGCTTTTTGCAGATAATGTCCTTTTGGCTTCAGTAATTCGGGACCTTCAGGTCTCATTGGAGCAATTCACAACCAAGCGGGAAGCGGCCGAGGTGAGAATCAGCACTTTCAAGTCCGAGGCAATGTTTCTTAGCGGGAAAAGGATGGCATGCACTCTCCGGGTCTGGAATGAGGTCCAGCCCCAAGTGGAGGAGTTCAAGTATCTTGGGGTCCTGTTCATGAGTGAGGGAAGAATGCAGCAGGAGATCAAAGGGTGGATCGCTGCAGCCTCTGTACCAGTTCAACCCTCACCTGTGGTCATGAGATTTGGGTGGTGACCGAAAGAACAAGATCACGGGTACAAGTGGCTGAAATGAGCATCCTTCACCGGGTGGCAGAGCTCTCCCTTAGAGATAGGGTGAGGAGCTCAGGCATCTAGGAGGAGCTAGGAGTAGAATCACTGCTCTTCCGTATTGAGAAGAGACAGTTGAGGTGGCCTGGGCATCTGGTTATAATGCCTCCCAAACGCATCTCTGGTGTGGCAATTCAGGCATATCCAACCAGGAAGAGACCCTGGGGTCAATCTAAAACATGCTGGAGGGATTATGTCTTTTGGCTGGTCTGGGAATGTCTCGGTGTCTAACCCAAAAGAGCTAGAGGAAGTGGCTGGGGAGCGGGATATCTAGAACTCATTGCTTAGGCTGCTGCTCCCACGATCTGACCTCGGATTAAGCAGAGGAGGAAGATGATGATATTATTGTTGAATAAAAAGCTATTCTGTTCGTGTTACATTCTGAATTTTTGAGTCGGCCTACTGATAGTTTGATGCTCATTCTCCAAGAAATAGTAACCCGAATCTATCAGGCTTTAATACATACAAACCTGATTCCAAAAAAGTTGGGACACTATACAAATTGTGAATAAAAACTGAATCCAATGATGTGGAAGTGATAAATTTCAATATTTTATTCGAAACACAGATGACAGCTCAATAGTTTAAACTGAGAAAATGTATAATTTTAAGGGGAAAATAGGTTGGATTTTAAATTTCATGGTATCAACAAATCTCAAAAAAGTTGGGACAAGTAGCAATAAGAGGCTGAAAAAGTCAATTGCACTTATAATGAACAGCTGGAAGACCAATTACCACTAATGAGGTACATTGGCAACATGACTGAGTATAAAAAGTGGCAGTGTCTCTCAGAAGCGAAGATGGAGCAATATCAGAAAGGTATTTCCCAGTGAAAAATTGCAAAGCGTTTGAAGTTATCATCTACAGTGCATAACATCCTCCAAAGATTCAGAGAATCTGGAACAATCTCCGTGCATAAGGGTCAAGGCCGAAAAACCATACTGGATGCCCGTGATCTTCGGGCCCTTAAAAGGCACTGCACCACAAACAGGAATGCTACTATAAGGGAAACCACAGAATGGGCTGAGCAATACTTCCAGAAACCATTGTCGGTGAACACAATCCACTGTGCCATCCGCCGTTGCCAGCTGAAACTCTACAGTACAAAGAAGCAGCCATTTCTAAACAGGACCCAGAAGCACAGGCATTTTATCTGGGCCAGGCGTCATTTGAAATGGAGTGTGGCCAAGTGGAAAACTGTTCTGTGGTCAGACGAATCATGATTCAAAGTTCTTGATGGAAAACTGGGACGATA
Organism: Plotosus lineatus; assembly: GCA_024760905.1. Classification (NCBI taxonomy): domain Eukaryota; kingdom Metazoa; phylum Chordata; class Actinopteri; order Siluriformes; family Plotosidae; genus Plotosus; species Plotosus lineatus. The sequence goes on from CM045739.1 coordinate 16,973,484, forward strand.
TGTTCCCAATTCAAGCACTCAGTTCAAAAGCCTGCATCTGTGATGGTATGGGGTTGCATGAGTGCATGTTGCATGGGCAGCTTGCACATCTGGAAAAGCACCATCAATGCAGAAAGGTATATTCGGGTTCTAGAACAACATGTGCTCCCATCCAGACATCGTTTGTTTCAGAGAAGACCATGCATTTTTCAACAAGATAATGGCAGACCACATACAGCATTAATTGCAACATCATAGCTGCATAGGAAAAGGATCCGGGTATTGAAATGCCAGCCTGCAATCCAGATCTTTCACTTCTAGAGAACATTTGGCACATCATAAAGAGGAAGGTGCAACAAATAAAACCCAAGACAGATGAACAGTTAGAGGTCTGTATTAGACAAGAATGGGACAGCATTCCTATTTCTAAACTTGAGAAACTTGTCTTCTCGGTCCCCAGATGTTTGCAGACTGTTGTAAGAAGAAGGGATGCCTCACAGTGGTGAAAATGGCCTTGTCCCAACTTTGAGATTTGTTGACACCATGAAATTTAAAATCAACATATTTTCTGTTAAAATGACATTTTCTCAAGTTTAAACTTTTGACCCTGTCATCCATGTTCTATTCAAAATAAGATACAGTATTGAAAATTGGCACTTCCACATCATTGCATTCACGTTTTATTCACAATTTGTAGTGTTCCAACTTTTTTGGAATCTGGTTTGGATTAACCTAATATGTTAAAATGGGAAAAACTATTTTTTCTAAATCGGCGGGAAATGTATAGGCCACTGTGACGTATTTCAATACCAATTTAGTAATCATATATATATATATATATATATATATATATATATATATATATGTATATACTAGTGTATATATATATATATATATATATATAGATATACACATATATATATACACACACACACACACACTAGTATATATATATATATATATATATATATGTATATGAAGAGAAAAAGATCACGCTATAAATCTGTATAACTGCTGGTGTAACAGCAGACGATAAAATCACAAAATAATTAATTTCTTTCCTTGAATATGAGTTCAATCAACTCAGAAATGACCTCTGTAAATAAAGGCAACATTATGCTTTTATTTATGACTATATGTTTATTATTTGGAAGTGTATAAATGGTACTGACTAATAAAGCATGGGTTGTGACATAGCAATCATCAGTGTTGTTGTGAATAAATGCACCAAAAAACATTATTCAACCGATAAAAAAATGGATATCACAATCAGTTTTTTCGACATGAAGTTAACCCCCAGGCCATTAAAAGCCAAAGGAATGTAACTATTTTAATCACCATGTTATGCCACAAACTGGCAGATATATAAAAAACAAAAGGACAGGACAAAGACCATCACTACAGATCTGTTTCGAGGGGTGGTGAAACCATCCTCTCTCTTCAGGTGATTATAGAAGAAGAAGAAGATTCTTCTATAATCACCTGAAGAGAGAGGATGGTTTCACCACCCCTCGAAACAGATCTGTAGTGATAAATGGAGTTTCAATAGAAAGTCTTTGTCCTGTCCTTTTGTTATTTGCTCTACCAAAAAGTATTGAGCACTCTCCTACGGAAGGATCTACTCAGAAAATCATATATATATATATATATATATATATTCTTCTTCCTCTTCTTTTACTTTCGGCTGCTCCCTTCAGGGGTCGCCACAGCAAATCATCCGCCTCCACCTCACCCTGTCCTCCGCATCTTCTTTTCTGACTCCAACGACCTTCATGTCTTCCTTCACCACATCCATAAATCTCTTCTTTGGTCTTCCTCGAGGCCTTCTGCCTGGTAGTTCCAACCTCAGCATCCTACTGCCAATATACTCACTATCCCTCCTCTGTACATGTCCAAACCATCTCAATCTAGCCTCTCTGACTTTGTCTCCAAAACATCTTACAAGGGCTGTCCCTCTGATATACTCATTTCTGATCCTATCCATCCTCGTTACTCCCAGAGAGAACCTCAACATTTTCATCTCCGCTACCTCCAGCTCTGCCTCCTGCCTTTTCCTCAGCGCCACTGTTTCTAAGCCATACAACATCGCTGGCCTCACCACCGTCTTGTACACTTTTCCCTTCATTCTTGCTGACACTGTCCTATCGCACATCACAACGGACACTTTTCTCCAACCATTCCAGCCTGCCTGCACATGCTTCTTCACCTCTTTTCCACACTCTCCATTGCTCTGGATTGTTGAGCCTAAGTACTTAAAATCCTCCACCTTCGTTATCTCTGCTCCCTGTAACATCACCGTTCCTCCTGGATCCTTCTCATTCACACACATGTCTTCTGATTTTCTAAGGCGAACCTTCATTCCTCTCCTTTCCAGGGCATACCTCCACGTCTCTAGATTTTGCTGCACTTGTTTTCTGCTCTCACTGCAGATCACAATGTCATCGGCAAGCATCATAGTCCATGGAGATTCTTGTCTCACCTCGTCTGTCAGCCTGTCCATCACCATAGCAAACAAGAAGGGGCTCAGAGCTGACCCTTGATGCAGTCCCACCTCCACCTTGAATTTGTTGGTCACACCGACAGCACACCTCACCACTGTCTTACATCTCTCATACATGTCCTGCACCACTCTAACATACTTCTCTGCCACTCCAGACTTCCTCATGCAATACCACAGTTCTTCTCTTGGCACCCTGTCATATGCTTTTTCCAGATCCACAAAGGCACAATGTAGCTCCCTCTGACCTTCTCTGTACTTCTCTATTAACATCCTCAAAGCAAACATTGCATCTGTGGAGCTCTTTCTTGGCATGAAACCAAACTGTTGTTCACAAATGCTGACCTCTGCCCTTAGTCTAGCTTCCACTATTCTTTCCCATAACTTCATCGTATGGCTCATCAACTTTATCCCTCTGTAGTTGCTGCAACTCTGCAAATTTCCCTTGTTCTTAAAAATGGGCACCAGTACACTTCTCCTCCACTCCTCCGGCATCTGCTCACTCTCTAGTACCTTGTTGAATGTTCTTGTCAGAAACATCTACTGCTACCTCTCCTAGACACTTCCATACCTCCACAGGTATATCATCAGGACCAACTGCCTTTCCATTCTTCATCCTCTTCAATGCCCTTCTCACTTCACCCTTACTGATCTTTGCTACATCCTGCTCCTCAATGGTCACCTCTTCTACTCTTTTTTCTCTCTCATTTTCCTCATTCATCAGCTCTTCAAAGTACTCTTTCCATCTTCCCAGCACACTTCTGTCATCAGTCAATACATTTCCCTCTCTGTCCTTTATCACTCTAACTTGCTGCACGTCTTTCCCGTCTCTATTTCTCTGCTGTGCTAACCTGTATAAATCATTTTCTCCCTCTTTACTATCCAACCTATCATACAAGTCATCATACGCCCTCTGTTTGGCCTTAGCCACTGCTACTTTCGCCTTACGCTGTGTCTCCCTGTACTCCTGTTTACTCTCTTCTGTCCTCTCAATGTCCCACTTCTTCTTAGCTAACCTCTTCCTTTGTACACACTCCTGCACTTCCTCATTCCACCACCAAGTCTCCTTATCTACTTTCCTTCCAGAGGACACACCACGTACTCTCCTACCTGTGTCACTGATCACATTTGCTGTGGTTGTCCAGTCATTTGGAAGCACTTCCTTGCCACCCAAAGCCTGTTTCAACTCCTCCCTGAAGACAACACGACACTCTTCTTTTTTCAGCTTCCACCACTTTGTCTTCTGCTCTGCCTGTGCCTTTTTCACCTTTCTCACCATCAGAGTCATCCTGCACACCACCATCCTATGCTGTTTGGCAACACTCTCACCCACTATGACTTTGCAGTCACTGACTTCCTTCAAATTACATCACCTACACAACATGTAGTCTACCTGTGTGCTCCTACCTCCGCTTTTATAAGTCACCCTATGCTCCTGTTTCTTCTGGAAGAAAGTATTGACCACAGCCATTTCCATCCTTTTTGCAAAATCTATCAACATCTGTCCTTCTGCATTCCTGTACTGGATACCAAACCTGCCCATCACTTCCTCGTCCCCTCTGTTGCCTGCACCAACATGTCCATTGAAGTCTGCACCAATGACCACTCTTTCACCTCTGGCGGTACTCTGCATCACTTCATCTAACTCACTCCAGAATCTCTCCTTCTCTTCTAGCTCACATCCTGCCTGTGGGGCATAAGCACTAACAACATTGAGCATTACACCTTCAATTTCTGTCTGACACTCTTTTCACTTTTAGAACATTCCTGACAAACTCCTCCTTCAAGATGACTCCTACTCCATTTCTCTTCCCATCCACACCATGATAAAATAGCTTAAACCCTGCTCCTAAGTTTTTAGCTTTGCTACCTTTCCACCTGGTCTCCTGAACACACAGTATGTCCACCTTCCTCCTCTGCATCATGTCAGCCAGCTCTCTACCTTTTCTTTGCATAGTTCCAACATTCAAAGTCCCCACTCTCAGTCCTAGACTCATGCCTTTCCTCTTCTCTCTCTGCCTACGGACACGCCTCCCACCTCTCCTTCTTTGACCAACAGTAGTCCAATTTCCATCAGCACCCTGTTGATTGACAGCACTGATGGCGGTCGTTGTTAACCCGGGCCTCGACCGATCCGGTATGGGGGTAATACTTCTGATTTGCATCATAAATGTTTGGCATTGGTTTTACGTCGGATGCCCTTCCTGACACAACCTTTCTCCGGGCTTGGGACCGGCATGAGGGGGAGAAACACTGGTTCGTGCCCCCCCCACCTCATGGCTGCATTATATATGTGTATGTATGTATGTATATATATATATATATATATATATATATATATATATAGAGAGAGAGAGAGAGAGAGAGAGAGAGGTTCCTGCCAAAGCTGAATTACCAAGCCATGTGCTTTGTGTTCTTTCTGCTCAACCGTGTTTTGTTACGTACAACAGGCCGCGCCGGCCTCAGACACAGATTTGTTCCTAAGGTAAGATTGGCTTTTTTGGTTATAAAAGTTGTAATTATAGTTTTATTTAGTGTCAGACTTTATTTTTGAGTGAGATCTGCGGATACTCAACCACTTTTAAGACGGCCAAGAGACTTTAAATGGCAGAGTTTAGAAGCCTGTCGCTTTATCCCTGATTTTTTTTGGCATTCTTCTCCTCAAACATGAAGTATAAGCAAAGTTTCATCATGCTTGATGGTTCATGTTTAAGTTTATTGTATGCTTTGGCTGATTCAGAGATAATGTAGGCGCATATATATATATATATATATATATATATATATATATATATATATATATATATATTCCATAAAACTTATAAAAATAACTCAATCAAGTTAAAGAAAGAAAACATTTATATATCTATCTATCATTATATCATACACACACACACACATATATATATATATATATATATATATATATATGTGTGTGTGTGTGTGTGTGTGTGTGTGTGTATATATATATATACATATATATATATATATATATACATATATATATATATATATATACATATATATATATATATATATATATATATATATATACACATATGTCTGTCTTCCTTTCAGCTTTTTCCCTTTTACTCGGGAGTCACCACAGCGAATCATCTTGATTCGCACGTTTGATTTGGCAGAGGTTTTTTTTTTTTTACATCGGATGCCCTTCCTGTCACAACCCTTTTTTAGCAAGGGACAGAAACACGCTGACGACTTTGCAGCCTACTCTTTACGAAAGTCAGCAATGGTTCTTTTACATGCCTCTCACCATAGACAGTGAGAAACATGGCCCGCCTTTGATAACCCAGTTAGCTGCACTGGGGGGGGGGGGGGGGGGAGACAGTGACAACCTTGTGGAGAGTGGGACTCGAACCCCCAACCAATCAGCGATCCAGCGCCCTATACCACTAGACCACCACTGCCCCTACATATATACATACATATATACATAAATATACACATATACATACATACATATATATACATACATACATACATATATACACATACATATATACACACACACACACACACACACATATACACACACACACATATATATATATATATATATATACATATCTACACACAGAGACACACACACACACAAAACAAAATTTTCAAATTCAATATTGTATATCCAACTTAATAGACTCACAGAGACAGACACACATGCATGCGCACACACACACACGAGTGTGTATTTGTAGTCTCGGTATGCGTTGCATTCTTGGGATTTAAATCTGTTCACACAGGTCCCATTATGGGGCCATGTTTTCATTCTGGTAAAAAATGCACGTGCCCAAAACACAAATCATTACATTTTAGGGTGAAGAGATGTTTTAAAATTACGGTTAGGTTTGGATTAGAGTTAGGGAAGGTCTCCAGGAAAGTAAAGTAAATCTATATATTGTCCACTGAAGTTATGAAAACAAGACTGAGTGTGTGTCTGAGAGAGAGAGAGAGAGAGAGAGAGAGAGAGAGAATTTTGCATTGCCTCGCCTTCTTATTTCCCATCTGGTCTCCATTAGAGCTGAGAGTATAAAACAGGAAGGAGAATATAGTCTTTGATACTCTTCCCCACTCACAACCACGCTTTCCTGTAGCAATGAAGACCATATTTTGGGTTTTCGTGCTGTGTTTGCAGGGATTTCTGCTAACACATGCTCTGGACTGTAAAGAAAGGGACATGGATTGTGAAAGTGTCCAGGTGGAAATAGCAAAGGTAAGGACTTCTAATACATTTATATATATTACACTTACCTCTACGTGATTTCCAGATGTTATAAAGTCTTTGTAAAACAGATATTCTGTATTCTATCACTGTTATTACTAGCCTTCTATAACTCCAGAATATGGTACAATAAGGTGTATTCATACAGGAATCTAAATCAACTGTAGAGAGTACAAATATAGTGAAAATAAAAACAATGACATTTTAGTGGGATTAACCATTCGTAAAAACAGTGGAACCTTTCAAACTTATCTCAAGGAAAATACCTTATAAATACAGTCGAACCATGTATACCATTCAGAAGGATCATAACATTTTAAGCAATTTTGCTTATTATTTATTAAATCAAACTATTATTAGGAATATCATATGACACAACTTCGTAAGATTTGTAAAATACTTCCCTATGTTTAGGAAACGGTCTCATTAAATAGATATGAAATAATTTAGAATATATAAATGTATCAAAATGTTCTGGAAACTATCCTACTCTATTAGTATGCATAAAAACCTACCACTGGCAATTTTTAAACAGCACTGCAAATATAGAAATAAAGCTTGATGGAATTGAAATGAACACAACTATTCCTTTTTGGCAAAAGTGTATCACAGTGGTCAAGGCGGAGCTCGTGGACAAAATAGAGCAGAACAGGGCTGAAAATTAAAAGCTTTATGTACATGGAAAACATTTAAACATTCAGGCTCTACCAGACTAGGTGAACAAAAAGAAATGAAGAAAACAGTGTGGTGTCAACTTTCCTCGACTTTTCCATGAGTCAGTGGTCTGTTAAAGTTTCCACTCAAAATAATGCAACCCCTCCCTTCTGTTTTTATAGAATACAGCAGTGTAAGATACTGTAAAACACTAAAAGGAAAACCAAATGGTCTTGTGTGACCTTCTGTTTGGTTAAATGTTGTATCTACTGACCGATATCTGTCAGAAGTCTTTTTAAATATTACGAAAGTGTAATAACTAAGATACAACATTTAATTCTGCCGAATCTGATCAATTATTTCAATTCATTTAATATCTGTAACACACAGTGGTGCTTGAAAGTTTGTCAACACTTGAGTTTTATACATTATGGCCTAAAACATAATCAGATTTTCATAGAAGTTTTAAAAGAGAACCAAGTTAAATAAATGAGCCAAATATATTTTACTTGATCATTCTTGGAAAAATTATCCAATATTCTGTGAGTGGCAAAAGTATGTGAACCCTTGACTTCTGTAACTGGTGTGATCCCCCATTTGCAGAAATAACTGCAACTTTCCAGTCACTGTTATTTCGTCCTGTTTGACAACTGCTTGAATTTTCGTCCACTTCGTCCTGCTTGAATTGTAGCCAATTCCTCCATCCAGAACAGCTTCAACTTTGGGATGCTCATGGGTTTCCTGCATGACCTGTTCATCTTCAGGTCCTTCTTCAACACCTCAACTGGATTAAGGTCAGGACGTTGACTTGGCCTTTCCAAACCATTAACTTTATTTTTCTTTAACCATTCATTGGTAGGAACTGTCCAGGATGTACTCTGCCCTTGTCCGGAGTCGGCTGGGATGGGTGCCAGCCTTCCCGCAACCCTAATTAGGATTAAGCGGTTACAGAAAATGAACTGAACAGTCATTGATAGAATGACTTGTGTGCTCAGGATTGTTGTCTTGCTTCACTTGATGAAATTCAGTTCACCGTCAGATGTCCTGACATTTTACTTTAGTATTTGCTGGTATAATTCAGGAAATAATTATTCCATTAATGATGGTGAGTTGTCCTGGTCTAGGTGCAGCAAAATCAGCCCAACCCATCATACTAGCACCCAAAGGTTTCACAGATGGGAAAAAGTTCTTATGCTGGAATTCAGTGTTATCCTTTCTCCAAACATCTTGTTCAACCAAAATAGTTCTATTTTGATCTCATCCATCTACAAGACATTTTTCAAGTAACCTTCTGTTTTGTTCATGTGATCTTTAGCAAATTTCAGATGAGCAGCAATGCTCTTATTGGAGAGCAGTGACTTTCTCCTTGCAACTCTACCATGCACACCATTGTTGTTCAGTGTTCTCCTGATGGTGGACTAATGAACACTAACAATAGCCAATGTGAGTGAGGGCTTCAGTCGCTTAGAAGTTACACTGGGGTCCTATGTCACGACTGCCGACATTGCTTTTGGAGTGATCGTAGTTTGTGAACCACTTCTGCTGAGCGTAACAATGGTGTTAAATGCCTCGATTTGTACAAAATCTGTCTTTCTGTGGACCCGTGGAGTCCAAAACTGAGGTCCCCAGAAATCCATTTTTGTGCCATGATACACTTCCATAAACACATGACACAGATATATCCGTGTTCTTTAAATCAGACAGGGCGCCCATTCACAACTGATTCCTATCCCATTGATTCTATCCCTCACTCTAATTTCACCTTCTCATTACCTGCTAATCCAAGAGCTTCAAAGGTTGTTGTTCTTTTTTTACAATAACCTTTATAATAACCAAGTAAAATATTTTGTCCGAGTTAATAAACTTGGTTCTCAATATCTACTCGTAGGACTTGGGTGAAATTCTGATTAAAAAAAAAAAAAAAAAAGGAAAACCTTAATAATTTACTGGTGGATGGGATAGTGTTCAGGGAAGGGTTTAACAATAAATTCATGTTCCACCCTTGAAGGTTTTAAAATATTTAAAAGTTTATAAAAATGTCTTAAGGAATCAATTATATTCATAATAATAGATTCACTATATTATAATCATTATATTTGCATTTTATAAACAAATTTCAAGCCATTCCTATTGATTTATTCATTCCATCATTTTCTGAACTGCTTAATCCTAATTACTATCTGGATTACTGTACTATCATTATCTTACTATATTTATACATAATTATTTGGAAACATTTTGTTACGCAGGTGTCGTGGTAAAATTGTGTGAAGGAGAGATAAGGTTCTAGCTTCTTCACTTTATACAATAATTTGACTGTTTTAATGTACAAAAGCTCAAAATAACCAAGAGATCAAATCATCATGTATTTGTTTCAGTTAAGGTCTTTGAGAGACACAATCTCAGACCACGGGAGAGGAGGTCACCAGAGCCAAGTCAAGCTACCAGGAGCCTTTACAGCCAAAGGCTTTCCAAAGACTATAATTCAGGTGTGTGTTTATGTACGAGTGAAACAGGAAAACAAACAAACAAACAAAAAACAGGTATGTTAATCAGTTTTGTTGTTTCAGTCTGACCGATCAAGGCGTCATCTGAACATCAATAAGAAGAGACCACTGCCTCCTAAGTCACGAGTGGGAAGTTATTCACTGCTCAGTCACCACTCAATGAGTCCTCTGCCAGTAGGTATCCATATCAATTGCCCTAGTTATGACTATTATTAACAAGTAGGCACCATATTCTCAAAAGATCTGTCATAAAAATTCAATGGTAAATGCAGCCACACAAGAGATTACCCAGTTTCCTCCGGGAACAATAAAAGTATTCTGATCCAGTTGTAGCCTTTTCCCAAAAACCAAGATGGATAAGAAAATCCAAACACTAAGAACTTTCATTAAAACACAGGAACTGTATGGGGTACACACCTAAACGCAGAGATTTTAAGATAAGATTTAACAATCTATAAAGTGATTGATAATGTGAACAAGAATAATGAGATATAATAATATGATATAATAATAATTATTGTATTATATATTATTATATAATAAATAAAAAAAGATATAATAATAATAATGATAATAATGAGAATGTTCACAAGAAGTGAACAAGATAAAAAAGACTGGAAATAGAAAATGTGTGAACAAAACATTCTATTATATTAAGGCTGTGTGTTTTGGCTAGCATGGTGTTTCAAAGATATGGGTTTTGTTTTTGAGCAGAAAGGTTTTTGAGCAAGAAAATAAAATTTGATCATGTTGATTTGTTTGATGGTACAGAAATTATCCTGTGCAGCATCATTTTACCTTTAAAATTCCAGTTTGGCTTAACCCTGGCAGTGCCAAAGCCAAAAAAAAAAAAAAAAAAAAAAAAAAAAAAAAAAAAAAAAATCAGCTTCACGTTACGTTCTCATATGCCAAAGCCGAAAAAAATTGGCTTTATGACGCATGCTAATTCATTGCATTCGCCATTTGCAAATACTGTACTGCACTCTCGCACACAAAAGTGACTGTGAAGCCTTTTTTGGTTGGATTGCATGGCATGGCATTTTGAGCTTGAACACTGGGCACTTCAAGGGTTAAAATAGGTCCCCCAAGGCATTTTGATTTTTATTTAATAATCAGAAAGAATAGAAAAAAAAGATGCTTATTTATTAAGATCCCATTATTGATACAAAAGTTACAATATTTTAAACATCGTCATGATAGTTTTATGGTTCGTTTTACATTTTTTGACAACTAAACCGATAAATAAAGCTTGTTACAGCTTTTTTAAACTGTACTATGGTTATCAAAGGCCGGCCATGTGTCTCACTGTCTATGATGAGAGGGATGTAAACGAACCATTGCTGATTTTTGTAAAGAGTAGCTGCACACCCGTCAGCGTGCTTCCGCCCCTTGCTAAGGGTTGTGTCAGGAACGGCATCCGACGTAAAAACCAACACCAAATCAAACATGAGAATCAGAGGATTCACTGTGGCGACCCCTGAAAAAGGAAAAGAGCTGAAAGGAAAAGATGATGATGATTAATATAAAATATCTAAGTTTTAAATTTTACTGCATGTTATCAGCATTTTAAAACATGAAATGACTATTAAAGGGCAAAACACGTCGACAAACGTTCAAATATGGATCCAGACAATCAGCAGCATCAAAACTAAAAAGGTCTCTGGTTGATAGCAATCCCATAATAATATATTGCATAATAAATATTCCATAATAATATCCAACACTATGACATTCAGATAATGGAAACAGTTATTTAGTCACATATACATACAGAACTATTTTGTATTTCATCATGAACTTCTTTTGGTGCTTGTGTCACGTCTGTGTTCAGCGGGCCCCTGCTGTTCCTGTTCCCAAGTCGTCCTCAGGCCTGCATGTAGACTTGAACTAAACATCCATGGGCGAGCAAGTCGACCAAGTCTGTTAAGTCAAGAACTACTAAGTCTAAACATCCGCTCGACGCAGTTTCACATCAAATTATTTTATTTTATATCATCTTCTACTCCTTTCGGCTTGTCCACAGAGAATCATTTGCCTCCATCTCACCCTATCCTTTGCATCTTCTTCTCTTACACCAACTACCTTCATGTCCTCCTTCACCACATCCATGCATCCATCCATGTCTCTTTGGTCTTCCTCGAGGCCTTCTGCCTGGTAGTTCCAACCTTGGCATCCTACTACCAATATGCTCACTGTCCCTCCTCTGTACATGTCCAAACCATCTCCCCTGTCATAGTTCCAACATTCAAAGTCCCCACTTTCAGTCCTAGACTCATGCCTTTCCTCCTCTCTCTCTGCCGACGGACGCGCCTCCCGCCTCTCCTTCTTCGACCAACAGTAGTCCAATTTCCAAAAGCACCCTGTTGGTTAACAGAACTGATGGCGGTCGTTGTTAACCTGGGCCTCGACCGATCCGGTATGAAATTCTTTCTTGTGATTCGCATATTTTATTTGGCAGTTGTTTTATGCCGGATGCCCTTCCTGATGCAACCCTCTGCATTTATCCGGGCTTGGGACCGGCGTGAGGGAGAGACACTGGTTTGTGCTCCCCCAGGCTGCATTTATATTATTTTATTTTATATGATTTTTGTAAAATAGAGAATATAAAGTTTATTTTTTTACATGAAAATTACATAATTTTGCATTTATTTAGGCATTCACTCACCTGAATGAAAACTTTAAACCAGTATTTTAACCACTTATGCCAGAGTGATGGGCATAATTTTTATATAAAAATGCAGCTGAAGAAAGGATCTCACGGTGTCAGTTATTCAGAGCAATTACGATGAGTCCTAATCTGTGCGAGATATCAGAAACCATCATGTATTTTGAGTCTTTGTTCAGCAATTGGGTTTGCCTGCTGTCAGAAGGCGGGTATAGCCTGTTTTTGCAGATTGCAATTGCACATAATTGATTAAATATCTCAGTTATACACATGAAACGTGAACACACAGTATGTAAAACAACTTTTGCTTTGACACAAAAATAAATTTAATCCTACAATTAATTTGCAATAATTTAATGAAAATGTACTCTTATCAGTGCTGGTCAGCACTTGAACACGTTTCTTACAGCAACCCTTGGGGTACCTACGTAAAGGGGCATAAAAACAATTTTATATATATATATATATATATATATTTTTTTTTTTTTGGCACAAAAGTGTCTAAAAAGAACAAAAAACCCCAAACAATGTAAATGGCAAATCACAGGCCCCTTGGCCTGAATGCTGAGGCAGCAGGCTGAACTTCCAGTCAAAACATGAACAATATGTCGTTATCAGTGAAGGGAAGTTACAAAGTGAAGTGATTTACATTATAATTTTTGTATGATGTTCGTGTGATTACGGCAGTATAAATACTCTATAAAACACATGCTTGCTTCCGATCGCGAAGGCAGAGCGAGCTGCATCAACTTTATTGCCAGTGAAGTTCACATGGTGGCACTGTAGATAGGTGACCAAAACCATGCCTTAAAAATAAGGAAATGATACACCAATAGATAGCACATAAAACGAAAGAAAAGGGTAAAGATTCCTGAATTATCTAAATTAACATACGTATTCGATATTTTAGCCGTTAATAAGAAGAGAATTATTTCTGTATCACTGTGGAGATAAATTCTGTATATTAGTAAACGGACTTTCATCAAACTTTAATTAAACTTGTTCAGTTTCTAGAACAACAACTTCTTTTCCTTTCAACTTTTCCCTTCAGGGGTCGCCACAGCAAATCATCTGCCTCCATCTCACCCTGTCCTCTGCATCTTCTTCTCTTACACCAACTACCTTCATGTCCTCCTTCACCACATCCATGAATCGTCTCTTTGGTCTTCCTCTCGGCCTTCTGCCTGGCAGTTCCAACCTCAGCATCCTACAACCAATATACTCACTATCCCTCCTCTGTACATGTCCAAACCATCTCAATCTAACCTCTCTGACTTTGTCTCCAAAACATCTAACATGTGCTGTCCCTCTGATGTACTCATTTCTGATCCTATCCATCCTCGTTACTCCCAAAGAGAACCTCAACATTTTCATCTCTGCTACCTCCAACTCTGACTCCTGTCTTTTCCCCAGTTCAGTTTTTAGAACAAAGTGGTAAAATAAATATCTGTTGGCTTTAGAGCGATGCTCATGCATGAGGATATCTTACTCAGTTGTTTAATAAGAGGAAACGGTTTCATGCCACCAACATTATATCATCTGAACACATTTCCTTATTCCCAGATGTTTATCATATTTTTAATTCATGGAAATACTGCTGAGCACATACCTAGGATGAGAGCACTCAAATGTAAATAAAAATATAGTACTGTAATTATTGTATAAAAATTTCAATACTTAAAGGGTAAAGAATACACTACATGTAGTAACTCGTGGTCATATTTTAAACTTTGACCTGCCAAGAAACATGTGTGACCTCAGAATGGAACTTTCCCAACTGCTGCTTGACTGTCAGCCACTGGTCAGACATGGTCCCGTTTTTAACTCTTGTTTGAGACCTTTTTCAGTACAAGTTATTTTCTTTCCATTTGTACAAGGTCAGAGGCATTTTTATTTATTTTATTAAAAAAAAAAACCCAACGTATTTATGCTAATTAGAGGGCTGTAATATTTCACCACCGTGTTTCTGCAAATGAAAGGTAGTGCATTTTCAAGCTGGCACAATTTTCATAGCCCTTTTTCATAAAAACACAGCATATCATATTTGTCAGGGTCAGTCTAATTTGTGGCATGCTAAATGTATCGTTGAATATTTTTGCTACAGGTAGAGAGAGCTCAAAAGCACGTTGGAGCTACTGCTGATCCAGCCATGCCTTCTGGAATGGTAAGAGCGACACTGTAATCATAGCAGGCACAAATGCATTCTATTATATTTCATACTAACAGACAGTGGGGCAGTGGTGGTCCAGTGGTATAGGGTGCTGGATCGCTGATCCAAAGGTTGGAGGGTCGATTCCCACTCTCCACAAGGTTGTCACTGTCCTCCCCAGTGCAGCTAACTGGGTTATCAAAGGCCAGCCATGTCTCTCACTGTCTATGGTGTGAGGCATGTAAAAGAACCATTGCTGATTTTCGACAAGAGTAGGCTGCAAAGCCGTCGGCGTGTTTTCGCCCTGCGATGGCCTGGCGAGCTGTCCAGGGTATACTCAGCCCTCGCCCGAAGTTGGCTGGGATGGGCTCCAGCCTCCCCGTGACCCTAATTCGGATTAAGCGGTTACAGAAAATGATGAATGATGATGAAATGATGATGATGAACAGACCAATCTCAAATTAAATAATGGTGTAAAGAATTCCATAAATTTGCAAGCTGCACATGTAATCATAATACCAGATGTTATATTGAACACTACCCATAGGAGAGAGAGCAACAGTATATATATATATATATATATATATATATAAATATATATATATATATATATATATATATATATATATATATATATATATTTTTTTTTTTTTATATATATATACTGGAAGCTTCCAATTACATACACAATGTAATAATGTCAAAACAGGAATGAAGTTCAGCTTTGAACTTGAATGTCACTGTTTTAGAGAATGAAGCAGAGGTCCAGGAGAAATGCAAGAAGGAACAAGACCACAAAAGCTGCGGAATACTCATGAGAGGACGTTGTAGGGAGAAAGTCCACAATCCAACAGCAAATACAGGGATGCATATATTTAGTTCATCTGAGTGTTTACTTATGTGCTGTCATTTAAGGTGAAGGTAGAATGCTTCAAAACTTTAAAATAGTGGAAAGGGTAATTAAAATTCAGTTTTTCTTCACATTAACTTATATCACTGTCTTTAACCTGGCTTTCAAAAGTTTTATTTTTAAGGCTTTGTCATAAAATCCTCACTTTGTTACTTAAATTTGTTCTTGTGTATATTTTATGGAAGATATCAGCATTGCACCAGGAAAAAATTACCAAAAAAAAAAAAAAAACCCACACGAAAACAAAGAAACAAACAACCAACCAACCCCCCAAAAACAAACAAACAACCCTCCCACAAACATTAAAGAGAACACAGCAAACTTGAGTATTCGATTACTCTTTCAAAGTTCGCAAGCCTTTATTACCCAGAATTTGGGCCTGATGTTTTACAAAGACAACCTTTTGTGTGAAAATCAACTTATGACAACAATCCCGACTAAAATCTTTTTCATTTCAAACAGCACATTTTTATAGTACAGATTTAAATCGTCATTCCACTCATATTTTAGAAATATTTCGAAAATTGAAAAGCTTAAATTAGAATGTATTGTTGTCTGAACATACAACAAACTTCAAACAGTAATCAATAATGTCTTTAATAAAGTTGGCAATCATTTAGTACTCAGTCATGTCTTATTTGATAGTTTAATTGAATGATAATTAGAAAGCATCTTCTCCTTGACATTTAAAGTCAACCAAGAGCAAAAATTCTGAAGGATTGAACAGTTTTGGTCAGTTTATGATTAGATTTGTATTCTTAACTGAAAGAAGTGCAAATCTGAGAGTCTTCTATATTTTCTAACAAATTATATGAACTGATGGGCTTGACCTGTATCTGAATTTTTTTATGCATTGTGCTGTTGCTGTACGATTAACTAAAAGAGAAAATTTGTGATTTCTTTTCATTTAAAACTAAAAATAAAACTGAAGGCTGTAGAATTCTGAAATATTTAAGTGAAAGGGAAAAAAAAATCAATATCAACATTTCAACATTTAACATTCAATAGCCTGCTATTTTAAAGTCCCTCTGTAAATATAAGCAAGTTTTTATGATCTTAATTATGTCAAGTTCTTTGTACAAAAGACTAGCTGATCCTCATCTCTTTCATTGCACATATTTTTAGATGACATTCTGATGGATTCGATCAACAATGGAATATATATGAAATCCATGTCCAATCCATTTAGTGCACACGGTCCTTAAAGCAAAAGGAGGACAACAAATGCTAAAACAGCTTGAAATAATTACATGACTCATTCCACTTTTTAATTCAAATTGTTGTCAGTAAGGTAATTTACAATTAAAAATGTTTGTGTTATATTTATGGAAAAAAAAAAAGTTTGTGTTATATTTGGCCCTCGCCCAGAGTTTGCTAAAACAGCACCAGCCTTTCTGCGACCCGAATTAGGATTAAGCATCTTAGAAAATTAATGGTGAATGTTATATTTGAAAATAAAGCATCAAAAAGATCTAATTCACTACTGCTCTCCACTTTTCACATTTTAAGTCCACTTTATTATTAAAATGCATTTAGTGAAATTTATCTGACTGAAGTAAATTAAGCTTTCAGTAAAGTTTCAATAAAATGAAATAAAGTTTTTGGTACTACTTTGTTTAAAGTTTAGCAGTTGTTTGTCTGAGCTGATCCCTGAGCTCCATTTGGGCGATGGAGGACAGATGAACCTCGTCTGGACCATCAGCTAGACGAAGAGATCGTGCATATGTATACCTACACAAAAACACATACCCTTAAAATATGATTTACACACTTGAGATATACTTCTGATATTTATATTGTACCACACAATACAAATGTCAAAATAATCGCTGCAAACTACAGGTAGTGTCCGACTTACGACCACATTTAGTTCTGACCAACAGGTTGTAAGACGGTTTGGACGTAAGTTGGGTCTGTACATGTATGACTACTAGTGTGTATACTGTACCTTTCTACAAGTTCATGTCAAAATTTTGTTTGCAATCTTTTTACCTTTCTTTAGACATTAATATATGGAGGAGGAGGAGAACTAATGTACATGTATTTTCAAACTAATGTGTCTCTTTACAAAGAACATGGGGGAAGAGTCACTTCTTGTGAATCAGTTCATGGTTCAAAGAATTAAGAGTCGACTCCAGAGCATCGGAGTCACTGTTCAGCTCAAACGATAGAAAGAGGAACAGTACAGTATGGATATGGTTTAGCCCATTTGATCCTCTCAAATAAGCTAGAAAAAGTTAAGCTAGGTTGATGATATTCACATACATGATACCCAAGTATATAAGCCATTTATGATTTTTCTTTTCTTTTTTTTAAGTCATGGGTGGTCGTAAAGTCGCACAGGTCATAACTCGGCAACTACCAGTACATTACATTCACACTTGTGGCATTTGCTATATACCCTTATCAAAAAGTGACTTATATTTTATCTCATCTTGACCACTGAGCTGCTGAGGGGTAAGATCCTTACTCAAGGGCTCAGCAGTGGCCGATTGGTGCCTAGTGTTCTGATTAGTAACCCAGTACTACATGGAATACAATATACAGACCGCACCCCACAACTTCATAAAGACCACTGCATTCTACTCATTCACCAATTTCTGTAAACCTTTGCATAAGAAGACTACTTAAGGTTTATCTAAACGTTGATCAATGGTCTTGAAATAATTTGCATAGATTATCACAATTTTATTAATAAAAAAATATAGTATTGATTTTAAAAGCCATACTTTAGTACAGCACCTAGCAAACAGAGCCACACTAATATTTTCATGCTATGCGAAATCCCATCCTTTTAAATTGATGGCAAAAATTAAAGAATAAGAAACAAATAAGCACAAATTCCAAAATTATGACAAGTAATTCTGGTCATTTATTTATGAAAAAAGTTCATAAAGCTGTAAGCCTTAAAGAAAGGTTTAGTGCTGGCTTTTAAATCTGAGGTAAATTTACAAACATATTTACAATATAGAAATGAATGGACTTGTTGTTTACTAAGAATATACTTAATAGTGTGGTTTTATAAACTAACAAAAAAACTAATTATGCATTAATACTAATTGTGCACAGATACAGTACGTCCTAGTATAGTGCACAGTACAGTTGTAGTACAAAATAAGGATACATGAAAAGCTGGCATGTATAACAAATAGTGAAGACTCCAAATCTAATTGAAAGAAAACTTTTATTAAGTAAAATATTGGCTAGTGTAACTAGAATTTTTTTTTGTTTGTTTACAAAAAGTGTAATTGCCAGTATATTCACTGTACAAATAAAGTAATTTTACATAGTTTTAGATATTTAGTTATTATGTAAATAAATGTGTTCTTTTAACAATGCTATTTTGGATGCATAAAGGATATGAATATATGAGTACTATGCAGTCTACATTTCACTATATAAAATTAATGAATGTGCAATTTTGCAGTGCAATAATTTACCTTCATCAGACTATTTGGACATGAGACAATCACACCCACATGCACTTTTAAACCGAGTCCAATTCCAAAACCACATACATTCCCACATGAGACAATATTATTAATGATATTGGAGTCCTTGTACTGGGTTGAATAGACTTTCTGCTAAGTGTATGAAATTACCTTCTGCAACTGATGCATTAAGTCCTGCCCCTTCACATCAGTTAACATTCACAAAATATTAAAATTATACTTATTTCTTAATATACAAATGTTATATTTTGGGGGTGATACTTCTCATAAGAGGCCAAACTGGGGATGTATTAATTGATAGAAACCTAAAAGTAATTCTATAAGTGGCTCTGAATAAGGGCACCGTCTAAATGCCATAATTGTGAAGTTGAGAAAGATTTCAGAAGCTACTAACAAATATGTTTTATATAAAGTTAAAAA
The DNA here is from genome assembly GCA_024760905.1 of Plotosus lineatus. Taxonomy (NCBI): domain Eukaryota; kingdom Metazoa; phylum Chordata; class Actinopteri; order Siluriformes; family Plotosidae; genus Plotosus; species Plotosus lineatus. Next base: position 16,992,957 of record CM045739.1, read on the forward strand.
ATGTACACTTTATTTAAAAAATGTTAAAATAAAGAATAATAATCTAACCCCAAGTTAAATTTAACTATAGATTTACTCTTATCTTGGAAAAGAGTACCTTGACTAAAATTCTGAAAAGAATAGTGGACAGCTGTCGTTTTACGGAGCCTGCTTTATTAAAATACCCTTTATTGTCCCAACAAGAGATATCCCGAGAGTCTCTTTTTATAGGTGAGCCTGCAACTTTTTTTTGAGTATACACTTAATATAACTTTTTTTAAAAATTCCCTCTTTTTGTGCATATTTATATGAACACTTGTACAACTTAACTGGTATAATATACAGTCAATACCAATAGAATCAATACTTCCTACTCACATGTGTGCAAGCGGGAGGTCATCAGATAGTCCTGCAGCCCCGTGCACCTGAATGGCATAGTCTACCACCCTACAAGCCATCCTGCCAGCTGCTACCTTTAACATTGCAATCTACAAGAGACAATGTGAGACACACAGAAATGAACCAAAACACAATAATGTGGTACATTCTAGCGGTTTCATTTGGTCACTTTGTGTCCACAGTTTGGTTAGTATTATACTGTAGTGACATGACTAATTAACCTAACAAGTAAAAAAAAAAAAAAAACTTATAGCTGACAGTTTGTTTTTAATTTAAGTTTCATTTGTAATGGGTTTTTATAACAATATTAACATTATCACAAAGGAGCAAATACAGTTGGTAAAGAATTTACATATTTCTCTACAAACCCTGAGCATCCTTAAGGAACAAGCCTGTGGTATTGGTGGCAAGGAAAAACTTCCACAGTGGACGCGATGAAGAAACCTTGAAACGAACCAACTCTAAAACTCAATGTGTTGGAAAATCTCTTGTACCCTTCACCTGATCAGAATCTTTACACAATGAATTCTTTGAAAGCTCTTTTTGGACCATGGCTTCAGGACTGTAATAAACCCAAGACCATGCTAAGAAAAGCATTCATAAAATGCTGATCTTTATGGTAAATCAAAATCAAAATCATGCCTCTGAGGACAGTCTATGATAATTAGATTTGAATCTATATACTATGCCACATTTTATAAAAATGTACACACTTATGAAAGGAGAGTATTTTAAGCTGTTTATTTTTGTTTTTAAAACAGTTATTTTTATATATTTCACTTCAATTTTGTTGGTTTTAATATCATAGTTAAAGAAAAAAATAAGATGTAATGTTTTATCTGTTTCTTTCTTTTTTTTTTTTTACAACCAATGTTGGGGGCGGTTCAACATTTTCAACATTTTCCCCAAGTGTACAAAGAGTATGCTTTTTTTGACCCCCCTCTCCCCATCCGAAAGCTTACAAATAAATGTTGATGATCTCACGGCAGGATTTTTAAACAAGATATTAAACAAAACAATGGTCAAACCTCTTTTATAAAATAAATCAATGTATTTCCTTGATCAATACTTCTTTTATACACCAGTCAATCACTAAAAAAATATACTTTTAAAGAATTCTTTTTAATGACACCCACTTTAATATTATTATTAAGACATTTGATTTTAATAATAAAAATGACATTGTTTTTAATACTATTATTTTATATTAAAATATAATTCAAAATGACTGCATTTTTTATTGGTCATTGGCTTTTGGATGACCATGCTTCATTTTGTGATCAGCAAGGGCATCGTCTGGTCTGACCGTGGGGGATGGGGGGTGCTTGACAAAACCCCTCCAGCCTATGCCCTCGATCAGCTGCCTTTTGATGTTTCAGCAGCTGATACCGGGTTGGGTAATACTCATTGCAGACTTTGCAGATATGCAACACTGCAGGTGGTTGGCGAATCGCGCATTGAGAGTTTCAAACGTACACGCACAAAAAAAAAAAAAAAAAAAAAAAAAAAAAAAAAAATTCACAAGCGCATGTATTATTGTTGATCGACATTTTTATATTAAAAAGTGTACACAGACATCTTACCTCCTCCCCCTAGCGTATATTTTGTACGCTTAGGAAAATGTTGAAAATGTTGAATGACCCCTTACAGAGCAGGAGGTGTCAACATTTTATAAGCCCTGCAGCTAGTAATAAGATTTTTGTGTATCTCAGACAATAACATGTCATATATTACAGGTACTTTAGAATAACATTAATTGATCAGGACAACCACAAGATCCACAATAGTACATAGCATTATCTTTATACATAGAGAGTGAAGATATTCTATTCTGTTCTATAATCTTTTTATGGTCTAAGATTTTTTTCATTAGGTGTTAGAACAATATAGAGCAAATTTATAACTTTTAACTAAAGGTAGTGAGGCTGCAATATAACGAGTAGTTAAATTAACAGTATTAAAGGAATGTTAACAATACAGACGCTCCCCGACTTACGTTTTTGTTAGGTTCCGAACGGCCGAACATAAGGTGAAAAAAAAAAAAAAAAAAAAAAACCGTAAGTTGTTACTATATGTTCCAGTGACGTAGGACGTTCATACTGTACTATACATCCATAAATACCATTACCGTATCTCATAAAACACTCCTAAATCAATTATTATAAACATAACATTGTAAAATATATCAAATAATCTCATCATTAATTTCAAATAAATTAAAGCAAAATAATTTCAAATAGATAAATTTTAATCAAATCCACTCATCAAATATCAAATACAGTATCAAATACAGTAAAACCTCCGCTGACGAACGCTTAAGCTCACGAACTTTTCGCCTCAAGAACATTAAATTTGCGAGCATATAGTCTCTGCTGACGAACTAGTTTTCGGCGGACGAATCAAACCACGCGGTCGAACAGCGCCACGGTGGCGGCCACGAGAAGCTGACGCACGCTCACGGCGTCACAGTTCGTCACACCCCTTTCTTTGAATGTGGAAGTGGTTTGTGTTTGCTAGACAATACTATTATTGGACCATATTGAGTGTACTTTTGCTATTATGGGACCGAAAAAGACCCCACCACAGGCGGAGATCATTGAAAAACATGAATGAGGTGTGCGTTTGTGTGACTCAGCGTCCCAGTACCAGTACGCTAAGTCTACCACCATCCTTAAGAACAAGGAAGCTATTAAGGGTGCGTGTGTGGCTATGCGTGTTTCCAAACAGTAGGCGTTTCCAAACACTCCTTCCAAACAGTAAGTCCCTCCCTCCCTCCTCCTCCTCCTCCCACTCCATTCCATCAAGCCATCAACTACCATCACAAAGGTAAATAAAACGACTTTATTATACAGTACAGTTTATTTCTTTAATTACAATACAATAGACATTTATTATACATAAAATAAGGTATGTTTTTGTGTAGTTTTAAGGCTTATTTAGTAGAAAATTATGTTTTATGGGGACCTGGGAACGGATTATTCTCATTTTAATGGTTTCTTATGGGAAATACATGTTCGGAAGACGAACTTTTCGCCTCACACACACTTTCTGGGAACCAATTATGTTCGTGAGCAGAGGTATCACTGTATAACCTTTAACATGCTATATGATGCGATCTTTCTGCTTGTAAATGGTTCCGATGGTCGACGGAGCCATTTTGAAGAAACGTGCAACATTCACATGTTTTTCACCAGCATCAATTTTCTTGATAATAACCATCTTCATTTCAAACGAGATGGCTTGCCGCTTTTTCTGATTACCACTATCACTAGTAGAAAGATCACAGAGACGACGTCTTAACAAAAGGGTAACAAGCCGTGGACTGGGAAGAAGGAGGGGCACATTCAGTCTGTCATTTGTAAACAATGGATGCAGTGTCATGCGTAAATAGCATACTACGTCAGCGTACTACGTAGGTACGTCTCGTAATACAGAGAGCACGCTAGACTCAAAATTTGACTTTAAAAAAAAAAAAAAAAAAACCCGTAAAATCGAAAAATACATAAAACAAATAAACGTAAAGTGGGAGTGTCTATATTGCAATAATTTTGGATTTATTTTTTGGCTCAGTACGTTTTGAAGCTGGTAATGAAGACCATAACTAAATGTAGTAGGTTTTTCTACACGTTTAATTGAAATGTATGTATTTATTTTTAGTTTTTAAATCCTCAAATCCAAATTATGTTATTTGGAAGATATTCTTATTCTTAGTGATTATTGCAATATAATTACAACTCTGTGTGTGCGCGCACATTACCTGTTTCCTTGCAGCTTTGCTCCCCTGTGTGTCAAGAATATAAGCTGCATGGAGGGCCAGTAGCCGGACCTGCTCAATAGCAATGCGACATTCTGCTATCCAATGAGCCAACACCTCCTATAATTCCAATGTAAATCACATTTTAGAATGAGAGAACTACAATACACAAACAAGAAAACAAAAAGCCTATACACAAGAAGACTAATTAATGCATAACTAAATATAAAATGCACGAAAACACAAAAAAGCTATTATTACACTCAATTCAAGGGGTCAGTGCGAGGGAAATGCAATGATTAATTTTACGGATAAAAAATGTCCCTCAGCATACACTTGACACACCTGCGTGCAATGAGTGTCCACTTTCCATATACATAGCTACTTCTGGGTGCACTGCTGAACTATGCTTCCCATCATACACAGCGGAGCAGCTGAAAGGTATCAGCAGCGCAATCAGGAAGTGAACTTAAGGATGTCAAATGCCTAATTGTTACAGAGTAATACATTATTGCACCTTCCCATCCGTAACCCATGTCCCATGGTTATCTACCAATCAAAACACCAATACCCGTGCTTTGTATATCAACCAATACCCAAAATTAGTGCATTCATTAAACTGTACATCTCACTGTGTGAGGCTAAAGTCATCAGGCATGACTTAATTTGTTACATTTTGCTTTACAAAGTTAGGAAAGTAATATTTAAGTTGTAGATGTGCACTAATTTACTACTTATTAATAAACTAATAAACAATTTTCATTAGCAGTAACTTGGAGCAGTAAGAAGAGTCAAACCTCCTGATTAACATTATTCCTGTTTAAACAGGAAACACAAAATACAATATATGACATGTATTATAATAAAATAATACACAATAATAATCACATCAATGCTGGTTGTAATAACATTCCAAGGGATGAATATAATATCTTTTAACTGGTTGCATCATAAGAAACAGAAGATTATGGCTGTCTGTATTGGCAGAGCTGCCTTGAGCCCATCAGTGTATTCCGAGTTTGTATATCTGAGTTTGTTCTGATCGTAGTGTATCATATACTGTATTTAAACAAGAGAGTTTTATTGGGCCAATCTATTATTGAGCAGTTAAAGCAGCAGTTCAAGTTTTGTAGTACAGTACGTATACAAATTTAGGCAGTGCCTAAAAGTGGAGCTCCCAATACATGTCTTGATAGGTACTGACTCCAGGTTTGCTTTTGACTGCATTTCTGATTTCCGCTTTTCTTTGTATCGCTTTTTTAGTTTAATTTTCTGTTTGAGTTAATGTTGTGTCAAGCTTCTGAATTCAGTATTTGCTATACTAAAATTTATTTAGATTTTTCTGCCAAACTCAGTTGTGTGTGTTTGGTTTTCTTTGGAATTGTTGTTTTACTTTGCATGAGTCTGAGTCTCTAGTTTTGGGTTTCAGTTATGTTAGAACACCTGGTTTTTTGTTTGTTTTTTAATGCTGCCCATTGTCACCCAGTGATATACAACAGTAACGTTATTGGGTTTTCTGTGGTGGACACCAGACAGGACACGGGACAACAATCCAAGCCATATTCCTTGACCTGGCGCTCCGTCGGGAGCTCCGTTAAAAATATTGTACCCTTTAATAAAGAAACGCACATGTTGATATAATCTTTTGCCAAAAGTACTTCTGCTGTCAGATCTTTGACACAGCATCTCCAGTGCCTTTTCTGCCAGACCAACTGCCCTCATGCTATGGTGCAGCCTACCAGGGCCCAGCCGACCCTGGGCCATCTCAAACCCCCGACCCTCACCTGCAAGGTACAATTCTCAGGATTAAACAGCACACAAAACATATTTCAAAACTGTCAAGTACTATAATAATGTATATAAAAGCCTACACCCACATTACAAAGGCAGGTCTTTTATTTTTTTTACAAAAATAAGATCAATAAATTAACAACTTTTAATGAAACTAATCTCTATAAATTAACTTAAAATCTCAAATAATAATAATAATAATAATATATAATAAACATAATATTATTAATACAATCATTTTGCTTTAAGAAAAAACACTACAGTCTTATATGCATGCACACTTTATGACTGGGATATAGCAGTATTCATAATCAATCACATTTAAACTCATGTTAAATAGACGTGAGTACACACCTGCCATCAAGTAAATGACTTTGAATAAGCCCAAATAAAAGTATTATTTTCGTGACATTAACTATAGTGCACCTTACAGCAAAAGCCAGCATTTACAAATCATCAAAGGGATCTCACTGTTGAAACTTATCAATCAGCAGAAAGGTAAAAATGTAATTTCAAGACATTAGATCAGTGGTTCTTAACCTGGGTTCGATCGAACCCTAGGGGTTCGGTGAGTCAGTCTCAGGGGTTCGGCGGAGGTCAAGACACACACCCAACTCATATTCATGACGACACACCCCGCTACATTGCTTGGCCAATCTGTGCTGCAGGAAATTTGGTGCGCTCAGTAGTCGACTTGTGACAGTCGTGATGGTACGTCATGTGATTTCTTTGTTAATGTTTTAATACATGCTATGTTGAGCAAAAGAAGAAACAGGTCGGACGAATATGTACAACATGGATTCACGTATATAATGGAACATAATGCTAGTCAGCGTCCTAAGTAGGATCAACCCCACGCTGACTGACGTATACGTGCATGTGTATGTGTATATAATATCAATAAATACATATTCAACGTTATAAATGCTTACAATAACAATTAAACATTCAAAAATAATTCATAAGATGTAACTAAAACATAAATACACACACATACTGACACACGCGCGCGCGCACACACACACGTATGCGCACCTCACATAAAAATGTAAGTAGTCTTGATGGGAGGAGTTCATGAATTGTAATGGTTTTGTTCTTTGAACACAGTGATGTTAATGCACAGTTCATTTTCGTGCCCCAGTAAAAACATATACCTGTGTCTTGAATTTGAAAAAAAAAACAAACTCATTTTATTTTTCAATGAAGAAGGGTTCGATGAATAAGCATATGAAACTGGTGGGGTTCAGTACCGCCAACACGGTTAAGAACCACTGCATTAGATACACCTTGCAACACAGTAATCAAAATTGTAGAAAAGATGGCACAACAGAAAGAACGGAATGCCCCCCTTCCAGACTGCATGCGAGTACAGTTCGCATACTACAAGCAACAACAATTCTCACATATTCTTTACACACATAAGATCAAAAACTTTGGGGGGGGGGGGGGTCGTATTGGAGCAGTGCGCTCATAATGTCAAATACGGTACATTCTAAAATTAAATCAACTAAGAACAATGAATATGAAAAGTACAATAAGGAACTTGTACATTATTGCCTGAAGTGGTGTAGGAAGTCAAGATCATTTGTGTGATCAGTTCAAGTGAACACAGCCATAAAGTTAATGAAGAAATAGGTGCTGGAAAGTCCCAGTGCAGCTAACTTGGTTAACAATGGCTGGCCATGTCTCTCAATGCCTGTGGTGTGAGCCATGAAAAAATTGCTTTCAACAAGAGTAACTTGCATAGCCACCAGCCTGTTTCTGCCCTGCGATGGCCTGGCGAGCTGTCCAGGATGTACTCTGCCCTTGCCCAGAATTGGCTGAAATGGGCCCCAGCCTCCCCATCACCCTAACTAGGATTGAGCAGGTCAGAAAATGAAGGGATGAAGGTGCCAGACATAAGAGCAGGATCAGCAACAGGCTGCTGTCATTGCCCTGCCCCACTGACAGACTGAGGACATACTACTACTGACTATAAACTGGAATATCATGTTAATTACAATAACAAAATAAATAAAATATATACTGTAGACACATTCAAAGCACATCAATGCTACTTATCAAAACAAAATACATTAGCATAATTGTGATTTCACAATGGTGGCATCACTCAATTTTTACTTGGAATAATATTTTTTATACTTTAAACATTTATGTCGAAAATCCTTCAATTTCAGCTTTTACAGCCCCACAGACTTTTGCCAAGCCAGGTATCAATATGTTGAGGTACAATAAGGAAGTCCATGCCTCCCAAGGCACCTGTCACAAATTGGACAGGTTTGATGGCCACTCCTTCTGTACCATACAATCAAGCTGCTTCCACAACTACTTAACAGAGTTGAGATCTGATGACCCTGCTGTCCACTCCATTACTGATAGAATACAGAGATAAATTATTCTTATCTAAATAGTTCTTGCATAGTTTGAAGTGCTTTGGTTGTATTGCTGTTGTAGGAGGAAAGTGGCTCCAATCAAGTGCCGTCCATAGGTTATGGCCATTTTGAGTCGATAAGCAAACTCACAAATTATGATTCTCCACATGTTCAACTAATTTAAACTAATCCATGTGGTTGCCCTACATATTTTAGTAACTGATCAAATGATATTGCTTTTGTTCGTGTTCCAAAATTTTTGCTTAAATATTTCAAAAATGTGTGAAAATCATACGTCAACTGTTGCTTCATGAAGACAAATATTGCTGCAAGCCAATGTACATCTACTTCTGGTAATTCCTGCTGTCTTACCAAGAAGAATGTTGGATGCAGGAACATGAACGTTGTCAAAGTGTATCTCAAAATGACCACCATGGCATGCATCTGTTGAAAGAGGAAGATAAAAATCACAAACATGGAAAATATGAATCAGTACACTTTATCTTACTTTGAGAAAGTGAGTTCATTCAGTACTTAGATTAGTTAGTAATGGAACTTGAAAGTTTGTGAAGGCTTTATATATTAAAAAAAACAAAAAAAAAAAAACGGGGGGGGGGGGGGGGGGGGGGGTTAGGGCTTCCTCAGTCAACATGAGGAGGAAACCTTTGAGAGAAACCAGCCACAAAATGAAAGCCCATTCCTGGTTGGGCCAATACTGAGTTAAGTGATGGTACAGCTTGAACAGCCAATACCACCGGCAGGTACTGGGAAACTGGTCAAATTTGAGAGAATGGTATCAAATGCAGCTTGATGGAAACCTGTCATGGTCTTCTGAAGATTTGCGATCACCATTAAACAGGTTTATGATAATTTCGCAGGACAAAGCAAACTGCTAACAACAATTCAGAGGTTTAAGGGGAAAAAATATACTAGAAGAAAAAATGTGTTATAATGGGCAAAGACATGCAATTAGGAACAACCAATTAACCTAATGTGCATATTTTTGGGCATCATAACACATTATCTCTCCATAATAATTTATAAATTGTACTGGTTATGGCCCCCACCAGTGCATCATATCTTCACAAGTCATTTCAATAAATAACGTGATAAATAAACCTGCTCTGTCACATTCTTAGAAAACAAGAAAATGTGTCATGCAAGGGCTAAACATAAATGATCAAATTTTTTTCTCTTTCTCAAATCCCTTGTAGTTTATTATTGTTTTGTTGCATGTTTGAGTGAATTTAGGTTAATAAACAATGACAATTTAGGGGTTATTGTTGGATGAGGCAGTATCAAAGTGCCTCGTCTTCCATTACATCAGTGCTTCTCAAATAGTGGGGCGCGCCCCCCTGGGGGGGCGCGATGGGATGCTGAGGGGGACGCGTGTGACCCAGGAGAACATGCTTTTTTTCCGCCGTACTACAAGAAAGTGTAATTGCACATCCACTCCAGTAGTTGGCAGTGGCGCCCTCATTGCACATTGAGCAGGAGCTGAGAGTTGCAGTGCCATGCTTCAAACCTCGCTTTGAGAAGCTGTGCGCTGCAAAACGTGCTCATTGTCGCCATTAATCTTGGCTTCCTCATTTTGAGAAAAAAAAATCAGCACAAATTGTTCTATTTGTTCTTGTTTTGTAGGTTAAAGTGTTTATATATTGTGCTCCTGAGTTAATGTTTCTGAAGTCAATTTGAATTAATTATTTATTGATTTTATTTTCAGCAGCAAATGGTGTGGTAAGTTTGTCAAAAATGTAACAAGGATATTATTATTTTTAAATTTAAGGCAAATTGATGCACTTTCTTTTACAGACTAATAAAAAATGTTAAAAAAGTTATTCTTGTAAGTTGAACTATATCTCTTTCTTTTTGTTTTATTTATGTTAACAAGGATACGATATAATGAAGAGATATACCTGTAACTATATTATAGAAAAAAGTTATAATTTATAGTTGCGGCGGAAAGTGGGTGGTGGGGGGCGCGAATTGTTTTCTTCTTGCTAGGGGGGGCGTAACAGAAAATAATTGAGAAGCACTGCATTACATCAATGATCGAACTCTAAATAGCCGTCACTCATTTAATGGATTTGTTGCAGAGTTGGTATCCTATCACAGTACCACGCTGGAATTCACTGAGCTCCTGAGAGCGACATACTCCTTCACAAATGTTGCCAGTGATTGGAACACCTGGATCATTTTAAAAGTTTGAACTACGCTATGTTGCTCAATAGCATTTAGTCCTCGAAAACATCCATTTAGATTACAGGATTTATTAAGAAAAATGTTAAGGGGTGAATACAATTGCAAGCCACTGTTTGCCAACCTCCCATATTTTTTTGACTTCCTGGCACCAAATGATACTTTGGTTTCCCAATAAAACTCTGCTATACTGGCAGCTCTATTCTTTATTTATTTATGTTTTCTCATACTCAATGAGCAAAACAAATACAGGCGGTCCTCACTTAAGGACGGACTTGGGTAACGACGACTGAATTACGAGAGCCTGTTAAAAATTGTCAAATTATCAAAAGTATACTTTTACTGTTAACAAGTCACAGCAGAAACAAAGCAGCTGAGTTGAGTGCGTGTGCATATGTTCTCGCATACCCAGTGTCGGCAGCATCTCCTATCCCGCCTCCCTACTCACACACACTGCTCAGTCGGAAGTCTACTACACTGCTAGGTAAGAGAGTTCAAGAAATTGCTAGCAGTTATGGGCTCTCACATTCAACAGTCTATACGCATGCAAAACAGTAGCCTACTGTACAAATACAAACCAAGGAAAATGTCTACAAAAGTGGGGTTCGTTTAATGACGGGGTCCACAGAACATGACCTCGTCGTTAAGTGAGGACCGCCCGTAGTCTGGTAAATGTATTTACTGATGATAGTGACTTCAAAGCACTTATGTAAGGTACTCTGGCCAGGGTGCTAACTAAATGTCATAAATATAAATTAAATGATTAATCACAAATCATAACGGTTAGTGATAGATGCAAGCAAATACCAGAGCTTACCATCTTGCCCAAACACAGTAAGAGGTCGGATCTTCTTCACACCAGGCGTGTCCATAGGTACCAAAATCATACTGTGCCTATGATGCCTTTCACATAAACACACACACACACACACACACACACCCTTTTAAGGATCTTCCATTAACTTAATGCACTTAATTTAATATACATATATACAGTATGCTCTTAATTTGAAACACTTAATTTAATGCCTTGCCTGCAACTAACACCAACCTACCTTTATCCTCAGTAACGAAAAGGAATCTCTTTGGCTCCTTTATATTGAAAGGTTTTTAAGGATTTTTTTTAAAGCAGTCAATATGTCGGTCATTTGAGCGCTAAAATGTAACCCATAAGGGGACGGCACAGGAACAGAGGCGAGTTGGACATGTTTCAAAACATTAGTGGGGATTTTAGGTGAGACTGAGACTTCCTTCTCCCAGCTGATGCACAATCACCTGTAAGTATTTATTTATTTATTTATTTTAGAAAGGTTCAAGCTCTACTTTCCAACCAACTTTATTTCAGCTGTTGAAAAATATGGAGTGCTTATTATTATTATTATTATTATTATTATCAATACAATATTATTATTAACGGAAATCACCTGTTCTTCTTTTCCTTTCGGCTGTTCCCTTTTTCTCAGGAGTCGACACAGCGAATCAATGATTTGCATGTCTGATTTGGCATTAGTTTTTGCACTTGGAATGCCCTTCCTGACACAACCCTTAGCAAGGGGCAGAAATACGCTGACGGCTTTGCAGCCTACTCTTTACCAAAGTCAGCAATGGTTCTTTTACATGCCTCTCACCATAGACAGTGAGAGACATGGCCGGTCTTTGATAACCCAGTTAACTGCACTGGGAGGACAGTGATAACCTTGTGGAGAGTGAAACTCGAACCCCCAACCTTAGTCCATGGGAGCTAATAGGCCAAGCTTTCATGGGAGGAAAAGATGACATGCACACTTCCCTGTCACTCACAGTGATAACCAGCCAATAATGGGCATTTGTAAGCTCATTCATACAGGGGAGAAGACAGTGCTTTCCCTCTGAGTGTGTTAGGTTGCCTGCAAATACACATTTTGTAAAGTAAGCAGTTTGTAAAGAAGAGGATAGCAGCATGAGCCAGGTACATGCTTCTACCCCACGGTGTGTTATTTATATATGACAAAATTAGGGGAGAAATGGAGGAAAATAGAAAAACTCAACAACAACAACAAGAAAAACAAATCTGGGCAAGCTAGCGAGAACCAAAGCCATAACACTTCCACTGTCACTTTCTGGGTTTAATCACACCTACTTGCTTTGTTTCTAAATGCCTGGGATATTTGGTGTATTGCGTTAATGAGGCCAAATGTTATTTAAAGTTACCCATCCACTGCTGAAGTGTTTTATCCTCCCATTATCCGTTCATTGTTGATGAGTATAAAGACTTCCAGATGAAACCACCCCAGCTTACCAGTATGGTATCTCTTAGTCACCTGTTCTACATCTGTTCTGATCCTATGTCTGCTTACAATAACAGTAATGCAACCATGTGATCTGGAACATTTACTTTTCAGTGTAACGCAGTTCTATAGAGAGCGCAAAAGTCCGAGATTGAGTGTTAAAAGGTGTCACTGAGACTTGGTACAAAAGTAAGCAGCGTGCTTGAAAAAGTCATCATGATAGATTCCATTTTGATTTCAAGGGATAAAACTGTACATCATTTTCAATTAATATGCCTGACAAATTAATACATTCCGTTAGACAATGTCATGGTGAAAGGTATGGTTTGGAGTATTTAAACTGGTGAAGTATTTATTTCTCCAGTGAAACAGAAAAAATTCTATCTATCTATCTTATATATATATATATATATATATATATATATATACATATATATATATATACATATACACACACACATACACACACATATATATATATATATATATATATATACACTAGTCCTCAAAAAAATTAGCATATTGTGATAAAGTTCATTATTTTCTGTAATGTACTGATAAAAATTGAACTTTCATATATTTTAGATTCATTGCACACCAACTGAAATATTTCAGGTCTTTCATTGTTTTAATACTGATGATTTTGGCATACAGCTCATGAAAACCCAAAATTCCCTTCTCAAAAAATTAGCATATCATGTTCAGGTAGTCTAAACGAGCTATTAACCTAATCATCTGAATCAACCAATTAACTGTAAACTCCAGCAAAAGTTTCCTGAGGCTTTTAAAAACTCCCAGCCTGGTTCATTACTCAAAACCGCAATCATGGGTAAGACTGCCGACCTGACTGCTGTCCAGAAGGCCATCATTGACACCCTCAAGCAAGAGGGTAAGATACAGAAAGAAATCTCTGAGCGAATAGGCTGTTCCCTGAGTGCTGTATCAAGGCACCTCAGTGGGACGTCTGTGGGAAGGAAGAAGTGTGGCAGAAAACGCTGCACAACCAGAAGAGGTGACCGGACCCTGAGGAAGATTGTGGAGAAGGGTCGATTCCAGGCCTTGGGGGACCTGTGGAAGCAGTGGACTGGGCTACAGGTGCCGCATTCTCCAGGTCAAGCCACTTTTGAACCAGAAACAGCAGCAGAAGCGCCTGACCTGGGCTACAGAGAAGCAGCACTGGACTGTTGCTCAGGTGGTCCAAAGTACTTTTTTCGGATGAAAGCAAATTTTGCATGTCATTTGTAAATCAAGGCGCCGGAGTCTGGAGGAAGACTGGGGAGAAGGAAATGCCAAAATGCCTGAAGTCCAGTGTCAAGTACCCACAGTCAGTGATGGTCTGGGGTGCCATGTCAGCTGCTGGTGTTGGTCCACTGTGTTTTATCAAGGACAGGGTCAATGCAGCTAGCTATCAGGAGATTCACTTCATGTTTCTATCTGCTGGAAAGCTTTATGGAGATGAAGCTTTCATTTTTCAGCACAACCTGGCACCTGCTCACAGTGCCAAAACCACTGGTAAATGGTTTACTGACCATGGTATTACTGTGCTCAATTGGCCTGCCAACTCTCCTGACCTGAACCCCATAGAGAATCTGTGGGATATTGTGAAGAGAAAGTTGAGAGACACCAGACCCAACACTGTGGATGAGCTTAAGGCCGCTATCGAAGCATCCTGGGCCTCCATAACACCTCAGCAGTGCCACAGGCTGATTGCCTCCATGCCACGCCGCATTGAAGCAGTCATTTCTGCAAAAGGATTCCCGACCAGGTATTGAGTGCATAACGGAACATAATTATTTGAAAGGTTGACTTGTTTTGTATTAAAAATACTTTTTTTTTTTAATTGGTCGGATGAAATATGCTAATTTTTTGAGATAGGAATTTTGGGTTTTCATGAACTGTATGCCAAAATCATCAGTATTAAAACAATAAAAGACCTGAAATATTTCAGATGGTGTGCAATGAATCTAAAATATATGAAAGTTTAATTTTTATCAGTACATTACAGAAAATAATGAACTTTATCACAATATGCTAATTTTTTTGAGAAGGACTAGTATATATATATATACACACACACACAGACACAAACACAGTGTAGCCTCAGTACTCGAACTTAATCCGTTCCAGACGGCTGCTCGGATTCTGATTTGTTCGGAGTCCCAATCCGCTTTTCCCATTACAAATAATGTAAATGGTCTTAATCCATTCTGTCGTTTTTCGAAAAGAAATTAACGGTACCGTAACTCATACCATAGGTCCTCAAATTAAGTGAAAAAATTATTGAATATAGTACATTATGTTATTATTTGTGTTGTGAGAGACATTTTAACTTTTCTGTGGTTTTTATTTTAGTGTTATGGTCTTTCAAAAAAAAAAAAAAGTTACACGTCGAAATGCAAGTTGGAGAAAGGCATAGCTCAAACACGCGGGGTGGAGTGCAAAACACATGCACATTAAATAATTTCCATTTAATCACAGGCTATACAGACTAGCAGCACTCTTCCTGGTGCTAGAAGACTGTCCCTCTTGATCTCTCAGCTCTGTGCTCAAGCAGTTCAAGCTTTAGTTTGATTTCAGTGTTTCTCCAAATCTCTCAGTGACTATGATTTCCCCGTTTCATCTATGAAGACGCCTGTGCTTTATTGTTCACATGAAGGCACTATTGCCTGGGCACTAGAAACAATAAGTAGAGCACTAGATCATTAGAAACCTGTGAACACTAAAGCATAACCCGTTTTCATAGATGAGTGTGTTAGAGCCGCGCCCCTCTCCAACACACATTTCAATGAGCATTTCTTTTCTGAAGGAAGATTATATGAGCAATGGACTAGTAGATCTCTTTCCGTATGAAAATTAGATTGTCTTTTAGTATTTCTTAATACAGTGGTATCTCACTTTACGAAAGTCTCACCAAACAAAAAAATTCAGGTTACGAAACGCATTTTTCTAAAATTTTTGTCTCTGGATACGAAACAAGTTCCCATTACAAAAGCGCCATATTAAAAATTCAAACGTGCCATTCAAACAATGCGTGAGTTGCTTTCCCATTGGTTGTCTCCCAACACCCCACCCTGCTGGCCTCCCATTGGCTAGGAGGGAGCTGAATCTCTATAATACAGTACTGTGCCCATAATGCTTTGTGTGTGCCTTCGACCCATTGTTCGACACACGTGTGAAGGAGAGTCGTACTGTTGGTTCATGAGTTTTTTTTGAGTGTGCTCATTGCAGCGATATTTTTCATTATTATTCATGAGCCCCAAGAAAGTGATTCCCGGTGAGACTAAAAAGAAGAAGCGGGCTCCATTATCAATAAAAGTAAAACAGGAGATGATTAAAAAAATGAAAGTGGGATGCGATTGAGTGAAATCTCAAAGGAGTATGGCCGAAACACCTCTACAATCGGGACGATATTGAAGCAAAGAAGAGGTCGTCACTGAACGATGAGATGGAGAGACTGTTACTCCTTTGGATAAAGGAGGAAGAAATTGCCGGAAATACAGTGACGGAGGCAATTATTTCGGAAAAAGCAACCACCATATTTAAGGACCTCGTGAAGGAGGTAATTTTCTTTTACTTTTAACACATATTTTATACATATTTCATGCAAAATTGGTGTACTTTTATCATTTTTAAAGGGTTTATGGGGTATCATTGGGAGCCTTGGAACGAATCGCGTGTTTTACATGTAAAATGCGGTTCAATTTACGAAAAATGCAGGTTACAAAAAAGGCACTGGAACAGATTAATTTCGTAGTGAGGTATCACTGTACAGGATTGTACACCAAATTCCTGCCTATAAGCTCACCTGTCCAACTGTACAACTCCAAGTACTTCCCCACTCCCTCTGTCCTATCATTACGCAAACTTAAAGTCTGATACCTGTTGATATTTTCAGATGTCTTGCTCTTGCACATCACTACAGCAATCTTACAACTTGGGTTTCCTGCACCTGAAAAAATTTAAATAATTAAAATACAGTTTTGTGTTGAAGAATAAAAATTAATAAAGTCGGAGAAGTGGCCAAACTGCAACAAACTAGAAAAATATAGGCTTTTTTATTTATGATGTGTAAACATAAAATGTACAAATAAGTTAACCAAAAAAAAAAATCAGTATATTTTTACATTTTAATACCCGTCACATTTGAAAAATGAAAAAATAATCTGTCTGTTAGTGGGGCTGGTGGTGCAGTGGTTAGGGTGCTGGGCTCATGATTGGGAGATTGTGGGTTCAAATCCCAGTTAGACCCCCACTGTGCTAAGACCCCTGGGCAAGGTCTTAACCACATGTGTGCCTCTGTTCACCCAGCAGTATAGATGGCTACCAGTAAAAATATACTGGGAAGGTAACCTGTAATGGACTAGCGTCCCATCCAAGAGGAGTTGAACTCCTGGTCACTTCACGCTACAGAAACAGGGGATAAGCACCGGCCTGATGAGCCACTAGGCTCGGGTGTAAAAAGCCCAACAGACTTTACCTACCTTACATTTGAAAAATGAAAAAAATAATCTGTCACAAAAAAGGACAAAAGAAGCACAGTGGATGAAACTGAAAGGTCAGACCTCTCTCAAAATAAAAGAGAAAAATTTAATATTGTTGAGAACTTGGTCTTTTTCTTTTAAGAGCCAGAACAATGTCTGAAGAACAAACATGGAGATAGCACAGTTATCTATCCAAAAATAGTGACAATTTTCTCATTATTTCTTATTTTTTTTAAACACTGTTTAATAATTTTTCTCTTAACACGAAACTTACCATCAAAACAAGAGCAGTCAGTTTGTATATTAATAATACTATTAAAGATCACTCACCGCTGCTCCACCATTTTTTGCCATTTATGATGTACTGGTCATTTTCCTTGGACAGGGTACACTGTAAATTAGTCGCATCACTTGAGGAAATATCTGGCTCTTATGAGAAACAGAAAGACACGGTCAGTAATTAAAAATTCAAGATGACAAAAATATAAGAAAAGCTAAATTAAAATATTTATTCAAAATATTTATTCAAAGTGTGAAAAACAACATTCCATAGCTTTTACATAACTGGTTTCACATTTTTTTGAAATGGCATAGTTTTGAATTTCTAAGATTTCATAGTCAATGACTGTGGCTAACCACACTTTTTTTTTTTTTTTTAATCATTTTGCTTCAAGGCTTATCCACTCTACATCACGTCTATTAACCTACATAATAGTTCTCAAGCCTTCAGTAAATAATTGTTTTATGTATATAACACGATCGTCATTCCTCACCACCTTCACACCACTACCAAAAGTTTCACAACAATTTCAACATGGATTTCTTACCCTGGGATTTGCTTTACACTACCTTTACACTCAACACTGACTTGTAGTCCCACTGGAATGACCAGCTCGAATTAATTTGCAGTTTGTTCTTCCCTACTGGTTAGTTTCCACTATCATTCTAGGCACCAACTGATCCAAATTTCAATGTTCCTTCATTGTCATGTTTACCTTTTTTATGATTTTCTGTGATTTAGTAGTTTGCCAAGACTATGCCAGGCTTGCAAACCTGAACAGGAGCTCATGTGTTCATTCCACATTTCTATTTTCAGTGTTTGTTCCCCAAAATGTTGCCAGAATGTCTGACTGTTGGTCAGTTTGACTGTTACTCAAAGTTTCTATTTTCTGTCACAAAGGGGATTTTGTTGATTATAACAATCCACACAAGAAGGTGCTGGTGTATTTAAGCACTCGCTAATTTCATTAATTCTGATTTGTATTTATTGTATTTATTGATTTAATTTGTATAATTTATTTTTATTATGCATATAGTGATTTTTAGAGTCAACCTTTGAGAAGAAGTCATACACCAAGTTTTATATATTTTATATATATATATATATATATATATATATATATAAATAACTCTGTGTCAATATGTGCATTCAACATCTGTGAACAGAATCTCATCCTTCGTGTTGTAACTAAGGGAGGCATAGTCTGAGCAGTACTTTATGTTTTGTTTAAGCATGAGTCTCCTCTGAGGTTCTTTTGGGTTTCAATGCAATTCCTAATTAAACTCACTTCAGGCACTATGACATAGAAAGTGATGTGTAGATCTAGAAAATGTTTCCCAAATTATTTAATGGCTGTCAAGCACTGTTAGTTGCTAACTAGGCCTGTCTGTGCAACAACTGTAAGTCCATAAAGGCAGTAATATATTTGTTTTTATTCTGTAAATATTTTAAATTGTGATATTTGTACACCTAGTTTGAGTAAAAAAAGTCAGGGTGACAAACAATAACATTAACTAGCATTATAACTAGATATAGGTAAAATCTGTTGGGCTTTTTACACCCAATCCTAGTGGCTCATCAGGCCAGTGCTTATCCCCGGTTTCCGTAGCGTGAAGCGACCAGGAGTTCAACTCCTCCTGGATGGGACGCTAGTCCATCACAGGTTACCTTCCCAGTACAGTATATTTTTACTGGTACCCATTTATACTGCTGGGTGAACAGAGGCACACATGTGGTTAAGACCTTGCCCAGGGGTCTTAGCACAGTGGGGGTCTAACTGGGATTCGAACCCACAACCTCCCGATCATGAGCCCAGCATCCTAACCACTACACCACTGGCCCCACTATAACTAAATATAGAGGCACATTAAATGGTCAAACCCCAAATGTCTATTTGAAATAATTGTCATCCATTTTATAAGCCACGTTTCCATTAAGGTTGTGGGAGAAGCTGTAGCCCATCCTAGCTGACTCCATCCAAAAGCTAGGGTAAACTATGAATAGGTCACTAGTCCACTGCTGGGCTAACATAGATAAACAATAATTCACAATCAAATTGACACCAATGAGCAATGCACATGTATTTGGCCTTTGGAAGGAAACTGGAGCACATGGAAGAAATGAGAAGAAGATGTACACTCCACACAGAACGGCCCTTTTAAGCCACAAGACTCAAACCTAAAACATTTGCAGATACATTATTTCTTGAATGGACGGGTTTACTATAATTCCATAGATGTCTGTGCCCATGTGTTGTGATGAAATAAACAAAAAACAAAAACTTCAAGAGAAATGTATCTCTTTTTAAATTCATTTTGAATAAAGGTTTATTTTTAATGTGAAATGGAGCTACTGTAAGTCAATACCCCAAGACATTTTTGTTTTATATAATAATCTCTCATAAGTAATCAGAATGAATGGGGAAAAAAATAAAATATAAAAGAAAATGATACCTCATTCATTAAGATGTCATTATTGGCTCATTAGTGGGGCCGGTGGCGTAATGGTTAGGGAGCTGCGCTCATGATCAGGAGGTTGCGAGTTCGAATCCCACTGAGACCCCTGGGCAAGGTTTCAACCACAAGTGTGCCTCTGTTCACTCAGCAGTATAAATGAGTACCAGTAAAAATGTACTGGGAAGGTAACCTGCGATGGACTAGCGAGGAGTTGAACTCCTGGTCGCTTCACACTACGGAAACCGATGATAAGCACCGGCCTGATGAGCCACTAGGCTCGGGTGTAAAAACCCAACAGACTTATTGGTTCAAAAGGTATAGTATTATAAACATCTTGAAGATGCACTTTAATTTTCAATTATATATATTAAAATGGCTAAAACTACTTTTTTATACATTAGTTAAACAAAAGTTAAAATACACATTACTCAACATTTTCTTATCCAATTGTGTAATACACTTTGTCTTTTTAAGTTATTATCTGCATGAAAACATTTAAACATTTACTTTTAAATTAAATTTAATCAATTAACAATACATTTGTTTCCTGACTTCTACTAATCAAAAAGAAAAGTTTTAAGAACCAAATGAATTCTCTACAAGGCATGCTACATTCTAAATTCGAGTTATTATAGAGTCCTGTACCTGTCATACTTTCACCTGGTATGAGACACAAACACAGATATATATATATATATATATATATATATATATATATATATATATATATATATATACACAAATATATATATATATATACACACACACACATATATATATATATATATATATATATATATATATATATATATATATATATATATACACATATACACACACACACATATATATATATATATATATATATATATATATATATATATATATATATATATGTATATATATACACACATATGTGCATGTGTGTTTTACATCATATACACATGTGCATGCATGCGCATTTTTGTAACTTTTCTTATGTTGAGACTAATTTATTCTTTACTTAGTCTGGAGAAACTGTGTGCACACCATTTGTAAATTATGGTTTTCAAAAAGTGTAAATCCTGGTTAAAATATTAAATTAGAAAAGTAAATATTTTTTAATATTGTCTAGTAGAATGTATAAGCAAGTATCTGTGTGTACATCTTATGCTGTTACCAGTCATGCAAAAGCAGGATCGGATATCCCCTCGCAGTAAGGGCTTTAACCACAGCTCCTTCTGCTCCTCCGAACCAAACAGATGAATGAGCTCCATGTTCCCAGAATCTGTCTCAGATAATGAATGAATAAATAAAAAGCCAGTTTAACTGACTCGCTCTCCCTCACACACACACACACACACACACACACACACCCTTATAGAAGAACCCAAGATCCCAGCATTATCGATGTTACAAATGTACTGTTTGTACACACACAGACCTGGAGCCTGGCAGTTGAAAACTTCAGGGGCATAGAAGCATTTTCCAGTTTCTTCAGCAATGTAGGAGTAATCCACCTGAGACAGTCCACTCACTGCGGGCAGGAACAGATTCCATAGTCCAGCAGCACGTGCTTTTGCCTACACACCCACACACACCCCCCGCACACACACAGTTTCTTACCATTAGACAGGCATACTCACCAACAGTGAATCACAGTGATGGGAAAATTCATGACTAAAAGAACAGAGTCCTTAATTACATTTCATTTACAGGATTTGATTATAATCAGCGTGGCATGCATCTGCACTGTTTTTGTGTTTTTACCTTTAATTTCTCCAGTATAGGGGGTGTGAGCCATCTCTCAGGTCCACTGCAATGTTTGATATAGTACTCAGTAATTTCCTAAAACCAAAAGAGGCTATAATTAAAGACTGACCCTGGCTGGACCGAGTGGCGAACACAAACCTTTTATCAAGGAAACACACATCCTCATGAACGATCCACTTAACTTTCAAGAATTACAGGTCATGATGTCAAGTGGACCAAAGCTAAATGCAGCTAAAAGCAACCACCTATCCCACACAGTTCCTAATTAATGTATATATTCTATTCTATTCTATTCTGTATCACTATCTATTATATCACACCAATCCACAAACTGAGAAACTAAAAAGGAGACACGGGAATCCTCTTTAAAGAAAAATGCTATTAAATGATGTTTAAAAAAAAAAAAAAAAAAAAAAAACACTTTGGAACTTTGATTGTTTAAACAGAATTTTATAAATTTCCAAATCATTTCTTCTCTGTACAAATGAAAATGTCAACAAAACAATTACAAAATACATTTTTTGTTCAAAAAGATTTAATCAGACACCATTTGTGTGTATTAACACATCTTGCTCCTCTGTCTTGTATTTCTTTGTAGTGCATACTAAAATATTAAAACGTGCAAACACACCATTAAGAAGCTGGATTTTTCATGTCTGAACGTAGTATTTACTAAATCTGAATGAGTATGCACTGAAAACACTCAGTAGCGCTTATTAACTCAGCTAAAAGCACCCAGCTCACCTGACCAGTTTTGCAAGAGTTAAAATATGTGAATATAAACCATAAAATCCTTTTAATTAATTTTTAATTATGTTTCCACACAATACTGCCAAAACTCTGAAAGGGATTTGAAGAAACATCATTACAGCACATTACATAGAAAATCTACCATATTTTTCGGATCATAAGGTGCTCTTAAAATCCTTTAATCTTCAAAAAAAAAAAAAAAAAAAAATTGACGGTGCACCTTATAATCGCATTACGTACGGACGAAGCCATGTGACTTCATCTCACCGGTACCGTCAAAACCCAAGTGAAGCGAACTAAATGCAGAGGGTTGCGTCAGGAAGGGCATCTGGTGTAAAACAAATGCCAAATGAAATATGCGAGTCACAACAAAAAATTTCATACCGGATCGGTCGAGGCCCAAGTTAACAACGACCGCCATCAGTGCTGTTAATCAACAGGGTGCTGGTGGAAATTGGACTACTGTTGGTCGAAGACGCCTCGACCGATCCGGTATGAATTTTTTTTTGTTGTGACTCGCATATTTTATTTGGCATTTGTTTTACTCCGGATGCCCTTCCTGACGCAACCCTCTGCATTTATCCGGGCTCGGGACCGGTGTGAGGGAGAGACACTGGCTTGTGCCCCTCCCTCATGGCTGCATTCCGTGGCTTCTAAACATTCTAAGCATTAACTTAGGCACTATACTGGAATAATAATTGAAAAAGACTTTAATACTACAGCTTTACAACAGTTCAGATGATTATCTTCAGGCACTTCACAGACAGACAGACAGACAGATAGATAGTATGCTGTATAATGTTTATATGTTTTATTAATAAATATCACAGTACAAAACTAAAAGGTTTTTCTTCATCATTACTATATTTTACTACATTATTACTGTATTAATGAGTAAGACTGTCTATAGAATGTGTTTAAGAAGCATATTTTAGTGCATGTAATAGATACATAGTATTTTACTTCTGGTTGCTCATGCGCATGTAATATGATACATGGGGTTTTACTTCCGGGTACAGAAATCACGGATTATCTTTATTCGCGGGAGGGGCCGGAACCAAACCTCTGCGAATATCGAGGGCCTACTGTATTACGCGAGTGGCTGAGACAAGTTTACATCACGAGACCGGAAGACTTTTTCCACCTAATCTCTGTCTCTACCGACCATCTGTCTAGTTATGAGGATGCTTCTGCGTCTCAGGATGCTCAGCTGGGTTAATGAGAGTCTCATGTTCATCACCGGGATAAAGCACTTTTACAGGTCTCCTCCTGTGACCTCAGATTAACCTTCTTGAATTTACAGTTATACTGATACAGCTGCTCAAGAGTAATGACCTCCGTTCTGGAATGAACACAATACGAGTGAGCGCCGCCATGTTTGTTACTGTGACGATGCTGTCGCTTTAAGAGAAAGTGGCTGAAAGAAGTTTAGGTCACTACCCCAAAATATCTTTTCCACCTAAACTCCGTCTCTATCAATCTGCGACTCCATGCATGAAAGGAAATACATAATAAAATATTATAATATAATAAAAAAAAAAATTGAGGGATCCAGGGTTTATGTCCAACTCGCACAACTGTTAAAATGCAACATTGAAGATGAAGAATTTGATGGATTTATGGAAGAGGAATGAACTGAAAAATTGAGTTTATTGTTTTATATTATTACAACGGAAGTGTAGTATTTTATATGTTCTGTGTTACAACTGAACAACGTTGAGTGTTATTGTGAGTGGGCTGAACCAAGTTTGACTTATCTGACTTTTATTTCACTTGATGTGCCTTATACTCCTTGTGCCTTGTGTATGGACAGAGGCCATTCCTTGATATTGCGCCATATAATCCGGTGCGCCCTATGGCCGGGAAATACAGTGCATCCACACTGATAGAATTAAATAAATAAACAATAAAAATCTCACCCTAGTGAGTTTTTATGTGGTGATATTCTCATGCAATACATATTGGGCCAACGATGCACTATAATTTAAAAAGCACTGTATATACTGTACTCCAGTGAATGGCAAAATCAAATTGGTCTGTTATCTTGGGGTCATAAATCAGTATTCTGACTGGATAATGCTTGAATCAAAATGACAAACTTTCAAAGTTTGTCATGGGTACTAAAGCATCATTATCAGGCATCAATATTGAAAAATAAACCATCTCTGTGTGTTTCGCCCAAACTTTATAGCAAAAACATAAGGGAGCACTGTTACCTTTTGTTTTTGAAATATGGGGTAATGCTTCCTATTAACAAAGGGATAGTTTTTTGATTGTTTGCTTGTGTATTTGGCAGTCTATAGTGAACTATGGGAGTGCAATTTACATTCATTTCATTATATTATTTTAAAATAGAACAAAAATTGAGCTATTCGCCGAGCTGTTCACATCTTTTCATCCTTACTTAATCCACCTGCTCGTTCTGACCCGTGAAGACTTTTCAGACTTCTTCAATGGAAAGATTAAAGAGATCGTCACACATTCACATACACACCAACCTCTATACTAGACAGCATAAATCCATCTTCCCTTTCATTGACACCGTTTTTCCAATCTCACAACTGAAGACTTCCATCAATCATCTTTCTAATGCGATCCTACTACCTGTCCACTGAATACAATCCCTTCCACAATACTCCAGATCATCTCTCAAAGCCCCCTTTACCACCACTATTATTAATAACTTCCTATCATTTGATCATGTAAGAACAGCATCCAAAAGAGTCAGGGCTCTATCCAGCTTGAAAAACCCTCGCTAGATCCATCAGAGATCAGCAACTACAGATCGGTATCACTTCTCACTTTCTTCTTCTTCTTTTCCTTTCGATTATTCCCTTCAGGGGTCGCCACAGCAAATCATCTGCCTCCATCTCACCCTGTCCTCTGCATCTTCTCTTACGCCAACCACCTTCATGTCTTCCTTCACCACATCCATAAATATCTTCTTTGATCTTCCTCTCAGCCTTTGCCTGGCAGTTCCAGCCTCAGCATCCTACTACCAATATATTGCCTATCCCTCCTCTGTACAAACCATCTCCATCTAGCCTCGAAAGACTTTGTCTCCAATACCTCTAACATGTGCTGTCCCTCTGAGTAGAGGTGTGACGATTCAGTTATGAGATGATTCGATTTGCGATTTTTGCCTCTCGATTCAATTCAATTCGAGTCATATGTGGATTCTAGTTTCATTTTCTGTAAAATGTGCACTTCAAATATATAAAGTAATAATTGTCTGAACTGGTTATTCAATACCATCATTCAACTACAATTATTAACATATATCAAAACATGGAAATAAACAAACATAACCTTTATTTGTTTCCAGTTTTCCACCAGTTATATATTGTTAATGTAATCTACCATCTACAGTATCAGTTTCTGCATTCAGAGAAACAATTCAACAACAAATACTTCACCTTGCTTCTCAGTTCTCACTTTTGCAACTTGCACAGATAAAACACACATGTTAAATGTTTAATCCAGTTCACCATGTTCACATTCACACTGGAGTATTTATATTTCAAATGTCAACTCAAGATCATAAAGGACTCTTATGAAGGAATCATAAGGACTCTTAACAAAGTTCATGTTTTCTTCTAAACTTTTAAACTATGAACTTTAACACTTAACAGATGTAACAGTAAACAGTCAGATTTTCACCAGTTAATTGGTGGTCTAGGGCGCTGGATCGCTGATCCAAAGGTTGGGGGGTCGAGTCCCACTCTCCACAAGGTTGCCCCCAAAGTGCGGCTAACTGGGTTATCAAAGGCGGGCCATGTCTCTCACTGTCTATGGTGAGAGGCATGTAAAAGAATCATTGCTGAAGAGTAGCTGCAAAGCCGTCAGCGTGTTTCTGTCCCTTGCTAAAAGGGTTGTGACAGGAAGGGCATCTGACATAAAAAACCTATGCCAAATCAAACGTGCGAATCAGATGACTCGCTGTGGCGACTCCCGAGTAAAAGGGAAAAAGCCGAAAGGAAGACAGACAGACATACAGTAAAACCTCCGCTGACGAATGCTTAAGCTCACAAACTTTTCGCCTCAAGAACATTAAATTTGCGAGCATATTGTCTCTGCTGACGAACTAGTTTTCGGCGGACGAATCAAACCACGCGGTCGAACAGCGCCACGGTGGCGGCCACGAGAAGCTGACGCACGCTCACGGCGTCACAGTTCGTCACACCCCTTTCTTTGAATGCGGAAGTGGTTTGTGTTTGCTAGACATTTTGGACCATATTGAGTGTACTTTTGCTATTATGGGACCGAAAAAGACCCCACCACAGGCGGAGATCATTGAAAAACACGAACGAGGTGTGCGTTTGTGTGACTCAGCGTCCCAGTACCAGTACGCTAAGTCTACCACCATCCTTAAGAACAAGGAAGCTATTAAGGGTGCGTGTGTGGCTAAGGGTGTTTCCAAACAGTAGGCGTTTCCAAACACTCCTTCCAAACAGTAAGTCCCTCCCTCCCTCCCTCCTCCTCCCACTCCCTCCTCCTCCCACTCCATTCCATCAAGCCATTAACTACCATCACAAAGGTAAATAAAACGACTTTATTATACAGTACAGTTTATTTCTTTAATTACAATACAATAGACATTTATTATACATAAAATAAGGTATATTTTCTGTAGTTTTAAGGCTTATTTAGTAGAAAATTATGTTTTATGGGGACCTGGGAACGGATTATTCTTATTTTAATGGTTTCTTATGGGAAATAAATGTTCGGAAGACGAACTTTTCGCCTCACACACACTTTCTGGGAACCAATTATGTTCGTGAGCAGAGGTATCACTGTATTGTGAATGTAATTTCAGTTTCTGCATTCAGAGCAACAATTCAACAACAAGTACATCACCTTGAAGTTTCTTTGCTACCGGCTCACCGTGTCGACTTACTTTCGGTTTGACATTGATGTCAATTGTCTTGTGATGACGACGAATGTGATTCTGCAGATTAGTTGTGTTGCCGTGGTAAGGGAATTTCATCTCGCAAAGTCTGCACAAAACTTGTTTCTTGTCACGGGATTGCAAGAAATGAGCCCAAACTGGTCTTTTGTGTGCCGCTGCCGGCTTGACGAATTCAGCGGCAACGACCATTTTTGTTTTTGCGAAGTCTCGTTCTCTCACGAGATTTCCATAGCAATGGAGGAAAATGGCAGCTCCCACTGACACGTTATTTTATAGCTTTTTGTGAATCCTTTGTTGTTTTACATGAATCGATAAAAAAATCGTAAAACAGAAAATAAATCGATTTTAAAATCACGTTTGAAAATAGATCGATAGAGGAGTCACACCTCTAGTGCCAACAGTGAAACATGGTAGTGGAAGTGTGATGATTTGGACCTGCTTTGATGCTTCAGGACCTGTGTGACTTGTCATGATTGATGGAACCATGACTTCTGCTCGCTACTAAGAAATCCTGGCAAAGAATGTTCGTCCATCAGTCGAAGACCTCGAGCTAAAGTGCACCTGGGTTCTGCAGCAAGACAATGATCCGAAGTACACCAGCAAGTCCACTACTGAATGGCTAAAAAAGAACAAAATGAGGGTTGTGGAGTGGCCTAGTCAAAGTCCCAACTTGAACCCTATTGAGATGCTGTGGCATGACAATAAAAACGCTGTTCATGACCGAAAACCCTCCAATCTGGTTGATCCTAAACAATTCTGCAGAGACGAGTGGGTTAAAATCCTATCACAGTGATGTGAAAGACTCTTTTCAGAACGCATGACTGCAGTTTTTGCTGTAAAAAGGTGGTTCAACCAGCTATTAAGTTTAGGGGCAATTACTTATTCACACAGGCCCTTTTAGGTTCAGATGGTTTTTCCCCTTAATAAATGCAATTGCACTGAAAACTGCGTTTTGGGATTTCTTGTGTTTTATCTCTTATAATATTGAGGTTTTCTTGATCTTAAATGGACGACAGTGACAAAACGCGCAAAAAACTTTTGCACAGCACTGTATACGGTGCACAAGTTTTGTAGCAAAAATTTCTGCAGTGTTGGCAACTATGACAACCCCGATATTTCAGCAACACCACCACTGCATTTCCCCTGTTAATACTAGTTAAACGTTTAACATTTGACCCTTGAGCTCACCTTCTGAGCAGGCAGAACATGCAGTTTCATGAACTCTTTAACCTGCTGGAGGACAGTGTGGCCATTAACAGACTGGAGGAATAACTTCTCAGGAACATCCAGTGTGGAACTGCACAAGCAACACAGAAACCATTACTGGCACACTTCATAAAAATGTAAAAACAAAAATAAAATTAAAAAAATTGAAAAACAAAACTTGACCATGACAGGTAAAATCTGCATTTATACTGCAGGTTAACGTTTAAATATTTTCACAAGTTTTTTTTTTATAAATGTAGAGAAAGTATGAATGTTGGGTTAAGTTAGACCCTCTTAACAGAGATAACCAGGTTTTATGTTGGAATATCCTAGAATATGCCTTGTGATGCCCTGGCAACCTGTCCAGAGTGCACCATGCCCTTGCGCAGAGTCAACTGAAATGGGCGCCAGCCTCTATGCGACCTTTATTAGGATTAAGCAGTTCATAAAATAAACAAATGAATATCCTAAGATGTCGCCAAGTTCAAAACAGTTTCCACAAAAGCCCTGCAAACCACCAGCTACAAAACATATTCAAAGCATCAGTAATCCACCACTGTATTTTTACTATGTAAGAAGTCCAGTTTTGTAACCAAACATGGTGTGCAGTGCATGAAAAGTTGGAAACAATGTAAACATGTCATTCTAATGGCAATTTGGGACATTGCCATGAGATGCTACATTTTTGTAATAAAAATATAATTACTGGTAATTAATTTTTCATGTGTGTCCTGTAATGTTGGACAAGACAAAATCAAATAAAATACAGGGATCCCTCACTTTCTGCGGTTAATTGATTAATTAATATACTAGTCCTCAAAAAATTAGCATATTGTGAGAAAGTTCATTATTTTCTGTAATGTACTGAACCATTAGACTTTCATATATTTTAGATTCATTACACACAACTGAAGTAGTTCAAGCCCTTTATTGTTTTAAAATTGATAATTTTGGCAAAAAAGTAAAAAAAAAAAAAATAAAAAAATAAAAAAATCCCTATCTCAACAAATTAGCATATTTCATCCGACCAATTTAAAAAAAAGTGTTTTTAATACAAAAAAGTCAACCTTCAAATAATTATGTTCAGTTATGCACTCAATACTTGGTCGGGAATCCTTTTGCAGAAATGACTGCTTCAATGCGGCGTGGCATGGAGGCAATCAGCCTGTGGCACTGCTGAGGTGTTGCGGAAGCCCAGGATGCTTCGATAGCGGCCTTACGCTCATCCACAGTGTTGGGTCTGGTGTCTCTCAACTTTCTCTTCACAATATCCCACAGATTCTCTATGGGCTTCAGGTCAGGAGAGTTGGCAGGCCAATTGAGCACAGTAATACCATGGTCAGTAAACCATTTACCAGTGGTTTTGGCACTGTGAGCAGGTGCCAGGTCGTGCTGAAAAATGAAAGCTTCATCTCCATAAAGCTTTTCAGCAGATGGAAGCATGAAGTGCTCCAAAATCTCCTGATAGCTTGCAGCATTGACCCTGCCCTTGATAAAACACAGTGGACCAACACCAGCAGCTGACATGGCACCCCAGACCATCACTGACTGTGCGTACTTGACACTGGACTTCAGGAATTTTGGCATTTCCTTGTCCCCAGTCCTCCTCCAGATTCTGGCACCTTGATTTCTGAATGACATGCAAAATTTGCTTTCATCCGAAAAAAGTACTTTGGGACACTGAGAAACAGTCCAGTGCTGCTTCTCTGTAGCCCAGGTCAGGCGCTTCTACTGCTGTTTCTGGTTCAAAAATGGCCTGACCTGGGGAATGCGGCACCTGTAGTCCAGTCCACTGCTTCCACAGGTCCCCCAAGGTCTGGAATCGGCCCTTCTCCACAATCTTCCTCAGGGTCCGGTCACCTCTTCTGGTTGTGCAGCGCTTTCTTCCACACTTTTTCCTTCCCACAGACGTCCCACTGAGGTGGCTTGATACAGCACTCTGGGAACAGCCTATTCGCTCAGACATTTCTTTCTGTGTCTTACCCTCTTGCTTGAGGGTGTCAATGATGGCCTTCTGGACAGCAGTCAGGTCGGCAGTCTTACCCATGATTGCAGTTTTGAGTAATGAACCAGGCTGGGAGTTTTTAAAAGCCTCAGGAATCTTTTGCTGGAGTTTACAGTTAATTGGTTGATTCAGATGATTAGGTTAATAGCTCGTTTAGAGTACCTGAACATGATATGCTAATTTTTTGAGAAGGGAATTTTGGGTTTTCATGAGCTGTATGCCAAAATCATCAGTATTAAAACAATAAAAGACCTGAAATATTTCAGTTGATGTGCAATGAATCTAAAACATATGAAAGTTTAATTTTTATTAGTACATTACAGAAAATAATGAACTTTATCACAATATGCTAATTTTTTTTTAGGACTAGTATGTATATATATATATATATATATATATATATATATATATATACACACACAAAAATAAAAGGACAGGACAAAGACTTTCTATTGAAACTCCATTTATCACTACAGATCTGTTTCGAGGGGTGGTGAAACCATCCTCTCTCTTCAGGTGATTATAGATATAGATGATATTCTTCTATAATCACCTGAAGAGAGAGGATGGTTTCACCACCCCTCGAAACAGATCTGTAGTGATAAATGGAGTTTCAATAGAAAGTCTTTGTCCTGTCCTTTTATTTTTGTTTATTTGCTCTACCAAAAAGTATTGAGCACTCTCCTACGGAAGGATCTACTCAGAAAATCCTCTATATATATATATATATATATATATATATATATATATATATATATATATATATATATATATATATATATATATATACATACATATATATATACTAATTTTTTTTAGGACTAGTATATATATATATATATATATATATATACATATACACACACACACACACACATACACTTTTTTAACAGACTACTTGACAATGTGTGTGACAAAAGTGAGGAAATTATGAGAATATCAAGTTGCGCTAGTAAGAATAAAAGTAACCTGTGGGCAATCTTCAAAGCCAGCTGAATTAAAGGTTCGACAGCCTCGCCAAATAATTTCGCTTTCGGACCACTGGCATTCCCTAGCAAAGATCTTGCATAAACACCCTACAACACAGTCACACACAGCAGAAACATTGAGGAGAGCAAAATTCAGCAATAAACCAAAATTACGATAGCCTTCATTCTGAAGTGTTAATCAAAACAAATGTATGAAAGGATTAAGCTTAATTCTTTGTAAGACTATTTGCTTGTTGTCGATGTGGAGATTTCACTCACGTTGAGGTCTACTTCATATCACTAAATTATCACAAAAATCAGTAAAATTAAACTTACAGTTCAATTAAAAATATCAACACCTGTGCAATGCAGGCCAGTTTAAACATGGCCATGGCAATAAAGAAATTCCGATGTTGAAGTGACAGTGGGATTCCAAAGCATTGGCAGTAAATGGTGATCAAGTCTTCTGCAGAAGGGATTCCTGACAGAAAAAAGTATAAAGATAATAATGAGGTAAATAAATAAAATGAGGTATGTATATTAATATTTTCAATTTAACTAGTAAATAATATACCATTAATATTCAGCTGAAATTCGTGATGGTCCATGAAACATTCCATGCTTATAAAGATCTGTCTGTCTTCCTTTCGGCTTTTTCCTTTTTAACTCGGGAGTCGCCATAGCGAATCATCTGATTCGCACGTTTGATTTGGCAGAGGTTTTTACGTCAGATGCCCTACCTGTCACAACCCTTTTAGCAAGGGACAGAAACACGCTGACGACTTTGCAGCTACTCTTTACGAAAGTCAGTAATGGTTCTTTTACAGGCCTCTCACCATAGATGGTGAGAGACATGGCCCGCCTTTGATAACCCAGTTAGCTGAACTGGGGGGGGGGGGGGGGGGTAGTGACAACCCTGTGGAAAGTGGGCCTCGAACCCCCAACCTTTGGATCAGCAATCCAGCGCCCTATACCACTAGACCACCACTAAAGATCTATATAAACAAATATTGCATATGAGCACAAAAATGTCCTTTCCTTCTTGAAGGAAAATTATAATACAGTACTTTTTCTGTTTTATTTGCTTGCTGGGGCCATATTCCCTTGCAATTAGCTTGTTTAAGGCCTGCAAACACGTTCTTGTAACTGTAGACTAATTTGTATTTTCAGACTCGTGCTGACATTTGTTATAAAAATGCAAATAGGGTCATTTCACATGTGCTTTTTCAACACTGACTTTCTATATTTCTTATTTATATACTTTGTGCTATTCATCAGAAAAATTCACTGCCTAGCCAAAAAACGAGTTTAACGGCACTCTTGTGCACTTGAAAGAGCGGAAGTCTGTATAACCCACAGCAAGTACACTACTTTCGCAAGTACACTACTTTCGGTATTGAGCGCTTCACATATTGTTAGCGTTGATTGACTGTTTTAAGCTTCATGTAAAGTGCCTCGGCATAAATAAGTGACTTATTTGAAATTAATGTTGATATTATTTGATATATTTTATATTATTTTACAATGTTATGTTTATAATAATTGATTTAGGGGTGTTTTATGTGATACTGCAATGGGTTTCATGGATGTATAGTACAGTATGAGCGTCATACGTCACACGTCATTGTAACAACTTGCGTTCACTTTCAACTTACGTTCGGCCGTCCGGAACCAATTAAAAACGTAAGTCGGGGAGCGTCTGTATGTCGCACTCCATCCACACTGAATAGCATGCTCAAAGCGCTCCCTGGCACCCCCTGCGCTCCAGGCACCCGTCACCACCGTGCGGCGCCAGTTATTGCAATGTTCTATCCTTTTGATGCTGAGTGCCAAGCAGGAAGCAACAACTCCCAAATTTTAACGTCTTATGGTATGACGCGACTGGATTCGAACTCCGACCTTCCGGGGGATAAAGCAGACGCTGTACCAACTGAGCTAAATCCCCGGTTTATTCCTTATTCTATTCTGGAGCTACTCATGGGGATAGGCTGCAAGCCGGTGTGGGCATCCTTGTTGCCACCCCCCCCCCCATCTTGGTGCCCATATGTTGGGGTTCTCCCCGGTCGACAAAAGGGTAGCTTCCCTTCGTCACTGTGTTTAGGGGGGGTCCTAACTGTTTGTGCTTATGCACCAAATGACAATGAGTACCCGCCCTTCTTGGAGTGGATGTGTTGGAGAACGCTCCCCCAGGAGACTCACTCATTGTTCTTTGAGACTTCAATGCCCATGCAGGCAACGATACTGTGACCTGGAAGAATGTTATCGGTAGATATGGCTTCTCCAGTCTGAACCCGAATGCTGTTTCAGTGTTGGACTTCTGTGGTTGTCACAGTTTGTCCATCACGAACACCACGTTTGAAAATAAGGGTGTCTGTAAGCGCACTTGGCACCAGGACACCCTAGGTCGCAGTTCATTGATCAACTTAGTCGTGTCACTGGACTTGTGGCCACATGTTCTGGACACTTGGGTGGAGGAGAGCTGAGCTGTCAACCAATCAAAACCAGAGGGTGAGCTGGCTCTGAATGTGGGGGAGACCGCCCTCCAGACCTGGCAGGCCTAAAAGTGTAGTTAGGGTCACCTGGGAACATTTGGTGGAATGTCCTGCCAGAGAGGCCTTTAACTTCCACCTTCGGCAGAACTACAACTACGTCCTGAAGGAAGCAGGTGACATGGAATTCGAATGGGCCATGGTTTGTGCCTCCATTAATGAGGCGGCAGCCCATAACCGTGGCCGGAAGGTGAAAACCTCCACCGTATAGAGGGTGACATGGGGCACACGCTACGCCATCACTGTGTCCTTCACATGTGACCCTGATTATGCTATTGCTGATCCCAGCTTACCATAGTGTCCTCCTGAGATAATGGTTGGAGCCCTGAGACAGCAACAACAAAAACAACAAAATGGTGACGTGAGAAGACAATTCCGAAAATATTACATTCTTTATTTATTTATTTACCGTGGCGGTAAGCCCCAAATCCGGTGGTGGACAGCTGAAAAAGAAGGCCCATCAGGTCTTATTGGCTTGTGTGACTCTCAAGGCAGCAGACAGGTACCGGCAGGCCAAACATGTTACAGCCTGAGCTATCGCTGATGCAAAATCTCGAGCTTGGAAGGAGTTTTGTGAGGGCCTAGAGAGCGATTATCGTTGGTGTCAAAAGGGTTCTGGACCACCATCTGACGCCTCAGGAGGGGGAAGCAATTCTTCACAAATACTGTCTACAGTAGAAGCAGGGAGCTGCTCACTTCGACTGGGGATGTCGTCTGGAGGTAGAAGGAATACTTCGAGGACCTCCTCAATCTCACCAACATGCCCTCTGTGAAGGAGGAAGACCCTGGGCGTTTGGGGGGGCCCGTCCACCCGCCCATAACTGGAGCAGAGGTCACTGAGGTAGTCAAAAAGCTCCTCAGTGGTCGGGCTCCAGGGGTGGATGAGATCCGCCCTGAATATCTCAGGGCTCTTGATGTTATAGGACTGTCTTTGCAACATTGCGTGGTCATATGGGGGAGGGAGGGGGACGAGTGAATTGGCAAACCGGGAAGGGGGGTTAGTCCCCCATTTTAAAAAGGGGAACCAAACGGTGTATTACAATTATTGTGGAATCATACCCCCCAGCCTACCCGACAAAGTCTATCCAGGGATACTTGAGAGGAGGATCTGACGGATAGCTGAACCTCGGATTCAGGAGGAACAATGTGGTTTTCGTCCTGGCCGTGGCATTCTTGACCAACTCTATATGCTCCATAGGATTCTGGGGAGCATGGGCGTTTTCCCAATCTATCCACATGTGTTTTGTGGAGTTGGAGAAAGCTTTGAACTATGTCCCTCAGGCTATTTTGTGGGGCGTGCGCCATTCCGAACCCGTTTCTTGGGCCATTTGGACGCTGCATCGCCGTAGCCAGAGTTTGGTCCGTATTGGGAACAAGTCGAATTAGTTTCTGGTGAGGGTTGGAGTCCGCCAAGGCCGTCCTTTGTCACTGATTCTGTTAATTTTTGTCGACAGAATTTCTAGGTGCAGCCTTGAGGGCTTCTGGTTGGGTGGCAATTGGATCTCGTCTCTGCTTTTTGCGGATGACATTGTCCTTTCGGCTTCATCAAGCCGGGCCGCCAGCTCTCATTGGAGCGATTTGCAGCCAAGTGCTTATCTTGATTGTGAACTTTTGATTGTTCTCACCTCCTCTCTGTTGCCATCCCTGAATGCCCTCTTCTTGTCATTGAGTAGGCATTTATTGTCTTTTGTTCCCCCAACTAACAAGCCGTAGGTGACAAAAGACCGTCTGAGCTGGGACAGTGGTGTCAGTACAGAAATTATTGTAGTGTGAAATGCACTCAGTAAGCCCATCAAGGTCATCATTATGAGGCCAATCTGCTGCTTGAAATGTGTATTGTAAAAATGTGTATTGAAAAAGAAATGAAAGCCCACCCTCTATCATTGTAACTCCATTAAAACCTATTAGCTCGAAATGGGGTGGGCAGTAATGGGGCACAAGGAAGTAACCCAGATCTGCAAGTGGTTGCCCAGTTGTTGATAACTCCCAGTCCAATACAGCTAGCACTCGGGCCTATAAACATAAAAGACAAACATATCACACAGAAAACAACTTATAGGAAAACAAAACAAATAAGCTGTGTTCGAGTCTGTACAGATGACCACTATCAATGAATGCAACCTTAAAGGAGAACATATGGCTTAGTGTGCTCAAGAAGATGGAACAACTTTAATCTTTTCAGGTGGTGAGCTGGCTGCAATGACAGAGAAGGTTGTCCATCACACCAGATTGATCTGTTTTTAGTAGATTGAGCATGTCCTGGGCTTTTTAAGTATTCTATGCATGCCACTATATTTTGTTCTGCTCATACATAAGATTATAGTTGATTATATAGTTACAGGACATGCACATTATCGACTCATTTTCTTATTTTTTTGCTGTTTTAGCTCAAGTCAGCCTGTTGAGCTGCTGCTCTTCCATGTTGAGAGGAGTCAGTTGAAGTGTGGGTTTTATGTCTAGCGGGTAAGAAACAAAGGTTGGAACAGAAGACGTTGGAAGGACAATGTCTCTTGGCCAGTCAGGGTATACTTTAGTGTCTCGTTGGAAGAGCTGAAGGAAATAACTGGAAAGAGGGATGCCTGGACTTCACTGCTTAGGCTTCTACACCTACAACCTGACCCCAGATCAAGCAGAACATAGTGATGATAATGATAATCTCAGGCTTAGATGCTGGTCAGATTGTTGTGCAATTTTTCTTAAAATAATTAGAACTAATTCAGGAATCATTACCAAACTGGCATTTAGTCGTGCTTTATACACATGAAAACCTCTCAGACCAAACTGTTTTTTCAGCATAGTATAATGCGTTTAAATTCCAGATGATCAGTGATTTCTTGACAGCAACAATCAAGACGTGGACACAATCCTTGAGATCATTTCTTTTGATGTATGATGTAAGCTGAAGCTCTTGATATGCATCAACAATCAATTCTTTGTGCGACTGTCTTGTAATTGGCTGATCAGATAATTTCATGAATGAGTAAGAGTACAGATGTTACAATTAAATTAACTGATGGGCATATACAACCATGATTTATCAATCAGTAATACCTCTGTTGGATGGAATATCAAGTTCTCAATTCGAAAATCACCATGTACAAGGGTTACTTTGTCCTCAGTAGATGGCAAATTGTTGCTCAGCCAAGTGCAAAGCTCATCTACAGCTGGAATGCTTCTGTTGGTTGAGGCTTTGTACTGCTTTTTCCATGTTGACACCTAAAAACATGTTTGTCAAGTATCAGCCAACAATCTACCCTTACTTCATTGAAATATTGTTTTCAGAAAAAAATACAATGCTCATGCCACACAACAATTACAGCTCACTACCATGCAGCCTATGCCCTTATTTCTCCTTCCCACAAACAATCTGCATTCATTCAGCATAAGTTTGAACTCCACTTAAAAAAAAAAGATGTATCATCATTCTCTTACCTGTCTCTTGGCATAAGCTTGCCCTTTCCCATATCCAACTAAACCAAGTGTGGTGAAGTTAACAGAATGTAGTCTGGCCAACACCTGAACAGCAGCAACATACAGAGAACTGCGTTCTGCTGCACTGAGGCCTGGTAGTCTGGGGTCACGAAATATACGGCCCTGTCTCAAACACACACGGACACCGAGAGAGAGCGAGACAGACAGAGAGAAAGAAAGAGAGACAGAGAGAAGTATTTGGATGTCAGCAGGTGAAAGTCATCTTGACTGAAAATTCATTAAGTGATGATGCAGGCGCAGTGTGCGAGGAGCACCCTGAAAGGTATTTTTTGTCATCATTTAGAAAAATTTAGAAAAGTGAGCACAACTGAAATATCCAGTGGCTCACATCTTTACCTTTAGCATCGGATAATTTCATCTTGTGACACACACACTTTATATATACATATATATCAAACATATGAAACAGATCAATCGGGACGGAGAATTGTGGAAATGCCTTCAGGTCTCTTGACGTAAACTTCTCTCAACCACTCATGTATTACTCAGCAAGTCACTTGACTACTGTAGCTGTAATGCTCTGACAATCCAGCAAGCAGTGTGGCTTCGACAATGGATAAGGCATACAGGATTATAAGGCACACCGTCAACTTTTGAGAATATTAAATGATTTTAAGTGTGCCTTATAGTCCGAAAAAAATACGGGACAATGATAAATTCTGTGTTCCAGATGTTTTCTTTTTACTGCCGTATTATAATATTACATGATATATCATTATATATATATATATATATATATATATATATATATATATATATATATATATATTTTACATCCATAAAAATCAGGGCCAGTGATGGCCCGGTGGTAGAGTTCTGAAGCCTAAAGTCGGAGGTTCAAGCCCCACTATCAACTGGTTGTCACTGCTTTCCCCCCAGAGCAGCTAACTGGGTCATAAAATGCCGGCCATGTCTTTCACTGTCTGTGATGAGAGGTATGTAAAAGAATCACTGCTGAGTTTCATAAAGAGTATGCCGCATTGCTGTCAGCGTATTTCTGCCCTGCAATAGTCTGGCAAGCTGTTCAGGGTGTACTCTGCCCTCGTCTCACTAAGCAGCTCAGAAAATTAATGATGATGAACTTCAAGAAGGATAGAATTCACTCAATGAAACAAAACGACTTGTGGAAAAAATTTTACTGAGCCAATATTTGATACAAGAAATTCAAAAATTTTGAATGTAAATCTCTGAAACCAGAAGTATTAAAAGTATAAGCTAGTATTTTGTAGTCTTGTTGATATTGCACTTTAAGATACTTCTGGTTAAGCTTAACTTCTCAGCCCAGGTGGTTGCCGCCTAATAAATACACACAATCAATCTCTCTCTCTCTCCCGCATGCACACACACACACACACACACACACACACACAGCTAGTGCCAGATCCTTCTTTTGATAGAAAAGAAGTTTTTTTTTCCCACCCAGAAACACATGGAAATATGTATTAGTGAGCCCTTAACTAATTTATAATTGCAATGGCTTTCAATCTTTTAACATGGATGTGGCATAATGGTGTGCTAGAGCTTCTTTGGGGGTAGCAGTAGCCATTTCGTAAGAGGAGGTTGTTTTCGTTTCCCGGGGACGGAAACTTAGGAAAATGTTCTTCGTAAACTGGGGATTTCGTACCCAGGGGGCGTCGTAAGTAGGGGGCCGACTGTATTACTCTTTTATTGTTCTGTTATTATTCATGTTTGATGCGCTTTGAATTCCACGTCTTGTAGGCGTGGCCCACAATGCTACAATAAACATGTGTTTTGTATACATTGTAATGCGTCTCTGTGTGTGTGTGTGTGTGTGTTCATAAAAATGTTTAATAATGGTTTAATATATTAATAAAATGTTTAAATGGTTTAATAAATAATTTGCTTTTACTTTTAACACATTTCATACAAAATTAGTGTACTTTTATCATTTTTAAAGAGTTTATGGGGTTTATCCAGTCCAAAGACTGGAGCCTTGGAACGAATCAGGCGTTTAACATGTAAAATGCGACCGCTATTGACAAAATTTCCGCATTACGAAAAAGACGCTGGAACGGATTAATTTCGTAGGTAAGGGGCTGACTGTAGAGCATATATTTATAATAAAATATAATACAGTAGGCCCTCGACATTCGCAGTGGTTCGGTTCCGGGCCCTCCCGCGAATCAAGATAATCCGTGAGTTCTGTACCCGGAAGTAAAACCCCATGCATCACACGTCACATGCGCGAATAAGCAGCCGCAAGTAAAATACTGTCTCTATTATATGCGCTAAAATATGCTTCTTAAACACATTCTATAGACAGTCTTACTCATTAATTCAGTATTAATGTATTAAAATGTAGTAATGATAAAGAAAAACATCACTTTTACTGTGATATTTATTGATAAAATATAAACATTATACAGCATACATATAAAAACACCGTTAAATGCATTCTCTTTGAAAAACATACAGCACTGTAGTTTTCAAAAATGCCCACTAGAGGAACGTATTGCATTAGGCATGAGATGACTGAATTCAGGTATTAACTGCATTAAGTCCGAGCATGACCTTCATGTCCGCCTTAACCACATCCATAAATCTTCTCTTTGGTCTTCCTCTGGGCCTTCTGCCTGGTAGTTCCAACCTCAGCATCCTACTACCAATATACTCACTATCCCTCCTCTGTACATGTCCAAACCATCTCAATCTAGCCTCTCTGACTTTGTCTCCAAACCATCTAACATGTGCTGTCCCTCTGATGTACTCGTTTCTGATCCTATCCATCCTCGTTACTCCCAAAGAGAACCTCAACATTTTCATCTCTGCTACCTCCAACTCTGACTCCTGTCTTTTCCCCAGGGCCACTGTCTCTAAACCATACAACATCGCTGGCCTCATCACTGTCTTGTACACTTTTCCCTTCATTCTTGCCGATACTCTCCTATCACACATCACACCGGACAATTTTCTCCATCCATTCCAACCTGCCTGCACGTGCTTCTTCACCTCTTTTCCACACTCTCCATTGCTCTGGGTTGTTGAGCCGAAGTACTTAAAATCCTCCACCTTCTTTATCTCTGCCCCCTGTAACCTCACCGTTCCTCTTGGGTCCTT
This sequence comes from Plotosus lineatus, assembly GCA_024760905.1. NCBI lineage: Eukaryota > Metazoa > Chordata > Actinopteri > Siluriformes > Plotosidae > Plotosus > Plotosus lineatus. Next base: position 17,033,644 of record CM045739.1, read on the forward strand.
GTCGTTCACACACATGTATTCTGTCTTACTGAGACTAACCTTAATTCTCCTCCTTTCCAGGGCATACCTCCATCGCTCTAGATTTTCCTACACTTGTTCTCTGCTCTCACTACAGATCACAATGTCATCTGCAAACATCATAATCCATGGAGATTCTTGTCTCACCTCGTCTGTCAGCCTGTCCATCACCATAGCAAACAAGAAGGGGCTGAAAGCTGACCCTTGATGCAGTCCCACCTCCACCTTGAACTCTTCTGTCACACCGACAGCACACCTCACCACTGTCTTACATCTCTCATACATGTCCTGCACCACTCTAACATACTTCTTTGCCACTCCAGACTTCCTCATACAATACCACAGTTCTTCTCTCGGCACCCGGTCATATGCTTTCTCCAGATCCACAAAGGCACAATGCAGCCCCTCAGCCAGAGCGACATACTTTTAGAGTGAGAAAGTTAGAGAGCCTTACAAACCAAAGAAGCGGTGATGTGATGTGAGTTAATCCTCTGGCTCAGAGGTGAGTGTGCTTTTGTTTATTGGGAGTAAATGAGAATAGTGAATTCAGGTGTGTGCTACAGAGCAGCTCAGCCACGCCCCTCAGCAGAAGCGGAGAGTAAACAGTTAGTTAGAGGCACAGTGCCAAAATCAAAGTCCTAAAACACAGACCATAACAAAAAGGACAAAAGAACAAGAAATGTAATAAAATTGGATAAACAAAACAAAATGAGAAACATGGTACACCACAGTAAATAAAATATACACACAAACATTTTAAACATTACCTTAGGTCATATACTGGAATAATAATTGAAAAAGACTTTAATAGTGGAGTGTTTTACAACAGTTCAGACGATTATTCCTCTTCAGAGGAAACTGTCGTCTCTTCCGGAGAAAGTCCTATTTCTTCAGAAGAGACATCCAACCGCATTACCCTTTTCTGGTGCTTAGCAGGTGTTTGAGTGACATCATAGAACTTAACTGGTAATTAAAACACACTAAATAAAGGCTCATTGACAATCTGTGCGCGAATGAGGAAAAAGGGGCGTCACATCATCTCAATCAATCAGCAGGAAGGAGGACAGCCATTGGTTGAATTTGAATCACGTGCAAGTTGCTCAGCAGTCCGCGAATACTCAAACCGTGAGTGCAAAACCGCAAATAGTAAAGGGCCTACTGTATATATAAAAAGACCCCTTACTTTTCCCTCCCGGTCTTCTTCTTTTCCTTTCGGCTGTTCCCTGAAAATTTTTCCTGGAAGTAAAATCGAGCCAATCAACACAAATGTCAACTTTAGCACATGCCACGTTGAACCAATCAACACAAAAATAAACAAAAGCACATGGCCAGGAACGTACTTAAATTTAAGAAGTTACTGAGCAGGAAAATCGGGTGAAACTACTCGTCATCACTTTCTGATAGGTCCATATCCGGCTCATCGCTCCATTCATTCAGAGCATCCGATAGTTTTAGTTTCTAATGGTTCATCATTTGTTGGACATTTACAAAGAGAAAACGGCAAAATATTTTCCTGTTTATTAAAGCACGGTGGAACAATCAAAAGTGTTGTTACTGATGAACATTATAGACATTCCAGAGTGGCAGGGGGTCTTGAAATACCATGTAAGCTCACTTTTACAGGCAGTGAACGCCTCATTTCATGGTTATAGAGACTGATCGAAGTTTGATCTACGGTTTTGCTCCCAGTACACATGGGCAGTTATTAGATGCAAGATCAAAAACATGGGGGGGGGCTTATTGGAGCAGGACGCTTATTATATCGATACAGTATATTATAATACTGATTCCATCTCGTTAATAACTGAAGTTAGTGATAGAGATAGAAGCTGATAGAGGCTGAAGAACTGACCGGAACATGCTCCATAATGTAAAACTCTGTGCCGATGATATTTGTGTCTGAGCAGTAAAGGAGAGGCTGAGGAACAGGAAAATTTATGGAGTACAGGGATTTCTGCACAGCATACTCCCGATCCACCTGTTCACCACACACATGCACACAAAACAGAGTTAAAAATACATTTTATATTATATTTATATACACAATATATACATTTTATACATTCTATATATTTGAAAAAGAGGCAGTAGTAGCTTGTGGCTAAGGCAATGGGTAACTGAAGGTACTAAAGGTCAGCGGCTCAATCCCCACTGTCACCACTGTTGGGCCCTTGAGCAAGACTCTTAGCCTTCAATTGCTTAGTTGTATAAAATTATAATTGTAAGTCACTTTGGATAAGAGTGCGTGCCAAATGCTGTAAATATATACAGAGTGTACAGGCAGATAGACAAACAGACAGATATTACGATTGAAAATCGTGGGATTACCGTGAAGTAACAACCCTAACCATGTCAAAACAAATGATGGTGGTGCACGGACACTTCAGTCGTGCCTTAAGAACCATATAAAATAAACACTTTCAGTCTTTCAGTATTCATCACGACCTGGTATCATATAGCTTCCTCATAATTGAAGTACATTGGCTCTTCTTTTCCTTTTGGCTTTTTCCCTTTTTCAAGGGTCGCCACAGCGAGTCATCGGATTCGTATGTTTTATTTGGCATCAGTTTTTACGTCGGATGCCCTTCCTGACAACCCTTTAGCAAGAGGCAGAAACATGCTGACGGCTATGCAGCTTACTCTTTACGAAAGTCAGCAATGGTTCTTTTACATGCCTCTCACCATAGACAGTGAGAGACATGGCCGGCCTTTGATAAGCCAGTTAACTGCACTGGGAGGACAGTGATAACCTTGTGGAGAGTGAAACTCGAACCCCCAACCTTAGGATCAGCGAGCCAGCACCCTTTACCACCAGGCCACCACTGAAGTACATTGGCTAGGATAATGAAAAAATTACTACAGCAGAACAAGACTATGTTGATCAAGTGATAACCAAATTTGGGGTAGAGCTAAATGATTTATCTGACAGATATTGCAATTTTGTTATACAGATTTTAAAACTGAAACTCCAGTTCAGTACTTATTTATTTTTTTTCATATTTGTTTTAAGTACTGAACATACTGAAGACAATGAAGCTTAATTTAATTGATTTTTACTAAATACATGTAAAAATGTAACAGAGCAAAACCACACACTGAACCATGACGGTACTAAAAAACACCATGTCTTTAGAGATGTGTTAAGGTGTTCAATATTTCCCCTTGTCAACTGGACTGGTTGTCATCAGGAGTCACAGCTGTAAATTATTCTGTGATATCTGTTTTCTTGTCTGCAGTAACCATATTCCGTAATGTACCAGAAGTCAAGATTTTGCACGTCATTGGTGTGATTTGAACTTGGGACACTGATAGATGAGGATGTCGATGCCTTTGGTATGAAAGGAATGATATTTGTGATTGCTGAGCATAACTGTGCATCACACAGGGACATCGGTACGACATGATTAACTAGTAGGTCAAGAATTGAAAAAACCCTGCAGTCTCTGTGGATTGCAAATTGTTTTTATTCAAAATGCGAATTCGTTAAAATTGGATAAATAGTTCAGCTCTAGTCTGAAGGCAAAAAGATAAGCCATCACTAGACACAAACCTGCAATTACAACAGTGATCTGTGAAAGTGAACACAGTGAGAATGTACAGAAAGAAATCAAGAAAAAAAAGCTGCTGAAAAACTATTAATTTAGGGAAATTGAAAACAACCTACATCAAGTGTTCCAGCTAAATTGTTTTAGCATGGCATAGCCCCATGCCTTTTTTCCACCCGCACCATACATTTTTATACGACCATCATGCAGCTATGATGTTATTTAAAAGGGGAATATAATGTTCACCGAGTACTGTATTTAAAGATTTAGTAGTTAGGAAGAGTAATTGTTGGTCATATTATTTTAAGTAAGAAAAGGAGCCAGGATTTAATTTCCCCAAATCAGCTTTTGTCTGCTACAAAAAGCATGAGATCCTATGATAAAGTTCATGAGTATGATGTAATTTCCCCCCCATAGCATCCATAGTCCATGAGAACTCCACACAGGGTTGAGTTGCCCACTTTTCATGTCATGTCATCTTCCGCTTAGTCCGGGGTCGGGTTGCGGGGGCAGCAGCCTAAGCAATGAGTTCCAGACGTCTCTCTCCCCAGCCACTTCCTCCAGTGCACACCAAGGCATACCAAGACAAGCCAAGAAGCATAGTCCCTCCAGCGTGTTCTAAATCAACCCGAGGGTCTCTTCCTGATTGGACATGATCAAAAAAAATACACCAGGGCGGCATTCAGGAGGCATTCTAACCAGATGCCTGAGCCACCTCAACTGGCTCTTCTCAATGCAGAGGAGCAGCGGTTCTACTCCGAGCTCTCCTCGGATGGTTGAGCTTCTGACCTTATCTCTAAGGGACAACCCCGCCACCCAGCAAAGGAAGCTTAATTCAGCCACTTGTATCCGTGATCTTGTTCTTTCGGTCACTACTCAAAGCTCGTAACCATAGTTGAGGGTTGTAACGTAGGTCAACTGGTAAGTTGAGAGCTTTGCCTTGCAGCTCACCTTCCTCATCACGGACTGGTACAGGCTCCGCTTTGCAGCAGAGGCTCCAGCTCCATCCTTCCCTCACTCGCGAACAAGGCCCCGAGATACTTCAACTCCCCCACTTGGGGCAGGACCTCATTCCCGACCCGGAGAGTGCAGTCTACCCTTTTCCGATTGAGAACCATGGCCTCGGACTTGGAGGTGCCGATTTTCATCCCGGCTGCTTCGCACTCAACTGTGCATCGTTCCAATGTGAGCCTGAGGTTCCGGCTTGACGAAGCCAAGCGGACGTCATCCGCAAAAAGCAGAGACGAGATCCGATGGCCACCAAACCAGAACCCCTCAGGCCTCAGCTGAGTCTAGAAATTCTTTGTATAAAAATTATGAACGGAATTGGTGACAAAGGGCAACTTTGGCAGATTCCAACACTCACCAGAAACTAATTCATCCTGTTGTACCCAATACGGTCCAAACTCGGGATCCAATGACACAGTGACCAAATGGCCTGAAGAAACGGCCATATTCCAGGAGCATGTCCCACAAAATAGCCCAAAGGACACAGTCGAAAGCCTTCTCTAAATCCCCAAAACGCATGTAGACAGATTGGGGAAACTCCCACGCCCTTCCGAGATCCTGTGAACTGTATAGAGTTGGTCGAGAGTACCGAAGCCAGGATGAAAACCACATTGTTCATCGTTGAACCTCGGATTCAGGATCGGTTGGTTTCTCCTCTCCAGTACCCCTGCATACTTTCCCAGGTAGGCTGAGGAGTGTGATTCCACAATAATGGGACCACACCCTCTGGTCCCATTTTTAAAAAGGGGAACTACCACCCCGGTTTACCAATCCAGAGGTGCAGCCCCCGATGACCACGTGATGTTGCAGAAACGTGTCAACCAAGACAGTCCTACAGGCTCCAGAGACCGGAGATATTCAGGGCAGATCTCATCCATCCCCAGCACCCGACCACTGAGGAGCTTTTTGACTACCTCAGTAACCTCAACTCCAGTGATAAGTGGACCCAAACCTCCAGGGTCTTCCTCCTTCGTGTAGGGCATGTTGGTGGGACTAAGGAGGTCCTCCTTCCACCTCCCGAAGACATCACCAGTCGAGGTGAGTAGCTCCCCACTTCAACTGTAGACAGTGTTTGTGGAGAAATGCTTCCCCCTCCTGAGGCATCAGATGGTGGTCCAGAACCTTTTTGAGGTAAAGGTAAAGCTCTTTGGGCTTTTTACACCCTAGCCATAGTGGCTCATCAGGCTCCCCAGTTTCCATAGCATCCAGCATTTTGGAGTACAACTCCTCCTGGATATGACACTGGTCCATCGCAGGTTACCTTCCCAGTATATTTTTACTTCTACCCATTGATACTGCTGGGTGAACAGAGACATGCTTGTGGTTAAGACCTTGCCCAGGGGTCTTAGTACAGTGGGGGTTTAACTGGGATTTGAACACACAACCTCCCGATCATGAGCACAGCACCCTAACCACTTCGCCACCAGCCCCACGAGAACCTTTTTGCAGGCAATCAATAATCACTCTCCAGGCCCACACCGATCTCTTCTCACGCCCAATATTTTGCATAGGTGACAGCTTGGGCTGCAGCATGTTTGGCCTGCTGGTACCTGTCTGCTGCCTTGGGAGTTAAACAGGCCAATAAGACCTGATGGGCCTCCTTTTTCAGCTGGATGGCCACTTTCACCACAGGTGTCCACCAATGGGTTAAGGGGTTACTGCCAAGAGAAGGACCAATGACCTTCTGGCCACAGCTATGGGCTGCCACCTTAGCAATGGAGGCACAAAACCTGGCCCATTCGAATTGCATGTCACCAGCCTCCTTCGGGACGTGGTTGTAGCTCTGCCAGAGGTGGGAGTTAAAGGCCTCTCTGACAGGAGACGCCAACAAATGTTCCCAGGAGACCCTAACTACACACTTAGGCCTGCCAGGTCTGAAAAGCAGCCTACCCTGCCATCGGAGCCAGCTCACCACCAGGTGGTGATCGGATGACAGCTCAGCTCTCCTCTTCACCCGAGTGTCCAGAACATGCAGCCACAAGTCCGGTGACACGACTACAAAAATCGATCATCAAACTGCGACCTAGGGTGTCCTGGTGCCAAGTGCACTTATGGACACTCTTATATTCGAACATGATGTTCGTGATTGACAAACTATGACAAGCACAGAAGCCCAACAACAAAACACCATTTGGGTTCAGACTGGAGAAGCCGTACCTACCAATCACACCCTTCCAGGTCCCACCATCATTGCCCACATGGGTGATGAAGTCTCCCAGGACAACAAGTGAGTCCCCCAGGGGATCATTCCCCATGAGACCCCCTAAAGACTCCTAGAAGGGTGGGTAATCTGAAGTGTCATTTGGTGCATAAGCACAAACAACAGTCAGTACCTGTCCCCCCACTCGAAGGCAGAGGGAAGCTACCCTTTTGTCGACCGGGGAGAACCCCAATGTGTGGGCACTGAGTATGCCCACACCGGCTTGCCGCCTCTCCCCATGAGCAACTTCAGGTCCAGCCTCCCTAGAGAGGGGTGGTTCCAGAGCCCAAGCTATGCGTTGAGGTGAGTCTAACTATATCGAATCGGTATCTCCCCACCTCACGCACCATCTCAGGCTCTATCCTCGCCAGAGAGGTGACATTCCATGTCTCAAGAGTCAGAATCCATCACCGAGGATCGGTCTGACAGAACCCATGCCTTTGGATGCCACCCATCTTACCCTGCACCCGACCCCTATAGCCCCTCCCACAGGTAGTGTGTCAATGGGAGGGCGAACCCATGTCTTCTTTTCCGGCTGGGCCTGGGCGGGATCCATGGGCAGAAGCCCAACCACCTGGTGCTTGCCTTCAACACCCGCCCCCAGGACTGGCTACAGGGGTGATTGTGTCCTTGATTTTTGTTTTGTTCATCATAGAGGTCTTTTGAACCGCACTTCGTCTGGACCTTCACCTAAGACCCGTTTGCCTTGGGTGACCCTATCAGGGGCATGCTGCCCTTGACAACATTCTAGGATCATTAGGACATGCAAACCCCTCCATCACGACAAGGTGGCAATTCAAGGAGGGGCCAACTTTTCCAAAAAGCTTAATTTGTAAGCATTTTTGAGAGATCATAACTTCATAAAAAATAGAGCTAGGAAACCGAAACATTTGTATTATTGTAGACTCTGGGTCATGGATTTAGTGTCTCGGATTTACTGGGAAAGCCCAAGAGTGGCAGACTCAGATGCTCACAAGCAGAAGTTGAAGAGTGCATCAAACAGGCACAGAGTGACCCTGAGAGAACCATGCCACTAGGAGAACCCCTGTATCCAGAAGAGGTGCCAGATCCTGAAACACCTTTTGACCTGTCTGACCTGCACTTCAAAGAAATCAAGAATGTTGTCAGAAGTGCAAGATCAAGTTCTGCTCCAGGACCATCAGGAACTACATACAAGATCTACAAGAACTGCCCAAAGCTTCTCAGCAGTCTCTGTAGACTTCTCCGCACTATCTGGAAGAAAAAGAAGCTGCCAATTGCATGGACCCTGGCAGAAGGCTGTTTTGTACCGAAAGAGGTGAACTCCGCAAAACTGGACCAATGCAGGGAAATCTCGTTGCTGGACATAGAAGGAATGATCTTTTGGTCTGTGGTAGCCAAAAGACTGACCACCTTTCTCCTGATCAGCAAATACGTTGATACCAGTGTCAAGAAAGGAGGCGTCCCCGGCCACTCAGGATGCTTAGAGCACACATCTTCGATAAGCCAGCTGATCAAAAGAAGCTAGGAGCAACAAGAAGGACCTAGCAGTTGTATGGCTGGACATTGCCAAGGCCTACCCCAGCATTCCCCACCTACTGATTGAGAAAGCTCTGCCGCAGTACCATGTTCCAACAGAAGCTGTGAAGCTGGTCATGGGCCATCTCACTAACATCAAGATGCGATTTACCGTGAACAACTTCACAACAGGCTGGCAAAGACTGGAGAAGGTATCATGGCAGGGTGCACAGTATCAGTGATATTATTTGTGGCAGCCACAAACATGCTACTGAAGGCAGGAGTTAGGCACTGTAGAGGACCAAAAGCAGTAGACGGAACTAGGCACCCATCATGCAGAGACTTCATGGACGACATCATCATGACTGAGTCAATAATGGGATCTCGGTGGATTCTCACAGCCCTGGAAAAGATGGTGAACTGGACCAGAATGAAAATCAAGCCAACCAAGTCAAGAAGCCTGACAATTCGTAAAGGCAAACTTGGATCACATGTTTTCATCATCCAAGGCGAGAAGATTCCCACCATACATGATGAATGCCTAGGAAAACATTTTGACCAGTCGCTGGCGGACCTGAACAACAGCAAAGATGTCCAGAAAGTGCTGAAGATATGGCATCATGCGATAGAGGAAAGTCATCTTCAGGGCCGCTTCAAGGCATGGTGCTTCCAGTACGGAATAGTTCCAAGACTGCAATGGCCATTCCTGCTTTATGACATGGTCTTATCGACAGTCGAGTCAATGGAACGAGAGTGTAGCAGATTTCTCTGCAAGTGACTGGGGGTTCCACCAAGATACAGCACTGTAAACCTCTACAATAGGTCAGCCAACCTCAGCTTACCACTATCATCGGTAATTGAAGAATTCCAGACTGCAAATATTCGAGCTGTTTCTACCTTGCGCTTATTAAAAGACTCAGCAATTCACCACGCAGGAGGCGCTGTGAAGACCGGCAGAAAGTGGAATCCTCATAAAGCAGTCCAAGTCGCTGAGGAAGACCTATGCCATCAAGAGCTAGTGGGAACAGTTGCAAAGGACGATTGGGTCTTGGCAACTATGGTGAGAAGCAGTGGAGCATGGCTGATAACAAAACAAGAAGAGACTTGATTGTCCAGCAATCTAGAAAGGAAGCAGATCATCACAGGTACGTAAGGGCAGTCGGGTTAGGAAGCCAAGGCAGCTGGACCAGATGGGAAGCAGCCCTCGAACACCCATTAACCTGGAAGGACCTATGGTCTATAGACCAAAGACGACTCAGTTTCCTACTCTGTGCTGTATCAGACCTGCTACCTACGCCTTTTAACTTGCGCAGAGACGCTTCATGCTTCCTATGTAAAGCCATCAACTGCACCCTAAACCACATCCTTACAGCATGTCCCAAGGCTCTAGGGGAGGGGAGGTACAGGTGGAGGCACGACAATGTTCTCCGAGAGATTGCTATCGTCGTAGACCAGTGCAGAGTGGAGGCCAACCACCAGAACAAAGGGAACGTAGTAAAACCAATACAGTTCCAAAAAGAAGGAGACAAGTCAAAGTCCAGCAAGTCTGCAAGAACTAGTTCGATCTTATCTACAGCCTCTGACTGACAACTTGATATGGATGTGCAGAAGAAGCTATGATTCCCATGAGATAGCGGTCACTACAGCACGCCCAGACATGCTGCTGCTATCACGCAAATCGAAAACTAACCACATTATAGAGCTCACAGTCCCCTGTGAGGAAAAGCTCAAGCTCAAGATGGTTGTGGATGAAGAGGAAAGAAAGCTGGAACACAGCCAACCAGGAGATAGCCTGATGCCAGTCTGCAGCTGAAGATAATTTAAGTCTTTGCTGCCCCACTCAGGTGAAGAGTTCAGGTTAAGGGGCGAAACTCCGATGATGAACTACTACCAAGCTGCGGATGTGACACATGCTCATCAAGCTTCTTTGTAGCGTAGCATCATTGATGTTTATACAAAATGGATTCTAAGTCTGTTGTCGAATCTTCAGTACCTTTGTTAAGGAGGGTGTTGTGGGCCCCCAAAATCTCAAATTTAATTGCCACTGAATGTTTTGGGGTTTTTTTTGCAGATCAACAAACTATTGAAACTGAATATTTGAGAGAATGACTATTTCTCACACTATTCTTCGGTTCCATTTGGATAGTTTGATAATGGTCACAGACCAAATTTGACCTTCTTTGACCACTTCTTTGGACCCTCAGTTCCTCATGTGGGCATAGATAGATGTTGATTAAAAAATTTACCAGAGAAATTTGGCATATTCTGATGAATTTAAAATAATAAAAACATATACGTACGATTAATTTCAAACATAATTTTTGAAAACGAGCTTTCGTGGGTAATTTTGGATGAAATTCTGACAAGTTCATAAAGTTTATCAGATGAGCTTTGGTACTTTTCCACCTGCTAGTAAAGTTAAAGTACCTTAAACAGCAATTGCTTGTTATGAGGGAAGACAGTTGGAGATTATTAGTGGCTACGTTGCTTGGAAATTTAAACATAGAAAATTCAACTATGCCGTAAAAATTTCGATAAAAAGGTTTGTTTGCATTATTTATTCTATCTTTATTTGGGAAAGATAATTTGTTATCTAACAAAGATACATAGCTTTTCATGGTGTACAAGTAAAACTACAACTGTTGAGATCATATTCATGGAAATTAATCAAAGGCAAATAACCCCCCCCCCCCCCAATCAGCGGTTTGTCACTGCTGCCCCCTCAGTGCAGCTAACTGGGTTATAATAGGCCAGCCATGCAGAGTACACTTCAGTGCTGTTGGCATGGTTCTGCCCTACAATGGCCTAGTGAGCAGTCCAGAGTGTACTTTGCCCTCTACCAGAGTCGGCTGAGATGGGCAACCAGCCTACCCACGACACATCAGGATTAAATGTTTAGAAAATTAATGGCTGAATGAGTAAAATTCGAAGCCACTAGTTAACATGAAAACCAGTTAAAGCGAAACACTGTGACCCAGTTCTTGATAGAATGGTCTGTAGAGGTGTCTCGACAATGTTTATCGCCGTTGCTGCTTTTATCCACCAGAGGGAGTGAAATGTACCAAATATAAAAACATTGCCGTCTCAGTGGTACAACAACGTGACTGATTGTTGACGTATAACTAGAAGTCAAAGTCCCCAAGTCTAAAATATCTGTGTAGACTGTTAAACAGAAAAAATAAATAAATATAGACATATACTAACCTTATGAGCACCAGGAAGTAGAACTCCATAAGGTTTCTTTCTGAGTACAAAACTGTTGTTTGAAGTCTGAATGAGAAATGTTGGGTTGGACTGACCAGAGCTGGGGAAAAATCCACGTAAATATTTAAAATGCAGTTTCTCATTCAAAAAGTGACGACACACTGTATATGAATAAAAGTGCGCACCTGAATTGCTGTACAGTAAAGATACTGTCTTCGAAAACTTGGTCAAGTTTTCCTATCAAATATTTATGCAAATTCTGTACATTAAACGCATGCTGCGACCGAACAGGAGTCGTCTGTTCCTCCATAGCTCCTGAGTCTTGCGTTTAACCATAGATATCCGCTAATACTAGACTGGCCATAGCTCAATGGCGGGAGGAGCCATAGAAATAAATAGAGACGACATACCCGTCGGCAGATAAACACTAACAATACATTCCTGCCGTGGAAATGAAAACAGACATGAATATCCACATTGAACGTTTTATAACCTCTTGCTTTCAGAAAATATAAACAGATTGATTAACCAACACTATAAAACATTTTTTTTAATTTATATCCAAAAATTACATTTTGAATTTTAATATTTTTCTTTGTAATAATGTAGGCACCTGGAACTGGGTTTGAGTCTCAGGCTCAAGCATTTCTGAGTTGGAGTTTACATGTTCCCCCTTTAGCTATGTGGGTTTTCTCAGAGTACAGGGATCCCTCACTTTCCGCGGTTTAATTGGGACCGAGATCCCCGACCACCAAATTCCATGAAGTAGAATCAAACCCCCCACCTGACTGACGTATACAGTATGTGTATATAATATCAATAAATACATATTCAATGCTATAAATGCTTATAATAACAATTAAACATTTAAAAAATGCATAAGATGTAAATTAAATATAAATATTGTATATACACACCCAGACGTGTGTGCACGTACAGAGATGCGCACCTCAAATAAAAATGTAAGTAGTTTTGATGGGAGGTTTTGGGTTGGGGTTTTTTTTGTTTGTTTGTTTTGTTTTGTTTTGTTTTGTTTGGGGGGTTGCATCCTAATTGGCCTTGTTTTGTGGCATTTTCCTTAACTTTTCCCCTATTCTTCTTTAATTTCCACATTTTTTTAAATTCGGTGAATATTTTTTTAAAAATGTGATGCACTGAAGCCACATGAATTGAAGCGCGAAGTAGCGAGGGATCCGTGTACTCCAATTTCCCCCCAGTCCAAGGATGTATATTAGTCTACCTGGTTGCTCCAAACTGGTGTGAGTGTGAAGGGTTGTGTGGTCCTGCCATGGTCTGGCCTAGCTGGTATATCAGAGATTACCCAATTTACAATTCCCTGCAACCCCTGCGATTAGGTGGTTCGGCAAATGAGTGCATGACTGATTTATGTTCATAAAGTAATCATTTTGATCTCAAGGTCAAGGTCAGTTAAGGTCAAAATGTATGCATATTTAGTTGTCTAATATTGTCATCACAAAAAGTAAACCCGAAATATATAGAATGCGTCAAAATTCTATAAGTAATTTCTGAGGCAATAATTCATTGGTATCTGTTTTAAAAGCATTGACTTATCGGGTCACCTTGAGAAATACACGCACTCACTCATTTGCCAAATGGCTTTATCCTACAAGGATTGCAGAGATACTGAAGCCTATATCAGTCACACATGAATAAAGGTGAGGTATGCCAATCCATCATATGGCAACACACACACACACACACACACACACACACACACACACACACTAATTTGGAACAGCCAATACGCCAAATATGTATGTCTTTGCCCCCAGTGCAGCTAACTGGGTTATCAAAGACCGGCCATGTCTCTCACTGTCTATGGTGTGAGACATGTAAAAGAACTGGCTGGCTTTTGACAAGAGTAGGCTGCATAGCCATCAGTATGTTTCTGTCCTGCGATGGCCTGGTGAGCTGTCCAGGGTGTACTCTCTCCTAGCCCGGAGTCGGCTGGGATGGGTGCCAGCCTCCTCACGACCCAAATCAGGATTAAGCGGTTACATAAAACGAATGAATGAATGTATATCTTTGGACTGTGGGATGAAACCAGAGTACTTATAGGAAATCAAAACAAACACAGGAAGAATCTGCAAACTCCACACAGAAAGACTCAATCCCAGGATCGAACCAAGGACCCTCTTACTGTAAGGTGGTACTGAAATGGGTACCATCATAGGTACTGTTGTGTAATGTAATATATACTGTATTGTGCACTGTCATGCATATTGTAATAGGTACTGTAATGTGCACTGTTATGGGTGGTAGTGTAATATATACTGTAACTGGCTATGAAACGCATTCCATAATGTTTACTGTACTCAAGTCATGTGATGTGACATGATTTCCTCTACCTGTTATAGAAAACTAATACACTTACTAAAAATGTATTTAAATTAATATTATTCATAAATGTCTTTTCCCTGACACTTGGTGTAAAGTTACAGCAGAAAGCTTATAATATAGAAGCTGTATTGATACATCTGGAGAAAGTTTTGTGAGTATTCAGGACGGCCAGTTCTCTGGAACGTTTGAGTCTGTACATCATCGCGTTAGCTCAGCTTACTTGCTAATACAGTACTTAATCAAGCTTTTGCTTCGTTTTCCACCTTAATGCACCAGAAAATGAAAACAGTACACACTTAATTCTTTAAAGATATCTTGTGTCACACAGCCTGAGTTTGAGGTACATGCTGCATAAATAAGCCCTGTTTAACGGCAGGCAATATGCTAATAAGTGCGAATAAAAAAAGTTGCTTTTTTCTTTAGCATGTTGTATCAACGTTATATTCTCATAGTAGTATTTCATCTTCATAGTTTCATCATGAAGAGAAATGGGACATGCAGTGATGAAGACTGTCTGTTTCTTTTCTTCCTCTATAACCTACAAGTCTTCTTCTTCTTTTTCTTTCGGCTGTTCCCTTCAGGGGTCGCCACAGCAAATGATCTGCCTCCATCTCTCCCTATCCTCTGCATCTTCTACTCTTACTCCAACGACCTTCATGTTCGCCTTCACCACATTCATAAATCTTCTCTTTGGTCTTCCTCTGGGCCTTCTGCCTGGTAGTTCCAACCTCAGCATCCTACTACCAATATACTCACTATCCCTCCTCTGTACATGTCCAAACCATCTCAATCTTGCCTCTCTGACTTTGTCGCCAAAACATCTAACATGGGCTGTCCCTCTGATGTACTCGTTTCTGATCCTATCCATCCTCGTTACTCCCAAAGAGAACCTGCTCAGAACCAACTCTGACTCCTGTCTTTTCCCCAGGGCCACTGTCTCTAAACCATACAATTTCGCTGGCCTCATCACCGTCTTGTACACTTTTCCCTTCATTCTTGCCGATACTCTCCTATCACACATCACACCGGACACTTTTCTCCATCCATTCCAACCTGCCTGCATGTGCTTCTTCACCTCTTTTGCACACTCTCCATTGCTCTGGATTGTTGAGCCTAAGTACTTAAAATCCTCCACCTTCTTTATCTCTGCCCCCTGTAACCTCACCGTTCCTCTTGGGTCCTTGTCGTATTCTCTCTTACTGAGGCGAACCTTCATTCCCCTCCTTTCCAGGGCATACCTCCACCTCTCTAGATTTTCCTCCACTTGTTCTCTGCTCTCACTACAGATCACAATGTCATCTGCAAACATCATAGTCCATGGAGATTCTTGTCTAACCTCGTCTGTCAGCCTGTCCATCACCACAGCAAACAAGAAGGGGCTCAGAGCTGACCCTTGATGCAGTCCCACCTCCACCTTGAACTCTTCTGTCACACCGACAGCACACCTCACCACTGTCTTACATCTCTCATACATGTCCTGCACCACTCTAACATACTTCTCTGCCACTCCAGACTTCCTTATGCAATACCACAGTTCTTCTCTTGGCACCCTGTCATATGCTTTCTCCAGATCCACAAAGGCACAATGCAGCTCCTTCTGACCTTCTCTATACTTCTCTATTAACATCCTCAAAGCGAACACTGCATCTGTGGTGCTCTTTCTTGGCATGAAACCAAACTGTTGTTCACAAATGCTGACCTCTGCCCTTAGTCTAGCTTCCACGATTTTTTCTCATAACTTCATTGTATGGTTCATCAACTTTATCCCTCTGTAGTTGCCACAACTTTGCACATCTCCCTTGTTCCTAAAAATGGGCACAAGCACACTTCTCCTCCATTCCTCCGGCATCTTCTCACTTTCTAAGACCTTGTTGAATATTCTTGTCAGAAACGCTACTACTACCTCCCCTAGACACTTCCATACCTCAACTGGTATGTCATCAGGGCCAATTGCCTTTCCACTCTTCATCCTCTTCAATGCCCTCCTCACTTCTCCCTTACTAATCTTTGCTACTTCCTGGTCCTCAACGGTCACCCCCTCTACTCTTTTTTTCTCTCTCTCATTTTCCTCATTCATCAGCTCTTCAAAGTACTCTTTCCATCTTCCCAACACACTTCTGTCATCAGTCAATACATTTCCCTCTCTGTCCTTTATCACTCTAACTTGCTGCACGTCTTTCCCATCTCTATTTCTCTGCTGTGCTAACCTGTATAAATCATTTTCTCCCTCCTTACTGTCCAACCTATCATACAAGTCATCATACGCCCTCTGTTTGGCCTTTGACACCGCTACCTTCACCTTATGCTGTGTCTCCCAGTACTCCTGTTTACTCTCTTCGGTCCTCTCAATGTCCCACTTCTTCTTAGCGAACCTCTTCTTTTGTACACACTCCTGCAGTTCCTCATTCCACCACCAAGTTTCCTTATCCACTTTCCTTCCAGAGGACACACCAAATACTCTCCTACCGGTCTCCCTGATCACATTGGCTGTAGTTGTCCAGTCATCTGGAAGCACTTCCTGACTACCTAAAGCCTGTTTCAACTCTTCCTTTTTCAGCTTCCACCACTTTGTCTTCTGCTCTGCCTTTTTCACCTTTTTCACCATCAGAGTCATACTGCACACCACCATCCTATGCTGTTTGGCAACACTCTCACCCACTACTACTTTGCAGTCACTGACGTCCTCCAAATTACATCGCCTACACAAGATGTCGTCTACCTGTGTGCTTTTACCTCCGCTTTCATAAGTCACCCTATGCTCCTGTTTTTTCTTGAAGAAAGTATTCACCACAGCCATTTCCATCCTTTTTGCAAAATCGATCAACATCTGTCCTTCTGTGTTCCTGTCCTGGATACCAAACCTGCCCATCACTTCCTCATCCCCTCTGTTGCCTGCACCAACATGTCCATTGAAGTCTGCCCCAATGACGACTCTTTCACCTCTGGGGGTACTCTGCATCACTTCATCTAACTCACTCCAGAATCTCTCCTTCTCTTCTAGCTTACATCCTGCCTGTGGGGCATAAGCATAAGCTATAGCCTACAAGTTGCATATATATTTATAAAATAGATTTTTATTTGGATAAAATCAATGGTTGTCACTGCTGTCCCCAGTGCAGCTAACTGGGTTATAAAAGGCCGGCCATGTCTCTCACTGTCTATGCTGAGAGGCTGTAAAAGAACCATTGGTGACTTTCATCAAGAATATACTGCATAGCCATAAACATGCTTCCACCCTGACATGACCTGGTGAGCTGTCGATATGCATCATGGAGTACAGAGGGGATGTTGGAGCACCAAGGACAACAGGCCATCCAATGCAGCCAGAGAGATCTCCAAAGATAATTTTTTTTTGTGAGATCGGAACTCGACTTCCAAGGCCAAGGGAGGACAGATGCCTCTGTGCAAAGGCATTGAGCCTTACCATTTTAGAATCCTTCACATACAGGCTTTGGTGTGCAATGAAGTGTGTAGATTTGCCGCCCAATTGAGAGAGCTGCAGCAGACAGATTCAGCATGTGCACTTGATGGAAATCAGCCACATCAAGCTTAAAATTAATGTACTTAACTAAAAGAAAAAAGTAAAAAAAAAAAACTTAGTTTTTGATTTTAGAATTATTTAATTATTGCATTGCAAAATAGAAATTAACATGGCTTAATATTAATCCTTCACTTGCTGTGAAAAAAATGCAGTGTGTCAATATGAAACAAAGACCACTGTGAAATTAGATAAATGAAAAAAGAACATTGATTGAAACACCCGCTAATCAGGAGAGATTCCAACCAGGGAACATCCCAGGTAGGGAGACTTTTGGTAGGGAGGTGTTAGCGGACAAGGTTACAGATCCGATAGCCACTCCAGAGGAATTTTTGGGACAAGTCAGAACTTGATGTAGGTATTTTGTCTTTAACAGGACTTATAGGAGAATATGAGGGGCAATCAAAGAAAGAATAATCACATAAAGAAAAAATGCCACTGAGGTGGAGACAGTGTATCTGCAGAACTAGAATAATGAAAGATTCATCTTATTTAGCAATAGCAGAATTAGTACATAGTATACAATAGTAGTAATATGATGCTCATCAGTCTCCTATCAGTGCTAGGAGCATGTGCAGAATAGTGAGAGCAATGCTGAAGGCAGATTGGGGTGGACTGCTTGCGAGCTTCTGGGGATTCGATGTTTTTCTCATAATGTGCATCATCACATATATAACAACTGGAAAAATATCCTGGCTAAAAGTGCACAAAGACACAGTGTGGATAAAAACTTTGGTATACAGGGATCCTTTGCTACTTCGAGCTTCATGCAGCTTCAGTGCATCACAGTTTTTTTTAAATATTCATTGAAAATTTGAAAAATAAGGAAATTAAGGAAGTATGGGGGAAAAGTTAAGGAAAATGCCACAAAACAAGACCAATTGTGCAAAAAAAACAAAAAACAAAACCCCCCATCAAAACTACTTACATTTTTGTGAGGTGCGCATCTGTATGTGTGTGTGTAATTATATAAATAAAATGTATATGTTTAAAATGTTTAATTGTTATTATAAGCATTTATAGCATTGAATATGTATTTATTGATATTATATGCACATATACATGTACGTATACGTTGATCCTACTTCGTGGAATTCGGTGGTCGCGGGAGATCTTGGTTCCAATTAACAGCGGAAAGTGAGGGATCCCTGTACTGATAACAGAAGAAAAACATGATATAATATTTATTCACTTAATGAACAATGCATACAGACTTTGTACAGCTCACTTGTATTAGTTAAGAGATTAAGGGATTGGCACCAAGGCTATACAAGCCAAAAGACTTTTAGGAGATTTTCAGACCCAGCTGACTCTCTAGAGGAATGCATATCTACATATGCATCATAAACTCTTTTATTTCCATTATGAGTATACTGAACAACCTCTCTCTATCTGCCTTTTTGTTGAGGTACACATTTTTTGGGGATAACGATGATCCAGATCCTTCTGCTTTCTGAGTCCTGTAGGCTAGTCTGCTATGCTGATGCTGCCCAGAATTCACATCTTGGAAGCCCCTCAATCCGGCTGATGAAGATTGTTACGGACTTAGATGTGTACTCAAAGAATGTGAACATGACTTTTCACTGTTGGTGATATAGCCTTTCCCTGGAATTGGTTAGAATTCAGTTATGGTATAATCAACAGGATTACATTTTGGACTGTCATGAAGTTTCTCACATTTGACTTGTATCTTCATGGTTTCCCTTTTGGGACTGATTCCACTCAAGGTTTCTTACTCGCATGAACTAAGGGAGTTTTTCCTTGATACCATCACTACGGGCAACACTCATTAGGGATGTGCAGGGGTTGTAGAAAATGTTTAAACTCTTTCATACTTTGTGATTTCACACTTTTATTGTGTAAAGCTGCTTTGCAACAATGTCAATTGGAAAAAATTGAATATCTGGTGTATTGCTGTATATGACTGAATGAAAGAGCTACCTACTTCTCCTCCAGGCATAAGCTATCATTTTTTAATTATTTATTAAAATTCAATTTGCTTATTTGGTTTTAAGGAAAAGGCTATTCAAATTAATAGAAAAAATTGAAAGTCTGTAATGGATAGTATAATGTGCCACACCTCGCCGCAAATGGCCACTGTGGGTGCAAGTTTTCAATTAAACCAAGCAGTAGCCACACATTCCATCTGTGTGAACCGTAACCTCAGAAAGTGATTGGATCGTGTAACCTATTGTTTGATGTAGCAAAATCTAAAGCCAGCCTGGTACCATCTTGATAAGATCACTTTAATGCTGAACGATATATTTCTTCTTTTCCTTTCAGCTGTTCCCATTCAGGAGTCGCCACAGCGAATCATCTGCCTCCATCCTCATGGAAGTCCCATTAATGATTCGCATATTCGATTTGGCATAGGTTTTTACGTCGGTTTACTTTCTGAGGAACGATATTCTCAAATAGTGCTCAAAAAAGACAAATGATATACTTACATCAAAAGTGTACATTTCATTTTAAACCCTTTCACCCCTAAATGTCATCTTATGCAGAGCTTTATTTTTATTAACTACAAAGGATGAAAAATTACAGCGGAATATTGCCCCTCGCTGAATCACCACCTTATCGTGGTGGAGGGGTTGGAGTGACCTAATGATCCTAGGAGCTATGTTGTCGGGGGCATAACGCCCCTGGTAAGGTCACCCAAGGCAAACAGGTCCTGGGTGAAGGTCCAGACGAAGTGCGATTCAGAAGACCCTTATGACATCTAAGAGACATCTAAGGAAGCAGTCTCCCTTGCCCCGACACGGGTCACCGGGGTTCCCTCCTGGAGCCAGGACCGGGGGAGGGGCTTGAAGGCGAGCGCCTGGTGGTCGGCCGGACCGAGCCCAAAAAGGAGACATGGGTCCGCCCTCCCATGGACCCACCACCCGTGGGAGGAGTTTTAGGGGTTGGGTGCAGTGTGAGTTGGGTGGCAGCCGAACGCATGGATTCTGTCGACCGATTCTCGGCTACTTACTCTGACCCTCGGGACATGGAATGTCACCTTTCTGACGGGGAAGAAGCCTGATCTGGTGCGTGAGGTGGAAAGATACTGACTAGATATAGTCGGGCTCACCTCAACGCATAGCTTGGGCTCTGGAACCATCCATCTCGAGAGAGGCTGGACCTTATTCGATTCTGGAGTTGCTCATGGGGAGAGGCGGCGAACCGGTGTGGGTATTCTTGTTGCCCCCCCCGTCTCGGTGCCCAAATGTTGGGGTTCTCCCCAGTTGACGAAAGGGTAGCTTCCCTCCGTCTTCGGGTGGGGGGGACAGGTCCTGACTGTTATTTGTGCTTATGCACCAAATGACAGTTCAGAGTACCCACCCTTTTTGGAGTCTTTTATATGGGATGGGGGGGGGGGGGGGGGGGGGGGTTTGGGGTTGGAGTACACTCCCTCGGGAGACTCACTCGTCTTGGGAGACTTCAACGCACATGTGGGCAACGATAGTGTGACCTGGAAGGGTGTTGATCAGTAGGTACGGCCTCTCCAATCTGAACCCGAATGGTGTTTCGTTATTAGACTTTTGTCATTTGTCTATCACGAACACCCTGTTCGAACAGAAGTGTGCCCATAAGTGCATTTCGCACCAGGACACCCTAGGTCGCAGTTCGATTATTGACTTTGTAGTCGTGTCATCGGACTTACGGCCATATGTTCTGGACACTTGGGTGAGGAGAGGAGCTGAGCTGTCTACCGATCACTACCTGGTGGTGAGTTGGCTTTGGTGGTGGGGGAGGCTGCCTTCCAGACCTGGCAGGCCCAAGCGCGTAATCAGAGTCTGCTGGGAACGTTTGGTGGAGTCTCCTGTCCGAGAGGCCTTTAACTCCCACCTCCGGCAGAGATACAACCACGTCCCGGAGGAGGCGGGTGACATGGAATCCGAATGGGCCCTGTTTCGTGCCTCCATTGCTGAGGCGGCAGCCCATAGCTGTGGCTGTAACGTTGTCAGTGCTTGTCGTGGTGATAACTCCCGAACCCGGTGGTGGACACCTGCGGTGAAGAGGGCCGTCCCACTGAAGAAGGAGGCCAATCGGGTTTTATTAGCCTGTGGGACTCCCGAGGCAGCACACAGGTAGCGGCAGGCCAACGTGCTGCAGCCGAGGCTGTCGCAGATGAAAAATCTTGGGCGTGGGAGGAGTTCGGTGAGGGCCTGGAGAGTGATTATCGGTTGGCCTCAAAAAGGTTCTGGACCACGATCCAACGCCTTTGTAGGGAGAAGCAGTTCTCCACAAACACTGTTTAAAGTGGAGGTGGGGAGCTGCTTACCTCGACTGGGGATGTCGTCGAGAGGTGGAAGGAATACTTTGAGGACCTCCTCAATCCCACCAACACACCCTCTGTGGAAGAGGAAGACCCTGGGGGTTTGGGTGGGGGTCCGCCCATCACTGGAGTGGAGGTCATTGAGGTTGTCAAAAAACTCCTCGGTGGTCGAGCTCCGGGGCTGGACGAGATCCGCCCGGAATATCTCAGGGCTCTGGATGTTATAGGACTGTCTTGGTTGACACGTTTCTGCAACATGGCGTTCTCATCAGGGGTTGTACCTCTGGATTGGCAAACTGGGCTGGTGGTCCCGATTTTTAAGAAGGGGGACCAAAGGGTGTGTTCCAATTATCGGGGAATCACACTCCTCAGCCTACCTGGGAAAGTCTATGCAGGGGTACTAGAGAGGAGGATCCGACCGATAGTCGAACCTCGGATTCAGGAGGAACAATGTGGTTTTCGTCTTGGCCGTAGCACTCTTGACCAACTCTATACGCTCCACAGGATTCTGGAGGGGGCATGGGAGTTTGCCCAATCTGTCCACATGTGCTTTGTGGATTTGGAGAAGGCTTTTGACCATGTCCGTTGAACAATCTTGCCTGTACCAGTCCGTCGTGGTGAAGAAGGAGCTGAGCCGCAAGGTGAAGCTCTCAATTTACCAGGCGATCTACGTTCCGACCCTCACCTATGGTCAAGAGCCTTGGGTAGTGACCGAAAGAACAAGATCGCGGATACAAGTGGCTGAAATGAGCTTCCTTTACCGGGTGGTGGGGTTCTCCCTTAGTGATAAGGTAAGAAGCTCTACCATACGTGGGGAGCTCGGAGTAGATCCGCTGCTCCTCCGCATTGAGAGGGGCCAGTTGTGGCTCAGGCATCTGGTCAGAATGCCTCCCGGACACCTCCCTGGTATGATGTTTCGGACATGTCCAACCGGGAAGAGACCTTGGGGTCGACCTAGAACACGCTGGAGGGACTATGTCTCTCGGCTTGTCTGGGACCGCTTTGGTGTCCCCCCGGGAGAGTTGGAGGAAGTGGCTGGAGAGGCTGTCTTTGCTTAGGTTTCTGCCCCTGCGACCCGACCCTGGACTTAGCGGAAGATGATGAGATGAGATGAGAATGAAAACATCGGTGTTCTATTAATTTAGGTATTCTGACAACCAGTAGTAAAATTCACAGGATTTTTAAGCTGTGTTGGCCTTCAACAGCTCGATTTTGAGATCTTCAAACAAGTTGGTCTCACTAAAATGGCTGCCACTTGGCTTCAAAATCGAAATAATGTGCATTCTAGTCATTTTTATTTTTTAATCAGTAATTGAAACAGGTACAAGTTGTGATGGCTACTTATTTGAAATGAAAACCTGCATCCACACTGGCCCTTTAGGAACAAGATTGGACATACCTGGTGTAAAAGACATCACAATGGGCACTGTGATGCAGTGGGGGCAGGCGTAGATGGTTCGAGAAGCGGCTTTGGGACCTAAATTTTGGACTATGAAAAATATGTTTCAGTGGGGAAGTGAGCTGCACCTTCCCTTACTCCGTATTCATGGCTTGAGCAGGGCACCTGACTCTCAATGTGTGTGTACTCAATGTGGATGGTGAACTGCAGATGCAATAATTTACCTTGTCAGATTAATACAATATAGCAAAATAAAAATAAAAAAAAACAATAAAATACTGTAATAGCACTGTAATGCACACTAATGTATATTGTAATGGTTATTGTAATACCATCATGACAATTTGATTCACAAACAGATCTGATGTTCTCCAACATACTGTTGAACAATTTAGTTGCAGCAGAGCCCGAAGGCACCATACCTGCAATTGTGCATGAATTCAAGTTACACGTTTTCACATAATAAATAGTGGGTTTAAATGAGAT
The DNA here is from genome assembly GCA_024760905.1 of Plotosus lineatus. Taxonomy (NCBI): domain Eukaryota; kingdom Metazoa; phylum Chordata; class Actinopteri; order Siluriformes; family Plotosidae; genus Plotosus; species Plotosus lineatus. The sequence goes on from CM045739.1 coordinate 17,057,158, forward strand.
TGTCCTTGTGCTTGTGGAATCTGTGTTTATTAAGGGATTCCTTTCATATCCCGTCACTGATTAAGTGTCGTCTTTTCATTGCAGAAAAGAAACTAGAAAGATTGATACACTGGTGACTGATTCAACTGCACAATTTAGGAAATGTTGCACATTCATTGGCTTGGGGAATATTTTGCTTCATTGATAGAGGTTAATAGTTAGTAGTTAATTTGTGTCGTGTGACAAAATTAGAAAAGTAGCAGAACAACAATAAGGTCAATGCTACATTAAAGAAGAAAAAATAGATAAAATTGATTTATTAATAAAATGCCATAATAAGGGGAAGGGATGGGACCAACCAAACCGAGAAATACAGTATTTACATCATGAACATCAGTCTTTTCAGCAGTACCACTAGTACCACAGATGGAGAGGTAATGAAAAAGACATTCTGAATTTAACACAAAGCATGAAAGGTATGAACCGTGTAAAAATTGATTTCAACATTCTACGAAAGGTTATCCTAATGAAAGAGCTTGTGATGTTTAGCATTTTTATGATGTTGCTGAATGATTACATTCTGGAATTGCACTACTGATAAACAAAATGAAAAGCATACCAACAGGTGTGCATGACTGAATGATATGTGAACACCTTGACTGCGATTTCTATAGCCATTCCATGAATTTTCAGGTGGAATTTATTGGCAGTCTCATGTAAAATTATGGGCTGAGGAAATAATAACTTGCCTGAGAAGTATTTACCGGCCCTAAACACTTCTAGTATAATGCCTACCATGGTCTACCGTGAACTCATTACAGTTAAGAAACTGAGTTCTTAACTCAGTTAAGAAACCGAGGCTTTGCAAAATTTGTTATTTGTGCTAGACTACAACAATGGTGACATCATGGGATCAAATCTGGGTATTTTAATCCTCAGTTTTCATCATATATAAACTCTGCAGGAGCACTGTAAATGTTGGCAACATAATGGGATGTCATCAATAGAGTAAACAAATTAGAGTTACTCTCCATACTGCATAGTTACTCTACATGTTTTTTGTTTAAACTTTAATTTCTGATGGCAGTTTATCAAAATGCATGACAGCAGTGAAAAAGTTCCAGTAGAATGGAACAGCAATCATCAACTTGTTTGGCATCATTGCTGCTGCTCAGTGAACAATGTGTCCCAGAGTATCTGGTTTGAAAATGCTAAACAAGCTACTAAAGATAATCTTGGAGATGTGCAAAGGGAATGTAGGATATGTATGTGAATAATGCACCTTTCATGTTTTGTGCTGCAGGAACATTTTGGCATCACCAGCCTTAGCTGATGTTACCGTCAATTTCCACAACCTATCGTTAAAATAAAATAAACTCAAAACCTTACAACCATGGGAAGAAGAAGAAAAAAATCAGTCTTGCATCACCATGTAATTACACATGGATTATTTCCAATAAAAACCTGATCACTCGGAGAATGTCATGAGTAAAATAATGTTTATAAAATAAACAAACAAAAAGAAACATTTTTTTTCAATTGTTCCAGACATCCCAAAATCCAGTTTGCTGATTCAAACCTACTCCAGTGTTGTGATTAAGAAGCCCCTCTCCGGTTTTCCTCCTAAATAGCTCGGCTCCACCCATTTAATCAAACATTAGACTGGAGTAAAAAAAAATTCCACTGGATGGCAGAAATCCTTCTAAATAGTTGCAGTTCCATAAAAGGCCAAGCATATCTGATGTGGAACACAAGAAAGATCAGATCTTTTCCTGAATAAAAGAATGCTGCAGGGCTTGGTTTATACTTATGCGCTTTGCAGGGTCCAACATCAGAATGGCATCAAGCAGATCCTTTAATTGCATCACTTTCTTTCTTTGCTCTTCTGGAAGTCTCTGGTCACCAACCAGGTCTGCCAGCAGGTCTTTAGTGGGGTTAATAGTGCTCATCACAGTCACTTTTTCCTGAAGAAAATCAAATCAGACAAGTATGAGAGGGTACAGTTGTGTATTGGGCACAAGAAAGAAAGCGTCATAAGTTCATAGTTGTCAGAATAAAAAGTCATCAGTAGGCTTTTTCTTCTTGTCATTTTCAATTACAATAAACAACTAAAACAACGACTGTCACAACAGGGTCCGTTCAACCTAAGGGTTATAAAATTCAAGGACTTTTTCATGTCTTCCAAGCACAGGACAGTTCCATGACCTCTAAAAACAACGGCTTGCTATGAACCTTGCAATGAAAATTTCACAATATATATTTCCCAAACATATTTATATAATTCACATTTAATTAAGTGTTAGTGTACAAAACAAATAATTTGTAAACACACTACTAAAATGTGATATTTATATAATATGTCATGATCTATTGTTCTTAAGTATTCACAATGAAACTAATCTTTTGACTTTCGGCATTTGTGATTGGTCAAAAGGTCTAACGTGCGCTTCAACGAGGCAGTCGAAATATTCCTTAACTTATCACTGGACGCATAAATATAAAGACATGGATTGGTCCATTTCTGCTTCAAAATTGGCTTGACCTGAGGAATGCGGCACCTGAGCCCATTTCCTGCACACGCCTATGCACGGTGGCTCTGGATGTTTCTACTCCATACTCAGTCCACTGCTTCCACAGGTCCTCCAAGGTCTGGAATTGGCCCTTCTTCACTTTTTCCTTCCCACAGACGTCCCACTGAGGTGCCTTGATACAGCACTCTGGGAACAGCCTACTCGCTCAGAGATTTCTTTCTGTGTCTTACCCTCTTGCTTGAGGGTGTCAATGATGGCCTTCTGGACAGCAGTCAGGTCGGCAGTCTTACCCATGATTGCGGTTTTGAGTAATGAACCAGGCTGGGAGTTTTTTAAAAGCATCTGGAATATTTTGCAGGTGTGTAGAGATAATTCGTTGATACAGATGATTAGGTTAATAGCTCGTTTAGAGTACCTTTTCATGATATGCAAATTTTTTGAGATAGGAATTTTGGGTTTTCATGAGCTGTATGCCAAAATCATCAGTGTTAAAACAATAAAAAACCTGAAATATTTCAGTTGGTGTGCAATGAATCTAAAATATATGAAAGTTTAATTTTTAACAGTACATTACAGAAAAAAAAATGAACTTTTTCACAATATGCAAATTTTGTTGAGGACTAGTATATACAGTCAGCACCCAACTTACGAAGACCCCTGTGTATGAAATCCCCGAGTTAAGAAAAACATTTTCCTAAGTTTTCGTCCCCGAGATACGAAACAACCCCCTCTTACGAAAAGAAATTCAACATTCAAACGCGCCAATCAAAATTTCCCACGATGCGCGAGTTGCTCTCTCATTGGCTGTCTCTCCACATCCCGCCCAGCTGGCCTCCCAGATAGAGACAGAAGGAAGCTTCACTCTTTAGTTTTTAAGTTGTTTAATTCAGTAAATATTCAATAAATGTGGGTGCATTTGAGCTCATCAGGAATTCTGATCCCTCATGGAATCAAATTGAAGTTGAGTTTGTCAAGCAGGGAATGCGCTTTGAATTCACGTCTTGTGGGTGTGGACCACAGCACGCTTGCGCGCGAGAGAGGGTTAGAGAGAGAGACACGGAATAACATAATATAATATAATAGGGGAAAGAGACTGATTGAATAAAATTGGTAAGTTTGATCTACAATTTACATTAATTTTACGAACATCCGGAGATACGAACAGGGCTGTCCGAGGTCGAAAGTGAACATGAAATGAAATTGAAGAAAAAGTAGAAATATAAATGGAATAAAATCTATAAAAAGATATATCAGAAATGTAAGTATGAATATGATTAAACATTATCCTGAGGCTAATATTAGGCTCCGGCAAAGGGGCATGGCTGACATGTGCTTTACACCATGCTGAGGTCCACGAAGAGAAGCAGAACGATACATTTCTGAACTCCTAACAAAACTTTCAAAGAAAAAACAAATAGACTCCAGTATTATAATGAACTGGATAAGAGTGAAACTCTCTATAAATCTGATCAGATCTGCTGTGCTGTGCTTGAGAGGAACCAGGAGTTTAAACACGAAACATAATGATATTGATAATGTACAGATGATTATGTAGAGCGAGTGAGAGAGAGACCGAGAGAGACTGTATAGAGTACAAACTCGTATAGGTTACTTATACAAGGTTTAAACATACGTTTCCCTCAAAAGAATGCCCTGTAACAACTTACGAACAAATTCATCTAATGAATGGTCATCTGGAACCTAACTCGTTCGTAAGCTGGGGAGCGTCTGCATGTCAAGCCAAAAGATTATAGCCTACTAACAGCAAAACCTGTGTATCGTATGCTAGGTTTGTAATTATCCTTTTATATATATATATATATATATATATATATATATATATATATATATATATATTAGCTTATAGCGAGTATATAGCGTTTGTAGTATATAGCGAGTTTGGAGTGAGAGGGGACAACAGAGGGCGTATGATGACTTGTATGCTCGGTTGGACAGTAAAGAAGGAGAAAATGATTTATACAGGTTGGCACAGCAGAGAAATAGAGATGGGAAGGACGTGCAGCGAGTTAGAGTGATAAAGGACAGAGAGGGGGAATATATTGACCAATGACAGAAGTGTGCTGGGAAGATGGAAAGAGTACTTTGAAGAGCTGATGAATGAGGAAAATGAGAGAGAAAAAAAAGAGTCGAAGAGGTGACCGTTGAGGACCAGGAAGTAGCAAAGATTAGTAAGGGAGAAGTGAGGCGGGCATTGAAGAGGATGAAGAGTGGAAAGGCAGTTGGTCCTGATGAGATACCAGTTGAGGTATGGAAGTGTCTCGGGGAGGTAGCAGTAGATTTCATGACAAGAATATTCAACAAGGTCTTAGAAAGTGAGCAGATGCCGGAGGAATGGAGGAGAAGTGTGCTGGTGCCCATTTTTAAGAACAAGGGAGACGTACAGAGTTGTGGCAATTACAGAGGGATAAAGTTGATGAGCCATATGATGAAGTTATGGGAAAGAATAGTGGAAGCTAGACTAAGGACAGAGGTCAGCATTTGTGAACAACAGTTTGGTTTCATGCCAAGAAAGAGCACCACAGATGCAGTGTTTGCTTTGAGGATGTTAATAGAGAAGTAGAGAGAAGGTCAGAGGGAGCGGCATTGTGCCTTTGTGGATCTGGAGAAAGCATATGACAAGGTGCCGAGAGAAGAACTGTGGTATTGTATGAGGAAGTCTGGAGTTGCAGAGAAGTATGCTAGAGTGGTGCAGGACATGTATGAGAGATGTAAGACAGTGGTGAGGTGTGCTGTCGGTGTGTCGAAGAATTAAATGTGGAAGTGGGACTGCATCAAGGGTCAGCTCTGACCCCCTTCTTGTTTGCTATGGTGATGGACAGGCTGACAGACGAGGTTGAACAAGAACCTCCATGGACTATGATGTTTGCAGATGACATTATGATCTGTAGTGAGAAGAGAACAAGTGGAGGAAAATCTAGAGAGGTGGAGGTATGCCCTGGAAAGGAGAGGAATGAAGGTTAGCCTCAGTAAGACAGAATACATGTGTGTGAACGAGAAAGACCCAAGAGGAACGGTGAGGTTACAGTGGGAAGAGATAAAGAAGGTGGAGGATTTTAAGTACTTCGGCTCAACAATCCAGAGCAATGGTGAGTGTGGAAAAGAGGTGAAGAAGCGTGTGCACGCAGGTTGGAATGGATGGAAAAAAGTGTCTGGTGTGATGTGTGATAGGAAGGTATCAGCAAGAATGAAGGGAAAAGTATACAAGACCATGATTTTAAGACGTGGAATTCAAAGCACATTCCCTGCTTGACAGATCGGAGGTCCAAACTCAACTTTAACTTGATTCCTTAAGGATCGGAGGTCCAGATGAGCTGCGTTTTGCTCACATACGCGAGATTCATTAAACAATTACTGAATATTACTGAATTACTAAATAGCTTAAAAAAACTAAACTAAAAACTAAAAAGAGTTAAGCCTCCTTTCATCTATGACTCTGTAGCCAGTCTCTATCTCTCTCGCTCTCTTTCTCTCTCACACACACACACACACACACACACACACACACACACACACACACCCCGGCCCAAGCTCACACGCAACACACAGCTGATGAAACAATTCTATTTACATGTTTAAATGGACGGGATGTTTTATTTAAAGCAGAATTACAGTACCTGTTTGAAAGATCAGAGGTCCTCATTCAATATTAACTTTCTTCCTTGCGAGATCGGAGGTCTTCCCCCACGGAGCACTCCGTTTTAATATCGTGCTGAAATAATCGCCTCCGTCACTGTATTTCCGCTTTAAGGTCTCCTTCTGGCTCAATATAGATTGTAGAGGGGTTTCGGCAATAACAAAATAGAACGCTGCATGATAAATCTCAAAACAGGCCAACAGTCAACTCTCCTTCACGCGTGTGATAAAGGGGAAGTATGGGTACAGGAAATATGGGTAACAACGTTCAGCTGCCTCCTGGCCAATGGGAGGCCAGCAAGGTGGGATGTTGGGAGACAGCCAATGAGAGAGCAATGAGAGTGTGAAATTTTGACTGGCGTGTTTGAATGGCGCATTTGGCGCCTTTCATAAGAGATGGTTGTTTTCGTAACCCGGAATTTTTTAAACCCAGGGTGTTTCGTAAATAGGGGGCTGACTGTACCTTCTATTCATAGCTGATAGCAAATCTCTGAATTCTAGAGAGTTTACGATAGAGAAAGGACGCAAATCCTTAATGATGAATCTCGCAATTTTGTCAGGAATTTCTTGTGCATGTGGCGAACTTTTCTTGTAACTTCCCCCAAACCAGCCAGTGAGGTCACATGTTTTTGTTGAAGACACACTTTGACTTTGTCTAAACGACTTAGATTCAGTTTCTCTCGTTTCAGTTTGTTACACGCATGTTTTCTGACAAAAAAGTTTCATGTGGTGTCGCCGCACATGAGCGATCAGATTTGATGTACCCCCTGTAAATTTGATGTCACCTTTGCATGTTTTGCACATAGCATTCGCTTCATCAATGTTTCCATCCAGTGCTGTAGTGGTAAAAAAATAAATGGATATACTATGAGGCTGCTTCGGCAGCCGAACGAGACCAAAAGCCCAACAGACGTTACCTTTACCTATAAACCCTCCAGTAGTAGTAGTAGTAGAGGTGGTGGCAGTTGTCGTAGCTGTTCTATATCTGTTTCTGCTACTACTACATGTGATGTATAAATGCATAGGCTATATCATACAGTTCAATAATTTGAACAAACCCTTTCAGTCACTTTATCCACTTCAATGTACAGAAAGTTTAGATTCTGGTCGAAGTGTTGGTCTTTAAACAGTCCTTTCCGAATCATCTGGGAGTAAGAACAGAAATACTTTAGGCCATATCAGAAAATAATATCACAAGTATTCTGCAAGTTAATCACATTTTATTCTCAGGAACATGACTGTTCATCCAGAGTGCAGGCCAAACCTTATTGGGCATCTTTCCTTTAAGATCCATGGCTAGTTTTATCATGTGATTGTTGGAGGAGCCAGGAAACAGGATCCTCCCTGTATAAAGCTCATACAGAGTGCAACCTACTGACCACATATCAATTCCATTATCATACACCTTCCCAATGACTGCAGGGGAAAAAAAAAACATTGATGTATCCTGAATAAATTCCAAGACTGCTTCTATCGTGAGATTATCATTTCTGCCATTTGTATTTTCTTAATTTGAAAGAAATTGGTGGGTAAACTTACTGATCTCAGGAGCTCTGTAGAACCTGCTGACTAGATAAGGTGTAATGTCATTGTCAGCCACATGGGAGGCTGAACCAAAATCACACAGTTTTAGAATGGTCTTTGATTCATTCACCTGCAAATTCACAGTAGTAAAACATTTAATGAGGGAAAAAAAGTTGTTAACATCCTAGAGCCATATAAATCACAACACACTCATGTAAGTAAAAATAAGTAAGTAAGAAAGTAAGTAAATAAATAAATAAATAGTACACCCCAGGGAAATTGTTTATTATTTCAACATGCACTCTCACGTCAAACAGTCTTTTGTGTAAGTAAGTAAGCAAACTTTATTCAAGAGATGCATACAAAGAACAACTACAAATCCTAATGAATATTAATATAAAAATAAGTCTACACTCTTAGGATTCTGCTAAAAGATAATAAATATCTGTAATTGTTCTGTAATTTGTGCATTTGGGTTTTCATTCATATTACAACTCTCTTTGCTGAACCGAGTATGCATGGTAGATCGTGCCAATCTGAGCAGATAGTTAATTCATCTCTGTGTACGAGACTTGCACGCATGCTAGTAGGCTTACACTTCTGACCAAGCATATTTGTTTAGGGTTACAAAAATCCGCAAAACAGTGTAAACACAAAGATCTTGATGACATCTTAACACAATAGTAAACATGCTATATAACTGATATATATATATATATTAAAAAAAAAATTATATATATAAGCCAACCAAAGATGAATTGAAAAAAGCCATTGACAAGCTCCCCACCGGGAAATCACCTAGAAGTAATGGCGTTCCTGCAGAAGTTATCACCTGTGGCAAGCTAACGCTACTGGATCCATTATATGAGCTCCTGTGTCAATGCTGGAATGAAGGGGCTGTTCCACAGGAAATGAGAGAATCGACCATTGTGACTCTGTACAAGAATAAAGGCGATAGAAGTGATTGTAACAACTAATGTGAGATCTCATTTATAAGCATTGTGGGCAAACTCTTTGCTCACATCGCACTCCGTAGACTTCAGAAGCTTGCAGATAGGGTGTACCCTATTACACAGTGTGGCTTCAGACCCAGAAGATCAACAGTTGACATGATCTCACTACACCAGTTGCAAGAAAAATGTAGAGAGCAACAACAGCCACTCTACATAGCATTTATAGATCTGACTAAGGCCTTCGATCCAGTGAGTAGAAACTGACTCTTTAAAATACTGCCCCTGATCGGGTGTCCCCCAAAGCTACTCAGCATCATCAATTCATTTCACGATGGAATGAAGGCACTGCTCAGTATGAGCACATGAGAAGCATTCAGCATCAAAAGTGGTGTCAAACAGGGTTGCGTACTGGCTCCTACCCTCTTTGGTATCTTCTTTGCTCTGCTCCTGAAACATGCTTTCAAGACAGCTGTAGAGTGCATCTACTTGCTCACTAACCCTGATGGCAAGTTTTTTTTAACCTGGCTCGCATGAGAACTAAAACTAAAGTCAGGGAAGTCCTCATCAGGGACATGTTTTTTTGCAGATGATGCTGCCATTACTGCTCCTTGTGCGTCAAACCTACAGAGTCTAATTGATCGTTTCTCTGTGGCCTTTGATAACTATAGATTCACCATCAGCTTAAAGAAAAGAACTATCATGGTTGAAGGGCCCCAGTTGCCCCCAACATCACGATCAAGGATTACAGTCTGAAAGTGGTTCACAACTTTACTTATTTAGGGTCCACCACTTCTCACCCTTGACAGTGAGCTGTAAATAAGAATTGGTAAAGCTGCCACAAGTCCCTCAAGACTCACAGAGTTTGGGAAAACAGGAAACTAACAAGCAAGACCAAGATCGGAGTTTACGGGGCCTGCATCATCAGTACCTTGCTTTATGAAATTGAGACCTGGACACCATACTCCAGCCAGGAACGGAGACTTTCACATGAGGTGCCTTTGTCACATCTCCTGGAGAGACAAGGTCACAAATAATGAGGTATTGTCCCAAGCAGCAATACCTTCTTTGTACACACTCCTCAGGCAGTGTAGACTCCGCTGGTTAGGGCACGTACATAGAATGGAAGACGGCTGTATACCAAAGGACATTTTGTACGGTGAACTGGCAGAAGGAAAACAACCGGTAGGACGTCCCAAACTTTGTTTTAAAGACCTCAGCAGAAGCGATATAAAGGCCACAGGAACAAATATCAACACTTGGGAGAAACTGGCTAGTGACAGGATTGCATGGAAGGAAGAGACTCAAAGCTCTCTCCAGAGGTGAAACATCACTTGCCATGGTTGCTGAGGTCAAAAGGACCAGAAGGAAAGCCAGTGTAGCACATGCTCCAGGAGAGTCACAGTTCATATGCCAGAACTGCAGGTGTATGCGCAAATCATGGATTGGACTAGTCAGCCACACCAAGAGCTGCACTTCTACTACAAAGATGAGATGAGAGAGATAAACAGACTCCAAAACTCATGGACATTGTCTGACGAGTGTCTACTATGCCTGAGACCCCTAGATCTGCTCCTTTACCTAATAAAAGGCTATTAACAAAATGCTTGACTACACAAGTTAGTTTTCAGCCTCGTCTTAAAAACAGATTGCATCTGAGTCCCGAACATCAACAGGAAGGTTATTGCAAAACTGTGGGGCATTGTATGAGTAAGCTCTGCCCCCTGCAGTAGTCTTCATTCTTTGACATATTGGTAAGCAGCCTGCACCTTTTGATCTAAGCAGGTGTGCCAGATCATAAACGACAAGACGTTTGCTAAGATAATGTGGCGCGAGACCGTTAAGTGCTTTATAGGTTTCAAGTAGTATTTTATATTCATTTCAAAATTTAACTGGGAGCCAGTGCAGAGTAAATAAGATCAAGGTGATATGCTTATGTCTTTTGATTCTAGTCAGGACTCTCACTGCTGTTACAACAAACTAGCATGTTTATGCACATATTAGAACAACCGGACAGTAACGCATTACAATAATCTAATCTCAAGGTAACAAAAGCCTGAACATGTTTTTCTGCATCATGCACTGATATATGTCTTACTTTAACAATATTCCTGAAATGAAAGAAGGCTATTCGAGTAATATTATCTACAAGAGCTTCAAATGAAGGACCAGCACCAATAATCACTAGACATGATGAGACTAAAACACCATCCAAACTTACTACACAATTAGAAACCTTATTTCTAACTGCCTAAGATCTGAGTACAAGTACCTCTGTCTTATCAGAGTTTAAAAGGAGAAAGTTACTAGACAGCCAGTGTCTAATGTTCTTTATACATTTTTCACTTTATTAAGTTGATGTGTCTTATCTGTCTTTGCTGAAATATATAAATGTGTGCCATCAGCATAAAAATAAAACCGAATACCATGATCATGAATGTTATTACCCAAAGGGAGCATATAGAGAGAGAGAGAGAGAAGCAACGGGCCTAGGACAGAACTTTGTGGAACATCAAACTTAACATTAGGACATATAGAGAAATAATCATTTACAACTACAAACCGACAACGTTCAGTTAAATAGGATTTAAACCACGTGAGGACCGTTCCCTTCACTCCAACAACATTTTCTAATTTGTCAAGGAGAATCGTGTGATCAGTAGTGTCAAAAGCTGCACTAAGGTCAAGCAACACAAGCAGCGAGACACAATTGTGCTCGGTGGACAACCCTAGGTCATTTATCACCTTAACAAGTGCTTTGTGCCATGATGAGGCCTAAAACCTGACTGATACATTTCATGAATGTTATTCCTACAAAGATATAAACATAATAGCTGCGCTACAGCTTTTTTCTAAGATGGAGATAAAAGAGCGGTTGGATACTGGTCGATAGTTGGACAGATGATATGGGTTGAGATCATGTTTTATTAATCAGAGGCTTGATAACTACTAGTGAAAAGGATTCAAGTACATAACCAGTGCGAAGAGAAGAACTTATTACATTTAAAAAAGGGTTGATCACTTCTGAAGAAGAACCTTCAGAACCTTTTCAAGCTAACTGCTAGTCTTTTTCTAGGCCCTCACCAAACTCCTCCCAAACCCCAAATTTTGCCTTGGCAACAGCCCTGGCTGCAGCATGTTTGATTTGCCGATACCGGTCTGCTGTCTTGTGAGTACCACGGTCCAAAGAGTCCCGACAGGCCTCCTTCAGCTGGACGGCTCCCCCCTCATCACCAGTGTCCACCACATGGTTTGGCAGTTACAGCCACGGTATGGGTTGTTGCCTGAATAATGGATGCACGAAACATAGCCCATTCAGATTCCATGTCCCCTGCCTCATTCAGGATGTGACTGTAGCTCTGCTGGAGGTGGGGGTTAAAGCCCTCTCTGACAGGAAACTCTGCCAAACGTTACCAGGAGACTTGAACTACATGCTTGGGCCTGCCAGGTCTACAGAGTGGCCGCCCCCTCCATCAGAGCCAGCTCACCACCTGGTGGTGAACAGCTGACAGCTCAGCTGCTCTCTTCACTCGAGTGTCCCGAACATGCAGTCATAAGTCCAGTGACATGACTATAAATCAAACTATGGCCTGGGGTGCCCTGGAGCCAAGTGCACTTATCGACACCCCTATGTTTGTGATGGATAAACTGTGATGGGCACAGAAGTCCAACAACAAAACACCATTCAGATTCAGATCTGAGAGGCCACTACAGAGGTGGCATTCCATGTCACAAGAGTCAGAGTCAGTAGCTGGTCCGGCAAAAAACATGCATAAGGCTGCCATCCAATTCATAGGGCACCCGACTCTTATAGCCACACCACAGGTGGTGGGTCCAGGGGTGGGCGGACCCACGCCTCCTCTTCGGGCTGGGCCTGGCTGGGTGATATGCATCTCACCAGTATGTGTCAGGTTTGATCTCGGCGGGCATGCAGAATATTGCAGCGCTTCAGAAATTTTAAGGCCAATAAAAGCTGTCGGCTGTAGGAACGAACAGCCTTAATGTGAAGACCAACTTTCTTTCTATACTTGCTATGGGTGTATCTTACCAGTATGTTGTCAGGTTTGATGTCAGCATGTAGAATATTGCAGCGCTTCAGAAGTTTTAAGGCCAGTAAAAGCTGTTGGCTGTAGGAACGAACAGCCTTAATGTGAAGCCCAACATCCTTCCCGTACTTCTTCAAGATCTCACGAAGATTCATACTGAAACAAACAAAAAAAAAAAACCCAATAATTATAACTTAATTTATTGACATATGAAATGTCATGAAAAACGATCATTCCTTCACCGGCCTTGTATATTTCTTTCTAGACATTTGTATTTAATTTTTTTTGATGGAAGCTCCACTACCCTTTAACCATTTTCTGCACTGACAAATGTCAGAGATCGCAGTGCTGATTTGAAATTTCTGACCCTGACTCCTTCCATAAATAAGAAATGTCAGTGAATAAAAATAGACCATTTTACTAATCTGTTTATTATTAGAGTAGTACAGGGATTCCTCACTTTCTGCTGTTAATCGGTACCGAGACCCCCCCGCCCGATAACTGAAATTTGCAAAGTAGGATCCAACCCCATTCCCCCCCTACCCGGACTGACATATACGTACATGTATATGTGAATATAATGTCCATAAATACATATTCAATGCTATAAATGCTTATAATAACAATTAAACATTAAAAAATAATGCATAAGATGTAAATAAAATATAAATACACACACAATGACGCACGCATGCAGATGCGCACCTCACAAAAATATAGTTTTGATGGGAGATTTTGGGTTGTTTTTTGTAGTGGTTTTTTTTTTTTGCATAATTGGGCTTGTTTTTGTGGCATTTTCCTTAACCTTTTCCCCTTTTCTTCCTTAATTTCCTTCTGTTTTATTTGGATGAATCATCTTCTTTTCCTTTCGGCTGTTCCCTTCAGGGATCGCCACAGCAAACCATCTCACCCTGTCCTCTGCATCTTCTTCTCTTACTCCAATGACCTTCATGTCTTCCTTCACCACATCCATTGATCTCTTCTTTGGTCTTCCTCCAGGCCTTCTGCCTGGTAGTTCCAACCTCAGCATCCTACTGCCAATATACTCACTATCCCTCCTCTGTACATGTCCAAACCATCTCAATCTAGCCTCTCTGACTTTGTCCCCAAAACATCTTACATGGGCTGTCCCTCTGATGTACTCATTCACACACATGTCTTCTGATTTTCTAAGGCGAACCTTCATTCCTCTCCTTTCCAGGGCATACCTCCACGTCTCTAGATTTTGCTGCACTTGTTTTCTGCTCTCACTGCAGATCACAATGTCATCGGCAAGCATCATAGTCCATGGAGATTCTTGTCTCACCTCGTCTGTCAGCCTGTCCATCACCATAGCAAACAAGAAGGGGCTCAGAGCTGACCCTTGATGCAGTCCCACCTCCACCTTGAATTTGTTGGTCACACCGACAGCACACCTCACCACTGTCTTACATCTCTCATACATGTCCTGCACCACTCTAACATTCTTCTCTGCCACTCCAGACTTCCTCATGCAATACCACAGTTCTTCTCTTGGCACCCTGTCATATGCTTTTTCCAGATCCACAAAGGCACAATGCAGTTCCCTCTGACCTTCTCTGTACTTCTCCATTAACATCCTCAAAACAAACACTGCATCTGTAGTGCTCTTTCTTGGCATGAAACCAAACTGTTGCTCACAAATGCCGACCTCTGCCCTTAGTCTAGCTTCCACGATTCTTTCCCATAACTTCATCGTATCACTCATCAACTTTATCCCTCTGTAGTTGCCACAACTCTGCACGTCTCCCTTGTTCTTAAAAATGGGCACCAGCACACTTCTCCTCCATTCCTCTGGCATCTGCTCACTCTCTGAGACCTTGTTGAACATTCTTGTCAGAAAATCTACTGCTACCTCTCCTAGACACTTCCATACCTCAACTGGTATGTCATCAGGGCCAATTGCCTTTCCACTCTTCATCCTCTTCAATGCCCTCCTCACTTCTCCCTTACTAATCTTTGCTACTTCCTGGTCCTCAATGGTCACCTCTTCTACTCTTTTTTCTCTCTCATTTTCCTCATTCGTCAGCTCTTCAAAGTACTCTTTCCATCTTCCCAGCACACTTCTTTCATCAGTCAATACATTTCTCTCTCTGTCCTTTGTCAATCTAACTTGCTGCACGTCCTTCCCATCTCTATTTCTCTGCTGTGCCAACCTGTATACATCATTTTCTCCCTCTTTACTGTCTAACCTATCATACAAATCATCATACGCCCTCTGTTTGGCCTTAGCCGCTGCTACTTCGCCTTACGCTGCGTCTCCCTGTACTCCTGTTTACTCTCTTCGGTCCTCTCAATGTCCCACTTCTTCATAGCTAACCTCTTCCTTTGTACACACTCCTGCACCTCATTCAATCACCAAGTCTCCTTATATACTGCTCTGCCTTTGCCTTCTTCACCTTCCTCACCATCAGTGTCATCCTGCATACCACCATCCTATGCCGTTTGGCAACATTCTCACCCACTACTACTTTGCAGTCACTGACTTCCTCCAAATTACATCGCCTACACAAGATGTCGTCTACCTGTGTGCTCTTACCTCCGCTTTCATAAGTCACCCTATGCTCCTGTTTCTTCTTGAAGAAAGTATTTACCACAGCCATTTCCATCCTTTTTGTAAAATCGATCAACAACTGTCCTCCTGTGTTCCTGTCCTGGATACCAAACCTGCCCATCACTTCCTCGTCCCCTCTGTTGCCTGCACCAACATGTCCATTGAAGTCTATACCAATGACCACTCTTTCACCTCTGGGGGTACTCTGCATCACTTCAACTAAGTCACTCCAGAATTTCTCCTTCTCTTTTAGCTCACATCCTGTCTGTGGGGCATAAGCACTAACAACATTGAACATCACACCTTCAATTTCTAACTTGAGACTCATCACTCTGTCTGACACTCTGTTCACTTCTAGAGCATTCCTGACAAACTCCTCCTTCAAGATGACTCCTACTCCATTTCTCTTCCCATCCACACCATGATAAAACAGCTTAAACCCTGCTCCTAAGCTTTTAGCTTTGCTACCTTTCCACCTGGCCTCCTGAACACACAGTATGTCCACCTTCCTCCTCTGCATCATGTTAGCCAGCTCTCTATCTTTTCCTTGCATAGTTCCAACATTCAAAGTCCCTACTCTCAGTCCTAGACTCGTGATTTTCCTCTTCTCTCTCTGCCTACAGACACGCCTCCCACCTCTCCTTCTTCAACGTCTTCGTCCACCAGTAGTCCAATTTCCATCAGCACCCTGTTGATTGACAGCACTGATGGCGGTCGTTGTTAACCCGGGTGTTTTATAGAAACACACACTATGACAGTGATATGATGTGTATTTACATTTACAGCATTTGGCAGACACTCATACAGAGCGACTTACAATTATCATTTTTGTGCAACTTGAGCAAGTGAGGTTTAAGGGCCTTGCTCAAGGACCTACCGGATTAGTAACCCATTGCATTTATCACTAAGTTACCACTGCTCCATGTACATGGTTTAGAACAGGAGTCCCCAACACCAGTTCCACGGACCAGTAACGATCCGTGAATCATTTGATACATTTCATGATGCAAATTATAGTTTTTTTTAATTAGAGCTTCCGGATCTTATTTTGAACGACTGTTTTTGACAATGCCTCAGAAGCACTGAAAGCCCTTCTTCCGTTTCCAACCACATATCTTTGTGAGGCGGGGGTTTTCTGCGGTGACAGCCACCAAAACAAGACTACTGAGCAGACTCTAACCGGTCCATGGAAACATTTTCATTAATAAAACTGGTCCCTGGTGCAAAAAAAGGTTGGAGACCACTGGTTTCGAGTATCTCACATCACATTATTTACAGTGAGATTTTTCATCATTTGAATTTATTAATCTGAGATACAGCTACTGTTGAATGATCTGGTATTAGCTGCACATTAAAAGTCAGCTTTTTGCCCCTAGTTAAACCGCAGGCAAAATGTTATGCAAGAATTTAATGCCATCGCGATGATGTGTGACGTTTTATGATTTTCATATTTCATTGAAATCGCTATATTCCTGAGCACAGAAAGTTTTAAATGACATCATGCATATCTGAAGCATCTTGAATTAAAGTTCACAGATGTAATTTTCCTAGACTACGTATTTGTGTTACTAAACATGCCATCAGTGTTGATTCAACAGAATTATCAACCTGCTTACCTTCTTGTCATCATGATATGAAATTTTGGTAAAATCACATAGCCCTAATACACAAATTCTGCCCAATCAGACTCGAGGTTTCAGTCACAGTGTTAGAACAGAATAAACTCCTTTTCTCAAATCACAAATTCTTAGAAACACACATTCAATTCAGGTTTATTTGTACCACGCTGTTTACATTTGACATTGTTGCAAAACAGCTTTACAGACTAAAAGCAGGAGTTTACAAGTATATCAGAGTATACATTTTCTACAACCCCTACACATCCATAAAGCGCAACAATGGTGTGATGATGCATGCTTATGTAAAAATGCAGTACCTGAGGGGCTCAAATACCAGACACAAGTGCTGTTTGTGGTAGAAATGCCTGAAGAGGCGCAAGCAATGAAATTTATCATCTGGATCAGCATCATTGAGCTTCTTCAAAAACTCCAACTCTTTCAGCCCTGTCTTTTGCCTGTGGGCAGAGACATTTCTATATAAACATCACACAATTTCACAAACCTTTCAATGTGAAACACAAGAAATCACAGAAAACTCATAACAATGCATTTCTGAAATAAACAGTAATTTCTTCATTATTAGCAACTAGATTTTTTACTTCTGCTAATTGGGGAAAAGTCATGTGCTCAACTCATTTTTCCACCGGGAAGAAATAATTAATTTGTGAGACTATTTTGTGTAAAACCAGACAACCTGTTTTAATGTATATAAATGTATCTTTTCCTATTTCAATTCTATTCAGTTCACTAGTTTATTTCAGATTTCTTAGTTTACTGACTGTTATGATTAAGAAGAAACAATTTGACTCCGAGAACTCCGTGACATTGCCCTCTACGCAGCGCCTTCTTGGAGACGTCACTCCAAGTTCAATGTAAAAGGACATGTAGCGTAATAAAGTTTATCCTTTGCAAAAGGACATGAAGCATAATAAAGTTTATCCTTTTCGTATCATTTGTTAAACATGCTACAGAACATAAAATCTCACACACAAACATTAACTTAAGTACTATACTGGAATAATAATTGAAAAAGACTTTAAAACGAGTGCTTTACAACAGTATATGCTGCATAATATTTATATTTTATTATCAATAAAAATAAGGGTAAAAATTGAAAAGTTTTTCTTCATCATTACTATATTTTACAACATTAATACTGTATTAATGAGTAAGACTGTCTATAGAATATGTTTAAGAAGCATATTTTAGCACATGTAATAGATACATAGTATTTTACTTCCGGCTCCTCACTCTCGCATGTGACGTGATACATGGGGTTTTACGTATGGGTACAGAACTTGTGGATTATCTCAATTCACGGGAGGGCTCGGAACCGAACCTCCGCGAATGTCGAGGGCCTACTGTACGCATGTTTTGTAGATGTGCTGAAATTCCTCTAAACGAATGTGCAAGATCAACATTTAAAAATGTTCAGCGACAATTATTACTACAAAAGGGGTCTGAAAGCAAGGGTTCACATATTTTTCCCCACGTACAGACATGGAACATTAAATAATTTCATAACTATGCAACTATGATAATGCTTTTTGGTTATATCTCTTTATATACTTTTAGAAATATTTTAGACCATATCTATGGAGTAATTGAAAAAAAATCCTAAAGGATTTCTAAACTTTCAAGCACTATTATGTGTATCTTTAGAAATAATGTTAAGAAATGATTGCATTTACATGAGCTCGTTGTTACGGATGATCTTTACTGCCACTTCCTGGCCAGCCCGGGCAATGTCTCTGGCACGAACGACATTGCTGAACACACCTTGTCCTGTGTAGCCATAGACATCATAACGTTTGTCCAGCGTTTCACCAATGTTTACACCTGAAGAGCCGAAAAGGAAAATCAAAGATACATTTATTCACTTGATTTGCACAAACAACACAAAAGGAAGGAAACAATGTGTGTTAACAGATATACATGTATCAATACCAGCAGTTTTATTTATTTATTTTTTTTCATTTGCTATTTCATTTAATTTACCAGTGCTGTAAGGCAGGGGTCCCCAACCACCGGTCCCAGTTCACGGCTCAATTGGTACCAGTCCACAGAAGAAATATTTCATTATTTCCATTTTATTTATTATCTGAGTCTGAACGATCTTTATTTTTGAAAAATCTTTTATTTTGAAAAATGGCCGGATTCTCTCAGTTACATGTTGGTCGTTTGAGTGCTATAATGAACAGAGGCGTGTTGGACATGTTTCAAACATTAGCGGGCTATTTTGGGTGAGACTGAAACGAGACAGAGCGCGGCGGCCGATCCTCCCTAAAGGCTGTGTAGCTGTGTAGCCGGCTGATGAAATCGCCTCGTCGGGAGTACTCTCCTCGAGCCATGTTTCACAGAAACACAACATGGAGCAGACCTGTAGATCCCTCTGCGTTGCAATCCGAACATGAAATTGGTCCATCTTGTTTCACAGAGACTGAACATTTGCAAGCAGTATGACCGGAAGTGCTAACTTTCCACTGCTAACCAAGCACCGGAGTCGTCATTCAGCCCCGCCGCACCTGGGCTTATTGTTAGCCAGGGTGCGGCTAGCACTGAGTTACCATAGCATATAGCTCAGGATAGGAGTTGAGCATGCTCAATTCTAAACGTCCGCTCTCATAGCTGTAGTAGGGTCGACCGGTCATAGAAAAGCATAGTGCAAAACATGAACAAACAAAACAACAAATAAAACAAATCAAAACAAACAAAGAAACAACATGACTTTGAGAACTCCGCCGAAAAGGAACAAAATGGAAAAAAAAAAAAAAAAAAAAAAAAAAAAAAAAAACTCAATTCACTATTGTTTTATTACAGGGATCCCAGTGAGGTTTAGAAAAATAGAGGAAAAGGGTTTAAAAATAGAGGAAATTAAATATTTCAACTGGGGGTCAAGGGGGCCGCATGGTCCCTTGCGGGGTACAGGGGCAGAGCATGTGATGTAAAAAATCCTGCAAACAAGTTAATCATCGTTTTGTGCAAAATGACAAGTAAGTAAACAATTATTTAAAGCAATGGTCCCCAAACTATGGCCCGTGGGTTGGATACGGCCTGCCTCCACATTTTGCCCGGCCTCCTGAACAATACAGAGATGCATTCCGATTTTTTTTTTTTCAGTCTGGCCATGTGATTGAGACTTGTACATACATAGAACATAATGTTCAATTACACCTTTCTGCAGTCAGTGCCCTATCTGAAGCCCCTACCACACACACACACAAAAAAAAAACCCTGGACACACCCCTGTCAAATAAAACGGAATAATGGCGAAAAGATTAGGTAAGAGTAAAATTGATTCAGAATGTAGGGTATTGAACCTGCAGTAGACAAACAATTTTTTTTTTTTGTTGTTGTTGTTCAATGCAAGGAAAAGTCTGTTTGTCTCAGTTGTCAAGAGGCGGTGGCGGTATTCAAAGAATACAACCTGCGCTGACACTATGAATCCCGTCACAAAGACAAATATGATAACTTGCAAGGCCAAATGTGAGCAAACAAACTCTCAAAGCTAAAAAGTGGACTGTTAGCTCAGCAGAATGCATTTGTAGGCCAAGCTCAGCTGAACCAGTCGTCCATTCGAGTGAGCTTTCGAGTTGCTCAAATGATAGCAAGCAGCGGTAAACCTATCACTGATCGAGAGTTTGTCAAGAAATGTTTGAATGCTGTCGTGGAGGAGGTGTTCCGAAAAGAAAGATGTCTTTAATGTCATGAGTCTGTCAGCGACTGCAATTACAAGACGAATCGCAGAAATCGGAAGTAATGTATATGCCCAGTTGCAGCTGAAGACAAAAGAATTTGACTTTTTCTCATTAGCACTGGATGAGAGCACGGATGTGCAAGACACAGCGCAGCTGCTCATTCTTATTCATAGGGTTAGCGCAAACTTTGAAATGTGCGAGGATCTGGCAGCCCTCCAATGTCTCAAAGGGACTACGATGAGGGAGGATATTTTCAGCAAAGTATGCCAAACCATGGAAGAGTTGAACCTGGACTGGTCAAAGCTTGTTAGCATCATTACTGACGGAGCTCCTAGTATGGTGGGCATGTCTCGGGATCTAATCAGGCTTGTAAACCGGAAGATGGTAGAACGGGGTCCCCCCCCCCCATGAAGGTCATGAAGGTTGTGGTGTTATGCCAGTGGTTTTCAAATAGTGGGGCGGCACGTGTGACCCCAGGAAACATGCTTTTTTTATTTTTTGCCGTATTCGGATAAAGTGTAATCCTACATCCAAGACAGCAGGTGGCAGTGGCTTCCTCACTGTCAGAGTGTGCCCAGAGGTAAAATAAGAAGTGAAGTTAATAAACCCACCATGGAAATTTTTAACAGGGACAGAAAGAGAGACAGAGACATTGAGAGAAACAATAGTCTCCCGA
Organism: Plotosus lineatus; assembly: GCA_024760905.1. NCBI lineage: Eukaryota > Metazoa > Chordata > Actinopteri > Siluriformes > Plotosidae > Plotosus > Plotosus lineatus. Next base: position 17,078,407 of record CM045739.1, read on the forward strand.
AAGCTAAGTTGAGGAGATAGGATGAAGCGGATGTAGCACCCGGCTTCACTGTGCTACGGTGAGAAACGAGGAAAGACCGCTGTGTTTACTGTGCCTGAAAACATTAGCAGCAGAGACCATGAATCCAAATAAATTCAGGCGTCACTAAGACATCACACCCCGATCACGATGAGCCGTGTGATTTTTTTCAGCGAAAACATGCCGAATATTACCAACAACCATCCTGGTTTGTGAATGATACTCCAGCAAACCAGCGAGCATGCTGGATGACGTCACTGTTGTGGAAATAAGTGCAGGTCCCAGTTCAGCATTGAGCAAAAGCTGAGAGTTCAGTATTGTGCTTTAATAAACCCTGCTTCGAAAAGCTGTGCACGGCGAAATGTGCTCATTGTACCATTAATCTGGATTTAATTATTTTGACAATAATAATAATAATAATAATAATAATAATAATAATACAAATTGTTTTATTCATTTTTGTTTTGTAGGTTAAAGTGTTTTATATATTGTGCTCCCGAGTTAATATTTCTGATCAATTTGAATTTATTATTATTTATTGATTTTATTTTTCAGTATAAAATGGTTCAAATTGTTGGTCAAAAATGTTTACAGTTGAAATAAGGACAGTTGAAATAAGGATACTTTTTATTTCAGGCAAATTGATACATTTAAATTTTTTTTGTTTAAAGACTAAAAAAATGTTAATAAACTTATTCTTTATTGGAAGTTGATCTATATTTCTTCATTTTTTGTATTCCATAATGATAAGGATTTCTTACGTTAATAAGGATACAGTGTTATGCAGAGGATTACTTAAAACAATTTTTAGACAAATAACACTATTTATATTGGGGGGGGCACAAAATGTTTTCCTCTTCCTGGGGGGGGGGCACAGAAAATAATTGAGAAGCACCGTGTTATGCATAAACACAGGCAGTTCCAACAATTCCTGTCTGAACTGGAGTCTACGCACGGCAATGTGCTGTACTACACAGAGGTCCGATGGTTGAGCCACGGCAGAGTTTTGAGGCGTTTTTACAAGCTACTACCTGAAATGAACACAATTCTTCATTCAAAAAACAAAACAGTCCCTGAGCTGATTGACCCAGAATGGAAATGGCACCTAACATTTTTAACAGAAGTGACAGAAATGCTGAACAGCCTTAACTTGCAGCTACAAGGCCAAGGGAAACTAATTTGCAACATGTATTCCCACATAAAAGCATTTGAGATGAAACTATGGCTGCTTTTGGAACTAGTGAAAAAAGAACAACTTGACATATCTTCCTGCTACCCAAAACTTCTCTGCACAGAACCCAGCGGTCCCGTTTCCAAGCTGAAAAGTATGTGGAAGCACTGAACATGCTGAAGGCGGAGTTCGGTGTGCGATTCCGTTAATTACATGTTCACACAAAAGATGCCTTTTCCAGAACCCCTTTGTTTCTGACATCGATGAAGCCCAGCCATCTTATGAGTTTGAGTTGGCCGAGTTACAGAACTGTGATGTTATGAAAGACGAATTCAAGCTCAACAGTCTCACTGACTTCTATGCCACCCTCCCCAATGACACGTATCCTAACATTAAAAAGCACGCAATGAAGATGTCCACATTTTTTGGCAGCACGTATATCTGTGAGCAAACCTTTTCACGAATGAAGCACCTGAAAACTCCAATGAGATCAAGATTGACAGATGAGCATCTCCATCAGTGTTTGAGACTGGCTGTGACTAAAATGGAACCTGACACTGAACTTCTCATCAGCCAGATGCAGGCCCACAGTTCACACTGGTGAACATATATAGGTAAGCTTACTTTTCTGACTTGAACATTCTGAGTACAAACAAATATAATCATAATGAAATCTACTGGGCTAAAATCAGTTATTATTATTATTATGGATGCTTGTATAGCGCATTATTCATACACGCGTATGCTCAATGCACATAAGAATATTGCATTGTTCTATCCTTTTGATGCTGAGCACCAAGCAGGAAGCAACAACTCCCAAATTTTAACATCTTATGGTATGACGCAGCCGGATTCGAACTCCGACCTTCTGGAGGATAAAGCAGACGCTCTACCAACTGAGCTAAATCCCCGGTTATACAGCCATACTGGTACTGAAATGTTTTGTGTTGGTTAGTGTTGTACCAATTCGGTTTCTTAGCCTGCTTGCTTTCTGGTTTTCACAGTGAAGCTGATTAGAGACAGCTGCAAACAGTGGTGTCTACAAGAAAGTTAATGGTCTTGGTTAATGATAAAGTTCCATGGTCTTTTTTCTGTAAAAAACTTGAAAAAGGTTATTTGGTTATTATTTATTTCATAAATAGTGTTATTTAATTAATAGAGTTACTATTAATAGTGCTATTTATTTTCTGATTTTTTTTCTTTCAAGATCACAGAAAGGGTTAATATTTGGTTATGTGGGGCTTTCTGCAAAACAATAAATGTTTACATTTAGACACCTCTGTGATTGTCATATTTTTTGTTACAAACTGACCCCGGCCTGGAAAAGTTATTTGGCCCTCACAGGAAAAAGTTTGGGGAGATTTAAAGTGATTTAATTAGCAGCAACATGAAGAAAATATTTTTTATGTGGGTTCACCATGAGCAAATTCTTAACCAAGAAACAACACTTACGATAATATCCTTCTGCATCGGTCCAGTTGTCTCTAAGATTTGGATTTTCTTTAAAATCTCTTCCTACTCCACCAGCCCTGAGCCTGGCACTCTAAAATGTGGAGAATAAATAAAGGTCTGTTATGGTAATGCAGTCACCTATAGAATAAAACAAACAAAACAAAAAACAACACAAAAGCAAAACACCAAGACTGATTCAAGACCTATTTTTTGCTTGTTTGTTTTGTACTCTCAACACTTACATCAAAATCTGCAGCAAACATGTCGTCTGATTCCATGAACATGTCAGGAGCAGAGAGTTTCTTTGTGTTGGCTTCTGACAGACACAAGAAAAAAAACATATTATAAATTGTACGCATTATCATAAAATGAAAAAAAAAGATCTTTTACTCGTGTACACATTTATCAAATTACAGTGGAGCCTCGGTACTCAAACGCTTTAGAGGTCGAACAAATCGTAATTTGACCAAAGAATCTGGGATTTTTTTGTCCCTGAAGTCGACTGCTAAAAAAGCACGAGAAAAAACGAGACTGAGAGAGAGGGGAAATGCACACTTTCCTGAAGTTGTTGATACTATGTATCACCCTGATAAAGATAAAGCTAGCGTTAAAGCACGAAAGCTAAGCTAAAGCACTAAAGCTAAGCTAAAGCGCTAAAGCTATGCTAAAGCGCTAGCAACGCTGTGAACACATTTAACGAAGAGGTCATGAGCCACTTCCGTAAGGTTTTCAAAAGAAGGCAGAAACAAGCCACGTTAAAAATGTTCTTCGACAAAAAAAAAGGAACATCCTGAAGAAGAGTCTGATTTAACTGAAGCTGTTATGGAAAAGAATTCTCCTCTTCTCTCCCTCTCCAACATTTACGTATGCCCACTGCTCACCACCACAAAGGTTAAAATTCTTATCTTTATTGTTGTTATGCTTTAACTGCACGGTCATTTTTATTTTAGTGTGTTATGTTCCGTGTTGTAAGAGTTACAGAATCTTCTAGCCCTTCTACGATGCCACGAACATTCAGCCAGACCCAAAAAAGCAGGACACAGAGTGGAGATGGAAACGGATGCGCTTTATTGTTCACAGGGAAGGCACGAGATCACAAGGAAATTGTAATCACGGTTAGGGATGCGGAGAAACACAGAAATCAAACTAAAGCGGGAACTGGTCGAGCACGGAGCTGAGAGCCAGAGATCATGGGGAACAGGGATCATTTTCAAGTACCGGGAAGAGCGCTGCTAGTCTTTATAGCCCGTGATTAAATGGAATCAGGTGTGTGTTTAGCACTCTGCCCGCGTGTGACAGCCACGCCCCTCTCCAACGTGTATTTTAACCTTCCAAATAAACCAGAAGAATTGCTTTTGTTGAAAAAAAAAAAAAATGGCGACCGCAGAGGTCCCGACATATAATCCTGACACAATCTTGTTTTTCGTCGTCTTATCTACAGTCTTTCAGTGTGTGGACAGCCAGGTATAATAGGAGCCATGCCGTGATTAAGTAGTGCGGATATCACAAAGGCCTTCAGCCAATAGAATTTGTTTTTATACAGGATGTGGAAATTCCCGCTAAAACAAAACCTCGGTTCATGTTACTAATTGCTGAGAAATGTACTGACCTACTGCATCTAGATTTTTGCTTAAACATTTATTTTAAAATTAAGCAAAAGAGGGATGCGGTCCCATGAAAATAATCTCCAACAAGGTACATTAACCATGCAGAGTTTTTTGTTTTTTTTTGCTTAATGTGGCAATAATATCTCTGTCGCAAAAATGATGTCACACAACTTGCGGACTCAGCCTCAACATACTCGAAATCATGAATGAATGATTGAATGAATGCATGCATGCATGCATACACACACACACACACACACACACACACACACACATATATATATATATATATATACATACATACATACATACACATACACACACATACACACATATACACACACAGTGAACAACAGTTTGGTTTCATGCCAAGAAAGAGCACCACAGATGCAGTGTTTTCCTTGAGGATGTTAATAGAGAAGTACAGAGAGGGTCAGAAGGAGCTGCATTGTGCCTTTGTGGATCTGGAGAAAGCATATGACAGGGTGCCGAGAGAAGAACTGTGGTATTGCATGAGGAAGTTTGAAGTGGCAGAGAAGTATGTTAGAGTGGTGCAGGACATGTATTAGAGATGTAAGACAGTGGTGAGGTGTGCTGTCGGTATGACAGAAGAGTTCAAGGTGGAGGTGGGACTGCATCAAGGGTCAGCTCTCAGCCCCTTCTTGTTTGCTATGGTGATGGACAGGCTGACAGACGAGGTTAGACAAGATTCCCCATGGACTATGATGTTTGCAGATGACATTGTGATCTGTAGTGAGAGCAGAGAACAAGTGCAGGAAAATCTGGAGAGGTGGAGGTATGCCCTGGAAAAGAGGGGAATGAAGATTAGCCTCAGTAAGACAGAATACATGTGCATGAATGACAAGGACCCAAGAGGAACGGTGAGATTACAGGGAGCAGAGATAAGAAAGGTGGAGGATTTTAAGTACTTAGGCTCAACAATCCAGAGCAATGGAGAGTGTGGAAAAGAGGTCTAGAAGCGTGTGCAGGCAGGTTGGAATGGTTGGAGAAAAGTGTCCGGTGTGATGTGTGATAGGAGGGTATCGGCAAGAATGAAAGGAAAAGTGTACAAGACGGTGTTGAGGCCAACGATGTTGTATGGGTTAGAAACAGTGGCCCTGGGGAAAAGACAGGAGGCAGAGCTGGAGGTAGCAGAGATGAAAATGTTGAGGTTCTCCTTGGGAGTAACGAGGATGGATAGGATTAGGAATGAGCACATCAGAGGGACTGCACATGTAAGACGTTTTGGAGACAAAGTCAGAGAGGCTAGATTGAGATGGTTTGGACATGTACAGAGGAGGGATAGTGAGTATATTGGTAATAGGATGCTGAGGCTGGAACTACCAGGCAAAAGGCCTAGAGGAAGACCAAAGAGACGATTCATGGATGTGGTGAAGGAGGACATGAAGGTCGTTGGTGTAAGAGAAGAAGATGCAAAGGATAGGGTGAGATGGAGGCAGATGATTCGCTGTGGCGACCCCTGAAGGGAAAAGCCGAAAGGAAAAGAAGAAGATATACACACACACATTTTTTACGTCGGATGCCCTTCCTGTCACAACCCTTTTTAGCAAGGGACAGAAACACGCTGACGACTTTGCAGCCAACTCTTTACGAAAGTCAGCAGTGGTTCTTTTACATGCCTCTCACCATAGACAGTGAGAGACATGGCCCGCCTTTGAAAACCCAGTTAGCCGCACTGGGGGAACAGTGACAACGCTGTGGGGACTCGAACCCCCAACCTTAGGATCAGCGATCCTGCGCCCTATCCACTAGACCACCACTGCCCGCCACACATACATATACTAGTAATTCTCAAAAAATTAGCATATTGTGATAAAGTTCATTATTTTCTGTAATGTACTGATAAAAATTAAACTTTCATATATTTTAGATTCATTACACACCAACTGAAATATTTGAGGTCTTTTATTGTTTTAATACTGATGATTTTGGCATACAGATCATTAAAACCCAAAATTCCTATCTCAAAAAATTAGCATATTTCATCCGACTAATAAAAAAAGTGCTTTTAATACAAAAAAGGTCAACCTTCAAATAATTATGTTCAGTTATGCACTCAATACCTGGTCGGGAATCCTTTTGCAGAAATGATTGCTTCAATGCGGCGTGGCATGGAGGCAATCAGCTTGTGGCACTGCTGAGGTGTTATGGAGGCCCAGGATGCTTCGATAGCGGCCTTAAGCTCATCCATAGTGTTGGGTCTGGTGTCTCTCAACTTTCTCTTCACAATATCCCACAGATTCTCTATGGGGTTCAGGTCAAGAGAGTTGACAGGCCAATTGAGCACAGTAATACCATGGTCAGTAAACCATTTACCAGTGGTTTTGGCACTGTGAGCAGGTGCCAGGTTGTGCTGAAAAATGAAAGCTTCATCTCCATAAAGCTTTTCAGCAGATGGAAGCATGAAGTGCTCTAAAATCTCCTGATAGCTAGCTGCATTGACCCTGCCCTTGATAAAACACAGTGGACCAACACCAGCAGCTGACATGGCACCCCAGACCATCACTGACTGTGGGTACTTGACATTGGACTTCAGGCATTTTGGCATTTCCTTCTCCTCAGTCTTCCTCCAGACTCTGGCACCTTGATTTCCGAATGACATGCAAATTTTGCTTTCATCCAAAAAAAAGTACTTTGGACCACTGAGCAACAGTCCAGTGTTGCTTCTCTGTAGCCGGCGCTTCTGCCGCGGTTTCTGCTTCAAAAGTGTCTTGATCTGAGGAATGCGGCACCTGAGCTCATTTCCTGCACACGGCTATGCACGGTGGCTCTGGATGTTTCTACTCCAGACTCAGTCCACTGCTTCCACAGGTCCCCCAAGGTCTGGAATCGGCCCTTCTTTCACTTTTTCCTTCCCACAGACGTCCCACTGAGGTGCCTTGATACAGCACTCTGGGAACAGCGTATTCACCCAGAGATTTCTTTCTGTGTCTTACCCTCTTGCTTGAGGGTAAGATATATATATCAGTTATACTGCGTGTTACCCTTGTGTTAAGACGTCGTCTCTGTGATCTGTGTTTACACTGTTTTGTGGACTTTTGTAACCCAAAGCAAATATGGTGGGTCAGAAGCATAAACCTACTAGCATGGGTGCAAGTCTCATACACAGAGATGAATTAACTATTTGCTCAGATCGGCACGATCTACCATGCATACTCAGTTTCAGCAAAGAGAGTTGTAAAATGAATGAAAATCTGAATCCAGGAAAGAGCTCTCCGCTCTGCTGGCTCCACATCAGTGCAGGCTATGTTCTAAACGAGTTCAACGGCACCCTTGCGCACTTGAAAGACCGGATGTCCATATAACCCACAGCAAGTACACTACTTTCGCAAGTACACTACTTTTGGTATTGAGCACTTCACATATTGTAAGCGTGATTGGCTGTTTTAAGCTTAATGTAAAGTGATTTGCTATAAATAAGTGACTTATTTGAAATTAATATTGATATTATTTTACAATGTTATGTTTATAATAATTGATTTAGGGTTGTTTTATGAGATACAGTAATGGTATTTATGGATGTATAGTACAGTATGAGCGTCATACGTCACACGTCATACATCACTGTAACAACTTACGTTCACTTTCAACTTACGATCGACTGGCCGGAACAAATTAAAAATGTAAGTCGGGGAGCGCCTGTAGTCAGAATCCCATGATCATGCAACAGATGATACAGACGTAAATGGCTTGAAATTTGTAAATTAATACGGTATTATATGACCGTGGTGAACATATTAACATCATAAAATTCACTGAACATTGTGTACGAACTAACAGCGCACAAGGACCTTATCAAAATTTGAATGCCTTAGGTATAGTTAATAGGTACAAGGGCACGTACTTCAGTAGCAACCATCTCAAATCTCCATGGCAACATATTTTCTCCAAAAAGACTGAAATGCAACCAAGCTAATTGGCCAAACAAGACTTGGTGAAAAGGGTTTTAGAGATCATATCCAGTCATTGCTTTGATGGATCTAAGCTGTTTGGTGGCTCAAGTAAGAACTATACGGTATAAGACAAGTAGTTTTAATGTTATCGCTAACTAGTGTACATTCCACAGTCACTGTCTGCTCCCCTACTTCCAACCTCTACACTTTGTTAGTGACCTGCTGTGATTACATTTACAGCATTTGGCAGACATGAGAGCAACTTACATAAGTGCTTACATCACTGTTTATATTTGTGCAAAGCTATTCATTTAAGGTTGAGATATTGTCACCAAGACCCACCATGCAAATAAAGAGAAGAAACCAAGATAATTTCAAGCACCACCAAGACAAAAGATTCCCATGTCCTCACTTCAAAATGCAACTGAAGAGAAGCACAGCAGAAGATTAAGGTCCTATAGTAACTAACCACACACCATCTCTAAGGGGTGAAGCAATAGGCACTTACCCTCTTTCTCCTGAGCAATGAGATTCTGCTTGGCCTTCACAATGGCCTCAAATGTGTTCATATTTTCACGCTCATACTCTTTGACATCAGCAGCAGCACGTTCCAAGATGCCATCTGGTGAGGCAGAGCGACTGCGCGTGCTGCTATGGGGACTACTTGGCTCTGATGCCAACGAGCCCATGTTGCTGTCCTCATTTACTGTCCTGTATTTCTAATAATGCAATCAGAACAGAGTCAGCATTCAAACTTGTGTTTAAAGAACAAGCTTGTGAGAGTTCAAATGTAAATGATGGTGTTTCTCTTACCTGCATTATAGCCAGTCGCTGCTGCCGTCGCTTTTCAATCAGAGCCTCCTCATCCTCCTCTTCAGCATCAAAATCTTCCATTCTGAATACATGGCAATTATAAACACAAGTAACAACCAATAACAAAAATTCAATGCAAGGGTTGTCTACACACTCATTTTCTCAAACACTTCCTGGCAAAAGCCATAAAAATGAGAAAGATACTCAATATATATATATATATATATATATATATATACACACACACACACATACATATATACATATACATATATATATATATATATATATATATATATATATATATATATATACTGCCCTCCCAAGCCAGACCGCAGTATCTGCAAAATCATGAAACTTGCAGATACTGCGGTCTGGCTTGGGAGGGCAGTATATATATATATATATATATATATATATATATATATATATATATATAGATAGATAGATAGATAGATAGATAGATAGATAGATAGATAGATAGATAGATAGACAGTGATGCTTCTTACTGGGACTAACAGGAACAGCCAGGACTTTGATGCCACTCAAGAGATGTGAAAATTAAAACTGTGATATAGTAGAACCTGCCACAGACTTCTAGTATACAGCACACTGTAACTATAAAATGTGAGATTCACAATTCGAATGTAGTCAAGTTTAGCTCCCCTCTATAATGACCATAAATTCCATTTTTTTTTGTTCGTCATCACGAACCAGCCCATCATTGAAGGACTGAATAAGAGCAACTCCTCTCTCCGCCAAATCATTTGTCACTCCTAGTGAAAAAACAGTAGTTTTTGCTTCATTGTAAACTTGACTTGACTCCCATTGTTGTGAATCTTTTCCAAGAAAAAATCATCCAGTCCCAGGATCCGCAACAGCTTGATGGTACAAGTTTTCGTGAAATCGGGTAGTGTCATTGTAGATCTTTTATAGGAGGAATTCTTTTTGTGGGTTCATCAGCTCCCTGATTATTGTGCATGTTGTACAACATTCTTTGTTTTTCTGTGGCGCTGACAAAGTCATCAAAAAGGCTGAGGCCAATCAAAATTTCAGACAAATACCACAGGTGCCTGTAAAATGCGGTCAGTGCAGCATATGAGACATTCCTTGTGAGGGTAGTTGTACAATGCCTTCATGAATTCAAGATCATTCCTTGGAGCTTCACTGGCTAACGGACAAGTGAACCAGTATTTAATGTAGGTAGTGGTCACAAAAAGTGACATCTGAAGTAAGTGTTTTCCATATCTAGGTAGAGCAGGGGTTCCCAACCAGGGGTGCACCACATCATTCCAGGGGGTGCGAGAAGCAGAACTGTAACTTTTGAAATAAATATCTTCTTTTGATGAAATTTAGTATGATTCCCCATCCTTTATCCTTGAACAAAGTATAAAATGTACGGGGTGCGAGGTCAGAGCAAAATCTTTTTAGGTGTGCAGGAGTAAAAAAAGGTTAGAAACCAATGGGCTAGAGCAGGGGTCAGTAACCAGCGGCTCGGGAGCCGCATGTGGCTCTTTCACCTGTCTGGTTTTTCAAAATAATGTTGTACTTTACGGTAGCCGATGGGTGCATCACACACATCAACTGCAAAAAGAAAATGCCGCTTATTTACTCACACAGGAAGCACTTCGGATTTCCAGAGAATTAAACCTGAATGGAGCCATAGGGCTGTGCTACTTGAATTATGTGTTTCTCTCCACCAGGGGTCACAACCCGTGGCTCTTTCACCTCTCTGATGCGGCTCCGTGGCTTTTAAAAATAACGAATGTGTACTTTACAAACGTGCTTCATACACAAAAACCACTGAATCACCAAAAACAACTGCAAAAAGAAAATGCCGCCTATATATTAAACCAGCTTTCACCTGAATGATAGGATAATCTGCCTTAGGCAGAGTCCTGCAACGGTCGGTTACCCACAGGTACCCAGTGGGTACCCTTCCAAAAATGCTCTTTTAGGGTTGAAAATTACATAGATAAACCTTAACAGTCACAGGTGTGACCGGATATTTGTGTGGGCGGGGTGATTTTGTATGCATGGTTATATTAATCAGCTACATTGAGAGTCTCAGTGTTTTTGATCTGCTGTGTTGGTGGATTTCCAAATTCTTGTGCTCATGGCAAGGAGTGTTCTCACCATCAGCAGCGCAGCGAGAGAGAGAGAGATTTTTTCCGCCTCCGGGGTTTGTAATTCAGGAATGGAAATCACAGCTGAAGTAAGAGGCGATGGATGAGACTTGTTTATACACAGCAATCTCCGAATTAAATACCTTTCCTCCAGTGACAAAATAAAAGACTCGGTGTGGTTCAGTCTCCACTCTGAGAATGGGTCGGTCAGTGCAGCATTAAACATTAATATTATTTAAGAGAATATTGAGCAGGGTCATTCTTAAAATAAGTCTTAATATACATTTCTGTGTTGCTGTGGTTTTTGTAATTTAAAACTATGACAAGACAACATTAATATAATAAATAAAGAAAAGAAGATCCCATGAAGGGATAGTGAAGTAGACTACCCAACCCGTTAACACATCTGGCTGCACCCTGTCCCACACTTCGTAGGATAGATATTCTTTTTCTTTAAAAAAATACAAGGACTCGAACACATTCATTCATTTTCTGAACCACTTAATCCTAATTAGGGTCGTGGGGAGGCTGGCAATTTTTTTTTTTAATCTAAATGTTTTTGTTGCAAGCAGAATTGTAATTTAATTGTCTCTGCAGTCGTTTAAATCAATACAACACATTGTTGTTTTATATTAACATGGAGGAAAAGGGGGGAAACATTATATGCAGTGTTATTTGATTTTAAATGTCAAAAAAGGATTTGTGGCTCCCAGTGTTTTCTTTAATGTTGAAAACAAGTCCAAATGGCTCTTTGAATGGCAAAGGTTGCCAACCCCTGGGCTAGAGTAAGATGGTGCAGATCCTCTTGTTGTGCTCCGGTGCCATTTGATGTGGAACTGGTTTCTGAAAAGCCACATCTTAATTGCAGAGATGGCACACGCCATCCACCGTGCACAGTGGACTGCCCCTGGTTATACCTAAACATTTGATGAAAATCCCATACTGAGATGATATTGTAATCTTTTCAAGTAATTCCAGAATCCTTGGGCTGATGATTTTAATGAGGTTTCCTTTGTAATGTAAAAACTTTTTATTTAATTTAAAAAAACCTTCATAGCATGTAAATTTACTGATTTTACCATTATTGATGATTATCTTGGCAAGTGAGTTGTGATTTGTGTACCTAATGATAGCGATTGAGAGAACAGCAATACTCACATGTCATCCGAGGAGGACTCTTGGTCCATCTTCATGCCCTCTGATAAACTCCCCTTGTATTTGTCCTCGTCTCTATTCCGCATCTTCCTACGCTTATATTCTCTGGATGTGGAGTAGCGAGAACTGGCGCTAATATATCGATCCCTCTCACCAGACCTGTTAAAAATAGTTACAGTGTGAGGACTACAGTGTCCTCCAATTTTAAATCAAGGCACATAAAAAATTCCTTACTAACCTTCTTCTCAAGGGAGTTCGACTCCGTCTTCTCGGTGAGGGGCATGACTGCCGACGGGGGGAAAAAGATCTTCGTCTGAATGGTGAGCGACTGACTCTTCGCCGTACAGGGCTTGTTTCATATGACCTTCCTGTCCCATCTGCATGGGATCGTTTCCTGAAGAAGGCAGAAATATCCCAATACCATTCTGAAAAAACACTCTTCGGTTTTTTGGTTACGTTTAACCTGTATGTCAAAATCACTCTCTGGAAAGATACCAGCACTATCTATGGTGAGAAACATGTAAAAGACCCATTGCTGACTTCTGTAAAGAGTCGGCTGCCTAACCGTCAGTGTGTTTCTACACCATTCTAAAGGGTTGTGTCAGGAAGGGCATCCGACATAAAAACCTATGCCAAATTAAACGTGCGAGTCAGATAATTTGCTGTGATGACCCCTGAAAAATGGAATTGTTTGCTTGTATCTGAACAGCATGTGCACATATTTTTCCGAGTTTTATTTTATTCAGAAGTTCAATCATTTATATCTGATTTGTTAGCTTAATATCTTCTTCTTTCACAAAGATTGGGCTATTATTGTTTCTCAGTGCATAAGCATGAACAAATAATTGGCAATAAATTCCTTGAGGTATTGTATTTTCCAGGCCATAAGGTACACTTAAAAACCTTTAATCTTCAAAAAAGCTGACGTGCGCCTTATAAGCCGGTGGACCTTATGTGTGCATGTAGCCTAGGCTCCATCTCACTGACACCATGAAAACTCAAGTGAAGCAAACTAATTCAGAGCTTACCATCATTCTGGTGGATTAACTAAAGAAATTCAACCGCTATATATTGGTGTCCAGATCGTAAGTTAAAGGGATCCAAGCTTTATGTCCAAATACCAGGATAAAGCACTGTTACAGGTGTCTTCCTGAGATCTTGGATGAACCGTCTTGAATTTAAAGTTACACTGATACAGTTCTTTAAGAGTAATAACCTCAGTTCTGTAATGAACACAATACTAATGCACTGTCCTATTAAGGAGAATAACAGAGAGATTGTTAAGCTCAAGACACTGAAGATGAAGAATTTGATGGACTTGTGAAAGAGGAATGAACTGAAAGTGAGTTTATTGTGTTATAATATTACAACTGAACAATGTTGAGAGTTATTGTGAAGTGTATTATTTTATATTTTGTGTGTTACAGCTGAACAATGTTGAGAGTTAGTGCAAGACCTGAATCAGGTTTGGTTTATCTGACTTTTGTTTTGCTTGATGCGCCTTATAATCTGGTGCGCTTTATGTATGGCCAGGGTTGTTCAGGCGTCGTTCGTTGCTATTGCACCTTTTGGTCCGGTGGGCCTTATGGCTTGGAAAATACAGTGGACATACTAGCTGGCATATTGACCTCTAAAAATCTACTTTTGCTTTGCTTGTATGATATCAGGGTGGGAGGGTAAACTGTGACCCAAGTATCTCAAAAGGGTTTGAAAAAATGACATGAAATGTCCATACAGAGGACAAATACAGTGCAGGGGTTACAGCTATTGATGTATTCCTGGGGCCTAGTTAATTCACCAACACAGCTTAACAATGCATATTTTACATGGGGGGGGGGGGGCACTGGATACTAGCCAGTCAAGAGAGAGACTATTGACATACTCAGATTTAAAGGCACACCTTTGAAGCCAGTAGGCATATCATGTTAAAAATAACAAGAGAAAAATAAAACCACAAATGACCTCCTTGTCTCTTTTAATACCTCAAAATGTCAAAAGTGTAGAAAAAATAAATACATAGTTACTTAAGTATAATTGACGAACACCTACTCAACAAAGTTTGAACAAACTTTCCATGTTCAAGAAATTTTGTTTAAGGAAAAAGAAAATACGACGCAGCCTTGAAAATACAAAAAATTGTGACAATCAGGTAAGACACTCACCTTGATAAGGAGTCTCTTCTGCGATCATCCGAACGACTGTGACCCCTCCTTGCAGGAGACCTGTCTCTGGAAGGAGAGTACTTCTGTCTATAGCCAGATGATGCTGCCTGATGTGACTGCCGGCCTCTGTGGTGAGTGTAAGAGCTTCCATGGTGCCGTGGACTTGATGCCCGCCAGCAACGTGGTGAGCAGTTCTCCTTTCCTGATGAAGCATCCTTGGACGGTGATTTGCCTGGCCTCTTGTCCCTGTCCACCTCTGAGCGGCTATCTTTGGAATGAAACCTCTGTTTGTGTGACTGTGCTGGTGAATCTGATTTCTGCCTGACTTGCTCCTGAGTGGTCCTTCTTTCTTCTGCACTGGGAGGTGTGTGTGTCTCTGTTCGAGGCTCGTTTTCCCCTGATGAACACACCTTCTGCTTGTTTTTTCTTTCTGCCGAGTGCCTTTGGCTGGATGGAGACTGGGATTTCTTTTTTTTCTCGTTAGATTGGTTCTGGATCCATGAATCCCTCTGGTCTTTAGATCTGTTGGAGTCCTTGGCTACCACTTTCCCTCCAATACTCATTCGGCTACCACTGTTCTTCCTTGCTGCTTTCTCTCTTTCTCTGGAGTGGCTTTGAGATTTTGTGCTGGTTTTATCGGACAGGTCCTGTCTGGCTTTGTCACTCCTGCTGCTGTGGCCACTCGGAGAGCATGTTTTGCCCCCACTTCCTTTCTGGCACTTCTTTCCATTTCGGGGCCTATGTCCATCTCCATCTTCCTCAGAGACCGAGTTATAGCCCTGCAAGACAAGACTCATTCCTGGCTGAAGCTTTCCTTCCATCAGTTGGCTATCCAGTTCAGCTTTGATCAATGCTCTCTGCTTCTCCAAGTCCTCTAGCACAGCCTGCTCATCTACACTTGGGTTTTCAGAAGGGGAGACATTGTCAGCCTTCCGGTCAACGGCTCCTGAAGAGGATGATGTTCCCTCTTTGCGCCTGTGTTTCTTATGTTTATGTTTGCGTTTGTGCTTCCGTTCTTTCTCCTCCACAAATGAGTGTTTATGCTTTTTGTGCTTGCTTCGGTGCTTGTGTTTTTTTTTCTTGTGTTTGCTGCCACTGTGATGTTTGGAAGTTTTTTCTTGGTTCCCCCCATTTACATTTACCCCAGCTTGTTCCCCACCCTCCTTCTCCTCCTCTTCAGACATGTCACTGTTCTCCTTCCCACTCTTAGATGGACTCTCCAAATTTCTTTTCCTGTTATAAAAAACACATCAGAAAGTCATTTAAAGGAGCCCAGAGTTCCCCAGATGATGAACACACAATGACATGAACATATTCGGAGATAAGAATACAATGTTGGACTGAAGTTAGCTCTGCTGGTACAGCCATGATCATCTCCGTTTCTCATGAACTAATCGGTAGAAACATATTTTACACATACCTGTTGTGTTACTACAACCAGCAATGGTATGAACATTATTATGATGGAAACCACACAGAAATAAAAGCTTGACATGTGATAGCCAATTTTGGTGATTTTAAAGTAGATACAATATGGATAAATTATATATCATTTTTTAGCTTAGGGTCTGACCTAGCCAAAGTCATAACATTTTTAGCATGAGCCTTACTTTAAGAAACAATAAGTCACTTACCCATGGTTAAGTAAAGTTTTAAAGTGAAGACAGAAAAAAACAGATTTACATGATTAAAGGAACACACCAGGACCAACTGAACATGCAACACACTGGAATGTGCATAAATGTTCTTCACTTTAACGCCCACTCAAGATTCATTTTGGTCACCATGTTAAAAAATTAGATTTTAATAACAATGTAGGCGTACTGTACAGCAGTGTGAGAGTAATTATGGCAAAAGAATTGACCCTATTCTTCCTCTGCAGAGCATTAAAAGGAGTCCAGACGCTACCCAGCTTACGAACGAGTTATGTTCCGAACGGCCATTCGTTTGACGAATTTGCTCGTAAGTCGTTACAGGGCGTTTTTTAGAGGGGAACATATGTTTAAAGCTTGTATAAGTAACCTATACTAGTTTGTACAATACACAATCTCTCTCTCTGTTTAAAGCTTGTATAAGTAACCTATACTAGTTTGTACTATATACAATCTCTCTCTCTCTGTTTAAAGCTTGTATAAGTAACCTATACTAGTTTGTACCACCCACCCACTCACTCACTCACTCACTCATTTCATTCTATTGAAGTTATCATTTATTGGTACAAGGTGGAAACCTAAATGCGCCATAAATTATCAAGCTAACTGTGACGTCAGGAACTTTCAGCCGGACCCAAAATGCAGGACACAGAATAGGATGAACACGCAGAGCCTTTATTGTTACAGGGACCGCACTTGAGCAAGGGGAAACAGAGTCAGTGATCGTGAGCGCGGAGCTGAAACCAGGAGCCAAAGAGATCACAGGAAAACAGGGACGTGACGAGAGGCAATTTTCTAGCACCGGGATGAGTGCACTGCTCGTCTTTATAGAATGGTAGATGGGAAACAATGTCACGAAACTTGATTAAAATTGTTTACAAAACATGGTATACATAAATTAAAAAGACATATAAAATACGTTCAAATTAAATTAAACCCGCATAATGGGTATAATAAACATTAAAATGCTAAAAATATAAAATGATTCAATTATAAAATGAACACTCTGTACATTATCAATATCATTATGTCCCGTGTTTAAACTCCTGGTTCCTCTCAAGCACAGTACAGCCTAATTCTTAATCATGACACTTGCTCATTTGCGAGCCATGAATTTGATACCTGGGCCTTCAGTGGGACTTAACCCACTTCTTAATACCACTATCACATCACAATTATAGAAGGGTCGTTCCATTGGAAATCAACAGATTTTAAGAAAATTTCACACCTGATCCAGATTTTTCTACTTGGAGGAGAGGCGGGAAGCAAGAGATCTGGCTGACATGATGCAGAGGAGGAAGGTGGACATACTGTGTATTCAGGAGACCAGGTGGAAAGGTAACAAGGTGATAAGCTAAAGAGTAGGGTTTAAGCTGTTTTATAATGGTGTGAATAGGAAGAGAAATGGAATCTTGAAGGAGGGGGTTGTCAGAAATGTTCCAGAAGTGAAAAGTGTCAGACAGAGTGATGAGTCTCAAGTTAGAAATTGAAGCTGTGATGTTCAATGTTGTTACTGTGGGCAGTACCTTTACCTGGTGGTAAAGGGCACTGGATCGCTGATCCTAAGGTTTGGGGGTCTCATTCTCCACAAGGTTGTCACTGTCCCCCCAGTGCAGCTAAGTGGGTTATCAAAGGCCGGTCATGTCTCTCACTGTCTACGGTGAGAGGCAATTAAAAGAACTATTGCTGACTTTCGTAAAGAGTAGGCCGCAAAGTCTTCAGCATGTTTCTCCCCCTTGTTAAAGGGTTGTGTCAGGATGGGCATCCGACGTAAAAACCTATGCCAAATCAAACATGCGAATCAGATGATTTGCTGAGACAACCCCTGAAAAAGGAAAAAGCCGAAAGGAAAAGATGTTCAGTGTTGTTAATGCTTATGCCCCATTCCAGGCAGGATGTGAGCAAGAAGAGTAGGAGAGATTCTGGAGTCAGTTAGATGAAGTGATGCAGAGTACCCCCCAGAGGTGAAACAGTGGTCATTGGGGCAGACTTCAATGGACATGTTGGTGCAGGCAACAGAAAGTGATGGGCAGGTTTGATATCCATGACAGGAACACAGAAGGACAGATGTTGATAGATTTTGCAAAAAGGATGGTAATGGCTGTGGTAAATACTTTCTTCCAGAAGAGACAGGAGCATAGGGTGACTTATAAAAGCAGAAGTAGGAGCACACTGGTAGACAACATCTTGTGCAGGCGATGTCATTTGAAGGAAGTCAGTGACTGAAAAGTAGTAGTGTGTAAGATTGTTGCTAGACAACATAGGATGGTGGTGTGCAGGATGATGCTGATGGTAAGGAAGGTGAAGAAGGCAAAGGCAGAGCAGAAGACAAAGTGGTGGAAGCTGAAAAAGGAAGAGTGTTGTGTTGTCTTCAAGGAGGAGTTGAAACAGGCTTTGGATGGTCAGGAAGTGCTTCCAGATGACTGGACAACTACAGCTAATGTGATCAGGGAGACAGGTAGAAGAGTACTCGGTGTGTCCTCTGGAAGGACAGTAGATAAGGGGACTTGGTGGTGGAATTAGGAAGTGCAGGAGTCAGGCATGTGATTTGACCATCACTAAAATATCTGAAAATCAGCCAGGGGTCTGGGAGGCACAGGCCCCCAGTCGGGTCCAAGATAAAACCCTGGTGGGGGGGCAGCTCCCCCCAAAGCTCCTAGGTTTTAAGAATTTCATAAGGGGAAAAATTCTATTTCATGACACTGAAAGAGCTCTAGAAAGTTTAATTTCTAATTTCCATATGCATACTGTCCCTCAACTTGTGGGTTTATCATGTGGAATTCCAACACTAATAAAAGTGTCACAGTCACAAATCAAATAGTCACTCTTATAGATATGCCCTGCCTCACAAAACTATTATCAACAGTCATTGTCTTTAAACATAGTGGTATCGAGCACTGGATCGCTGATCCAAAAGTTGGGGGTTCGAGTCCCACTCCCCACAAGGTTGTCACTGTCCCCCCCAGTGTGGCTAACTGGGTTATCAAAGGCAGGCCATGTCTCTCAATGTCTTTGGTGAGAGGCATGTAAAAGAACCATTGCTGACTTTCGTAAAGAGCAGGCTGCAAAGTCGTCAGCGTGTTTCTGTCCCTTGCTAAAAGGGTTGTGACAGGAAGGGCATCCGACGTAAAAAAAAAACCTCTGCCAAATCAAACGTGCGAATCAGATGATTCGCTGTGGCGACTCACGAGTAAAAAGGGAAAAAGCCGAAAGGAAGACACACAGACAGACATTGTCTTTAAACACAATCTGGAAACAAACTATACACATGACATGCTATACATGACATAAGTTTTTTTTAATTAATGTTTCTTTGTCTTGAGTGCTTTAGCATGGCAGTTTGTTGTTTCCTTTTGTGCAGCCTGAAATGTCCTTCTGGAGGCTGAGGCGTTTCGGTCAAGTCTCAGATTCATAGTTTTACATTTCCAATATTAATGAGCTAATTACACGAGTACACACTCCAACTGCTATTTAGAAACACTGAATAACAATGCTTATTTACATAAGTTAATTACGAAAAACTGGCGAGTTAATGCGGCAATAATTTATTTATTCTAACAGCAGAAAAATGGTTCAGTGACCATAGACTCAGCTCATTTGATTCAGTTCACGGAGTAAACACGTGAACGTCTTACACCGAAAACATGCATGCATTCACAATAATTTGAAAAACATTATCGGAAACTGGACAAGAAAATTCTCAAACATACCTCAAAATTAACTACTCGATCGGCGAGAGGTACTGGTTGTTTCACTGGGTCTTTTCTTTGCACAGAACAGCAAACAAAGGGTTAAGTCCGGAGGGTTCTGGAATCTTCGCTTGAACACCAAACGTTCCGGCAATTGAATAATTTGTTTTCCTTAATTCCAGTTTTTTACAAGTTTCTTGCTTTTCACGTGGCTGTCAAACGCTTTAAAACCCCTTCCACTGTCGTCGATAGTGTCATTACACCACATACACAATGCCTTCCCAGGTCAATCGATTTTGCAGAAGAAGTCATCTTCTTTTTATCTCCGAATGCTACGGTTTCTTTTTCCATCCATTCCCACCTAAACTTGTTTTTCATGCCTTTATCTATTTCTTTGATTCAAGCAGAATCTTTTCCCTCGATCACCTACTTCCTTTCGATAGCTCAACAGATTGGAAGTGGTGCGTATATCTACATACATATTTCTACATCAGCCAATCAACATCAGCGTTTCAAGAGAGGTCATAACGTCATGGTCATAATTAAAGTCATAAGTAAGGTCTCAAGAGAGGTCATTTTATGCAAAACTCGAAACAGAATAAAAGCGGAAAAGGTTATTTTGACATATTCGGCTCGTTTTTTTTTTTTTTTAAACTTGGCCAATGAAAAAATCGGAATTCCACGATTTCACGGAAGAATCACATGCCTGAGGAGTGTGTACAAAGGAAGAGGTTAGCGAAGAAGTAGTGGGACATTGAGAGGACAGAGTAAACAGGAGTACAGGGAGATGCAGCATAAGGCGAAGGTAGAGGTGTCAAAGGCCAAACAGAGGGCGTATGATGACTTGTATGCGAGGTTGGCACAGCAGAGAAAGAGAGATGGGGAGGACGTGTAGCAAGTTAGAGTGATTAAGGACACAGAGGGAAATGTATTAATTGATGACAAGTGTGCTGGGAAGATGGAACGAGTACAATAGGCCCTTGACTATTCGCGGTTTTGCACCCACGGTTTGAGTATTCGCTGACTGCCGAGCAACCGGCACGTGATTCAAATTCAGCCAATGGCTGTCCTCCTTTCTCCTGATTGGTTGAGCTCACGTCCCACCCCTTTTTCCTCATTCGCGCACAAGTTGTCAATGAGCCTCTTTTTTGTGTGTGTTTTAATTACCAGTTAAGCTCTATGATGCCACTTAAACGCTATGCGTCTTCTCTGGCTAAGCGATTGAAAACGCTGGATGTCTCTTCTGAAGAAATCAGACTTTCTCCTGAGAAACGACGGTTTTCTTTGAACTGTTGCATTAAAATATTTTAAAATTATTATTCCAGTACTGTACCTAAGTTCATGTTTATGCGTGAGATTTTATATTCTGTAGCATGTTTAACAAATGATACCAAAAGGCTAAAGTTTATTACAGTACTCTTCATGCCCTTTTACATTGAACTTGGAGTGACTTCTCCAAGATGGCGCTGCCCAGTCGTCTACGACCGGTCGATCTACTACAGCTATAAAGATCAGAGTATCTTTGGGCATGTATAACTAAGCACGCTCAACTGGGCTTCTTGTTTGCCGGGCTGCGGCTAGCAGAGCTAATATGCTATGGCAGGCAGCTCAATGCAAGCTGCACCCCAGCTAACAAGAAGCCCAGGCGGGAAGGGGACAAACTCCAGCGCTTAGAATTGCAGGGGATGAAGGCCGTGCAGCCGGCTGGTGCAATCGCCTCATCGGGTGTACTCTCCTCGAGCCATGTTTCACAGAAACACAGTCCTGTAGATCCCTCTGCACTGCAATCTGAGCATGAAGCTCATCCATCTTGTTTATCAGGGACTGAACATTTTCAAGCAGTATGGCCGGAAGTGCTAACCAGGCCTCTGAGAACTCCACCTGGGCTTATTGTTAGCCGGGTTAGCATTGAGCTCCCATAGCACATTAGCTCACGATAGAAGTTGTTGCGTGCTTAGTTACCCGAAGCTGAAGCTGCCCATAGCTGGAGTATGGTCGACCGATCATAGACAAGCATAGTGCAAAGCATGAACAAACAAATAAAACAAATTAAAACGAACAAAGAAACAATTTGACTCCGAGAACTCCACGGCGTTGCCCTCTAGGCACTCCAAGACATCACTCCAAGTTCAATGTAAAAGGACATGAAGCGTAATAAAGTTTATTCTTTTGGTATCATTTGATAAACATGCTACAGAACAAAATCGCACGCACAAACATTCTAAGAATTAACTTAGGTACTGTACTGGAATAATAATTGAAAAAGACTTCAAAACAAGTGCTTTACAACAGCATATGCTGTATAATGTTTATATTTTATCATCAATAAAAATAAGGGTAAAATTAGAAAAGTTTTTCTTAATCATTACTATATTTTACTACATTAATACTGTATTAATGAGTAAGACTGTCTATAGAATGTGTTTAAGAAGCATATTTTAGCACATGTAATAGATACATAGTATTTTACTTTCGGCTGCTCATTCGCGCCTGTGATGTGATGCATGGGGTTTTACTTCCGGGTACAGAACTCACGGATTATCTCGATTCGCGGGAGGGCTCGGAACCGAACCCCCACGAATGTCGAGGGCCTACTGTACTTTGAAGAGCTGATGAATGAGGAAAATGAGAGAGAGAGAGAAAAAGTGTCGAAGAGGTGACCGGTGAGGACCTGGAAATAGGAAAGATTAGTAAGGGTGAAGTGAGGAGGGCATTGAAGAGGATGAAGAGTGGAAAGGCAGTTGGTTCTGATCACATACCGGTGGAGGTATGAACATATCTAGAAGAGGTAGCAGTAGACTTTCTGACAAGAACATTCAACAAATGGACAGCGTGACAACCTTCTGGAGAGTGTGACTCGAATACTCCCAGTATTAAACAAGCAAAGGGGGTTACTATTTTCTCTAAGGAAAGCTCAGGACTCAATGATGAGATGGAGGGACTTCTCCTATTGCGGATCAAGTTGAAAGAGATCAACAGTGATAGGAGTACAGCCAAGCAGCAGAAGACAAGTGATCAAAATTCGTGAAATGAAATAAAACAGTTAACCCCCCCCCCAAAAAAAAATAAAAAAAAGTAAAAAGAAAAAAAAAATTGTTGTAAGTTAATGTTAAGTGCTATTCTTAAGTTCAGACGCACTTATTATTTGTTAACTACAGTATTATTAATGTTACTCTAAATGTGTTATTACAGGGATCCCTCGCTACTTTGCACTTCATTTAATGCGGCTTCAGTGCATCGCGGTTTAAAAAAAAAAAAAAAAATTAATCGAATTAAAAAATAAGGAAATTAAGGAAGAATAGCAGGGAAAGTTAAGGAAATTGGCAGGCCAATTATGCAAAAAAACCAAACAAACAAACAAAAAAAAACACCCTAAAAGAACACAAAACAAAAAACAACCCAAAATCTCCCATCACAACCATCTAGAGATACGAACAGGGCTGTTGGTCAAAAGTGAAAGTGAAACTGAAATGAAATTGAAGAACAAATAGAAATAGAATAAAATCTATATGAAGACATATCATAAATGTAAGTATGAAATATGATTAAACATTATCCTGAGATACACTTAATACTCGACTCCGGCAAAGGTCCGGGAAGAGAAGCAGAATGATACATTCAAAGAAGAAACAAATTGACTCCAGTATTATAATGAACTGGATAAGCTTGAAACTCTCTGTAAATCTGATCAGATCCGCTGTGCTGTGCTTGAGAGGACCCAGGAGTTTAAACACGGGACATAATGATATGGATAATCTACAGATGATTATGTAGAGAGAGAGGGGGGGGGAGAGAGAGAGAGAGAGAGAGATTGTATACAGTACAAACTTGTATAGGTTACTTATACAAGGTTTAAACATACATTCCCCTCTAAAAAATGCCCCGTCCGTCCGGAACCTAACTCGTGTGTAAGCTGGGGAGCGTCTGTACTTACATTGTTGCATCTGTGTGTGCACGCATCTGTGCGCATGCGTGCGCGCTTGCGTGTATGTATGTGTGTCGTCTTCTTCTAATGCAGTTCCATTTGTACGTGTGTATATTTACATCTTATGTTAATTATGTTTAATTGTTATGATTTATAGCATTGAATATGTATTTATTGATATTATATACACATATACATGTACGTCAGTGGGGTGGGTGTAGAGTGATCCTACTTCACGGATTTCGATTGTTGTGTGGGGATCTCGGTCTCAGTTAACCACGGAAAGTGAGGGATCCCTGTATTGCAGGGATCACCAACGTGGTGCCCGTGGGCACCAGGTAGCCCGCAAGGACAATATAAGTTGCCCGCGGACCTGTT
Organism: Plotosus lineatus; assembly: GCA_024760905.1. Lineage (NCBI taxonomy): Eukaryota > Metazoa > Chordata > Actinopteri > Siluriformes > Plotosidae > Plotosus > Plotosus lineatus. The sequence continues at coordinate 17,102,469 of CM045739.1, forward strand.
CACTGCTATTTTTAGGACAGGCCCATTTTTAGGACAGCGCCACTCTCCATTGAGCTGCATATAATTTTTTTGAATATATTTTTAAATCAAGTCAATATCTTCACATAGATGAATATCATTAATTATTAATAATAACATCTAATTAAATCTAATTAAATGTAAATTGAGCAAATTTGTAATTTCAGAGGTGTGTATCGACCTAGTAGCCCTTCGCATTAATTGGTACCCATGAAGTAGCTCTCAGTTTCAAAAAGGTTGGTGACCCCTGCTGTATTGTGAAATGCTTATTGTTACATGTTTATCTTAAATATATTACGTCAAAAATACATGTTTGTGACATGTTATATGAGTTTGGGAGGGGATTGGAATGGACTAATTGGTCTTGTATTGTTTCCTATGGGAATTTTTGTTTCATCGAGCAAACATTTCCACTTACGAGCTTGTCCTCGGAACGGGTTCATTTCGTAAGTCGAGCTACCGCTGTAACTTCAAACTTATGGCCTGTTGAACTGCACTGGCAATCCCTAAATTTACAGCCTCTATGCAGCTTTTGCATTTTTATACATTTTCAAAGATTCATAACCTTTTATTAAATGGAGACGTCATATTTTCAGCATTCATTCACAAGTATGTTATGTACAAAATACCTCAATAAAGCTTCATTCTTTGCATTATTCTTTTCTACAGATAGAAGATAAACTTGGCAGTTTGCACTCACGGCCTTACAAAATACCATTTTCAGCCACCAGTATTTCAAAAACTATTCAACAGAATCACCTTTTCTTTTTTTTTTAAAAAAAAAAAAAGGTTATTTGAATTACATTCAGAAAATCTAGACTTATTTCTGTTGAGATATGAATGGTTTAACTGAAAAATTTCAAATTGAAAATTTGGGTCAGGTTCTGAGGCCAGTATCAGCAGGCAAGATAAGCTAAATTAGGTACCCCCAAGGGTTGCTGTCGAGGGTTTGTACAAGCACCAAGAGTGCTTATTCATTAAGTTATTGTAAATATGCCCATGTGTGTGTAACTGGCATATTTAATCAATTATCAGCAATTAAAAACAGGCTGTGCCTGACTTCAGACAGCACGTCAGCCTGATGCTGAACTTCTCGAAAAGCATGATGGTTTCTGACAGCTTCTACAGTTTCACATTCATTGGAATCACTCTGAGACATTGACAGTTGGCTAGATTGTTTCTTCTCGTGCATTTTATTAGAAAAATTATACCCAACACTCCATCAGAAGTGGTTAAAATACTGGTTTAAAGTTTTCATTCGTGCTATAGAAATAAATAAATTTGAAATCATGTTATTTACATATAGCAAAGCTTATGGTGTCCATTTTTAAAAAGAATCAAAAAATAAAATAATTTGATGTGAAACTGTGCCGAGCAGATGTTTAGACACAAGTCTTCTCTCCTGCTGTGGATGACTTGGGGCAAGCAACAGCGCAGACCGCTGAGCACAGAAGTGCCACAAGTGCCGAAAGAGGTTCATGATCAAATATACAAAGAATTCTGAATGTATATGTTACTAAATAACTGAATTGTCTCCCCTGCATGAATCTTATAGCTTAGTGTCGCATCAATGTGAATATTATTATGAGATATATTATAATGGGATCATTCCCTGAGACCTTTTAATTTTGACGACCCTGATTGAACAGCCTATGACTGAAACTAAATAATATTTTATTGAGCAAAAAAAGGATTGTATTTTGAACATGTCTGACAAAGTGTTTTGCACCCTAATGATGCCAACATCAATAAAAATATTGTGAAAGTTCAGCCTTTACTCTAAAAAAAAAAAATGACACCAGGCACAACTTGCTTCCATGATTCCCTCAGTAAAGAAGACACAACCAGAAATGTGCATAATTTGGCTTAAAGCAAGGAAACTGTATTAATATTAAGTAAAAATAACTAGCCCAAAATCTTTGTACATGTGATGGGAAATACGGTTTTAAAATCAGACGGCCAAAACCAAGACATTACATGTGCCTAAGACATTATTTGAGTTTAAAAGGGAATTCAAAACTGTTCATAGCTGCCAGCTTCTTCACTTCACTTATCCCTTAACATCCAAGGATGTCATTGGGGCGCCTTCATGGCGAGACTTGGGCTGATTTGGCCTGGCGGAGCCCAACCCTCTCCAGGTTGTAGGAACACGCTGACGGCTTTGCAGCCTACTCTTTACGAAAGTCAGCAATGGTTCTTTTACATGCCTCTCTCCATAGACAGTGAGAGACATGGGGACAGTGACAAACTTGTGGCGACTCAAACCCCCAACCTTAGGATCTGCGAGCCTGCGCCCTAACCACTAGACCACCACTGCGCAACAGCCAGCTTAATATCTTTTAAAGTACCGACACTTTAAAAAGTGCGCTCTTTCTGCCCAAACTCGGACCTTTAGACAAAACAAACTGGAAGAACAGGCAGTTTAACACGATATAGAAAGAGACGGAATTTATGTGTCTGCTCAGAGCCTATGCATTGTGCAGTGAGAGCGCATAGATCAGTATGTAAAGAAAATAAATTCAGATCCAAATTCCGTGTGTTGCTCTAATAATGGATTTTAAATGTCCGATATTACAGGAAAGTCACACAGAGACCTTGTTGCACTCTGAAGTGTTTTGTTAAAAACACACAACTACAATTAGGTTTTTGTTCCAACCATAACTCACACTGAGCTAATTTTGAAGATTTTAACTAACAGCTAATTAAAATCCAAAATTACAATCTTGTCAAAAGGTTGAATATTGGAAACTAATTGTGTCACACTCTAATCAGATAATTAACTCAAAACACCTGCAAAGGTTTCCTGGGCCTTTAAATGGCCTGTCAGTCTGGATCAGTAGACCACACAAAAAACATGGAAAAGACTGCAGATGTTCCAGTTATCCATAAGACGATCACTGACATCCTGCACATGGAGGATAAGACACAAAAGGTCATTGCTACAGAAGCTGGGTGTTCACAGAGTACTGTATCCAAGCACCTTAGCAGAAACTTGATGGAAAGAAAATCTGTGTTAGAAAAAGGTGCACAAGCTTCAGAGGTAACCGCAGCCTTGTGAGGATTGTGAAACAAAACCCATTCAAGAATTTGTTGAGATTCAGAAGAAGTGGACTACAACTGACGTCAGCGCATCAAGCAACTCTTGAACCAGAGACGATGTAAGAGATTTTTTTACCCAGGCTAAGGACAAAAAACTGGACTATTGCTCTGTGGTCCAAAGTTTTTTTTTTCCAGATGAAAGTAAGCTTTCATTTCTTTTGGAAATCAAGAGCCCAGAAATGGAGGAAAACATGAGAGGCAGAGAATTCAAGTTGATTGAAGTCCAGTGTAACGTTTCACTAGTTAGTTTGGTGATTTTGTGAGCCGTGTCATCTGCTGGTGTTGTCCCACTGGGTTTTCTTAGGTCAGCGCAGTCATCTACCAGGAAGTGTTATAGCATTTTATGCTTCCCTTATACTGACCAGCTTTACGGAAATGCCGATTTCATTTTCCAGCTGGACTTTGTACTTGCCCACACTGCCAAAAGTACCAACTGTTTTTCCTTAAAACACTTACATAAACAGTCATTACATTATTGGTCATTATCAAATGGTTTGGCATTGTAGTAAATTACTACTGCACCCTTTCACACAACACCAAGGGTCACATTTCTCACACAAAAAGCTGATCCGCGCTGTATTGTTTACCCACCAAAATGGTATAACAACCCAAAATGCACCGTGTGATATCACGTGTCAGAGAACGATAGAGTTTGGCTTAAACCCCACAATAATGGTTACAGTTAAAGCAGACACAGATGCTCCCCGACTTAGGTTTTTAATTGGTTCCGGACGGTCGAACGTAAGTTAAAAGTGAACGCAAGTTGTTACAGTGATGTATGACGTGTGGCGTATGACTCTCATACTGTAATAAATACCATTACTGTATCTCATAAAACAACCCTAAATCAATTATTATAAACATAACATTGTAAAATAATATCAAATATATCAGCCTACTGGCATGGGTGCAAGTCTCATACACAGAGATGAATTAACTATCTTTATATTTATTATCTTTTAGCAGAATCCTAGGAGTGTATACTTATTTTTATATTAATATTCATTAGGATATGTACTTGTTCTTTGTATGCATCTCTTGAATAAAGTTTACTTACTTACTTACACAAAAGAAAGAACTCTCCGCTTTGGATTCATATTAGTGCAGGCTGTGTTCTAAACGAGTTCAACGGCACCCTTGTGCACTTGAAAGACCAGAAGTCTGTATAACCCACAGCAAGTACACTACTTTTTCAAGTACACTATTTTCGGTGTTGAGCGCTTCACATATTGTAAGCGTTGATTGACTATTTTAAGCTTCATGTAAAGTAACTCGGTATAAATAAGTGACTTATTTGAAATTAATGTTGATATTATTTTACAATGTTATGTTTATAATAATTGAGTCAGGGGTGTTTTATGAGATATGGTCATGGTATTTATGGATGTATAGTACAGTATGAGCGTCATACGTCACACGTCACTGTAACAACTTACGTTCACTTTCAACTTATTAAAAAAGTAAGTTGGGGAGCATCTATATATATATATATACAGTGATACCTCTGCTCACGAACATAATTGGTTCCCACAAAGTGTGTGTGAGGCGAAAAGTTCGTCTTCCGAACATTTATTTCCCATAAGAAACCATTAAAATGAGAATAATCCGTTCCCAGGTCCCCATAAAACATAATTTTCTACTAAATAAGCCTTAAAACTACACAAAATATACCTTATTTTATGTATAATAAATGTCTATTGTATTGTAATTAAAGAAATAAACTGTACTGTATAATAAAGTCGTTTTATTTACATTTGTGATGGTAGTTGATGGCTTGATGGAATGGAGTGGGAGGAGGAGGGAGGGACTTACCGTTTGGAAGGAGAGTTTGGAAACGCCTACTGTTTGGAAACACGCATAGCCACACACGCACCCTTAATAGCTTCCTTGTTCTTAACTTCCGCATTCAAAGAAAGGGGGTGACGAACTGTGACGCCATGAGCGTGCGTCGGCTTCTCGTGGCCGCCACCGTGGCGCTGTTCGACCGCGTGGTTTGGTTCGTCCGCCGAAAAGTAGTTCGTCAGCCGAGACTATATTTTCGCGAATTTAAAGTTCTTGAGGCGAAAAGTTCGTGAGCTTAAGCGTTCGTCAGCCGAGGTTTGACTGTATATACACTGTAACTGAACTGGGAAGGAGGGGCACTCAGTCTGTCTTTTGTAAACAATGGAGACAGCATTGGGTCATTACCATTACGTCAGCGCGTAGGTATGTCTAAACTCAAAATTGACTTTTTTTTGTGAAAAAAACGTGAAAACATAAAACGGATGAACGTAAGTCGGGGATCGTCTGTACATGTTTTCTTTTATTACCAATTAAGTAACCACAGCTACAGTACTTAGAAACCTATGTAAACTGTGAGGAATATTTCTGTTTTTACGTATTTTCTGGCAGTAGCAAAGTTTCTCCAGGAATTTTTCTAGTTACTAATTATTGTTTTATTATTATTATTATTATTATTTTGTTATTACAATTATCACAATCTGCTATACTTTTCCACCAAACTTTATTGCTCTGGTTTGGAAAATCCACACTCCTGCCAGACAATGAAGCTTTTGTATGAGACAGTCAGAGATTTGATGTAGTAAAGCTTGAGAATTTATTCAGGAGTCTTTTTCATTCTTTTTTAAACCCGGACTACATGTAAAATATTCAACATGGTCTTCCACAAGTTAATTTCAGACCCTGATATTTAGTATCAACTGAAATCACCAGTAACCATCGACTCCTCTGAGGGCTAATGTACTTATTTATTTATCCACAGTGCACTGAAACACATCTGTCAATTTCTTACTAATGTGCTGAAGGAATCTTATATCATACAAATATTCATAGCATTATAAGCTGCTGAAAGACGGAGTTCAGCCATTTGGTGATTATTCATTTATCTTTACATAATTAATTGAATTATATTGATGATTTACAATAAACAGTGCTCTTGATTATTCAAATTTTAAAAATCCAAGAGTGGAGAAAGATTATCTAAAGTTCGTCATCAGGTCGCGTGAATCACGTGAAACGTAATTTAGGGTCAACAATATACGGTAGCTACTATTAGGTTTGAACTGCATTTATTTTATTAAACAATAAATTGTAATGCTATCACATGTATCACCCAGATTATTAGCATTAACCAGGCCAACGCTAAACACCACGAAAATGAATTAAAACTAAAATATGTGAAAAACCAAGGTTATATTCTGTATAAAATCTCTCCAGGTTACTAAGACACAATAAACAATATTTATATAAACTTCTCACACACAGAAAGTCACATCCAGCAGCGATGAGTTCAGGGTGATGGTGAAATTAGCATGGAGTTTAGTAGCAACACAAACTAGCAACTACATGTTAGCTTAGCATACAAGATCACTGACAGGAAGTTATATATATATATATATATATATATATATATATATATATATATATATATATATACACATACATACATATAATCTCACCCCCACAAAGATTTAAAAAACACTCATTCCCAATCTTTATAATCTTACCCATTATTCAGCCTCTTGTTTTCTAAATCCATTTGCACCTCAGCCATTTTCTTCTCATAGTGGCCGCTGCCATAGACATCACCCTGGTATATAATCCATTGCTAGATCGGACATCTTCGTTTCGTTTACGTTTGCGGGACGCAGAGAACAGCCATTACTATGCCTGGAAAATGTAACTGAGACAGGGAGTTTCTGAAAACAGAAATTTTTAAATTCTGAACTTATTCCTTGACGAATTATTTTTTTAAAAAATACGTGTGTATTTTTTGTGTATAATAACTGCATATGTTGATATGTTGTATATGTGAATCTTGTTTGTGAACTTTTAAGTGAATTATTAAGTTATTCCTCGTCATTCTTGATGTGTGAAAGCCCTAACAGATTGGATCAGTTCCCAATTTAGTAATTTAATAAAATAAAACAAAATAAGTACAGACACTTTTGTATCGTAGTGTCCATGGGCTTCATTGAAGTTTGAGTACAAACTGCCTTCCCTTCGCAACCAGTAAACCACAGTCTGTGATCCAAACTCTCCATTTCGTTGTTTTTCAAGTCCATTTTGCCAACTTCAGGCCACACCTACACGCGTGTCTTGTGCCACTAGGTGACGCTATGGTTGACCTTACTTGACATAGGACATATGCTTTACATGATATGCGAGGAATAACAATATTTGGGGGAAAACATACATCCTACCTCACAAAACTCGAACTTAACCTGTAAACATTCACATCATACAGGTGCTTTTCAGTATAGTCACGTGAACAGACGCTGCCCCTGGTTACAACTGCACGTTCCAATATTGGAGGCCACACAAACTATTTACCATGCCAAACAATGCAGGCTGACACAATAGCTCCCTCAAATTACTTTCATAATCTTCCCTGACCAGCATCACATCTTCAGAAATTAGATTTGTGAGATGAAATTGATCTTTACAAACATGTATAACAACCGAGTGCAGAGGGAACTCCAGGCAGTCTAAAATGTTATTGAAAAAACATTAGTCCATAAAACAGCTGCACATTATGTACCGTTAAAAAAGTTTTACAGACCCAAAGATGCACTTAGCATGGTGCCCTGCGATGGCCTGGCGAGCTGTCCAGGGTGTACTCTGCCCTCGCCCGAAGTTGGCTGGGATGGGCACCAGCCTTCCCGCGACCCAAATTAGGATTAAGCGGTAACAGAAATTGAACTGAACTGAACTTAGCATGGTGTCAACTTGTTGCTAATAACGCATACTTCCCCTCAGTCTGTGTATTTCTTGTAATATAAATGTCTATAGTAAGCAGCTTATTTAAAAATGAACGGCTTATTTACTCCTGCATAACACCCTTGTTCATTATGTGCTGACAGATCACATGCAAAAAGTTCAAGCTTCACTCAGTTGCTTCTACCCAGTCAAACTAGATGTCAACACACACCGTCCCTCAGTCTGTTTTCTTTTAATGCAACTCTTTCTAATAAGTAGCTTTCTCATTATTGTAAACAAAGCAAGAGAAAAAATATTAGCTTTACATGTGCACTCAGCAGTTATAATAAAATGTTCACTGCAAATACAGATCTTTTCATCCAGGGCTGCTCGAGAGATGTCACTAAATCATTTAGTTTGCCATTTTCTAAAGAATTCATTACCATGCTCACCGTGGCTTTTAATAATTGCCAGGAAACATAAAAGACACTACTCTCTTCCCCTTTTTGCACTGTTGGAACAACTGATGCAGCCATATTTGCTCTACATTCTACATTCACAGCTTCCATGGGGCTGCCAGCATGGTACCCTAGTAGTGCTTTCCCATTGGTTTCCAGGTTGTGATGCATATTGCAAAAGCTTTATACTTTGACATTCAGCATAGCCGACACGTACAGTGATCCCTCTCTACTTCGAGTTCAATTCATGTGACTTTAGTGCATCACGTTTTTTTGTTGTTGTTGTTGTTTTTTTTAATATTCACTGAATTAAAAAATAAAGAAATTAAGGAAGAATAGGGGGAAAGGTTAAGGAAAATGCCACAAAACAAGGCCAGTTATGCAAAAAAAACCCAAAAAAAACAAATACAAACAAACAAACAAAAAGACCAAACAAAACGAAAAACAACCCAAAACCCCCCCATCAAAACTACTTACATTTTAATGTGAGTATAAAAATAAGGTTTTTTTTTTTTTACATATAATTGTGCTTTTCTTCACAAAAGTAAGCATCTGTGTGCGTGCACGCGTCTGTATGTGTGTGTATTTCTATTTTATTTACATCTTATGCATTATTTTTGAATTTTCAATTGTTATTAATAACATATATAGTTATACTAAGCTCATCACCATAGGTCAGGATTGGAACGTAGATCGACTGGCAAATAGAGAGCTTTACTTTGCAACTCAGCTCCCTTTTCACCATGAAGGACCGGTACAAACTCTCCTTTACAGCAGAGGCTGTGACGGCGGGAATTTTCAGTCAGACCCAAAGATGCAGGATGATACAGATGAGTTTTATTGTACACAAAGCAGGCACTGGAGTATGGAGAATCGTAGTGACCATGACGGTGAGGGGGAAACCCGAAAGCCAAAATTACAAAGGGGACCTTCAGAGCAGGGACTAGTCGAGCACGAAGCTGAGAACCAAGAGCCAGAAAGATCATGGGGAAACGGAATAGCATGGAGGGAACAATCTTCTAGCACTGGGAGGAGCACACGGCTCATCTTTATAGCCTGGTGATGACTGAGTGGAATCAAGTGTGCTGCTCCGGACTCCGCCCACGAGTGAGCCATGCCCCTCACCAGCGCCTACAGTGCATAAGGAGAGAACAAGAGAGTTAAAAGCCATCAATTTCAGAGCCACTCCCAACACATACCATAACAGAGGTTGCAGCAATCTGCCTGTTGATCTACCGCTCCATCCTTCCCTCACTTGTGAACAAGACCTCAAGATACCTGAATCCCTTCACTTGGGCAGGTCCTCATTCCAGACCTGGAAGCAGTTTAGCTCAGTTGGTAGGGCGTCCGCTTTATCCTCCGGAAGGTTGGAGGTCAAATCCGGCCGCGTCATACCATAAGATGTTAAAATTTGGGAGTTGTTGCTTCCTGCTTGGCGCTCAGCATCAAAAGGATAGAACAATGCAATAACTGGAGCACACTCGGAACAAACTTGGAGCACAGGGAGTGCCGGGCAGCGCTTTGAGTATGCTATTCAGTGTGGATGGAGAGCTAGATAAATCTAATACAATACCGGCACTGATGCATGCTGCATTCAGGAATTGTGACACAGCTAAACCTGACTGCTGACAATAGTTAATCTTCAACCTGCAAATGCAGCCCTTGTAACCAAATAATGTTGAATAAATTTAATTGTGTTAAAATTCATTTCATTCCTGTTCCAGTGGTACCAAATTTAGCCATATTCATAAGAAAAGAACATTTCAATTTTAGACCCAGTTTGTGTTGATTTTTCACCAACCTTGATTAGAGTGACTTTGTTCTGACGAGATCTCAAGTGCATTGCGACCTGATTGCAAGGTACAGTATTGTCCACAAAATCAGATCGGGCGTTGCGAGGATCTGACAAACTTGGTGTAAACTATTACCATATTGAACAGTAAATCTCCAGCTTTCCATACATACCTGGTTTATTAGGAATATATTGTGCCTTTAAAAAAAAAAAAAAGACTTCATGTTTATAAATATCCCCAAGAAGATCCCCACAAACTAGGGACCAAAATTGCAAGATTTTTTTCTAGTTCAAAATGAAATTTGAATAGAAACACAAGAATAAACGACTGCGAAGCGCCAGGCAATTCAATTGTGAGTACCTCTCAAAAAAGTGGTATTGACCACCACATGGTCTCTCCAATGATGGACACGTCTGAGCAGGATACCGTCATTTCTGATCTATTTATTCCATACCTGGGTGAGTAATATATATTTCTACTATTGGAATATAACCTTTATTGTGTATAGGATTTTCTAGTACAGCTGTTTTCTTGAAATCTTGCAATAAATATAGACTTTGCCTCTGAATTGATCGGGTCACTCGGCTCACTAGTTAAGCATGAACGGAACTGACACTTACAACTTCGGGCAGATTTTTATTTAATTTATGGATTCTAATTTCAAAATCAACAGATAGGACATGTTCTTCATGAGTAAATTAAGAATCCTACTTAATATGAGGCTATTTAAGAGTGTTTTGATGGAGAAATCTTAACGTACATTATATGATAATGTATGTAATAACGTACATTATATGAAAATTATGTTTTCTGTGGTGAGAGCCACCAAAACAAGACTATGGAGTAGACTCTAACCCAGGGGTCGGCAACCTTTCACACTCAAAGAGCCATTTCTACCCGGTTTCCAAGGAAAAGACAACACTGGGAGCCGCAAACACTTTTTGACATCTGTTCGCATATATATAAATATATTTTTTAAATTGCAAAATAGTTTGTTGCGAATGAAATCTATGCAGTCCATCTATGTTTTAAAAAATGTAATTTTATTTATTAAATGAACGCATTTCGAACTCTTACAAAAAAATGAAAATCACAGAGTTGAAGGTCTCTTTCAAAAGAATTAAAAACCCGAACTTAAATTATCCATTGAGCAAACAAAAATGCTGTGAGCCGCGGGTCTAACCGGTCCGTTGAAATATTTTCAAACATAAAACTGGTTCCAGGTGCAAAAAAGGTTGGAGACCACTGCTCTAGGCTATTGCCCCAGTCACTCAAGCTAGAATGATCATCATTATCAATAATAGTTTGTTTATTCATATGATCCGTTTCTTATTCCAGTGAACAAAGAGTACAATACTCTGAAAAAGATTACAATTATTACTTATTACAATAAGTATTGGCCTTCTTCTTCTTCCTTTCCTTTCAGCTGTTCACTTCAGGGGTCACCACAGCAAACCATCCGCCTCCATCTCACCCTATCCTCTGCATCTTCTCTTACTCCAATGACCTTCATGTCCTCCTTCACCACATCCATAAATCTCTTTTTTGGTCTTCCTCTAGGCCTTCTGCCTGTAGTTCCAACCTCAGCATCCTACTACCAATATATTCACTATCCCTCCTCTGTACATGTCCAAACCATCTCAATTTAGCCTCTCTGACTTTGTCTCCAAAATATCTTACATGGGCTGTCCCTCTGATGTACTCATTTCTAATCCTATCCATCCTCGTTACTCCCAGAGAGAACCTCAACATTTTCATCTCTGCTACCTCCAGCTCTGCCTCCTGCCTTTTCCTCAGCGCCACTATTTCTAAGCCATACAACATTGCTGGCCTCACCACCGTCTTGTACACTTTTCCTTTCATTCTTGCTGACACGCTCCTATCGCACATCACACCGGACACTTTTCTCCAACCATTCCAGCCTGCCTGCACACGCTTCTTCACCTCTTTTCCACACTCTCCATTGCTCTGGACTGTTGAGCCTAAGTACTTAAAATCCTCCACCTTCTTTATCTCTGCTCCCTGTAACATCACCATTCCTCCTGGGTCTTTCTCATTCACACACATGTATTCTGATTTTCTGAGGCTAACCTTCATTCCTTTCATTTCCAGGGCATAACTCCACCTCTCTAGATTTTCCTCCACTTGTTCTCTGCTCTCACTACAGATCACAATGTCATCTGCAAACATCATAGTCCATGGAGATTCTTGCCTAACCTCGTCTGTCAGCATGTCCATCACCATCGCAAAGAGCTGATCCTTGATGCAGTCCCACCTCCACCTCGAATTCGTCGGTCTTATACATGTCCTGCACCACTCTAACATACTTCTCTCCTCATGCAATGCCACAGGTCCTCTCTTTGCACCCTGTCATATGCTTTCTCCAGATGCACAAAGGCACAATGCAGCTCCTTCTGACCTTCTCCGTACTTCTCTATTAACATCCTCAAGGCAAACACTGCATCTGTGGTGCTTTTTCTTGGCATGAAACCAAACTGTTGTTCACAAATGCTGACCTCTGCCCTTAGTCTAGCTTCCACTATTCTTTCCCATAACTTGATCATATGGCTCATCAACTTTATCCCTCTGTAGTTGCCACAACTCTGCACGTCTCCCTTGTTCTTAAAAATGGGCACCATCACACTTCTCCTCCATTCCTCTGGCATCATCTCACTCTCTAAGACCTTGTTGAATGTTCTTGTCAGGAAATCTACTGCCACCTATCCATACCTCCACTGGTATGTCATCAGGACCAACTGCCTTTCCACTCTTCATCCTCTTCAATGCCCTCCTCACTTCTCACTTCCTGGTCCTCAACAGTCACCTCTTCTACTCTTTTTTTTCTCTCATTTTCCTCATTCATTAGCGCTTCAAAGTACTCTTTCCATCTTCCCAGCATACTTCTGTCATCAGTCAATACATTTCCCACCCTGTTCTTAATCACTCTGACTTGCTGCACGTCCTTCCCATCTCTATTTCTCTGCTGTGCCAACCTGTATAGATCATTTTCTCCCTCTTTACTGTCCAACCTATCATACAAGTCATCATACGCCCTCTGTTTGGCCTTAGCCACTGCTACTTTCACCTTACGCTGTCTCCATGTACACCTGTTTACTTTCTTCGGTCCTCTCAATGTCCCATTTCTTCTTAGCTAACCTCTTCCTTTGTACACACTCCTGCACGTCTCCTTATTTACTTTCCTTCCAGAAGACACACCAAGTACTGTCCTACCTGTCTCCCTGATCACATTTGCTGTGGTTGTCCAGTCATCTGGAAGCACTTCCTGACCACCCAAAGCCTGTTTCAACTCCTCCTTGAAGACAACACGACCCTCTTCCTTTTTCAACTTCCACCACTTTGTCTTCTGATCTGCCTTTGCCTTCTTCACCTTCCTCACCATCAGCGTCATCCTGCATACCACCATCTTATGCTGTTTGGCAACACTCTCACCCACTACTACTTTGCAGTCACTGACTTCCTTCAAATTACATCGCCTACACAAGATATAGTCTACCTGTGTGTTCCTGCCTCCGCTTCTATAATTCACCATATGCTCCTGTTTCTTCTTGAAGAAAGTATTCACCACAGCCATTTACTACATTCTACGATCTACGTTCCAATCCTCACCTTTCAGTTTGTGATCAGCTGCCTGCTGATGTTTCAGCAGCTGATACCGGGTTGGGTAGTATTCATTGCAGACTTTGCAGATATGCAGATATTAAGCGTTAACACCGGTGTTATATCAAGCAGAGCAAATCAAGTGATGTTGTTGTTGTGCGGACACCGCTCTTAGGTAGTTGGCGAATCATGCATTGAGAGTTTCAAATGTAGACTAAAAAAAAAAAAAAAAAAAAAATATATATATATATATATATATATATACATATATATATACATACATATATATACATACATACATATATATATATATACATATATATATATATATATACATACACACACACACACACACACACATATATATATATATATATATATATATATATATATATATATATATATATATATATATATATATATATATCTACACATACAAGCGTACAGACATCTTCCCCCCTCCCCCCTAGTGTACATTTTGAATGCTTAGGAAAATGTTGAAAATGTTAAATGACCCCCTATGTATTAGACTTTTCCAACATTTTGCCATTTAACATGTTTGAACTCCTTCACAGCCAAAACCATGGCAGATAGCCTACAACTGATGGTTCCAATGGATTAAGCAGGTCATTTTACTTTAGAAACAAAAGTTTCACGTTACTGGCTTCATTGATTGATGTTCAATGGATTTTCAAAATTTGACTATTTTCGGCATTTTTGTCAAATTTCACTTTTCTGACCCCCTTTAAACCCCACACTCTCGTAGACAGCCCCAAATTGATGTTTCCGATGGATTAAGCAGGTCATTATACCTTACAAACAAAAGTTTCAGATTGAGTGCGTTAGTAACAGAGTGAGCGAGTAAGTAAGAGAATAAATTATTGAGTGATTTCAAAAGTCACTGAGTGAATAAAAGAGTGAGTTTGTGAGTAAGTGAGTTAGTAAGTGACTGAATGAGTGTCTGAATTAACATGTGTGTGACCAACTGTGTAAGTAGGTGTCTCTGTGTGTGTGTGTGTGAATGAGTGTCAGTGAGCATGTGAGAGAGTCTGTGAGTGTGACTGAGTGTGTGTTAGTGAGTCAGTGAAAGTGTCAAAGGCAATGTGAGTGAGAGAGTGAGTGAGAAAGTGAATGTTGGAGTGAGGAAGTAAGTGAGAGTCAAATGGTATGTAAGGGTGAAAGTCAGTCAGTAAAAGAAGGAGTATGTAAGTATATACTGTATATGAAAAAGTGTGCGAATGAAGGAGTGTGTGTGAGTGTGTGAATGAGTGAGTAACTGAGTGAGTGAGGAATGTGTGTGTGTGAATAAACGAGTGAGTGTGCGCGAGTAAGTGATTAAAAAAACATGCAGGGTAGAGTAACTGTCTGTTCCAAATCAGATGTGAGAGTGACTGTGACTTGTTGTATATGTTTTGGACTGTAATGGCCTGGAGAGCTGTACAGGGTGTACCCCACCCTCATCCAGAACTGGCTGAGATGGGCACCAGCTTCCTCATGATCATAATTAGGATTAAGCAACTGAGAAAATTAATGAACAAATGAAAGTTTGGTTCCACCTAGAGGATGAATGATGAATTACATTTCATGGTAATACAGTACCAATGTATGGTAATTCGTAACTTTTAAAAGTTCATGTGGGCCATATAAAAAGAGTTTGAGGTCGGATTTGAGTTTCACACCTGTGATCTTTTCTGAATCTGCCAACTTAAAACTGGTTACCAGTTTAAAAACAATGTATGAGTTTCTTTGAGAACTCAAATTAGGTTTAAGTGGTTCAGAAAATGAATGAATGTATGAAGTGCACTCAAAAAATCACCCCCCCCAAAAAACCCCCCCAAAAATAATCTGTTTATTGCTTTAGTGAATTGTGCTACTGAGGGATTGAATGAAATAACCTTTAATTTTTTTCTAAATACAATTTTTGTTTAAATACTGTACATCTATTATATTGTGCATAAATACATCAGTAGGTATTTGCTTACTTCCCCTGCAGTCCAGTGCTTCTCAATTATTTTCTGTGGTTTCCCCTCCCAAACAAAAAACATTTCATGCCAACCACCGCCCCACAAGTGACTATGAATAGTATTATTTGTCTATAAAATTGTTATTGCATAACATTGTATCTTCATGGGTGCAAGTTGGAAATCTTGAAAAACCTGAAAAGTATGACATAGTCAGGCGTAGCTGAGGTGGGGCTGGTGTGGGGGCACACTCCACTATTTGAGAAGCACTGCTTGTAGTCTTAAGTAGGCTGCTTAAGCACTTCTCACAGTGGTTTAGCATGATTCCAGACTGTGACATGGTAGTGACACCCTGATGGTATTTGCCACCAACTGGCACTGATCGCCATAAACCACGAGATTTTCAAAATGTTCGAAATTTTACCTCAGTTCTCAAAACCATGTGTCACTGTGTGGCTGCCTTGTTATCATCTTTTACAATCTTTCTGAACTGCATTCAATACGACCTTATTATAACAATGAACTGCTCATCACCATTCTGAAATAAACCCCTGCTTCATCAGTACATTATAAATTCACCTGCTGTGGACAATAGTGGCTCTGAGTTACTGATCAGAAGGTTGGGGGCTCAACCTTGGTATGCTAGGCCCTTGAGTGAAAATGTAACTCAGTTTGATAAATGAGATAAATATGTAAGTCCCTGCCATTCTTTCATTGTCTGAACCACTCGATCATCGTTAGGGTTGCAGGGAGGCTGGTGCCCATCTGAGTCAACTCTGTTCAAGGGCAGAGTACACCCAAGACAGCCTGCCAGGCCATCGGAGGGCAGAAACACACTGCCGGCAATGCAACCTACTCTTTACAAAAGTCATCTTTTACATACCACTCCCCACAGACAGTGAGAGTCATGGCCGGCCTTTGATAACCCAGTTAGCTGCACTGGGGGGGCAGCAGTGACAACCCATTGATAGCGGGGCTTGAATCTCAAACTTGGGATCAGTAATCCAGAATCCTACCATTTGGCCATCATTTCCTGCCCTGGATGGGGTGTCTGCCAAATCCCTTTCAAGCAAATCTTGAATGACCACTGTAAAAATATCACATCTCAAAATGACGACCTTGGTACAATATTATAAATCTTTACAATGGCTAATTTACTTTATTTATCTTATTTTTAACTATAAATTTACTAATTTTAATAGTCTAGTAACTTGCTTTATTGAGTGATCTCTGTGTTAATGGAATACATTGAATTTAATGAAAGCGGTTGGTGGCTACTGAGAACAAAATTATTTATCATTACATGTATATGCATTTACATGTTTCTTCGGTTATCAGTGAATGACAGGCTTTTCACACATGCTATGCACATCATTTCATTTTTATTAAAGTTTTACAAACATGTGCTGTGGATTGTTAAAAAAAAACAATAAAATAAAATTAATAATAACAATAATAATAATAATAATAATAATAATAACAATAACAACAAAATAAATCATTTGGGTTTGAAATTCTATCTGGTTGTTTACACCATGGTTCTCATCTGCTGGGACTGAAGGACATGAGTGCGTTGTCCTGCGTGGTGTATGCATCCTCATCCTGGAAAATCTTATCATCTAATCTCTCATATATAATCTGTAGACGGATAATGTCTTCACCAAGTATAAGAAGGCTAGAAATGTGTTACATCTCTTTTGTAGATGTATTTTACACTGAAGACCTTACCTTTGGAAGAATTATTTGTGGTTCATTAGTAAAATGTGAAGTATGTCTTCTAATGAATTGTGTGAATACACAAACCCTTATTGTAATACTGGCAGTGTTCCTCTTCATACTGATAGGCACTAATCAGGCACAGACACGTCACTCAAACTCTGATGTCTCCTTTCTTCAAGAAATGTTTCATCTTTTAAAACAACAACAACAACTACAACCACCACCACCACCACAACGATATTAAACAAATAATAACTATTTCCTATAGCATTACTGTAATATTACTTGTGTAGGTACACAAAAATAGAGGATTTTCATCCTGCTAAAATGCTAAATGATCACATCTCAAATCTCTTCACACGCAAATCAGTACAGGTGTACCTGCAATATGAAAACATTCATGACTATGGATGCGAAATAATACACAATGTACATTAAAAAAAAATAATAATAATAATTCCAAGATATTTTTGGTGAAACATAAATGGTTCATACATTGGATGCTGGCTGAATGCAATTCAAGACAGCTGGATTATTATTTTTCTTCCTATATTCCACAGCTTGTACTAACACCAGAAATGAGAAAACAGTAAACAAGGTATAGAAATAGTAGAAATAAGGAATATACCTGTAATTCAAACATGCTAAATAAAGTTTGATGTCATTATTCATACTGGGGTCTGGTGCACATGTGTAATAAAATAGTCAAAAATGTTCAAAAATATATGAAACACAGAACAATACCAGAAATATAATTTCAGAAATACCAAAGCAGGACATCAAATCAAATTAAAATGTTAAAGAAATTGAAAACATGTGTTATATTTAAGTGCACAGTGATTTATGCCTGCAGGAACATAAAGAGAGCTCCCATTAAGGGTTATTAAAAAACTTACACAAATTTCAGCAAATGAAAAACCTGTGACAAACAGCGGAACAGTGGGCCCGTATGAGACATTGATTGTGCTCAGTGTAGACAGTTAATTCATAATAAATATGTGCAAAAGAATATTAATTCCCATCTATGCGACACCAGTGCTGTTAAAAAAAAAATCATGTCAGATAATGGAAAAAATAATACAAACAGAACCAAAATGCAAACTTGCTCTGGGAGGCCAAAAAAAATCTTTAAAAAATTGATTTCATCATAAACACACACACACACACACACACACACACACACACACATACACACACACACACACACACACACACACACACACACACACACACACACACACACACACAGGTTCTCTCACTCTCTTCTTCCTTTTTCAAGCAGTGTCTTTACTTGCCACACTATTTCCTCCCAGCCAGAAGAGCTATTTTGCACAACAACCTGTGGGATTGGAAAATTGATATGCTTTTGCTTGTTTAGTGACTTAAATCATTCATTCATTCATTCATTCATTGTCTTCCGCTTCTTCCGGGGTCGGGTCGCAGGGGCAGCAACCTAAGCAAAGAGGCCCAGACATTCCTCTTCCCAGCCACTTCCTCCAGCTCTTCCGGGGGTACATTGAGGCATTGCCAAACAAGCCGAGAGACATAGTCCCTCCAGCCTGTTCTAGGTTGACCCCGGGGTTTCCTCCCAGTTGGACATGCCTGAAACACCACACTAGGGAGGCGTTTGGGAGGCATTCTAATCAGATGCCCGAGCCACCTCAACTGGCCCCTCTCAATGCAGAGGAGCAGCGGATCTACTCCGAGCTCTCCCCGGATGGAAGAGCTTCTCACCTTATCTCTAAGGGAGAGCCCCGCCACTCGGAGAAGGAAGCTCATTTCAGCCACTTATATCCACGACCTTGTTCTTTCGGTCATTCCCCAAAGCTCCTTGAATCCCCCCCTTATCGTGGTGGAGGGGATTGCGTGACCTAATAATCCTAGGAGCTATGTTGTTGTGGGCCTAATGCCCCTGATAGTGTCACCCAAGACAAACGGGTCCTGGGTGAAGGTCCAAACAAAGTGTATTTCAGAAGACCTCTATGAAAAATAAAAAAAAGATACAGTTTCCCTTACCCGGGTCACTGAGGTTCCCCCCCCTGAAGCCAGGCCTGGGGGAGGGGCTCAAAGGCGAGCGCCTGGTGGTCGGGCTACTGCCCATGGAGCCCGGCCACCCTAGCCCGAAAAGAAGACATGGGTCCGCCCTCCCATGGACCCTCCACCTGTGGGAGGGGTCATAGGGGTCGGGTGCAATGTGAGTTGGGTGACTTAAATTAAATTGGACAAATACATATTTCTTTTACTTTTGAAAGCTAAAACTGATTGTTCCTCAGGTGAATACTAAACATATGTGTTCTGTTCCTTTAATACAGGAATTTGCAACGCTAAGATTGATTCAGTGGAACATTTAACTGTCTTTACCTCATGAGAATACCAAGTCTGCCATTAGTGAATCAGATATATTCTACTTACATAAAAGTCAATGTTTATAGTTGAAAAAAAAATACATGCATTTCTATGACCTTTCATTTATCCATCTATCAATCCATTATCTGTGCCATTTATCAATCAGGGCTGTAGGGTGAGCTGGAACCAATCCAAGCTAATGTCAGATAAGAGACGGTACAAACTGAACAGCCTATTGCAGGGCTAAAAGAGATACAAACAACACTTCTCACTCACCTTCAAATGATGTCACAAAAGCACATAAATAAATATTAACCTGACCTCTATATATTCAATTGTTGCACAAATGCATTTTTTGTATTTATAGACTTACACAATATTTAAATGGTCTCACATTCCCCCAATTTAGGGGGTGGGGGTTATGATACTTACAAACAGGTTTAATTGATTTCCCCTCACAAACTATAATGACAAACAACAATTTTCTATTCTTATCTATTTGAGGATTACAAAATGTACTGAAAAATAGTGAGAATCTTGCTTTCTTCTGCAAGGGTAGTCCGGAGGGAGCTCATATCACCAATGACCATGTTAGTTGTCCCAGGAGGAATGCTATGAAGTACAGCTGAGAAATGTTAAGCCAGGAAGAAGTCTGTCATAAATCATGAAGAATCCTGGGATGGATGACATAAGAAATCAAACTACCTGGTCTGAAGTACCTGTAGGCCATCATCATCTCGAACATTGTCATCTGGGCTGTTCTCTACTGTGCTGGTAACCTGACTGACTCCAGGAGATATTAGATCCTCCAAGGGACCCCAAGTTTTCCCAGTCTCAGTTTAATTATTGTTGGTATATTAGGTTGAAAATAGCTGTGGTTGAGAAGGATTTTGCTCCACATACTGGCTAGCCACTGCATACTGATACTGTCTAGACCTTACTGTTTCTTGCTGGAGCGACTTTCAACTTATATGACATGAAAGGTCATGGCTTTGTTGAAGCTGTTGGGTTTGTGAGTGACTGGCTTAATAAATACCAGTACTACTTGATTGCATGGGGCACAGAGTGTTTTGACAGATTTGCTGATCAAAGTTGGAGTTGTTTGAGTAGATCCTACTTTTGCCATAGTACTACCATTGTGTAGTGTCCTCTGATCCACCATGGTGTTTTTTTGTAACTTGGTCCTTGATAATATTGAATTGCATTCTTGCGTGGTAGTTCAATTATTTGCTCAACACAACCACTCTGATTAGGGTCGTGTTGGCTTGAAAGGGATGAAGGTATCTTCTGTTGTACAATCATACTTTCAAAGCGGCCAAATAGAAGTTTAACTGAATTCATTTGATTTGGCCATTGCTCATGCCTCTGTTGCTCCTGAGGAGGTGAGAAAACAGTATTTCGTGAGATTACGTCATTCCACTGGATTGGCAGGATTTTTCCTAGAACGTTGTGCTTCTTGTGCACCATGCAGCTGTGAAGAATTATGAACATTCTGCACCTCCTGTCTATTTTGGCCAAAATAATTTCTGTCAAACTGGGAATTTGTGTCATTTTGCTGGCTGCAGGCAGCTTTGTAGTTCTCAGGAGGAACATCATCATCATCGCTGAGTAAGATAGCCCTATCATGCTTTGCGCTAAAACTTCAAGTGCGAACTATTCCATGATGCTAGGAGGAAAGGGAGAGACCTGGCCACTATGGAAATTGCTAATCATAGTTTGGCTATGAGATGATACTGCTGTGCAGGTTTTAGGATAATACACCTTGTATTATTAATAAATTAAATACTCCCATCCAACCCCCTTCCACACCACAACTTCCATCACCCAGGCTTTCTCCATGCAATACCCCCAATAGATCCACTACCTCCACCACATTGGTGGCCTCACCAGAATGATGTGAAAAATCTGTGAAGATAGGCTTATAGCAGTCAGTAGCACTGAGGTTGTGCAGCTGTCTCTCCTGGCTGTGCCCAGATGGTGAGGCTTGGGTAGAGCGGCGGCTTGAAAGACAGCAAGAAATACCAGAGGAATGATGACTGTTGCTTAGGTAGACTGAGCTGGTGGTACTGTCACTGCTATCATGGCGAGCCCATCGGAGGCTCGTATTTCCAACTCTGTCCTGGATGGCTTGGAATGCAAAGGAGGCTGAGGCACTAGTGCACCCACAGTTGTACGCCAGACAGTACACACGCCTAAAGTTCACAGAGAAACAGTCATGTAGAATAAACGTTGTAAATGACAGTATCAATTTAGATTACATTTGCCCAAAACCTCTCCTTTGTTTCAATTCCATATGCATAATAAAAAACAAATACAGACATCAACTGTAAAGTGTTGACAGAACAAGAACAATAATTAATTAATTAATTATTTTTTTTATTAATTAAGGAACTAAAGATGTTATTGTCCGACAAAAAATATACAGTGTGCACTGAAACAAAGTTTTACCTTTCCCTGTGAGGGAGGGCAGACTGTTGTGGGTGACAGATGTCCGAGCCTTGATGTCACTCCCTTCACCTGCCTAAGCCTTTCAAACTTCACTTGTTCCATCCAGCAAAAGAGCTGCCCCAAACTTCTGCAGGTCTGTACTGCTAGATTGGCTGCCATGGTCTGAGCAGTGGGTACAGTAGAGTCCATGATGGGGGAAGCCTCCTTGCCTTTATCCTTCTCTCTTAACCCCAGGTACTCCACCATCTCCTCCCATTTGTGTCCAACAATGCTCATAGCAAGTTGGACCCCATGGCTGAGATGGGAGCTGGTGGGGGACTGGTAACTGCTGCATGAAGACTGACTGCCAGGGCTTGGCTGAGACGTCTAAGAGACAGGATTTACAAATGCATGTAAAAGTTAATCCACGATAAAATATTAGCTCTTAAAAAAAACCCTAAAAACATGAAAACTTTATTTAAAATAAAGTAATAAGAGGAATGTGAGAAATGGCATTAATAAAGGCACTAAACTTTATTTTTTAAAACAATTATTACACTGAAGAGAACTGTCAGCACAACTTAAAAATGGGTAATTTTGAGTCATTGTATTATTTGAGTTACTATCGCATAGATTTAAGTTGTTTGTTCTTTTGAAAAGAAAAATTATTTGTTTACATTTATAATTTGTTTACTGTTTATTAATGATTAATAATAATATAAAGCTAATACACACATAAAGCTAATACACAGAGTTCACACAGTACAGTACCACATGTCACAAGTAAGGAGAAAACAGCATGTTAAAAGTTGGGATATTTATTTTCCTTAACTTTCCTTAGTCTGCTTGTGTAATTGTTGTTGTTGTTTTTTTTTTTCTCAAAAACCACCACAGAATTTATTTTCCGCAGTTGGGCCCCGATACGTCAGCATGACTCTTGTCAGTAAAAGTCTTGTCTTGAACAGGACAATACAGTATTCCACAAACCCCAATAAATATTCTCATTCATATTAACATGTTTAGTATTATTAATATTTTATGTAATTAAAACACATGTAGTGAGAACTATGAAGCTTGATATCATCATTAGAGTCATAGAGTTTCAATTAACAAAATTTGAAGGCAACCTGGTCAAATCATTCACTCAGTGTCTTAATCCTATTAAAGAGAATAAAGTCTATATCAGCTGAAATGGACAAAAAGGACTGGAGCACACTGATAAATTAACATTCTTTGTGGTGCAAACCCCCCCCCCCCCCCCACACACACAGACAAAAATGGTTTGACATTACTGTCTTCATCAGTGTCAAACAGGACAAAGACATAGGCAAATAACATCTAGAAAATCTGAAACAAATGTACTATTCTCATTGGTAAACAGGATTTCAATTCTATTGGTAAATGATCTAGGAAAGGGAGTGAACAAAGTATATGTCCAAAGGCCACGCCCCACAACTTCCTGTGAGGTAGAGCAAACATATATCACTCCCAAAGTTAGTAAGGACAAGTACAAAAAGTGCATATGCATAGACGAGAGGAAACATCACGATTGTGCATGATAAAAGGCAAACACCAAGTATAGAAAGAAGAGTATACATAAAATTCGACACAAAAGTACTATATAATAATCTTGAAAAACCCAAAATAAAGTAAAAACATATGCCAAATTTGACCGCTTAAAGGAAACAGGACAAATTCCTTTCCTCATTAATACGATTTGGCGATGTGTGGAGTTGTGACCCCATCGCTTCTATCTTCGCATTGTAAGGTTGCACGCGATGGAAAGTACAAGAACAGCAAAATCCTCTGGAGCACCAGGCGTGTAGCTCGACTGAGGATGCTATGATATGACATGATTATTACCAGAGGTATCTACTGTGTTTAATGTGTAAATCCAAAATTCTTCTCTACGAAGCAGTGTTGATGATGTCAACCCCTATAGGAGATGGTACATTTTTTTCCAATTCCCCAAAACTTAAGTGACGATACAGAGCCATGTTTTACCTGTGCATAATGGCAGGCAATGACACAATCCATATTATGAGTATGTATAGACATCTTATGTTCAGATATATGAATATTTAAAACCTTTATTGTTTGCCCAACAAAAACAAGACTATAAGGACATTTAAGGATGTAAATAACAAACTGTTACAGTTGATAAATTAATTAATAAAATACCTTTTCCAGTATGTGGTTGTGTGAATTACTTGGTATTGATGAGTAAGAGCATTGAGCACAGTGACGACAACAAAAGAAACTTATAGGTTTACTAGACAACCAGGAGACTGAGCAAGGAATAGATACCTAAGTATATAGATACTCTTAGTATCAGAGTATACTAGTCTGTCTTTGAGATTGCAGCTGCATTTAAAAATAACTAGGGGTGGGGGGGGTGGGGGGGCAGAACTAATATTCTTTACAGAATGATTTCTTTTAAGGACATTTCAGTGTTTAAGGAACACACTTTCCTGGCAGAGGAGAGAAATCTGTAGAAAAGGTGATCGGTGAGGTTGTAAGGACTTTAGAGTTTTTGCCAATAAGGATTCCCGCTCTGTACAACGGGCCCTTAAATAGGCAGAAGAAATAAATGAATCAGAATGACCTCTCTGCTGAAAACTCCTTCATTTCAACAGCTTTACATTGGAACTGGACCTGTGTATAACTGTATCTGTAACCATACTACAGTTCCTTTGCAATCCCAAGAATTGACTAATTGGTATAATATGTTTAGGATGATTACTGTCAACTCTTAAAAGTGTGTTTCTGCTTAAAGGTTTGTGATAAATTGTGGTCTCAATGATATTGTCATTTCCCTTGTAGAGCGTAAGGTCAAGGCAATGCACAAAAGGTATCATGCTGTTCCATTGTAAAGCATATATAACTGGTGGAAACATTGATAAACAGTGGTACCTCAATTTACGAAATTAATCTGTTCCAGAGCTTTTTTCGTAACGTGCATTTTTCGTAAGTTGAACTGCATTTTACATGAAAAACGCGAGATTCGTTCCAAGGTTCCCAATACTACCCCCTAAACCCTTTAAAAATTATAAAAACATACCTTTTAAAGACCTCCTTCTGCTTCAATATCGTACCGATGGTAGACAGGTTTGGCCATATTCCTTTGTGATATCACTTGAGCCCATTTCTTCTTCTCACGTGTGTGTGTGTGTGTGTGTGTGTGTGTGTGTGTGTGCGCGTGCACGCGTATTGACCATGTCTTCTTAGCAGAGTTATAATCTTACAAATGTTTATGGAAGGTTAAAGGCCTGAGTCAAGAAATAAAGCATAAGCAACAGTAACTCTGTCCTTTACACGAAAAGCATCATGGTGGATTCAGCTCTATAACAGGCAATGGGAGGTAGATGCGTCATTCTTCCTAGGCAAAGGGATCCCTGTCCAAAATGGCGTCAGGGGGACCTGTCCAAGATGGCACTTGAGTGAAGGCGACATAATTGACAGCTCAGTTGTTAGCCAATGGGAGGCCAGCAGGGTGGGATGTTTGAACGTCATTGATGGGAGAGCAGCTCGTGCATTGTTTGAATGGCGCATTTTAATGTTTGAATGGTGCGTTTGAATTCTTAAGATGGCGCTTTCGTAACGTGAACTTGTTTTGTATCCTGAGACAAAAATGATAGGAAAATGCTTTTTGTAACCTGCATTTTTTGTTTGGTGAGACTTTCATAAGGTGAGGTACCACTGTACTTCAAAAATCTGATACAAAGAGGTGAGAGAAGAGAGTTATCAGATTTTTTGAAGTACAGTGGTATCAATATCTTCGAAAAATAGGAATTATGAAGTGCATCATGGATTATTTTTTCTTCCCATAGACCCATCATAAGACAAGCATAGGATGAAGCAAAAGCACTGCCCATAGCTGTGCTTCAGGACGGCAAATAGTAAGAATCCAAATATTTGAAAAGTTAATACTAAGAATTATTTAGGACAGTAGGCGAGTGTAGTGGTTAGCACATCCACCTCACAACAAGAAGGTCCTGGGTTTGATTACCAGCATGGGCATTTCTGTGTGTAGTTTACATGTTCTCCCCCTCCTTGTGTAGGTTTACTCTGGGTACTCCGGTTTCTTCCCACAGTCCAAAAACATGCACAGTAGGTTAATTGGCTTTTTCAAATCGCCCCTAGGTGTGAGTGAAAGTGTGAGTGTGAATAGTTGTGTTAGTGTCGGCCCTGCGCGGGCCTGGTGAGCTGTCCAGGGTGTACCCTGCCGTCACCCAGAGTCAGCTGAGATGGGCGCCAGACACGAATGAGGATTAAGCGGTTCAAAAAAATGAATAAATGAACAAATGGATTTCGGATAGTGTGAGTAAAAATTCATTGGGTGGCATAAACCTAGGGATATTTCTTAAAGTAATAGGCGAGACAGTCGAGACAGCATGAGGTACACATTTATACAAACAAGCTCTGTACATCAAACGGCACCAAGACTCTGTTTTTTCCTATTTAAAATCTTTCATGATGGTTATTAAATCAGCAGAGTCACAAAGAAAGAAAGGAAGACTAGAAACAATCTTTTCACAAAAAAAAAGTGACAAAGGTTCAGTGACACCTCCAATACTTTCCCCCAATATGGCTAAGTGGCGGATAAGTTGCAGATTTATGCTTTTTGGGAAGCTATAAAACAGAGAGCACTCAACAAGCAAAAATTAGTGTTGTTTTACGATCCAGCCCCTTTAAAAGCAGAATCAAAGTAATTATGGATAAGATTTTAAAAGTTATACATGGGGTTAGACCAGTGCTTCTCAAATAGTGGGGCGTGCCCCCCTTGGGGGGCGTGATATAATGCTGGGGGGGGGAGGTGTGAAGCCAAGGGGGAGCACTTATGATCCGAGGGAACATGCTTTTCTGTAATTGTGAACGAGAATTAAGTGTGATTGCACCTCCGCTCCACTAGTTGGCAGTGGAGCTCTCATTGTCGCACTATGGTGTAGCGGTTTCTCACATGAGCCAATGATGTGAAGTGCAGTAAACAATGACGTAGAGAAAAAATTGACTACACACAGGCCCCTTTCACGTAGTAATTCGGCTTCAACTTCCGGTTAGAGCAAAACATTGCTTTGGGTACTATTTCACTTGAAAGTTGACATCCTTTGGCATCCTTACACTTGTACTTCATGACACAAAACAACATCAAATTTAATTGGAATATGTTAGGTTGTGCTTTTTTGGTGTCAATATGGTAAATTCTTATCTAATTGTTGCGCTGTTGGCTGTCAAAACTGTGCAGGCGGTCACAAAGAAGTAACTTTTCACCGGTAAGTGTGTTTCAGTTTAACCTTCATTAGGCCGTGGGCTTGAAGCTTAAGTAACATCACTTACCCTGAAATTTATGAATGACTACTTTTTATTATTAGCCCCAATGTAACAAGCATGTATATAACTAGTCTGTTATTGTGTATATCTGTAATCAATACAAAATGTATCATGTTGCTACTGCTCATTTATATGATGTTATATTACATATGTTGCTTAACTGTAAGTGCTTTTGGTTATAAATGTGTAGTGCCGTTTTGTAAATCATCTCTTAAGTTCTGGTGACAGGCTGCAGGTTCTAATTCCGCTTGGGAGCTCTTTGTTCTAACATTAAGTGAATAAAACGAACATACATGCCTCAGATGATTGATTTCTGAACCTGAGAGCGATACTTGTGTGGAATATATTGATAACATTTCCGAGATTGTTCATCCTCTTTTACAAAAAGTGTCCGAAAAATTCCTTGGACGTTTTGGAATATATCAATTGAAATCCCTGCTACACTATAAGACAAGAGAGGTGGGCGTGGCAGTTGACATGTTTGGCATGGGGAATACTGTATTATTAAGGTCTGTACCTCGTATTATGTGTCGATATATCTTCCAAACCTTCAGGGGGGCACAAGCCAGTGTCTCTCCCTCACGGCGGTCCCAAGCCAGGATAAATGCAGAGGGTTTCGTCAGGAAGGGCATCAGGCATAAAACAAATGCCAAATAAAATATGCGAGTCACAACAAAGAATTTCACACTGGATCGGTCGAGGCTCGGGTTAACAACGACTGCCATCAGTGCTGTTAACCAACAGGGTGCTGTTGGAAATTGGACTACTGTTGGCCAAAGACGTCGAAGAAGGAGAGTCAGGAGGCGTGTCCGTAGGCAGAGAGAGAAGAGGAAAGGCAGGAGTCTAGGACTGAGTAGGGACTTTGAATGTTGGAACTATGACAGGAAAAGGTAGAGAGCTGGCTGACATGATGCAGAGGAGGAAGGTGGACATACTATGTGTTCAGGTTACCAGGTGAAAAGGTCGCAAGGCTAGAAGTTTAGGAGAAGGGTTTAAGCTATTTTTTCATGGTGTGGATGGTAAGAGAAATGGAGTAGGAGTCATCTTGAAGGAGGAGTTTGTCAGGAATGTTCTAGAAGTGAAAAGAGTGTCAGACAGAGTGATGAGTCTCAAGTTAGAAATTGAAGGCGTGATGGAACAATGGATGAAGTGATGCAGAGTACCCCCAAAGGTGAAAGAGTGGTCAGACTTCAATGGACATGTTGGTGCAGGCAACAGAGGGGATGAGGAAGTGATGGGCAGGTTTGGTATCCAGGACAGGAACACAGAAGGACAGATGTTGATAGATATTGCAAAAAGGATGGAAATGGTAAATACTTTCTTCCAGAAGAAACAGGAGCATAGGGTGACTTATAAAAGTGGACTTAGTAGCACACAGGTAGACTACATCTTGTGCAGGCGATGTAATTTGAAGGAAGTCAGTGACTGCAAAGCAGTAGTGTTGCCAAACAGCATAGGATGGTGGTGTGCAGGATGACGCTGATGGTGAGGAAGGTGAAGCAGGCGAATGCAGAGCAGAAGAAAAAGTGGTGGAAGCTGAAAAAGGGAGAGGTTTATGTTGTCTTCAAGGAGGAGTTGAAACAGGCTTTGGGTGGTCAGGAAGTGCTTCCAGATGACTGGACAACTACAGCTAACGTGATCAGGGAGACAGGTAGAAGAGTACTTGGTGTGTCATCTGGAAGGAGAGGAGATAAGGAGACTTGGTGGTGGAATGAGGAAGTGCAGGAGTGTGTACAAAGGAAGAGGCTAGCTAAGAAGAAGTGGGACATTAAGAGGACCAAAGGGAGTAAACAGGAGTACAGGGAGACAGCGTAAGGCAAAGGTAGCGGTGTCAATGGCCAAACAGAGGGCGTATGATGACTTATATGCTCGGTTGGAAAGTAAAGAGGGAAAAAATGATTTATACAGGTTGGCACAGCAGAGAAATAGACATGGGAAGGACGTGCAGCAAGTTAGAGTGATTAAGGACAGAGTTCAGTTCCGAGCCTCCCCACGAATCAAGATAATCCAGAAGTTCTGTACCCGGAAGTAAAACCCCATGTATCCCGTCACATGTGCGAATGAGCAGCCGGAAGTAAAATACTATGTATCTATTACATGCGTGAAAATTCTATAGACAGTCTTACTCATTAATACAGTATTAATGTAGTAAAATATAGTAATGATTCAGAAAAACTTATTAATTTTTACTCTTATTTTTATTGATGATAAAATATAAACATTATGCAGCATGTACTGTTTTAAAGCACTTGTTTTAAAGTCTTTTTCAATTATTATTCCAGTACAGTACAGTACAGTACAGTTAATTCTTATCATGTCTGTGCATGAGATTTTATGTTCTGTAGCATATTTAACAAATGATACCAAAAGGATAAACTTTATTACGCTTCATGTCCTTTTACATTGAACTTGGAGTGACGTCTCCAAGATGGCGCTGCCTAGAGGGCAACGTCGCGGAGTTCTCAGAGTCAAATTGTTTCTTTGTTTGTTTTAATTTGTTTTTTGTTTGTTCATGTTTTGCACTATGCTCGTCTATGATTGGTCGACCCTACTGCAGCTATGAGCAGCTTCAGCTTCGGGCAACTAAGCACACAACAACTTCTATCTTGAGCTAATATGCTATGGGAGCTCAATGCTAGCGGTTAGCTAGTGGTTACCAGCTCAGCCCAGGCAGAGTTCTCAGAGGCTTGGTTAGCACTTCCGGCCATACTACTTGAAAACGTTCAGTCCCTGCAAAACAAGATGGACGAGCTTCATGCTCAGATTGCAGCACAGAGGGATCTACAGGACTGTGTTTCTGTGAAACATGGCTTGAGGAGAGTACACCCAATGAGGCGATTGCTCCAGCTGGCTACATGACCTTCATCCCCTGTAATCCTAAGCACTGGAGTTGTCTTTCAGCCCCTTCCTGCCTGGGTTTCTTGTCAGCTGGGGTGCGGCTCGCATTGAGCTGCCTACCATAGCATATTAGCTCTGCTAGCCGCATCCCGGCTAACAAGCCCAGTTGAGCGTGCTTAGTTATACACGCCCAAAGATACTCCGATCTTATAGCTGTAGTAGAGTCAACCGGTCGTAGACGAGCCTAGTGCAAAACATGAACAAACATAAAACTAATTAAAACGAACAACGAAACAATTTGACTCTGAGATTTCCACGACGTCGCCCTCTGGGCATCTTGGAGACGTCACTCCAAGTTCAATGTAAAAGGACATGAAGAGTACTGTAATAAAGTTTATCCTTTTGCTATCGTTTGTTAATCATGCTATAGAACATAAAATCTCACGCATAAACATGACCTTAGGTACTGTACTGGAATAATAATTGAAAAAGATTTTAATCCAACAGTTCAGACAAAAACGTCATTTCTCAGGAGAAAGTCTTATTTCTTCAGAAGAGACATCCAGTGTTTTCTATTGCTTAGCCAGAGAAGACGCATAGTGTTTGCATGGTATCATACAGCTTAACTGGTAATTAAAACACACATAAAAACGAGGCTCATTGACAACTTGTGCGCGAATGAGGACAGCCATTGGCTGAATTTGAATCATGTGCTGCTTGCTCGGCAGTCAACGAATACTCAAACCGTGGGTGCAAAACCGCGAATAGTCCATGGCCTACTGTACGTACTTTGAAGAGCTGATGAATAAGGAAAATGAGAGAGGAAAAAAGGAGAAGAGGTGACCGTTGAGGACCAGGAAGTAGCAAAGATTAGTAAGGGTGAAGTGAGGAGGGCATTGAAGAAGATGAAGAATGGAAAGACAGTTGGTCCTGATGACATACCAGTGGAGGTATGGAAGTGTCTAGGAGAGGTGGCAGTAGATTTCCTGACAAGAACATTCAACAAGGTCTTAGAGAGTGAGATGATGCCAGAGGAATGGAGGAGAATTGTGATGGTGCCCATTTGTAAGAACAAGGGAAACGTGCAGAGTTGTGGCAACGAAAGAGGGATAAAGTTGATGAGCCATATGATGAAGTTATGGGAAAGAATAGTGGAAGCTAGACTAAGGGCAGAGGTCAGCATTTGTGAACAACAGTTTGGTTTCATGCCAAGAAAGAGCACCACAGATGCAATGTTTGCCTTGAGGATGTTAATAGAGAAGTACAGAGAAGGTCAGAAGGAGCTGCATTGTGCCTTTGTGCATCTGGAGAAAGCATATGACAGGGTGCAAAGAGAGGAACTGTGGCATTGCATGAGGAGGTCTGGAGTGGCAGAGAAGTATGTTAGAGTGGTGCAGGACATGTATAAGAGATGTAACACAGTGGTGAGGTGTGCTGTCGATGTGACAGAAGAGTTCAGGGTGGCGGTAGGACTGCATCAAGGGTCAGCTCTGAGCCCCTTCTTGTTTGATATGGTAATGGATAGGCTGACAGATGAGGTGAGACAAGATTCCCCATTAACTATGATGTTTGCAGATGACATTGTGCTCTGTAGTGAAAGCAGAGAACAAGTGTAGGAAAATCTAGAGAGGTGGAGGTATGCCCTGGAAAGGAGGGGAATGAAGGTTAGCCTCAGTAAGACAGAATACATGTGCATGAATGACAAGGACCCAAGAGGAACGATGAGGTTACAGGGCGCAGAGAAAAGGAAGGTGGAGGATTTTAAGTACTTAGGCTCAACAATCCAGAGCAATGGAGAGTGTGGAAAATAGGTGAAGAAGCGTGTGCAGGCAGGTTGGAATGGATGGAGAAAAGTGTATGGTGTGATGTTTAATAGGAGGGTATCGGCAAGAATGAAAGGAAAAGTGTACAAGACGGTGATGAGGCCAGCAATGTTGAATGGTTTAGAAACAGTGGCCCTGGGGAAACGACAGGAGGCAGAGCTGGAGGTAGCAGAGATAAAAATGTTGAGGTTCTCTTTGGGAGGAACGAGGATGGATAGGATCAGGAATGAGCACATCAGAGGGACAGCACATGTAAGATGTTTTGGAGGCAAAATCAGAGAGACTAGATTGAGATGGTTTGGACATGTACAGAGGAGGGATAGTGAGTATATTGGTAGTAGGTACCAGGCACAAGGCCTAGACACCAAAAAGACGATTCATGGATGTGGTGAAGGAGGACATGAAGGTAGTTGGTGTAAGCGAAGAAGATGCAGAGGATAAGGTGAGATGGAGGCAGATGATTCGCTGTGGCGACTCCTAAAGGGAAAAGCTGAAAGGAAAAAAAGTATCTTTCAAACCTTCCTGGGCATGCTGCAAATGTTTAGATTATATTCATGTCTCTATGGATCCAAAACATCCTAAGCATTTTGATTTATTGCATTGTTTTCCATATCAATGTGTGTATGTTTACCATGCTTTTTGCCCTTACCAGTAGTCAGAGCCTATTGACCATAGCAGCATACATAATGTATGCAGAGTGCGCAGTCTAGTATTTCTTCTACGTCATTGACAGTAATCAACACCTCAAAAAACAACACGGGAAAATTTCTAACAGGAACGAAGAGAAAGGTGGAGAGAGACGAAGATATTAAGACATAAATAAGTTGAATGAGTTTAAATAAGGACGTATTTTTTTAATTTATATTTATTTTTTATTGGTGCACTTAAATCGTTTCCATTAGAGATTAAAAAAATGTTCATGTTTTTTTTTTCATTGTAAGATGAACTATATTTCTTTCTTTTTTGTTTTTAATGTTAATAAAGATACAATGTTATGCAGAGGTGTACTAATAACATTGTTATAGACAAATAATACTTATAGTCGTTTGCGGGGCGGTGGGGGAGCATGAAATGTTTTTTTTCTTCCTAGGGGGGCGCTTACAGAAAACAATTGAGAAGCACTGGGTTAGACTCAAGAGATTCATAACATTCTATTTCAGATAACTGACTTCTTATATGAGAGTCATACTGTTAAAAACCATAACCACAACTGATCCACAATTATCAGCTGGCTGAATAACAATATCTCTCCTAGAGTCCAAAGATGTAAGCGCTTTTAAGTCAGAGGCATTTAGCTTTATTTTACCAGTCAGTAAAGACTACTTCAGGAAAATACAATACAACAGACTTTGGCAACTCCCTTTTCTGGATCTTTTACCAATAGAATTGAAATCCTGTTGGACCAAAGAAAGAGTTTCAGATTTTCTATGTTGATTCCCTCCGTTTACTCCTGTTTGACTGATAAAGACACAGTAGTGTCGAAACGTTAGTCTTTTTGTGTTTGCATCATGAAGGCTGTTAATTTTTCAGTGTGCTCCAGCCTCTTTGGTCTATTTCTACTATTGTTGTCCTTGAGCTGTTCAGCACCTGATTCAGCTTATTTTCTGCAGTCAGATGCGCAGTGAACCTTCCTTCCTCTCTCAGCGGATTCTGTAGAAACGCAAAATACACCCTGAAGAGCTCTCCAGTACATCACAGAGCCAGGTTCACATTTAAAAGCCCTTGTCAGTACTGAGACTTCAAGCCAAGACCTTCTTGCTATGAAGAGGACTTGCTGACCAACTACACCACCATACTGCCCTAATTCAAAACAACAAATAACGACATCATATCCAGATTAGCAACCTGGCAGAATACCAGGAAACACATAATTTGATTTTAGTCTTTAGATCAGAGTAACAGCAAAGTAATTTTGGATTGGTCATAGGATGAGATAACAGAAGAAGAGAAGTGAAGTAGAGAAAAATACAAGGACATGGTTAAATATAAAAGTGTTTGCGGGATAAGATAAAAATAAAAAAACAGTATGATTTCAGAACAAAGCCTCACTACTCGACCTCATGAAATAGCAATATTGTACTAGAGAGGAAAGTGACGTTCGTATACTCTCGATTATTGGAAGATGAGATATAATATAAGAACCTTCTGAATTAATTAAACAATTTTTAATCATAATTTTTTTTTTCAGCTTTTTACGAGAAACATCCTTGGTGGGGTATTGGAAGTCTGGTGGTATAGGGTGCTGGATCGTTGATTCTAAGGTTGGGGGTTTGAGTCCCACTGCCCACAGGGTTGTCACTGCCCCCCAATGCAGCTCACTGGGTTATCAAAGGCCAGCCATGTCTCTCACTGTCTATGGTGAGAGGCATGTTAAAGAACCATTGCTGACTTTTGACAAGAGTAGGCTGCAACGCCATCGGCATGTTTCTGTCCCTTGCTAAAGGGTTGGGTCAGGAAGGCCATCCGATGTAAAAACCTATGCCAACTCAAACATGCCGATCATTCTCTGTGACGACCCCTGATAAAGGGAAAAAACTGAAAGGAAATCTCATCCTTGGTATGGCCCAACACCGGTGTCAGGGGGGCTGCACATCTTATCTGGTTCAACCAAACTGGCAGTAATATGTAAAAAGGCAATATGTTTAAAAAATATGAAAATCCTGGACCCTTAGTCAAATTGGCCGAAAAGACCAAATCAGGTATTCAAACGGTCTATGTTTGACCCCTAGGGGGGAAGGGGGGACTTATGCTAAAACTTTTACAAATTATAAACTTATTGTATTATCCTGGAAAAAATAGTCCCATGAATAGATAACAACCTTATAATTACGCATTATGTTACAAGAACAAACTATTTTGTTCTAAATTTCCAGAAAGGCTCCAATTTCACTTAATTTTAGCTCGTTTTAGCCAAAAGGTCATATTTAGCTTTCCTGAAGCTTTCTGGTGAAAAAGAAAAATGTGAACATTCTTGGTTACTCCATTATAGAATTATATAACAGAAGGCTGGATAAAATGTGATTTAACATATTTGTTTTTTAATGACCAAATTTCAAAGTCCTGTATTTTCTAAACTATAATAAATTGAAATCTAATCTTTTGCATATTGGGTAGAGACATACAGACCTATAAAAAAAGCATTACAAATACAAAAAAAAAAAAAAAAAAAAAAAAAAAAAATCAGTCAATTCTGAAGAGGTGACCTGGGGACCCCTTGTTAAGTTGATAATGACTTATTTGCCTAATGAACCATCAAATTAGGGTCTTATATTTATCAAGTTGTTGAATCAGTTAAAGTCAAGTGCCGAATCATTTTCTTGGTGCTATTTTTAGTTTTAATTTCAGTTAATAGCACGTCAACTTGTGAAGACAATATAATTTATGACAGAAAGAGAAGAGCTCTGATTCACAAGGATATCAATGTAGGTAGTTCACCAAACCTCACCTGATCACCCACTGTCCTTAGAAGAAGGGCAAGTAAACCAGGAAGCATTGAATGAAAGAGACATTTAGTTATTATACAGGCCATGCAGAGCAAAACATAAATAGGTCTAAAATAAGTGAAAAGGCTGAGTTGGAAGAACAAGCTGCAATAGAGAAAATTGGTGTAAAAAGTATAAATTATTTAATTAGCTTAGATTATTTTATTTCAGAAATAAAGAATTATTTAATTGCAGAATATGAGCATGAAAAGATCACCATGGGTTTCTCTGTTTTCAGTGACTTGAGTTGCAGGACATCTTGTTTTGAGGTAGTATGGTTATACTCCTTTTGTTCAGGAAACATTTCAAAGGGGCGTTGCGATTTTGATGACTGGCCCTGTCCATTGGCTCCTGTTTCACGCGGACTGGCCGGAAGTCGGGGGCAAACATCACCACGCTGTTTCTTAGTGACATGGGCTTCAGGACCATGAACAGTTTTTACATGTTTACGCAGAGAGCTGGGGTCAGTGTAGCGTTTAGTGCAACCGGGTATCTTGCATACATAGGGTTTCTGAGAAACATTGTAAGAATGAGTGATATTCAAAAAACAAACTTTTATAATAAATTGACCAGTTAAAAAACTAAACCAGGAATTACTTATCGTGTTTTAGGACAGCGTAAACACTATAAAATATGCAGCATATATGTTGAAGAATGATATTTTTTCATATTATTTATCATCTTCAATATTTTAAAACTAAATTATATCTCAATTCTGTCACTGCATAGTTCTATTTACATTTGTGTGAAAAAGCTAAAAAGCCTCGTGTATATACCTCATTGGAGTGTGTCCGATTCTGATGTTTGGCACGGTCTGATGCATTTGAAAAGGCCTTGTTGCAGCCCTCATGCTCACACACATAAGGTTTTTCTCCTGTGTGAGAGCGTAAGTGTGTCTTCAAGTTCTCAAGTCGAGAGTAAGCCTTGGAACAGCCTTCAAACTACACAGGTAAAAAGGCACAGGTAAATCCTCACTCATGCATAATGTGATAAAGTGTTGCTGTGCTACAAATCAGTGCTTTAATCACCACAGTAACAATAAATCCATGACACTTATTCACTCCTCTGTCCCAAAATGCTCATTCATATATCACAGTTATGGACAATGATACTGTAAATACATGTTTTTAACCTTTATTGATAGTCTGAGTACATGTTTTAAACCTTGAATGACACTGAGAGTGCATCTTTTTAATCTTAACTACTACATGGAGTACATGCTATAACTTCAAATGGCACTGTAAGTACCTGTTTTTCACCTTAAGTAATACAGTAAGTTCATGTTAATATCATTGTTTGACACTGTAAGTACGTTATGAACCATGAATGGCACTGTGAATACATGTTAAAAAGGTTGACTGGCACTATAATTACATTTTTTTAACCTTAAATATAATTGTAAGTACATGTTTATTAATACTGACTGATACTGTGAGAACATTTTATAGATCTTGATTGATAAAGATTACATCTTTTTAATCTTGATTGATACTGTGAGTACAGATGCGTCACGACTTATGTTCATCTGGTTTACGTTTTTTCGATTTAACGTTTCTTTTTTCCCAAAAAAAGTCAAATTTTGAGTTTACATGTACCTACGTAGTACGCTGACGTAATGACGCAATGATGCCGCATTCATTGTTTACAAACTACAGACTGAGTGTATGTAGTGTATATATATATATATATATATATATATATATATATATATATATATATATATATATATATTATATATATAAGTTATATAGCGTGTTACCCTTGTGTTAAGACGTTGTCTCTGTGATTTTGTGTTTACACTGTTTTGTGGACTTTTGTAACCCTAAGCAAATATGGTTGGTCAGAAGTGTAAGCCTACTAGTATAGGTGCAAGTCTCTTACACAGAGATGAATTAACTGTCTGCTCAGATCGGCACAATCTAATGCATACTTAGTTAAGCAAAGAGAATGAAAAATGTGAAAAAATGAAAAAATATGAATGAAAACCCGAATGCACAGATTACAGAACAATTACAGATATTTATTATCTTTTAGCAGAATCCTAAGAGTGTATACTTATTTTATATTAATATTCATTAGGACTTGTACTTGTTCTTTGTATGCATCTCTTGAATAAAGTTTACATACTGACTTACACAAAAGAAAGAACTCTCCGCTTTGCTGGGATTTACATCAGTGCAGGCTGTGTTCTAAACAAGTTCAACGGCACCCTTGTGCACTTGAGAGACGGGAAATTTGTATAACCCACAGCAAGTACACTACTTTTGCAAGTACACTACTTTCGGTATTGAGCGCTTCACATATTGTAAGTGTTGATTGGCTGTTTTAAGCTTCATGCTTACCGGTATACATGTAACTCGGTATAAATAAGTGACTTATTTGAAATTAATGTTGATATTATTTGATATATTTGATATTATTTTACAATGTTATGTTCATGATACTTGATTTAGGGGTGTTTTATGAGATATGGTAAAGGTATTTATGGATGTATAACACAGTATGAGCGTCATACGTCACACGTCATATGTCACTGTAACAACTTATGTTCGGCCGTCCGGAACCAATTAAAAACGTAAGTCGGGGAGCGTCTGTGTACATTCTATGTATGCGGATTTTTTCTGTACAATCAGATTTCAGCTTCTATGCGCTACCATGTCAATCTAATCTGCCCAAGACCTTTAGAATCAGCAGTGCTGGCCGAAGTCACTTAAACTATATTAGCAGCGGGAATTTTTCTTTAACCATTATAATTAAATTGAATTGAATTGAATTGATCTATGGCAGGGATGTCAAACTCAGTGGTGGGCTGTCAGGGCCAGCAAAGCCTTCTCTGTTGGCCTAAACACTATCAGAAGCACTGATCTACATTTACACCTTAAATTCTAATATTTGTTCCAACAAATTGTATTCATTTATTTCCAATAGTCTATTCTCAGCATTTCGTAGTGTGTCTCTTGGAAGCATGCTTTCAGTATGTGTATGTGGCTATTAGATTTTTTGTCCAATCAAAATTTAGCTTCTATATGTGCTCTCATGTTAATCTAATTGGCCACGTATACTATATTAGCAATGTGGCTGTTTCTTGAACCAGTCAGATTTCAGATTCGCCTCAGAGTGCCAGCAAGCTGGCCTACAATAACATCAGCAATTTTCTATCCTATGACTGGCCGTTCAGGGAAAACTAAGCTGAATGTTCTGTGGGGATCTGCATATAGTACATTTAAGTTAAGAATTTTTTATGCCTAACAATGGCTGATGAAGCGCGAGAAATTGAATCGGTACTTATTGGACATTCTTCAACATTTTCAAGGCTGACTTTTTTAAAAGCCAGACATTGTAAAGAGAGGTCGAAAAACTAGATGTAAGGGTTACCCTTTTTACATTTGGCTCAATGCCAAGTTTATTGGGAACTTCCATCAGTCAACACCAGTGAAAGTTATGTAATGCTCAGAGTTACTAGCAGAGATGTGCGAAATGCCTTTCTGTCTGCAATTCCATGCCTTATTAAAATGTGTTTTTCTATATTATTGATGGTATGAATAATTGTGATGTGATAGAGGTGTCATTAAGATAGATTAAGTCTGTTGAGTCCCACTGAAGACCAGATACCAAATGCTCAGCCTGCCACTGACTGCCACTGAGTTCATATTATTAATATTGAGAAACAGTGTGAATACTGTACATATCAATGACCTTGATTGATTTTGTAAATACATGTTATTAATCTTGAATGATACTGTTTGACTGACACTGTGAGTACATGTTATTGACCTTTACCGATACTGAGAGAACTTGTTAATAATTTTGATTGATACTGAGTATATTATTAAGCATGACTGATAATGTGAGTACATGTTATTAACCTTTACTGATACTGTGAGTAAACATTATAATGTGTGACTACTACAGTGATTAAATAGTTTTCATTTTGATTGATACTGTAAGGATATATTATTAATCCTTACGAATACTGAGTACATGTTATGATCCTTGACTGACACAGTGTGAGTACGTTATTAATCTTGATGAATTCTACGATAACATGTTAGTAATCTTGCCAGATACTGTAAGTGCATGTTAATTATTTTGTAAATGTGATTAAACATATTTGATACAGTGAGCACATGTGACAAAGTGTGATTGATACTGCGATTAGGTCTAACAGATACTATGAAGACATGAAATTAAGGGTGATTGATACTATGAGTGCATGTTATTACCCTTGACTGATATGGATTACATGTTTTTAATTTTGGTTGATACTGTAAGAATATACTATTAACCTTGACTGATTCTGTGAGGACATATTATC
Source organism: Plotosus lineatus (assembly GCA_024760905.1). NCBI lineage: Eukaryota > Metazoa > Chordata > Actinopteri > Siluriformes > Plotosidae > Plotosus > Plotosus lineatus. The sequence goes on from CM045739.1 coordinate 17,142,395, forward strand.
ACCTTGAATGGCACTGTAAGTACATGTTATTAATCTTGACAAATTCTGTCATTATATGTCATTAATCTTACCAGATACTTTAGTACTTGTTAAGGATCTTGACAGATATTGTGAGTATATATTACCACCTTTGACTAATATTGTGAGTGTGTTATTAATCTTGACTGATACTATGAGTACATTATTAACCTTGATTGACTTTGTGAGTACATATGATTAACCTTGCTGATAACGTTAATACATGGTGTTACTCTTGGCTGATATTCTGAGAACATCTTATTGATTTTTACTGATATTGTAAATCTCTGTTATTAGGCATGATCGATGCTTTAAGTATATGTCATTAGCCTTGACTGACACTGAGTACAGAGATCCCTCACATTTCGCGATTAATTGGGACCGAGATCCCCACGCGACCACCGAAATCCGCGAAGTAGGATCACCCCCCCCAAACCACACTGCATAAGATGTAAATAAAATATAAATACACACACATACAAATGCGTGTACATGCACGCATGCAGATGCGCGAGAACACACTCAGATGAGCACCTCAGAACAATATAACTAGTTTTGATGGAAGGTTTTGGGTTGTTTTTTGTTGGTTTAGGGTTTTTTTTTTTTGCATAATTCACCTTGTTTTTTGAGGCATTTTCCTTAACTTTCCCCCATTTTTTCTGAATCTCCTTATTTTTTAATTCAATGAACATTAAAAAAAAATGCAATGTACTGAAGCCGCATGAATTGAAGCATGAAGTAGCGAGGGATCCCTGAGGAAGGTGGACATATTGTATGTTCAGGAGACCAGGTGGAAAGGTAGCAAGGCTACAAGCTTAGGAGCAGGGTTTAAGCTGTTTTATCATGGTGTGGATGGGAAGAGAAATGGAGTAGGAGTCATCTTGAAGGAGGGGTTTGTCAGGAATGTTCTAGTAGTGAAAAGAGTGTCAGACAGAGTGATGAGTCTCAAGTTATAAATTGAAGGCATGATGTTCAATGTTGTTAGTGCTTATGCCCCACAGGCAGGATGTAAGCTAGAAAAAAAGGAGAGATTCTGGAGTGAGTTAGATGAAGTGATGCAGAGTACCCTCAGGGGTGAAAGAGTGGTCATTGGTGCAGACTTTAATGGACATGTTGGTGCAGGAAACAGAGGGTATGAGGAAGTGATGGGCAGGTTTGGTGTCCAGGACAGGAACACAGAAGGACAGATGTTGATAGATTTTGCGAAAAGGATGGAAATGGCTGTGGTGAATACTTTCTTCCAGAAGAAACAGGAGCATAGGGTGACTTATGAAAGCGGAGGTAGGAGCACACAGGTAGACTACATCTTGTGTAGGCGATGTAATTTGAAGGAAGTCAGTGACTGCAAAGTAGTAGTGGGTGAGAGTGTTGCCAAACAACATAGGATGGTGGTGTGCAGGATGACGCTGATGGTGAAGAAGGTGAAAAAGGCAAAGGCAGAGCAGAAGACAAAGTGGTGGAAGCTGATAAAGGAAGCATGTCGTGTTGTCTTAAAGGAGGAAATTAAAACAGGCTTTGGGTAGTCAGGAAGTGCTTCCAGATGACTGGACAACCACAACCAATGTGATCATGGAGACAGGTGGGAGAATACTTGGTGTGTCCTCTGGAAGGAAAGTAGATAAGGAGACTTGGTGGTGGAATGAGGAAGTGCAGGAGTGTGTACAAAAGAAGAGGTTAGCTAAGAAGAAGTGGGACATAGAGAGGACTGAATAGTGTAAACAGGAGTGCAGGGAGACACAGCTTAAGGTGAAGGTAGCTGTGTCAAAGGCCAAACAGAGGGCATATGATAGATATATAAATAGAGATGGGAAGGATGTGCAGCAAGCTAGAGTGAGAAAGGACAGAGAGGGAAATGTATTGACTTATGACAGAAGTGTGCTGGGAAGATGGAAAGAGTACTTTGAAGAGCTGATGAATGAGGAAAATGAGAGAGGAAAAAGAGTAGAAGGGGTGACCGTTGAGGACCAGGAAGTAGTAAAGATTAGTCAGGGTGACGTGAGGAGGGCATTGAAGAGGATGAAGAATGGAAAGGCAGTTGGTACTTATGACAAACCTGTTGAGGTATGGAAGTGTCTAGGGGAGGTAGCAGTAGATTTTCTGACAAGAATATTCAACAAGGTCTTAGAAAGTGAGCAGATGCTGGAGGAATGGAGGAGAAATGTGCTGCTGCCCATTTTTAAGAACAAAGGAGACGTGTAGAGTTGCAGCTACAGAGGGATAAAGTTGATGAGCGATACGATGAAGTTATGGGAAAGAATAGTGGAAGCTAGACTAAGGACAGAGGTCAGCATTTGTGAACAACAGTTTGGTTTCATGCCAAGAAAGAGCACCACAAATGCAGTGTTTGCCTTGAGGATGTTAATAGAGAAGTACAGAGAAGGTCAGAGGGAGCTGCATTGTGCCCTTGTGGATCTGGAGAAAGCATATGACAGGATGCTGAGAGAAGAACTGTGGTATTGCATGAGGACGTCTGGAGTGGCAGAGAAGTATGTTAGAGTGGTGCAGGACATGTATGAGAGATGTAAGACAGTGGTGAGGTGTGCTGTCGGTGTGACAGAAGAGTTCAAGGTGGAGGTGGGACTGCATCAAGGGTCAGCTCTCAGCCCCTTCTTGTTTGCAATGGTGATGGACAGGCTGACAGACAAGGTTAGAAGGGAATCTCCATGGACTATCATGTTTGCAGATGACATTGTGATCTGTAGTGAGAGCAGAGAACAAGTGGAAGAAAATCTAGAGAGGTGGAGGTATGAAAGGAGTGGAATGAAGGTTAGCCTCAGTAAGACAGAATACATGTGTGTGAACGAGAAGGACCCAAGAGGAACGGTGAGGTTACGGGTGCAGAGATAAAGAAGGTGGAGGATTTTAAGTACTTAGGCTCAACAATCCAGAGCAATGGAGAGTGTGGAAAAGAGGTGAAGAAGCGTGTGCAGGCAGGTTGGAATGGTTGGAGAAAAGTATCCAGTGTGATGTGTGACAGGAGAGTACTGGCAAGAATGAAGGGAAAAGTGTAGAATACGGTGATGAGGCCAGCGATGCTGTATGGTTTCGAAACAGTGGCCCTGGGGAAAAGACAGGAGGCAGAGTTGGAGGTAGCAGAGATAAAAATGTTGAGTTTCTCTTAACAGAAGTTGAGAAGGGAGTAACAAGGATGGATAGGATCAGGAATGAGTACATCAGAGGGACAGCACATGTAAGATGTTTTGGAGACAAAGTCGGAGAGGCTAGATTGAGATGGTTTGGACACGCACAGAGGAGGGATAGTGAATATATTTGTAGTAGGATGCTGAGGTTGGGACTACCAGGCAGAAGGCCCAGAGGAAGACCAAGGCAGATCATTTGCTGTGGTGACCCCTGAAGGGAACAGCCAAAAGGAAAAGAAGAAGAAGAAGAAGACTGTAAGTACATGTTATTGATCTTGGATGATACTGTGAGTGTGAGTAATTAATTCTGACTGACACTGTGAGTACATGTTATTAAACTTGCTTTACACTGAATGTGTGAGCATGTTATTTATTTTAACTGATAATGTGAGTACATGTTATTACCCTTCACTGCTACTGAGTACACCTTGACAAAGACTATGAGTACCCTATTAACATTGACTATTTAGGTATAAATACATGCTATTAATCTTGATGAATACTGTGAGTTTATGTTTCATATGTCTGACACTGTGACCACATGTTATTAAACGTAACTGATCCATTGAGTATATGTAATTAACCTTGACTTCTTCTGTGAGTACACATTTACATTTTTACCATTTGGGAGACACTCTCATCCAGAGCGACTTACAACTTATTTTTGTACAACTGAGACATTGAAGGTTAAGGGCCATACTCAAGGGCCCAACAGTGGTGATAGTGGGGATTTAACCGCTGACCTATGGATTAGTAACCCATTACCTTATCCACTAAGCCACCACTGGTCTACACAGTTATTACCTAGTATAGGTTATTAATCCTGACTAATACTGTGAATAGATGTTATTAACCTTGACTGATACTGTGAGCACATGTCAGTGATCTTGCCTGATACTAAAAGATATGTTATTAACCTTAACTGACATCTCTGAATACATCTTATTAATTCTAATTGATTCTGTGAGTGGGCAGTGGTGGCCTGGTGGTACGGTGCGTGATTACTGATCTTAATGTCCCCATTTCGCTGGAGCTCATGGATTACCTTCAGAACCAGTGTGGATTGCAAAGGAAGACCATCGGATAATTCAGGGAACGTTGACGGAAAGCAAGAAACACTCGAGGAATGACTACGGCACTACTCCATTTTAGAAGGAAGACCTTTGGAATGATTGTGGAACACGTGGAATGAAAGTGGAATGTTTACGTTCAACACAGAATCAGTATGTCAATATGTTTATAATTTACAAATATGTTTATAATTTATAATATGTTTATAATGTACAATAAATTTAAAATTTAACATATGTTTGTAATTTACAATATGTCTACAATGTACTCTACGTTTATAATTTACAAGATGTTTATGAAGTACTCTCTGTAATGCACGATAAATTTTAAATTTAACCTATGTTTGTAATTTACAATATGTTTATAATTTACAATATGTTTATAATTTATGTTTATAATTTACCATATCTTTCTAATGTACAATATGTTTACAATTTACAATCAATTTAAAATTTAACATATATTAATATGTTTAATATCATAATGTCAATATGTTCCTTTTATTTGCACATTCAATAAATCATTCCAGACTAAAACCATGCACACAAGTCAAAACCACAGTGTTTATCACATAAAAACTTTATTACATGAACAGGAAAACAGAAAAAATAAAGTGAATGAACTGGAATAATTTAATAAATTGAAAAAAAAACAAAAACAAAAGTCTCACGGGTCACATGTGGAGTTTGAGTCCTCTAAGTCATCACAACATTGCCTGAGCACAATGGAAAGGTTGAAAATGCTGGGCTCACTTCCATTTGTCTCTCTAGCCGCAGGGGTGGTTTCAGGCATTGATGTGCATGTAACTGGAGGGCAACTGACTGGTCTGTTGGGTTGTGGTTGCTGCACTCCTGCAGATGACGTTGATTGCTGTGGGCACGGTGGTGTTGCCCACCTCGCGTATTGAGGTCCCCAAACAGGCATGGGTGGACCCGACCGCTGCACGGTCCACGACGTCGGTGGCGACGGCCAGTAATGCTGCTGTTGCCACCGGTGGTGCAGAGGTGGTGGTCGAGCTGCTGGTGGTGTTGCTGCGAATGCTGCTGAGGAGACTGGAGATGCTGCGACTGCTGCTGCGTAGGTAGTGGTTGTTCCTGCGGCTGCATCTCCAAGGCTTCAGCTCTGTCCAAGCATTCGTTCAGCAGTTCTTGGATTTTCAATTTGGCATGCCTGTAGAAAGGTTTAGGTAGATTATGCAGCACAGCTGCCGCCTAACTGGTGAAACTCACCCTCTCGGACTCATTGGACATCCCTACCTCCCTTCTCTGGTTCACGAGCTGTTTGGCTACTGCGAGAATCCGGTCAGCTGTATCATCAAGGCTACACGTTGGAGCTCCAGACTTTGCCAAGGTGGACCTGGATGCTGTGGTGGCAGGCGTTGCATCGAGGGGGCTGACGGGTGTTGCCTTTTCTGCCAGCTGGAGGTCGATATGTCCACAGTCCTGTGACCCCTCCGGCGTTCATGACAGTGGAGGTTCTCCAGTGGTGGTGAGCGTGGAACCGCCGGAGCCAGCTGTAGCAGCAATCTTTGCCTTGAGAGAGACCACATTCCTCCGCTGTACCTCGACAATGTGTAGACATAGGAAGCCAAAGCTGTTGTATATACACTGGTCCGCATACATATCCGCAAACGTTTCGCATATATTCCACAAACGTTCCGCTTTGTTCCATGTACTGTCTATGGTAATTACGCAGTGTTTCTCTATTGTTCCATATGTATTCCGCGCCTTCTGTGAGTATTCCGTAGGGATTCGTAGATAAACGCAAATGTTCCGTGGCCGCTTTTGACCATCCGGAAGAGGGGGGAAGGCTTGCGAAACAGTCACGGAACACTTGCGGTATAAAAGGAAAGATCACGGACTGTTTGCGGAAATGACGGAATGTTTGTGGAAGGACTACAGAACCAAAGGAAAAAATTTCAGAAAATTTTTCCATGAACGTGCTTTTGAACATGTTCAAAAGCACATTCTCGGAAGATTTTGGTCTGCCGGAAGCGGAGGAACACATTCCGAATCATACGGAAGGACACGGAAGATGAGGGAACGACTTAGGAATGTTGGAAGATGACTACATTTTTGCTTCCGCAAGTCTGCTGTGCTCCAGTGAAATGGGGTATAAGGTCTATGGCCATTGACCAAAAAAACATTGCTGGCTAAAGAGTATGCTGCATAGCTGTCAGCATGCTTCTGCCCTGTAATGGACTGGTGAGCTGCCTAGGGTGTACTCTACCCACGTCCACAGTCAGGTGAGGTGGGCGCCAGCCTACCTTCAACTCTAATTATGATTAACCGGTTCAGAAAAAGAATGAATGATACTGTAAGTACATAGTATTAATCTAGATTGATACTTTGAGTCGCATATTATTACCCTTTATTGACACTGTGAATACATGACTTTAACCTTAACTGATACTGTGAGTACATATTACTGACCTTGACTAACATCGAGAGTGTATGATTTTTACTTTGACTGCCACTATAGGTACAAGTTAATAATCTTGACTGACACTGTGAGTGCATATTATTAACCATGACATATGACTACATATTAATCTTGATGGATTCTGTGAAATATTATTAATCTTGACTAACACTATGAGTAAATGTGAATAGTCTCGATAGATACCGTGAGTACATATTACTTACCTTGACTGATGCTGTGAATTCGTGTTATCAACCTTTACTGATACTGTGCAAACATATTAACATTTACTGATACTGGGGATACATATAATTTACCTTGACTGAAACTGGGAGTATATATTTTCAATCTTAACTAATACTGTAAGTGATTGGTTTTAACATTAATGAATCCTATGAATACATGATAATAATCTTGAACAATGCTGTGAGTGAATGCTATTAATCCTGACTGACATGAAGTACATGTTATCAACCTTGACTGACATTGTGAATACATTATTAACCTTAACTTTATTAACCTTATTAACCTTAAGTAACAATGTTAGTACATGGTATTAATCTTTACTGGTAATTCGTGAGCATTATTGATCTTGACTTATACTGTAAGTAAATGTGATTAAGTGCAATTGATACTACGAGGGCATGTGATTAGGTGTGGTTAATACTGCAGGTACATGTTGTTAGACGTGACTGCTCCTGTGAGTACATGTAATTACTATTGACTGATACTAAGTACATATTTTTAAACTCGATTAATATTGTAAGTATATATTATTAAACTAGACTGTTACTGTGAGTACATGTTATTTACCTTCACGTATACCGTGAGTACAAGTTATTAAGCATGACTGATACTGTGAATACATGTTGTTAACTTTCACTGATACCCTGAGTGCATGTCATTAATCTTGACTGATACTATGGTACATGTTATTAACCTTAAACGATACCCATGAGTAAATGTTAATAAATGCAACTGCTACTGTGAGTACATGGTAATAATCTTGACTGATACTGTGAATGTATTTATGTTAACCTTGACTAACATTGAAATACATATCATATCAAGTTTGCCAATTTGAGTACACTGTGTCCATTGACACTGTGAGTATGTTCTTCAACTTGATTAATATTGTGAGTACATGTTATTAACCTTTACTGGAAATCTGAGTACACAGATAAGGATATGGTCTTTATTTATATGCTTTGTGAAAGATAAAAAGGTGAACCTTGACTGACACTGTGTGTACATGTATCACTTATCACATCACATCACATGTATCACATATCACATGTATCACTGTATGTACATGTATTCACTGACACTGTGGGTAAACGTTTCTTCATAAACTTTAGAAGTGTTTCATATACGCAGCATAATATGGTGTGTGACATCCTTTCTCACCGTACACTTGTGTGGTTTCTCGCCTGTGTGCCTGCGCATATGTACCACCAGCATGTACTGGGCCTTGAAGGGCTTTTGTTCCCGAGAACACTCCTCCCATCGACACACAAACTCCTTCTTCTCACCATGGATATGGTCATTATTTATATGCTTTGTGAAAGATAAAAAGGTTAAAGGTCAATGTTGAGAGCACAGAAGCAGTTGTCACCATAGTGGATAATATAACAGTAAACAAACAAACAAACAAACAACCCCCAACATATTATTATTATTATTATTATTAATAATAATAATAATAATAATAACAACAACAACAACAATAATAACGATAGTAATAATAATAATAATAATAATAATAATAATAATAATAATAATAATAATAAAACAAATATAAATATAAAAAGCCTTTTTTATTTTTTAGATTTTTAGCAAAAAATAGTTGGCATAGTTGGAAAAAATTGTCTAATAAAATAGGGCTTCACTTACTTCCTATATTTAAACTTGAATGAAAATGTAAAAAAAAAAAAATAATAATTGAAGCCTTTGCGTCCAGTTATTTTTCCAAATTGCAGAAGGTTCAGCTCTTCTTCTTTAAATCTTATATTTAAAGTTTGCTTGTTTCTTGGCAGAGGAAGAAAAAACTACATTAGAATAATAATAAAAATAAATAAATAAAAAGTTTTTGAAAACCACAGAAAGTAACTGAAGAAGCCTTGATGAAAAATGCAACAATGTCATTGTGTTGCTGACAGAAGAGATATGAAACTAATTATAAAGGGTTATTTAGTTGAACTTGTTCTAATACTTTCGGAAGGCACTATCTCTCTGTAAACCACAAAGATCAGTTCTGATAATACGTGATGACAAAACTCAGATTTCTAAACACTTACTTTCTTTCTTCCACCTCTAATTCCTTTGTTAATTGTTCTGTAGGGCTGTGAAGTCAAAACTTCAGCAATTTAATTTTCTCCCGAATTATAATTGGGCTTTTCAACTTTTCCACCACTTTCAACAAATTCCTGTATCATTATTCACTCTCTTCATTTTTTCCTGTTCTTCTTCTCTCTGGAACAAGTCACCTTTGTGGTTTTGGGCTGTCGATCAGCATGGCACCTCTGCTTGGCTCCTTCTCATTTATATGTAACACACTATTTGTCAGGCCTTCAGTACCCGATCATGCACATACTCATGCCAAGCAACTCAATAACTAGTCATTATGAGACACTTCCACACAGTGGGACCATCACTGAATGAACTTAAGCCATGTGCAGCCACAAGTCATCCATGTCTCAGAAGTTATTGCCAGAGACAAAAGCAGTACCCTGATTATTAGTAACCTTAAAGCAGGAGTTAAAGCAAGAGATATGTATACACTTACATGCACGCACGCACACACACACACACACACACATTATATATATATATATATATATATATATATATATATATATATATATATATATATATATATATATGAGAGAGAGAGAGAGAATGTGGGAACTGATTCTTCTTTCACATTCAAAGTAGGACAGGGGACAGAGGAAAGTGACAGTGAAAAGGCAAAAAAAAAAAATCGAGAATTCAGAAACACTGAGTGAAAGCTGCTGGTATAGACAGGTAGAGGGGAGGGAGGGGGGAGGTGGGCAGAGACAGAGAACCTCATCCTGTATTCTTCTTCATGATATGAAGGCGAGCGGCATTGCTAGCTTCCCTGTCATCTTTCTTCCATCTGCTCAAACTTTCTCCAAGTTTGGATAGCAATGGAGGAGTGTGATATTGGTTATTTTTGTGTGAGAAAGAATGACTGTGAGGTGGTGGACTGTCATTCAAATCTGACCCCTGTTTCACACCCTTGCCCTCATTCTGTTTCCTGGCTTTCTTATATCTTTACAAACATCAGATACAAATAAAACTTTACCATACTAATGCTGAAAACCCAGAGACATAAATTATACTTAAAAGATTTAAAGAGGACCAAAGTATTACAGTAGATCTATAATAATGTATAAATGGGACAGTGGTGGTCTAGTGGTATAGGGTGCTGAATCGTTGATCCAAAGGTTGGGGGTTCGAGTCCCACTCTCCACAAGGTTGTCACTGTCCCCCCCAGTGCGGCTAACTGGGTTATCAAAGGCGGGCCATGTCTCTCACTGTCTATGGTGAGAGGCATGTAAAAGAACCATTGCTGACTTTCGTAAAGAGTAGGCTGCAAAGTCGTCAGCGTGTTTCTGTCCCTTGCTAAAAAGGGTTGTGACAGGAAGGGCATCCGACGTAAAACCCTCTGCCAAATCAAATGTGCGAATCACATGATTCGCTGTGGCGACTCCCGAGTAAAAGGGAAAAAGCCGAAAGGAAGACAGACAGACTATAATAATGTATAAACCAAAAGAATCTGAAAAGAATCAAGGAGAGAGAAAGATAAGGTGAGATCCTAAACACTTTTATTGGAAAGGTACTTCATGTATATAGGCCTGCTTTGGTTTCCAGGAGAATTTGACATCAGAGATTATGCAAATCAGCTTTTTTTTCCCTGGACAATCTTAAGCACTGACACAGTTTACTAGATTTAACACAAGAGGATTTACATTCATTAAAATTAACAAAATGAGCCATAGATTTTTATGCAATCTGCTAAAACCTTCTCATTCACTCAAAATTTTCTATCTCAAACTTTTTGCGACATTTTAAATGGATTACATTTATTTGGCTTTAATTTATATTACTTGACTGTAGGCAAGATTTGTTTATAACTGAAGATCATGCCATGGTTATCTGGTGTAGGCATCACTACCAAAAAACCCCCAGTTGTTCACAAATATGGGCATGACATAGATCGTCCTGGAAACTTCAGGCATGGACATGGCATTAAAGACTGTGTCAATAGGCTCAGAAGAGTGCAACTGTCAAAATTACCATCACACACACACGCACACACACACACACTCAATGTATTACTATTACAAGGTTTAAAACATGCTACTTAATGGTATATGGTTTGTTTTAACTTCAAGACTTAATATTTATTTAAAATTTTACACAACATACAATGACTGGTGAATTTTAATAGATGAACCAGGATCTAAATGTAACTTCTGAAACCCGCAATGGGTTAGAACACTGCAGAAATATCAGTGTGTCAATCATGGGCGTCTGTACATTTATTCATATGAGGGTTTGGATAGAGTGTTATCTCAGAGTGTTAGACTATCCCAAAAATATGCATGCTCCACAGTTCAAAAAGGTGGGGCCGGAAGTGTAGTGGTTTGGGTGCTGCACTCATGATCGGGAGGTTGTGAGTTCGAATCCCACTGAGACCCTCACTGTGCTAAGACCCCTGGGCAAGGTCTCAACCACAAGTGTGCCTCTGTTCACCCAGCAGTATAAATGGGTACCAGTAAAAATATACTGGGAAGGTAACCTGCGATGGACTAGCGTCCCATCCAGGGGGAGTTGAACTCCTGGTCGCTTCACGCTATGGAAACCGGGGATAAGCACCGGCCTGATGAACCACGAGGCTCGGGTGTAAAAATTCCATGTTTAAATTGGCCTTTGGCCATGCACACTGTACAAATACATAATTATTTTATGTTTTACTTGAATGCATTTAGACTGTTTTGCTAAATCTCAGAGATCTGGTTGTGGTTTGCGTGCAGCTTCAGATTTATCTTATGTTTAGTTTTATCGGCCTGAATATTGCTGATTGCACGCTGATATATATATATATATATATATATATATATATATATATATATATATCTATATATATATATATATATATTTCTTTGTGAATGAATCACTCAACCGCATGCCACGAGCCTGCTTCTTCTTTTAACTCGCACCGGAAATGACATGCGAGCGTGTGTGTGTGTGTGTGTGTGTGTGTGTGTGTGTGTGTGCGCGCGCCTGTGTTGACCATGTCTTCTTAGCAGAGTTATAAGTTTACAAATGTTTATGGAAGGTTAAAAGCCCGAGTCAAAAAATAAAGTTGCAATGATCTAAAAAAACTCATGAAACAACAGTAACTCTGTCCTTTACACGAAAAGCATTATGGAAGATGCAGCTACATAATAGCCAATAGGAGGGAGCTGCATCATCCCTCCTAGACAATGGGAGGCCAGCGGGCGGGATGTTGGGAGATAGCCAATGGGAGGGAGCTGCGTCATCCCTTCTAGCCAATGGGAGGTCAGCGGGGCAGGATGTTGGAAGATCGTCAATGGGAGAGCAGCTTGTGCATTGTTTGAATGACGCGTACTGATGTTTGAATGGCGCGTTTGAATGTTTGAATGGCGCGTTTGAATGTTTGAATGGTGTGTTTGGCACATTTTGTAAGGAGAACTTATTTCACAAACAGAGACAAAAAATTTTGGAAAATGTTTTCCGTAACCTGGATTTTTCGTTTGCTGGAACTATGAGGTACCACTGTACATGTGTTTTATCATTCTTGAACAAACTATCTGATTTTATCTCAAGCTGGAAGTGCGGACTTATTTTTTGTTTTTAATTTAAATTAAAATTTATAGTGAAACTTTGTACAAGTGATAACAATATTTAATTTGTGAATAATTAATTATTAAAAGTGATAAAATATTTAATGTTTCACTTGATGTAGTGTTGTTTGCATTTTAAGTCCTAAGATTTTTGCTATAAATACCAGGATGTATTTTACTTTAAACTTTGTCAGTTATGTGCAATATGATACTTCAGATAGTTAGTAACATTTTGTAAAGCAATATATTATTTTATAATACCTTTCAGGGTTGAAAGATTTCTTGGGTCATTAAATAAAGTATATTTTGCTGGTGTAAATCTTTTTTTGTTTATTTTAAATTAATATTACTTCAATTATAATTTTGTGGATTAGTTGCTTGCCCGTGCAAGTACATTTGCCAAAATGGCTTATTCACAAGTCTCAAGAATTCAAACAGCACAGAAGCTCAGCACTTAATTTAACTTGTTGCCATCATGAAAATACTATTTCTACATGCCTATTCCAGAAGCAGTTGACTTATAGTAAATCCCATGAAAAATTACATAATTTATAGTAATTCCTAAATATTTTATTGTGCCATTTACAGTAACTCCCAGATACCATAACATTTACAATATTTTATTGTGTAAAATTGTAGTAAATTTATCGATTTTATCTAGAGTAACCAGTGATCTGGCAACAGGAATTGATAAATACAGGGATCCCTCACTTTCCGCGGTTAATTGGGATTTATTTATATATGTATATATTGTGTGTGTGTGTGTGTGTATATATACAAATTCATCATCATCATCATCTTCTTCCGCTTAGTCCAGGGTCGGGTCGCGGGGGCAGCAACCTCAGCAAAGAGGTCCAGATGTCCCTCTCCCGAGCCACTTCCTCCAACTCTCCGAGGCGGTCCCAGACAAGCCGAGAGACATAGTCCCTCCAGCGTGTTCTAGGTCGACCCCGGGGTCTCTTCCCGGTTGGACATGCCCGAAACACCACACCAGGGAGGCGTCCGGGGGGCATTCTGACCAGATGCCCAAGCCACCTCAACTGGCCCCTCTCAATGCGGAGGAGCAGCGGATCTACTCCAAGCTCTCCCCGGATGGCGGAGATTCTCACCTTATGCCCATGTAGCCTGGCCGGGCCTAGCCCGAAAAGGAGACATGGGTCAGCACTCCCATGGACCCACCACCCGTGGGAGGAGTTTTAGGGGTCGGGTGCAGTGTGAGTTGGGTGGCAGCCAAAGGCATGGGTTCTGTCGGACCGATCCTCGGCTACTTACTATATACAAATTATGTGTAAATAATATCAACGTAATTGAAGTACAAGTACAAATTGAAATGGAATAAAATCTACAGAAAAATAGATCATAGATATAAGTATGCAATGTGATTAAACATTATCCTGAGGTACACTTAATACTAGGCTTTGGCAGAGGGGGGCGTGGCTGTGCAGATGCTTACACACAGATGCAACAATGTATCCAGTTTGGATGGGAATTTTTTTTTTTTTTTTTTTTTTTTTGCACAATTGGCCTTGTTTTTGTGACATTTTCGTGTAGCCTGTTTCAGTTGCTCCTGTCCTTCCTGAAACTCTATTTTTCTTGCTTACATTAACTTTTTTCTTGTACGGGGATCCCTCACTTTCTGTAGTTAATTGGGACCGAGACCCCCCCCCATTACTGTTGAATTCTGCGAAGTAGGATCGACCCCCCCCGACTGACATAATACGTACATGAATATTTGTATATGATATCAATAAATACGTACTGAACGCTATAAATGCTTATAATTACAATTAAACATTCTTAAATAATGTATAAGATGTAAATAAGATATAAATACATACACATACATTTTTATATGAGGTGCGAATCTGAGTGTGTGCATGCATCTCAGCCACACAGATGCAAGTGCACACACTCAGATGCGCATCTCACATAAAAATGGAAGTAATTTTGATGGGTGACTTTGGGTTGTTTTTGGTTTTTGTTTTGTTTTTTTTTTTGGTTTTTTTTTTTGTATAATTTACCTTTATTGTGGCATTTTCCTTAACTTTCCCCCACTATTCTTTCTTAATTTCTTTCTTTTTTAATTCGATGAATATTTAAAAAAAAACTGCGATGCACTGAAGCAGCATAAATTGAAACGTGAAGTAGTGAGGGATCCCTGTACTTATTATCTTATTGTTTAGAAGTAGCTGCAGTCTCAATATGTGTATCGATTGAGTGTTTTTATAGCTGTGGAGCTTTAACTTTCATGGACTAGAGCACAACAAAAACAGGCACACTTTGTTTACTCCAGGGATCAGCTGATTGCCCTGAAGCTATACCCAAAGAATTATCAGCTGAAATCTGGAAATCTAAAAAAAAAAAAAAAACACACACTGTGGATGCAGACGGGGAGGACAGAAGAAAATAGAAGGCGGCGGCGAGCCTGCAGAGGCTTACAGAGAGGAAAAAGTACAAGCTGTGTCTCCCATCTATTCAAATGAAGAACGTGAGGTCTCTGGCAAATAAAATGGATGAGCTGACAGCATTAGCCAGAGTCAGAGGAAATATAAAGAATCTAGTTTCATATGCTTTACAGAGTCATGGCCGCATCAGGATATTCCTGATGACAATGTATCCATCGTGGACTTCCACACTGTTTGGGTCAACAGAGACTGCACTGAGAATGGTAAGCAGAAAATAGGGTGCTTGCTGTTCTTGCCAATAACTGGTGGTGAAACCAGTATATTACCGTCAAAGAGCAGAGTTGTAGATCAAATATTGAACTGTGTGCTGTTAGATTCAGACAATATTATTTGCCAAGGGAATTTCCTCATGTTATGTTAATGCCTGTTCATGTTCTTCCTTCTGCCAACCAAACAGCTGCAGGTAACACTGTTTATGTTACTATAGCCTGGCTATGGACTCAGCACCTGAGTGCTTCCAATATAATCTCAAGTGACTTCAACCATGTCAACATGGACAATACATGGCTAAACTTTGTGCATTATGTGCACGGTCTCAACAGAGAGGAGAGATCTTTAGATTGGCTGTATGCAAACACTAAGAATGCTGATTGTTCCTCCCCCTCCCTCCACTGGGGAAATCAGACCACAGCACAATTTATCCATCTTCATGTTATGTGCATGTTGTGAATATGCAGCCTGGGACTACAAGGACTATTAGGGGATGGTCGGAGGAAGCCATAGAGGGGAGTAGCTACAGTTCTTCTTTGAAGTAACAGGCTGGCAGGCACTCTATAAGCCCCACAGTGAGGACATCGATGGGCTTACTGAGTGTATTTCACACAACTTAAATTTCTGCACCATTGCCACTGTCCCAGCTCATAGGGTGTTTTGTTACCCAAATAGCAAGCAGTGGGTGACCAAAGACATCAAATCCTTCCTTTATGACAAGAAAAGGGCATTTAGAGCTGACAACAGAAAGAAGGTGCGAATGATCCAAAGGTCACTGAGAGTCCAGATCAGAGAGGCTAAGAACATTTACAGGAGAAACCTGGAGTGGAAACTCCAACATAACAACACAAGATAGGTTTAGAGTGGTATGAAGACCATCACCTCATCAAAGGAGCTGAGTGCAGTGAGGATATTTAGCTAATTAGCTGAATACATTTTTTAACAGATTCAACACTGGGATTACTGCTCAGCCCCTTCTAACTCATCAGCAGCAAGCCTGAAACTACCTGTCATGCCACCCTCTTTACCTCCATTTCCTTCGGGAACCTATGCCTTCTATGATAGACCTGATCCCCTCTCCCACCTGTCAATTTCACCTATAATTAGGTGGAGAGACAGCTGAAAAGACTCCACTCAAAGAATGCAGCATGACTGAATGAGGTGAATCCCATGTCCTTAAAGCTGGTGCTCCCCACCTATGTGCAGTCTTACATTACATCTTCATGATGAGTCTGCGTCTATTGAAGGCCACAGTGTTTTGGAAGTTGCCATACCTTGCTGCCGAAAAAAAAAAAATATATATGTATATATATATATATATATATATATATATATATATATATATATATATATATGTATATACAGTGGTACCTCACTTTATGAAATTAATCCGTTCCAGAGCCTTTTTCGTAACCAGAATTTTTTGTAAATTGAACCACATTTTACATGTCAAACGCATGATTCATTCCAAGGCTCCCAATACTACCCCATAAACCCTTTAAAAATTATAAAAGTACAGTAGTCCCTCAATATTCGTGGGGGTTTGGTTCTGGCCCCTCCTGTGAATGAAGATAATCCGCGAGTTCTGTACCCGGAAGTAAAACCCCATGTATCATATTGCATGTGCGAATGAGCAACCTTATAGTAAAATACTATGTATCTATTACACACGCTAAAATATGCTTCTTAAACACATTCTATAGACAGTATTACTCATCGATACAGTATTAATATAGTAAAATATAGTAATGATTAAGAAAAACCTTTTAATTTTGTACTGTGATATTTATTAATAAAATATATAAACATTACACAGCATACTATCTGTCTATCTATCTATCTATCTATATATATATATATATATATATATATATATATATATATATATATATATATATATATATATATATATGTATATATTCTGAAGAAATAAGACTTTCTCCTGAAGAAACGACAGTTTCCTCTTAAGAGCCTGAAGATAATGATCTGAACTATTGTAAAGCTGTAGTATTAAAGTCTTTTCCAATTATTATTCCAGTACAGTGCCTAAGTTAATGTTTAGAATGTTTAGAAGTCATAGAGCAGCTCAGTCACGCCCTCAGCCAGAGCAGAGAGTAAGAGAACACAGCCGTCAAAATCAGAGCCCCCCCCCCAAAACAGATAATAAAAAAAAGGACCTAAAAGAACATGAAATCTAATAAATTGGATAAACAAAACAAAACGATAAACATGCTACACCACAGTACATAAAATCACACATTAACTTACAAAAAAAACAAACATTAACTTACGTACTGTACTAGAATGTCTTCCTTTCGGCTTTTTCCCTTTTAGTCGGGAGTCGCCACAGCAAATCATCTATTTCGCACGTTTGATTTGGCAGAGGTTTTTACGTCGGATGCCCTTCTTGTCACAACCCTTTTTAGCAAGGGACAGAAACACGCTGACGACTTTGCAGCCTACTGTTTATGAAAGTCAGCAATGGTTCTTTTACATGCCTCTCAGCATAGACAGTGAGAGACATGGCCCACCTTTGATAACCCAGTTAGCTGCACTGGAGGGGGACAGTGACAACCCTGTGGAGAGTGGGACTCGAGCCCCCAACCTTTTGGATCAGCGATCCAGCGCCCTATACCACTAGACCACCACTGCCCCTAGGTACTGTACTAGAATAATGATTGAAAAAGACTTTAATACTAGAGTGCTTCCAGATGATTACTTCTCTTCAGGCACTTCAGAGGAAACTGTAGTTTCTTCAGGAGAAAGTCTTATTTCTTCAGAAGAGACATCCAATGTCATTACCTTTTCTAGTGCTTAACCAGAGAAGATGCACAGCATTTGAGTGTCATAATACAGCTTAACTGGTGATTAAAATACACTAAAAAAGAGGCTCATTGAAAACTTGTGCACGAATGAGGAAAAAGGGGCGTTACATCATCTAAACCAGCAGGAAGGAGGACAGCCATTGGCTGAATTTGAGTGATGTGTAGGTGCTTGGCAGTCCGCGAATACTGAGAGCAAAACCACGAATAGTCAAGGGCCTACTGTACACCAATTTTGTATGAAATATGTGTTAAAAGTAAAAAAAAAAAAAAATTTACCTTTTTTTAAATCTCTTAAACCACCCATGCGACGCTTTAAAGTCCGAGGGTTGCTGGTCTGAAGAACCCTCACTCCCCCCACCCTCCTTCACGAGGTCCTTAAATATGGCAGTTGCTTTTTCCGTAATATATCGCCTCCGTCACTGTAGCTCTGCTTTTAATGCCTCCTTCTGCTTCAATATCGCAAAGCATTATGGGTACAGTGCTGTATTATGGTGATTCAGCTCCCTCCTAGCCAATGGGAGGCCAGCGGGGCGGGGTGTTGGGAGACAACCAATGGGAAAGCAACTCGTGCATTGTTTGAATGTTTGAATGGCGGGTTTGAATTTTTAAGATGGCGCTTTCATAACGTGAGCTTGTTTTGTATCCAGAGACAAAAATTTTAGGAAATATATATACATACACAGGGATCCCTCACTACTTCGCACTTCAATTAATGCGACTTCAGTGCATTGCAGTTTAAAAAAAAAAAGATACACAGTATTTTACTTCCGTTTGCTCATTCGCGCATGTGACATGATATATGGAGTTTTACTTCCGGGTACAGAACCCGCGGATTATCTCGATTCGCGAGAGAGCCCGGAACTGAACCCCCGTGAATGTCAAGGGCCTACTGTAATGCAAAGCAAAGTACGTAAATATAATGCAATACCTCTCCCTAGTGGGTATTTTTGAAAACTACAGTGGTGTATGTGTAATGGAAAATATTATACTCAGTTTGTGTCCTTTTATATATAAAATATAAAATATACACAACATACACACACACACACTCACACACACACACACACACACACACACACACACACACACACACACACACACACACACACACATTGATCATTCGCCCATGTGATACGATATGTGGGGTTTTACTTCTGGGTACAGAGCTCGCAGATTATCTTCATTTGCGGGAGGGGCTGGAACCAAACCCCCATGAATAATGAGGGCCTACTGTACAGCACAGTACATAAAATCACAGACACAAACATTCTCAACATTAACTTCGGTACTGTACTGGAATAATAGAAAAAGAATTTAATACTACAGTGCTTTACAACAGTTCAGATGATTATTCCCCTTCAGGCACTTCAGAGGAAACTTTTGTTTCTTCAGGAGAAAGTCTTATTTCTTCAGAAGAGACATCCAACGTCTGAACACTGCTTTTTAGTACTAATATATCACCTCACCACGTTATCCCATTATGCATATTTTTACATCAACTACTGAACAGGTTCATTCTTCTTATAGAATTATCTTACATCTTCCAGAATAATCAACTACGATTGGAACGGCATCAGTCCTGTGGCAATATAGTGCCGTGAGAGCAATATATTCCTAAAATCTAGTCGAATATAATGAAAATAACCGAAAATACTTGTTTAATATTGTTTCAGAATGAAATAGGAACAAGACCATAAAATGTGTAGAACTTGTCCAACTTATAGCATTGATTACTTTATGATTTTTTTTTTAATGTTAAAGTTGAAAATAAATCAATGAAAATAAAGACAGATATGCCATTGACCAAAACATTAAATAATAATATACCACTATCAAATCTACAAGTAGTGTTTTAGCCCCAAATAAAACACAGAATGGCTGATTGCCCAATGTCACAGGGTGACCTCATGTCTGAGTTCCTTCTGGTTTTCACTTTTACTTATGCTGCCATTGTGAGTCATGCCAGAGTCACTGCTTTCACTCAGCAATAATAAAGTCTATTACCATTACACTATTAAGAGTATACCTAAAAGCCCCCCCCTCTTGTTCTCTCTTTCTATCTCTCCTTTCTCTCTGTTTTTGCTGAGGTACACATGCTCCTTCTGGGATGTCAATGATTCTGATTCTGCTGATCCTTCTGCTTTCTGAGTCCTGTCCTGGTCTGCTGGCTGGAATTCTCATTTTGGATGCCCCTCTCTCCTGCTGATGAAGATCCATATGGACTTAAATGTGCACACAGACTCTGTGAAGATGACTCTTCAGTGCTGGTGACAAACTCTTTTCTCACAATTATTTAGGACTTTCATTTGTGGTATAACCAACTGGACTATATTCTGGATTGTAATGAAGTTTCTCATATATGGTTTGTATCTTTATGGTTTCATCCAAATGAGGATGGGTTTCCCTTTTGGGCCTGTATCCTCTCAAGGTTTCTTCCTCGTATCAACTGAGTTTTTTCTTGCCACTATCTCCACGGGCTTGCTCAGTATGGATGTGGAAAGGTTGTAGAAAATGAACTCTTTTGCCCTTTGTAAGCTACTACTTTTAAGATAAGATAAGATAAGATACAGCTTTATTAATCTCACAATGGAGAAATTCACTGTTACAGGCTCTTGAGGTATCATCAGTAGGGGGTGCAAAAATAGATACAAGTACAAACATACACACATACATATATTATATAAGTAAATAAATAAATAGATACATAAATAGTATAAATTACTAAACAATAAAAGAAAAGAATGGAGCAACTTTATAGACTGGCCTATATTAAAGTGTAATGTATCTGAGGGCAGAGTAGATGGGTTGATATGGTTCACAGTCAGTGGGGTAGATGTGGTTGATTAAAGTGCGCGGGGTTTTTATTGCACATAACCGGTATTTTCACAGACAGTTACAAAGTGGCGTTGTACAGTCTGATAGCGGTGGGAATGAACGACCTCTTGATGTAGCGCTCCTTCCTGCACTGAGGATGCCTCAGTTGTCCACTGAAGGAGCTGCTTAGCTCCTCTACAGTCTGGTGCAGTGGGTGAGAGCTGTTGAACAGGATGGATGTGAGCTTTGCTACCATCCTCCTCTCACTCACCTCCTCCACAGAGTCCAGTGGGCAGCCGAGGACAGAGCTGGCCCTCCTGACCAGCTTGTTCAGTCTCTTTCTGTCCCGCTCTGTGCTGCCCGGGGCCCAGCAGATGGCAGCGTGAGAGGATTGCAGAGGCTACCACAGAGTCATAAAATGTCCTGAGCAGAGGTTCTGCATATGCCGAAGGTCCAGAGACTCCTCAGAAGGTGGAGGCGACTCTGGCCCTTCTTGTACAGGGCGTTGGTGTTGTGGGACCAGTCCAGTTTATTGTTAAGGTGAACACCCAGGTACTTGAAACTGTCCACTGTCTCAATGTCCTGTCCCTGGATGTTCACTAGTAAATGTGTGTGTGTGTGTGTGTTTGAGTGCTTCTCCTGAAGTCGACCACCATCTCCTTCGTCTTCCTAGTGTTCAAGCACAGGTGGTTGCGCTCACACCAGTCCATGAAGTCAACGATGACCGACCGGTACTCCAGCTCGTTCCCCTCTGACACACGGCCCACGATGGCGGAGTCGTCCGAGAACTTCTGGAGGTGGCAGCTGTTTGTGTTATATATGAAGTCCGAGGTATAGATGTTAAAAAGGAAGGGTGAGAGGACGGTGCCCTGCGGTGCCCCCGTGCTACAGACTACCACCTTTGACTTACAGCTGCGCAGCCGCACGTACTGTGGACGGTTAGTAAGGTAGTCAATAATCCAGGTAGCAAGATGCCCGTCCACTCCCACGTCCTCCAGCTTCCCCCGCAGGCGCGCTGGCCTGATGGTGTTGAAGGCGCTGGAGAAGTCAAAGAACATGACCCTCACAGCGCTGCCGGCGATCTCCAGGTGGGTGAGTGCCCGCTGCAGAAGGTAGATGACGGCGTCTTCTACTCCGATGTTGGGCCTGTAGGCAAACTGCAGCGGGTCTAGGGTGGGGCTCACCATAGAGCGGAGGTGTTCAAGGAGGAGCCTTTCCATGGTCTTAATGAGGTGGGAGGTCAGGGCAACAGGTCTGTAGTGGGCTGGTTCCTTCGCTTGTGCTGTTTTGGGAACCGGAACCACACAGGAGGTCTTCCAGAGGACTGGAACCTTCTCCAGGCTGAGGCTCAGGTTGTACAGGTAGCATAGTACCACACAGAGCTGGTCTGCGCAGGTCCTCAGCAGCCTGGGACTGATGCCATCAGGTCCTTCAGATTTCCTCTGATTTAGTCGCCTCAGCTGTCTCCTCACCTGGTATTACTATGTTTACATAGGTTTTACTATGTAAAGCTGATTTGCCACAATGTAAATTAATTACCAATAATTATTATTCATAAGTACCATAATCTCCCTGTGAGCACAGTTTACTCTGTATGTTTTGTTTATATGCAATATGCAGTGATCCCTCGCTACTTCGTGCTTCAGTTTCTGCGGCTTCAGTGCATCATGGGTTTTTCAGAAATATTC
Organism: Plotosus lineatus; assembly: GCA_024760905.1. Classification (NCBI taxonomy): domain Eukaryota; kingdom Metazoa; phylum Chordata; class Actinopteri; order Siluriformes; family Plotosidae; genus Plotosus; species Plotosus lineatus. The sequence continues at coordinate 17,164,941 of CM045739.1, forward strand.
ATCGAAAAATTAAAAAATAAGAAAATTAAAGAAAAATAAGGGAAAGTTAAAGAAAATACTGCAAAACAAGGCAAATTATGTGAAAAACCCAAACAACATCAAAAAAAACCCCAACCAAAACCAACCCAAACCCCCCATCAAAACTACTTATATTTTTATATGAGGTGCGAATCTGAGTGTGCGCGCGCGTATCTGTGTACGCGAGTGAGCATCTGTATGTGTGTGTATTTATATATTTTTTTACATATGATGCATTATTTTTGAATGTTTAATTGATATTATAAGCATTTATAACACTGAATATGTATTTATTGATATTATATACAGATATGTATAAGTTAGTTAGGTGGGTCGATTGTACTTCACAGAATTCGATGGTTGTGTGTGTGGGGGTGGTGGGGATCTCTAGTGAAAGTGAGAGATCCCTGTAATTGATGTTTTAGGAGACTTTATACTGGTTTGTAAGTGTTGTACTGGCCTCCAAATAGTAAATCTATAGCTTTCTACAGTGTTTAGAGCAAGATATTTGTTATGTTTATTTACTGACCTTTTTTTCTTTCTTTCTTCTCTGTGCATGTTCCTTATCTGTAATGGCAAGCGGGAGCACCTTTAGTGCCTATATTAGTGTTGGTTGTGGGCATGATGTTACATTGGGGATGGGGAGGGTCCAGTAGACTGTTTCTTTGTGTTATATTAGGAGTAGGTCCCCTGGTGCTCTCAATTACATGACTGATCATTCAGTTTTGATGCACCATTAGCCCCCACTGCTAGCTCCACGCCTCTTGATTAGTCTGCCACAAACCTACTCAATAATTCCTGTTGAGGTTCTTGGAAACACAGTAACACAACAGTTCAGCCTAGGCTTCTATGATTCAGTCGTCCAGTGATTTTTGTCTGTCACATCTTAAGGCAGTTGTGCAGTATGATGTCAAGACACCAACTTATTTCAGGGTGAACACACTGATTTGTTCTCTGTTCAGGAATTGGAGGATTTGATGAACTGTTCCCAGAAAAGGGTAACTATGTCACACCTCCTGAAATGTAAGATATGTCTAGACTAACAGGGGGAGCCAGAGATCTGGCAAAAAATGTTCCTGTCCAGTCAAAGTGAACTAAATTAATTTGACCGGCCTTTAGCTATATTCAGCATATTAAAGAGTAATTTTAGTGAGCTGTCATATTCCAATTTAGTTATGAACGATTCTATAGCACCATTCCACATGAAAATGAGAGTGCTATGGATTGATATGACATGTGACTATTAAGATGCTCCTGTACAGTACCTCAGCTGCAGTTCACTGCTCTAGAGCCTTAAGTTGGAATGAAATAGCAAGACAAGGATCCAGTAGATTTGCTTAAACAAATCCATTGATGTTGCTGATGAGTGCCTCCATAGGAGAGAAAGGTTTGTTGAGGATCTCAGTGGTGAGGTAGTCATGATGTTTATTAACATCTGATCTGATCCTGGTCTTGCCATACCATTCCAACTGAAAGTTCCTGAGCAGTGGACTGTAGTTGAGATGCAGAAGCATCTGGACAGTTACATGAGGGATGTGAGAAAGGTGGAAGACCAGACTCGTCATGCAGTAGATTTACCACTTTATAGTCAGAGCCCTGTTCATGCTTTCAGTTCACTGGTGGCTCAAGGTGCCTTAGCAGTATGTCAGTCAGGGCCCACATCCAACGCTTTTTCTCTTTCTTCCTCGACCAGCAGTCATTCAGGGTCAGGTGAAGAGGTAAACCCACTCGATCTTGCTCACTTGACTCAGCCTCTTTCAGCTGCCTCTGGTGTTCAGCAGGTCGTGGCTATGTTTGAAAAAGATTTGTCCCTGTGTAATGCTTCTCCTGCTACCAGCCAAAGGTTTGGCAATTATCAACCAGCACAGAGACAGTCCAACCGTCCTCATACTCAGCAGTGCTCTGAAATATGCAGGTGAGTTTGCTGTTCTGCAGACCACTCAATACATGCACACTGCTGGCTGTTAGCCTGTGCCTCAACTGCTTGAGCCCTGGGCATGTCAGCCACGCATGTCCCCAGCTTTATGGCTCTTCAGTGGTGTTGCCCCTTCTTCCTACCTGAAAGATGACTTTATTATTGGAAGTAATCCCATCAAGCCACTGATCCCGTGGCTGGGATCAGATAAGAAGTATTAGGAGCTCATTTGCCCTAATACTTTGGCCCATAAGTGTGAAAAGTTCCCTCGGTTACTCAGTTGTGTCACCCATTGGTCTTGCTTTGAACTGCCTGAGAAAATTGTCACTGTGATGATGCAGCAGGCTGTGACTCTTGCTTCACATCAATAGTATCTGGTGTGAGGAAAATTACCTGGCAACGCCCCCATGTGAACTGGGAGCACTATCATTGTAAAGCCTACCTCTTCCTGCTGTACACCTAGAGACATCATTGTTGGGCAGGTTGTAGCATCCATGTCAGGTGACTGATGAAGATTTTAATCCAGCAATAAGTTTTGTTAAACTGCACCAAAATGCTAAGTTGGTGGATGTTTACTTATGTGTTGCTATGGAGAATCTCCAGCTCTACGGTTGAGTACAGTTCAGTCAGATCAGACTTCTGACCATGCCTCCAACTCTGATGACGCTTTCACCCCCCCACCGCCAGCCCCCAGTGACTAAACGTCTATGGCTTGGCTGAAATTGAGGGCTGCTAGATTTCACATGAATGAAAATATTGACCAGCTGATCTTGAACTTAATTATCAGGATGCCTTTTTCAAAGACAAGCTGGATTGTGGGGAAGCAAAGGACTTTGTCTATCATTTTGCCTTAGTGATGCCTGCCCATTTTGGGCATCTTATCACTGTATCCAACATACTATCATAATACCAACATATAGCCAACATATTATCACAAACTGAGAGGTGCTGTCTAAGATAGAGTTAAAAGAAATTATCAGCAAGTCAGTCAGAAAATATATTTCAGTGCTTGTCTTGGTATGGAAGAAATCTGGAGATTTAAGGATCTGCAATGATTTCGTCTGGTTCAATGCCAAGACCGTCAAAGATGCTCATCCACTGCCCCATCAGCCTGATTGTCTTGCTGCACTTGGGGGGAATGCCTTTTTCAGTACCACAGGAAAGTGCAAGCTCTCTGATAAATGGAAGCCCATAGTTTACCTTGAATGACACATTTAGTGATGATGCTGTTCCTCTCACTGACTATTCAAATGCACCTGCCCCTAGTGTGACTAATGCTCCTCTTTCAAGTGAATGGCATGGTACTAAAATCTCTGGTCTTGTCACTGCTGCTGCCATAGCTGAGTCTTTCCTTGCTTCGAGTCTTTGTGAATGGGACAATGACTGCACTGCTTGTGGGTTGTTGTTGTTGTTGTTGAACATCATGAACAGTACTCTATTGATGATACCGCTGGACGTTACAGTTCTCCAGTCCCCTCTCTGGCCTCTGAGGTATCTTTTCCCACTAGTGTCATAGACCCACCACAAGTTCATCCCATCCTCCCAAACCCATTTTAGAGACTGAAGGCTGAGGGTGAACTCACCTCACAGTTTGGCTAAGTCTGTGTGTCATCTGATTGAATCCATAACACAGCTTCAGTATTTGCTGGAGAGAGAACAAGATTCCCATGCTGTTATTGAACTGTTATGTATATAATTCATGATCATTTATGGGGTTGAATGTTTCAGATACGTTTCATTTTTTTCGGTTTTTGTTCTCTCAAGGTCTCTTAAATTGATTGTTATCTTCATAATAACTGCATACCCTGCATACCTCATAACTCATTTATTTTCTTTTTTGTCATGGGTGCACACTGTTGGCCTGTATATGTGTGGTGTATAAGGCACCTCATTTTGTCTTTAGAGTATATCGACTTATGCTGGGTGCCGAGTGAAGCTCTTTATCTCTTATCCTTTTTTAGGAAGCTTATATTGTTAATTGAAATTGTTTTTTTTAGAATTAGGTCAATGTTTTGAAAGGTTTTTTGTTATGCAGCCGAGGATTTTGTGTCATTATAAGGGGTTGAGTGTAACAAAGGTCATGTTAAATATATGTAACATGGTTTTTTTTTGTGTATATAATTATATTTATTGAATTTCTTTACCTGACAGTAATGTCCTTCGGGTGGGTTTTGGTTTGACCTTATGCCCTTGCTTTCTGATCTGGGGAACCCTGCATACCCACTATAAAACTAATCACATGTCAATTGGAAGGAAGTGGTCACGATGGACTGAATTTTCATTTTCTTGTTATTGTCATATATTTTATATTCTCATATGTATTCTATATGCTTTTGCTCCCCTTTGCCACGTCACTTGGGAGGAAGTTGCCGTGAAGAACTCACTTTTCATTTTCACTGTGAGCACCACAATAAATTTGCACATTGAAATGACAATGGTGTCTTCTTAATAAAAAGCACAACACAATGCAGAAAGCATGATATATATATATATATATATATATATATATATATATATATATATATATATATATATAATATTTATATATATATATATATGTATTTATGTGTATATATATATATATATATATATATATATATATATATATATATATATATATATATATATATATATATATATATATATATATATATATATATATATAGTATGTTTTATTACAATAAATGACCACTGAACTTCTGCATTTCTGCATTTTCACTGAGTCCGCCAGGCCTCAGTAAATGTCTGGATTACCACAGAGTGGAGAATGTCAGGCACCCCCACTACATAGTATGTCGGGAATCCAAACCCCCACCCCATCCTAACGCGCACACACACACACACACACACACACACACACACACACACACACACACACACACTCTCTCCATCTTTCTTGACCCTGAAGATTGTGCTACTTTCACAGTCCAAAGACACGGTCTGGATGTGAGTGTGAATGGTTGTGTTTGTGCTGCTGTACAATGCTCTAGTGAACTGTTCTCGGTGTCCCCACCTCCATCCCAGTAAGTTATAGAACAAAAATAAATGAATAAATTTAACGAAAAATGTCAAGACAAGCTTTAACTGCAACATTTTAGCTAAACTGAACTAAATCAACACTAAATCA
>CM045739.1:17172500-17215000 GCA_024760905.1 Plotosus lineatus
ATTTACAATAAATTTAAAATTTGACATATGCTTGGAATGTACAATATGTATATAATTTACAATAACATATGTTAATTTTTTTTAATATCAATCATGTCAATATGGTCCTTTTATTTGCACCTCAATAAATCATTCCAGACTAAAAACCATGCACACAAGTACAAACCACAGTGATTATAAGTTTCAAACTTTATTACAGAAATGCTGGAGCTCCAGACCTTGCCGAGGCGGACCTGGATGCTTTGCTTTCAGGTATTGCATTGAGTGGGCTGAGAGGTGTTGCCTTTTCTGCCAGGTCAATATATCCACTGTCCTGTGACCCCTCCGGCATTGATGGCAGTAGAGGTTCTCCAGCAGTGGTGGGTGTGGAGCCGCCGGAGCCAGTTGCAGCAGCAACCTTCGCCTTCAAAGAGTCCAGGCTCCTCTGCTGTACCTCGACAATGTGTGGGCCGAGGAAGCTGAAGCTGTCGTAGATCCATTGGTCCCTCTGCGACATGTTGAGATCAGCCTGCCCCGACTTCCACCGTCTAAGCTTTCCGAGCGTCTTGCGCACGCTATGGAACCACTGCTTAAGCTCCTCGTCGGTCTTCCCTATGCACACGCCTTGATCAGACTACAGCTTGGCCTTGAATGCCTTGTTCATTCAGGACCGAAGTTTCTTATTGTAAAGGCACTCATTCACCTGGATGAACTCGACCATGGCCTGCTGCTCATCGTCGGTCAGTTTTATGTAGACCCGTGCCTTTTTCTCAGTAGTGATATCAGCGGAAGCGACATCCAGCTCAGCGTCGACCTCGGCTTCCTGGGATGGCTCTTCAGGTTGGGTTTCCTGCATTGGTGACCATGGCCTCTTGGTTGAAGTCTTTCTCTTGGCTTTCGGCATCGTGGCGTCTCTTGAAATGAATGGCTCTTTGTCTTTAGTGGCTGTATTTAAATTGGAAGTGAGTATTCTGAAAGTCTTCCATGCTTTCCGAAATCATTCCCCAAATGTTCCGCCATTGTTCCGCAAATGTTCTGTGTACTGTCTATGGAAATTATGCAGTGTTTCTCTATTGTTCCGGATGTATTCCACGCCTTCTGAGAGTGTTCCGTGGGGATCTGTAGATGAATGCCAAAGTTCCCTTGCTGATTTTGACCACCTGGAAGAGGGAGGAGTGCTCGTGGAATGGTCATGGAACACTTGTGGAATAAAAGGAACGATCACGAAACGTTTGCGGAAATGACGGAATGTTTGCGGAAGGAGCGTGGAACCTGAGGAAACACTGTCGGAAGATCTTTCCGTGAATGTGATTTTGAACATGTTCAAAAGCACATTCACGGAAGATTTTGGCCTGCCGGAAGCTGAGGAATACATTCAGAATCATACGTTAGGACACGGAAGATGAAGCAATGACTAAGGAACATTGGAGGATGACTACATTTTTGCTTCTGCAAGTCTGCCGCGCTCCAGTGAAATGGGGTTATAACTAACTAACTAACTAACTATCTAACTATATATATAACATATTCATTGAATTCAAAGATAAAGAAATTAATGAAGAATAGGGAAATAAGTTAAAGAAAATGCTGCAAAACAAGGTATGCAAAAAACCTCAAACAAACAAAAACAAAAAACAACCCTAATGTTCAAAATGTAAATGCAATAATGGCAAATATTATCCAACTCAGAACGCAATCACCATCACTGTAATCAGCATCTTGATCATCATCATCAGCAGCATTATCATCACTACCATCAACATCACGACCACAATCATAAGACTGTACTGAAATTCACCTGTCAGTTTGAAACTAAAACATGAACATGTGTGTGAGATAGAGCGGTGCAACGCTGCATAAAAATCTGTGGTTTCCTCCATGATAAACTCATTTTATTATAGGTCTAATTACATCATAATTACCCAGAAGAGGTTTGTAAAGTCCCAGGGTCATGATATCTCACTGGCATTTTTCTATTTCATATATTTCAAATCTTCTACTTAGAAAACTGTTTGTCATCAGAGGAGTAAAATTAGATTTTAGATTTATAGAACAATGATTTTTAAAACTCATAATTCACCTAAAACAAAATAAGCTCAGACAGCTTCAAACAGATCAATATCTGTTCATACATTATTATTCCCCTAAACAGACTTTAACTACTTTTACCTTTGCTCTGGTGGAGCGAATCTTGTGTAGATCTTGTGAATCTACATCTCGTGTAGACGGTGTACTTTGAAGGAAGTCAGTGACTGCAAAGTAGTAGTGGGCGAGAGTGTTGCCAAACAGCATAGGATGGTGGTGTGCAGGATGATGCTGATGGTGAGAAAGGTGAAGAAGGCAAAGGCAGAGCAGAAGACAAAGTGGTGGAAACTGAAAAAGGAAGTGTTGTGTTGTCTTCAAAGAGGAGTTGAAACAGACTTTGGGTGGTCAGGAAGTGCTTCCAGATGACTCGGAAACTACAGCTAATGTGATCAGGGAGACAGGTAGGACAGTACTTGGTGTGTCCTCTGGAAGGACAATAGATATGGAGACGAGGTGCTGGAATGAGGAAGTGCAGGAGTATGTGCAAAAGAAGAGGTTAGATAAGAAGAAGTGGGACATAGAGAGGACCAAGGCGAGTTAACAGGAGTACAGGGAGACACAGCGTAAGGTGAAGGTAGCAGTGTCAAGGGTCAAACAGAAGGCGTATGATGACTTGTATGCTAGGTTGGACAGTAAGCAGGGAGAAAATGATTTATACAGGTTGGCACAGCAGAAAAATAGAGATGGGCAGGGTGTGAAGCAAGTTAGAGTGATGAAGGACAGAGAAGAAAATGTATTGACTGATGACAGAAGTGTGCTGGGAAGATGGAAAGAGTACTTTGAAGAGCTGATGAATGAGGAAAATGAGAGAGAAAAAAAAAGAGTAGAAGAGGTGACCGTTGAGGACTAGGAAGTAGAAAAGATTAGTAAGGGTGAAGTGAGGAGGGCATTGAAGAGAATGAAGAGTGGAAAGGCAGTTGGTCCTGATGACATGCCTGTGGAGGTATGGAAGTGTCTCGGAGAGGTAGCAGTAGACTTTCTGACAAGAACATTCAACAAGGTCTTAGAGAGTGAGAGGATGCTGGCGGAATGGAGGAGAAGTGTGCTGGTGCTCATTTTTAAGAACATGAGAGTCGTGTAGAGTTGTGGCAACTACAGAGGGATAAAGTTGATGAGCCATGAGATGAAGTTATCCGAAAGAATAGTGGAAGCGATACTAAGGGCAAAGGTCAGCATTTGTGAACAACAGTTTAGTTTCATGTCACGAAAGAGCATCACAGATGCAGTGTTTGCTTTGAGGATTTTAACAGAGAAAGAGAGAGAAGGTCAGAAGGAGCTGCATTGTGCCTTTGTAGATCTGGAGAAAGCATATGGCAAGGTGCCGAGAAAGGAACTGTGGTATTGCATGAGGAAGTCTGGAGTGGCAGAGAAGTATGTTAGAGTGGTGCAGGACATGTATGAGAGATGTAAGACAGTGGTGAGATGTGCTGTCAGCGTGACAGAAGAGTTCAAGGTGGAGGTGGGACTGCATCAAGGGTCAGCTCTGTGCCCCTTCTTGTTTGCTATGGTGATGGACAGGCTGACAGATGAGGTTAGACAAGAATCTCCATGGACTGTGATGTTTGCAGATGACATTCAAATTTGTACTGAGAGCAGAGAACACGTGGAGGAAAATCTAGAGAGGTGGAGGTATGCCCTCAAAAGGAGAGAAACGAAGGTTGGCTTCAGTAAGACAGAATACATGTGTGTAAACGGGAAGGACCCAAGAGGAACAGTGAGGTTAAAGGGAGCAGCGATAAAGAAGGTGGAGGATTTTAAGTACTTAGGATCAATAAGCCAGAGCAATGGAGAGTGTGGAAGAGAGGTGAAGAAGCATGTTCAGGAATGTTGGAATGGTTAGAGGAAAGTGTCTTATGTGAGGTGTGATCTGAAGATATCAGCAAGAATGAAAGGAAAAGTGTTCAGGACGGTGATGAGGCCAGTAATGTTGTATTGTTTGGAAACAGTGGCACTGAGGAAAAGACAGGACGCAGAGCTGGAGGTAGCAGAGATGAAAATGTTGAGGTTCTCTTTGAGAGTAACGAGGACGGACAGGATCAGGAATGAGTTCATCAGAGGGACAGCACATGTAAGAGGATTTGGAGACAAAATCAGAGAGGCTGGATTGAGATGATTTGGACATGTACAGAGGAGGGATAGTGAATATATTGGTGGTAGGACACACACACACACACACACACACACACACACACACACACACACCTTCTGCCTAGCTGTTTGTGTGTGTAGACCTGATGTGTCTGTGATCTGGATTCTCAGAGCTCTTGCACCAATTGGAATGTTAATCTCGAAAAAAAATCAGTCATTCCAAAAGAAATTCTTGTGCAAAGTTAAATAAATATTTACAATTCATCGAGTGCATATTACACAACATTGAACCACCTCGAACTTTTCAAATCCAACGTTTCACATATAATGAAAAAAAAAAAAAGTTAGGATGAGCAGCGATGTCCAGTGTTTACTGTAATGGTTATAGTGCAGGGGTGGGCAAACTTGGCCACAATGGGTTCTAAAATTTGACAGAGGGCCAGGCCAGAAGCATTTCGATAGAGTGTTTGGGTCAGATTATACTAAAACATTGCATGTAGTGTGTAAACCTCATAGCATAGTAATCACAAGCAAATAAATTTACAACCGGATTTACTAACAGTGCGCACTGATGACTGCATCTTTCAAATGTGCAAAATATCCCTCACCCAGGTAATATGTTTTTCTCAATGAATATGTAAAATGTAGCATTTACACACTATTTGGCACAATACTAGGAGAAGAAAATATAACTAGATTAAAAAACACACACACTGTGATCTATCGAACCTGGAGATTGCATCTGTTTTAACATGTTTGGATTAAATGCGCAAAGTTAAAGCAATCAACATTTATTGAAAAAAGATGAATGATATTCTTTTCAACACTCAAAACATATTATTACCCAACAAAATTTTACATCTCAATTATTTCTACTCTGCTCATTTTCTGTTCAGCTTCTGCGACTAAATGTGCACATCAAAAGACGCACTTTCAAACTTTCCATATGCATTTTTTTCATAACACAGATAAAAACTCACCAATTTGAATGGCAGCAAAAAACTTGCCTTGGTACTTGACTCTGGAATTGCAGTTTGTCGGCGAACAAAATTCTGCTGAGTTTGCAAATTAGCCGCCAACCACTGTGCAGTAGTCACCCATTCTTCCGTTCAATACATGCTTCGTGGCAAAAAAGTGACGGCATATATTGTACTCGTTTAAACTGCAACAGCTTTTTGGCATATCAAACATATAGCTGTTGATTGGACTTCAGTTAAAAATAATATATATTTTGTTGTCTACTCTTTATTCAAGACTCTTCACTCACTGTCCATTTTCCTTTTCTTTGGTCCACTCATTTTTACAGAAAGGCTCAAATGGAAAAGAGAAAATGTAAGTGAAATAAAGACTAACACACTACGCTCCAACAAAGGTCCATCATTGGTCAGTGCGCCATTTGTTGGGGGAACATGGGTAATGCAGGGACAAGATGAAATGAATGATTAATGTATGATTTTGAATCTTTCTTTAATTGGACAAATTCAGTGGGCCATATTAAAAAGCCTAACGGGCTACAGTTTGCCCATGTCTGTTATAGAGTAATGGTATTTTTTGTTAATGGTGTCATGAAATGGTAATTGTTTTATGATTGGATGAGGGCGGAAATAGAGCGAGTGAGTGTGTGTGTCGGGGGGGAAGCAAGAGATGATGAGTATCGTAGGAAGAGCATGATTGTTGAAGTGCCAGTATAAAGTGTCTCGCGGGCTGCATGTGTGTTTCTGTGTGTGAGATGTACATGCACAGAGTTTAAACTGGCAGTTACTGATAGTCTTCAACTGCCTTTAAAAACTAAGGTAATTTTGGACTTCTGATTTGAAAACTATGTTTCCCATAATAATGTGGTTGACATCATTTGAGAGTCAAGAATGTGGTGAACATATAATTGATATAAATTATTTCACCGTAAAAAGTGTTTGAAGAGTCATAATTTGAAAATAAGCTTCAAACTGATTTTAAAGGATTTTAATAAGCTCCATTTTTTATTAAGTTCTATGGAGGGATTCATGGTACAGCTGCTATTTAACTACAGTTGTGTGAAGTGCTGTTGACTCAAAAGTTCCATGGTCAATTATATAATGAACCAGCACAATACCAAAAGAACGAGCACACATTTTTCTCCATTTTGATGTAAAAATGTTTGGTGTAGAGTGAAAATTATGGGGCAGGACAGTAGCATAGTGGTTAGCACCCTGGACAGCTTGACAAGCCATGGCAGAGCCGACACTCACACAACCATTTATACTCACACTCATACCTAGTTTTTGAAGTGTGGGAGGAAACCCATACAAGCACGTGGAGAACATGCAAACACCACACAGAAACGCTCAAGCTGAGAATCAAACCCAGGCCCTTCTTGCTGTGAGGTGGATGTGCTAACCACTATGCCACCTTAAGCCACCTTAAGTTAATCAGAAAAAAAAAAAAGTTAAAAGTACAGGAAGGGCAGGAGCAACTGAAATAGGATGCATGCCGGTTCATACATGCGCACTGTTTTCAAATGTTAAAAAAAAAAAATGTATGTTTGAAGGTGGGTTCTAAGGTATTGAAACGTGGAGGGATTCCATTCTATTCCATTCCAGGATTAGCACATCAGCTGCACAGCATCCAATGGGTGGTGGAGTGGGGTGGGGGGTGGGGGGAGTCTCTCCTTCTTTTTGAGATTCCATAGTAGTCTAATGCTGCAATCTCCTCCCCATACTTTTCCATTATTAAAGATAGATCAGAAGACACTGATAGACATATCAGTTGCCAAGAGGAACAAGGAACTGCTCTTCCATGTGGCTAACCATAATCTTGTGGCTGAGAATTTCGGGCAGGAAAATAAATAGTCAGCCAGCTCATAGCTCACTCCTCTTGGCCATCTTCAAGGTTGATGTTCAGCATGTGAAGTAAACCAGTTCACAAGTCTGACTGCCACTTCATACTCATTACATATGATTGCATCACTGTTTTTAACTGCTGCAGCCTGTATTTTCATGGAGTTTCATTCCACTCAACATTCTCAACATTCCACTTAGGGAACTCTTACAATAGTGAACTGTACGCTTTATTACTACATATTTACACACCCGCAGCTGCTATAGTAAACAGTGTTACATACAGTATAGGAGCACTGATTCTGCACAGATCTCATTTCTTAACCTAATTCACTCATAGTTATAAACATTTCCACTGACTTCTTTTATTGGAATTATTGTGCGTTTTTCTTCAGGTCATTCTCTCTTCTTTATTTACCACATTTTATTCATTGCACAATTATTGCTTTTCAAATACTATCTCTTTTCAAAATGCAAATGAACCATCCTTAAATTGATGTCAACTGCAGTGCAATGCCAAGGTCAATAAATGGTAATGAAAAATATGTAGAGTTATATGGAGAGAACTGTATAATGAGACAGGATTCATTGTAGATTATACTCAACAAGACTGAGCCATGATTGGTTTTTACTATGCCTAATTATTGGAGCTGACTATTAATTAATGAAGTACAACATTTTCATTTATGCTAAATTGTTCATACATCATTGAAGCTTTTACATTAATCCAGAAAATACTTCGACACACACACACACCTCTTAATATCACTTTGACATTGAGATAATTAATAATCAAGCTGATTAATGACATTCTACATTTAAACCTAAATTTGTCCTAAAGAGGTTACACACACTCATTCTCAAACTCAAGCACTCACATACTCTTTCACTCAAATTCACTCAAACACATAGTCACTCACTAACTCAAACACTTACACACTAATACAATCTCCACACACTCTCTCAATTACATTTTTACCCACTCACAATCTGAAATACTCGCACTCTCACCCACTCATTCTCTTACTCACTCACCGGCTCGTAAATAACTACGGTCTTTCTGATTGCTCCCCATACACATTCTTACCCACTCAAACTTTTACCCCTTCCCTCTCACTTACACAATCACATTGTCACTCACTCACTCTCTTACCCACTCAAGTAATTGTTTACTTACATACTCTCTGACTCACATTCTCACTCACTGTTGCTCTAAGTGCATGGTTGCAAGCATCAAAATCTCATTCATTCATTCATTCATTCACGCTTTCTTACTCACTCATTCACTCACCCACCCACTCACTCACTCTCATGCACTCATACATACACGAGCTGAACACTAATTCTATTAAGGTCACGGGAAGGCTTCAGCCTATCGCAGCCAACACTTGGTAAAGGTGAGGTACACCCTGAAAAGTTCAGTCCATTGCAGGCATAACACACACACACACACACACACACACACACACACACACACACACACAGGCAACAATTAGTAACAGCCACTTCATCTAATATGCAAATCTTTGAACTGTGGGAGGAAAGTGCAGTATCCAGAGGAAACCTATGCAAGCTTCATACAGAAAGCCTGCACCTGTGACTAATTCCCAGGAACTTCTTGCTGTGAGGTGGACATGCTATCCACTACACTTCCATGCTGCCCACACAAGCAAAGCAATCCAGTGAGATGTACCAGTGTGTCATGGGGCAGACAAGCTGGGTTGGACCCAAATGCAGGGTATCAAAGACTGAGTGAAGGTAAACAAAATGTGATCTTTATTTGGAGCTAACAGTTAAACAGAAATTAAGAAAGGCAGGAAAAATTAGAACACTGTAAGCAGGCTGGTAGGACTTGCACTTTAAATGAGCCAGTGTACCTGGGAGAGAGTTTATGGTTCCAGTCATAAGTGAACATTCTTAGTAGATAGCCACAGAAACATACCAAGAATTGTGGAGCCAGGACCCAACAACGGTTAGCCAGACATTGGTTACGGAATGTGGAACAGAGCAAGGGCCAAACAAGCCCTCCTTCCAGATTCTCCAGCCCCACCATAGAGGAGACTGGACTGATGGAGCAGCAATCTCTGATTCCTGAGTTGGGAACAATGGAGGAGCTAGCCAGACGGCAGTGTGGCCTGGTGGTAAAGGTGCTGGATCACTGATCCTAAGGTTGAGGGCTCAAGCTCCACTCTCCACAAGTTGTCCCCCCCAGTGCAGCTAACTGGGTTATCAAAGGTCACCCATGTCTCTCACTGTCTATGGTGTGAGGCATATAAAAGAACCATTGCTGACTTTCGACAAGAGTAGTCCTGCAAAAACCGTCAGTGTATTTTCGCTCTTCGATCGGCTCACCAGGCCATCGCAGAGCGGAAACATGCTGACGGCTTTTACAGCCTACTGCAACTAGTACACTCTGCCCTCACCCGGAGTCAGCTGGGATGGGCGCCAGTCTCCCTGTGACCCTAATTAGGATTAAGTGGTTACAGAAAATGAATGAACGAATGAGGAGCAGATAGCCCAAAGCACACTAAAAAGGTGCCATACTTGTGGCAGTGCTCTTGAGGGAGTTGTAAGCATACTTGTACACCAGACAGGTAATTGCTCCAAGAAGGACTGTGAGCAGCAATACAATGAAGGGCAGCTTCCAGCTCCTGGTTTTCTCTCTCAGACTGGTCATTGGCTTGCAGAAGAAATCCTGAATAGAGGCTCACTGTTGCACCCAGTGCCTGGCAGAAGACACTTGAGAAGTAAACTTGGGGCCCTGATCTGAAACGTTGTCTCCAGAAATGCCATGCAAACAAAAAACATGTTGAATCAGGAAATAAATAGTTTTCTGTCATACGGCAGTTTAGGCACAGCAATGTGAACAGATTTATAAAAAAGTGAACACATATCAAAAGTGAACACATTTATAAAAACATTCACGTGAGAAAGGACAGCACCCTCTCTAGTGTCAGATGCGTCGACTTCAATAAAGAACTGCCTTGAGGGATCGGGTGAATTAGGAGCAAAGCAAAAGTGATGAGTTCTTTGAAATTTAGAAAGGCCCTTTCAGCCTCTGGTGACCAGTTAAAAGGATCTCAAGAAAAGGTTACGTGGGTGAGTGGGGAGCAACATGGCTGTAGTTGGCATTTTTTCAGATTCTCATGGCTGGGTCATTCCAAAACATCAGAGACCTTCTCAGGATTTGTTATAACCTGGTCTCCCTCAATAATGAAACCCAGGAGAGACAGATGAAATATGGAACTCACCTATCTCCCTGCATGTAGAACTTGTTGAGAGGCTGCGGAAGGACCATGGTGACATGCTGAACATACTATGTTTAAAAAAAAAAAAAAAAAAAATCAAAATATCAATATGAACAAAAACACAATTAAAAAAAACAAACAAATAACATCATTAATGAAGGCTTGGAACAAAGTTGGGTATGTCCAAAAGGAAGAACTAAATATTCAAAGGGATGAAGTGGTGTATTAAAGGATGTTTTATGTTGACCACCTTCACATATGCTGACAAGGTGGTAAGCATTCCACAAATCCAGCTTGATGAACACTGTGGCGCCATGCAGTGGCTCAATGGTGGAGTTGGTCAGAGGGGGAGGAAACTCATTTCAGACAGTGATACTATTAAGTCCCATGTAGTCTATACAGGAATGGAGTGACTTGTCCTTCACCAAAAAAGAATCCGGCACCAAGGGGACATGAACAGGGATGAATGTAGGAAGCCACTGAGTCACTGATATATCTCTTCATGGTCTCATATTCTTAGGGGACAAGTTGTACTGGTAGCTGGATAGAAAAAGCACACCTGGAAGGAGGTCAATGGAGTAATCATAGGGACAGAGAGGAGACAGAGAAAAAACATTTTTACTGCAAATATCTCACAGGTCATGCAATATGGCAGGGATTGAAGACAAATCCAGAAGCAACACTTCCTCAGGCTGAGGAGTGGTCACAGCAGGGTTAACATAGCGCAGAAAGGAAGCATGGCAGAACATGCTCCAATTTACAACACAGCTTGTGTCCAGTCAAACTGGAGATTGTACTTGCAGAACCAGAAGAGACCAAGTGGTATGTGAGAGGATGGGAACAGATCAGGCGGGAAGTTTTCCCGATGGTTTGTCAACAACAGCAGGCTCTAGAGGGATTGTACAAGGAGTTATCCAAGCCAAATGACCACCCGCAAGGGAGTTAGCCGCTAGATCAGTGGGAATGTGCTCAGAGGGAATCTCAAGCTTCTTCCCAAGGGCTGCCTCAATTAAGTCTTCATATGCTCCAGAGTCAACAAGGGCAAGGAGTGAAAATGACTGGCCCCTCACCCAGATGGTGACTTCATATGGAGTTGGGGAGTGAGACAGGAATGAGTATGACTCACTAGCAGTCCATCAACAGTTAGTTGAGTCTGGTTTTATGGACACAATTAACTAGGACATGACCCTACAGTATATGCAGAGCGCTGCTTGAAGGGATCGCTGCCTGTAAACAAGTACAAATTGCCCATGGGCAGTCTGCATAGGTTCTTCAGTGTGAAAGGGGAGAACTGCCATACAAATAGGGAATTGGACCAGACATAGTCATAGTGTGCTGAAGTCTGGAACGCCAGTGGTCTGCCTTCAGCCTTTCATACAGACGTCCTGAAGATGTTTGTCGCCAAGCCACTAGCATGTCCTTAACTTCACTATTAAGACCTGATAGAAGCCTCAAAGGGGGCTGTCGATCCAGCCAGTTTGGGCAGCTAAGGGTCGAAAGTCAACTACAAAATCTGCCACACTCTACTTTCCCTGAGCCAGGGTGAACAAGTCAGCCTTGCTTCCTGACCACCAACAGGACAGTCACTCACTCACTTCATCAAAAAGGAAAATTCAGCCGAGGTCTGCTTAGCAAACAATGGATTCTCCCACTGAGCCCTTTCCCAATGTACAAGCCTGACCAGTCAGTAGGTTGACCATGTATTTGAGAATGGTTTGAATGGTATGAGGGTCAGAATTCAAACACTAGGTAGCACTGGTAATGGAAAGCACCATAGGTACCCAGATCCCAGTCATAAAATCTAGCAGTTGGTGGAACTTGAGGCTCTCTCAAGAAGGCTGGCATCATGGTCAGAGAAATGGGGTGCGGTGCTGGCAATGAGTAGTTGTGGTGGGGTTGGGATGATGAACTTGGTCCTCAATTCTGACCAGATACCCTATAGAGCATAAAGCCATGTTGACAGCCATTGTATATAGTGATGGGGTTGACAACAGAGGCTGACAGAGAAGCTGGGTTGGACAACAGAGGCGGAGTGTAGATGAAGAAAATGAGATCTTTATTTGGAGCTCCCAGGCAAACAGAAAAAAGTCAGACAGGCAGCAGGCTGGAGTGATCTTTGAGCTGGTGCAGACAGGCAGTAAAAACATCAATGAACCAAAACTGGGAAGAGAGTCTGGTGAAGTATAAATAGGAGGGCAAATAAGCAACAGGTGTGTGAAGATAATTGGGAGCAAGGGAGGAGGCAAGGCCACACCTATCATCCTGGAGATACACATGGAAAAAACAGGAAAACAAAACCTAGGACAACAGCTTATCTAGTGGTGAGACATGAGAAATCATCACAAAGTGTTGTTACTCTACATATCAATACCTTGTTCAGTTAGTTTGGTGAGTCAAAACGGACTTTTTTAGGGTACATTTGCATAACCTTCCCTCATTTTTCTGTTTCTGTCTTTTTTGAGGTCCACGTGTAGTGTCTGGAAAAATCTTATACCTGCACAGCTGTGCACTAACCTATCACCCTCCACCGCAGATGTGTTCAGACTGACTAGTTTCCCTCCATCACACATAATCACATGTTTACACTGATCACTTAAGTTATGCCTAATCATACAATAAATTTTTAAAGAACGCTGAAGAAAACATCACCCTGTCATGTTTCAGTGGAGTTTGCTATCAGACACCTGACACAGGAAAAGAGTAGCAGTAGAAGGTGATTCTCTATTCCAACAGGTGATCTCTCTTTCTCTGCATGAAGTCATCTTTTTATCTTTCCTTGATATCCAGGGTACTCTAAGATAAATACCCCCAAAATCTGGAGCGATACCTATGTCAGATATATCTATGAGTGAAAAAAGTTTTTTTTTTCTCTTTTTGTTATTATTCAGTGAGAGATTTGTTATTCTAATTGTATAAATGTACTGACCAAAGCCTTTTACTTTACCATTCAATGAGATATGTGTTTTATTTCCAAGTATTAATTGTACTGTGGTTATCCTTGTGATTCTCTGGAGATTGGAGTAGACATGATCAGAAGTAGATGTGCGTGATTCTTACTTTAAGTACTAGTTTCTTAGTGAGAAAGGTGCTATAGCAGCTTATTGATTTATTTTTACTCTTGTTCTGACCTGCCCTACAATGGCCCGACGAGCTGTCCAGGGTATACTCTGCTCTTGCCTAGAGTCTTCTGAGATCGGCACCAGCCTTCCTCCGACCTTAATTCGGATTAAGCGGTTCAGAAAATGAATAGATGAATGAGTGTTGTTCCAACTACAGAGATAAGCAGAAGTGCTGTGCTGAAGTACTTTTTATTTTCTTTTGATTCAAATCAGATTTCTGGTTTATAAATGCTCCGATCAATGAAGTTTCTCCTCTGACTGTCTGTCTGTTTAAAGTTTGCCAAATGGGTAGAAATGATCAGTTTACTAATTCAATACTAATTCACTAACATGAATGACTTTATCTGTGTATTTATATATAAATTAATATATAAATAATATATATTGCCTATCTGTGGTTTAAGTTACTAGCACAACAATTTGTTGATGATCTGTCTGACTAGATAAAGAGTTAGCCTCAGTTTAGAACATTTTCTAGGAAAGGCTTTTTTGAAGAGGCTATCATATGCAGGAGTAGTGATAGAGGATAGAACTGGGGATCCTACGTGGATTACAATTATATGAGTAAAGCTTTCAGTAACTGCTGAGATCCTGATCCCATCCATCCTCGTTACTCACAAAAAGAACCTCAACATTTTCATCTCTGCTACCTCCAGGTCTGCCTCCTGTCTTTTCCCCAGGGCCACTGTTTCTAAACCATACAACATCGCTGGCCTCATCACCGTCTTGTACACATTCCCTTTCATTCTCGCTGATACCTTCCTATCAAACATCACACCAGACACTGTTCTCCAACCATTCCAACCTGCCTGCACATGGTTCACCTCTTTTCCACACTGCTCTGGATTGTTGAGCCTAAGTACTTAAAATCCTCCACCTTCTTTATCTCTGCTCCCTGTAACCTCACCGTTCCTTTTGGGTCCTTGTGGTTCACACATATATATTCTGTTTTACTGAGGCTAACCTGCTACTTTCTGACACCGCTACTTTCGCCTTATGCTGTATCTCCCTGTGCTCCTGTTTACTCTCTTTGGTCCTCTCTCTGTCCCACTTCTTCTTAGCTAACCTCTTCTTTTGTACACACTCCTGCACTTCCTCATTCCACCACCAAGTCTCCTTATCTGCTTTCCTTCCAGAGGACACACCAAGTACTCTCCTACCTGTCTCCCTGATCACATTAGCTGTAGTTGTCCAGTTATCTGGAAGCACTTCCTGACCACTCAAAACCTGTTTCAACTCCTCCTTGAAGACAACACAACACTCTTCCTTTTTCAGTTTCCACCACTTTGTCTTCTACTCTGCCTTTGCCTTCTTCACCTTACCATCAGCATCATTCTGCACACCACCATCCTCTGCTGTTTTGGCAACACTCTCACCCACTACTACTTTGCAGTCACTGACTTCCTTCAAATTACATTGCCTACACAAGATGTAGTCTACCTGTGTGCTCCTACCTCCACTTTTGTAAGTCACCCTATGCTCCTGTCTCTTCTGGAAGAAAGTATTCACTACAACCATTTCCATCCTTTGTGCAAAATCTATCAACATCTGTCCTTCCAATTTCTTTTCCTGGATACCAAACCTGCCCATCACTTCCTTGTCCCCTCTGTTACCTGCAACAAGTCTGCACCAATGACCACTCTTTCACCTCTAGGGGTATTCTGCATCACTTCATCTAACTCACTCCAGAATCTCTCCTTCTCTTCTAGCTCACATCCTGGCTGTGGGGCAAAAGTACTAACAACATTGAACATCACACCTTCAATTTCTAACTTGAGACTCATCACTCTGTCCGACACTCTTTTCACTTCTAGAATATTCCTGAAAAAACCCTCCTTCAAGATGGCTCCTACTCCATTTCTCTTCCCATCCACACCATGAAAAAAACAGCTTAAACCCTGCTCCCAAGCTTCTAGCCTTGCTACCTTTCCACCTGGTCTCCTGAACACACAGTTTGTCCACCTTCCTCCTCTGCATCATGTCAGCCAGCTCTCTACCTTTTCCTGTCATAGTTCTAACATTCAAAGTTCCTACTCTCAGTCCTAGACTCATGCTTTTCCTCTTCTCTCTCTGCTATGAACACGCCTCCAGCCTCTCCTTCTTCGACCTCTCCTTCTTCGACCAACAATAGTCCAATTTCCACCAGCACCCTGTTGGTTAACAGCACTGATGGCGGTCGTTGTTAACCTGGGCCTCAACCGATCCGGTATAAAATTTGTCTTTACGGTTTGCATTTTGTATTCTGGCAAAAGTTTTACGCTGGATGCCCTTCCTGTCGCAACCTTCTGCATTTATCCGGGCTTGGGACCGGCGTGAGGGCGGACACTTGTTTGTGCCCCCCTCACGGCTGCATACTCTTACTGTGCTCTGTACTCTTACTCACAATCTTACTACAAGGCTGCATATGGCTTGTGTATGTATGGCATATCAATATATGTAGCAATAAGAAATGAACATCACAGTAACTCCAGCTTATGTAGCTAAGACTCTTGGATGCGTAAAGCAATGTCTTTGAACACCAGTTTGTGGCTTTTTTAATCTGAAGCATATATGTAGTAGCTTCATCATACATACATCATATGTACTCCATTAAAACAAAATCTAGGCATCACTGCCATAGTGGGAACATTTTTATTATTATTTTATTACACAATTTTATTATTATACTTGGTGAACCCTTGTGTGTGTGTGTGTTTGTGTTTACCCTACCTTTCCTCATGTGTAATTTCAATATTTCAATATTTCACACAAAGACAGGTTGTGAAACAATCACTGAACATTGAACTGCCTTGCTGATATTCTCAAGATAGAAAAAGTTCTCTTTAGTTTATATCTAATTTGTGTGAGAGTAAATGGTCAAAGTATTGGAAACATGATTTACACATCGCCAGTAAAATATTTAATACTAAGATATTCAGTAATTGCCTCCAGTGCAGCTAATTGGGTAATCAAAGGCTGACCATGTCTCCCACTGTCTATGGTGAGAGGTTCGTGTAAAAGAACCATTGCTGACTTTCGACAAGAGTAGGCTGCAAAGCCATCAGCGTGTTTCCGCCCTGCGATGGCCTGGTTAGCAGTCCAGGGCGTACTCTGCCCTCACCCAGAGTTGGCTTGGATGGGTGCCAGCCTCCTCACGACCCTAATTAGGATTAAGAAGTTCCAAAAAATAAACGAAGATGATATTTAGTAATTCTTGACAGTTTTCTAGGTGAATTGTTCCAAATGCAAAGATTGTAATGAGGATGATTCCACGCTCCATAAATGTGAACAACTGCACACTGTTTGTCTTGAGAGTAACACAAAAGCCCTCTCAATACTTAAACCCTGAGTTGAATAATCATATTCAGTTCCAGACAGAGAGCTTAGAGGTAACGGAAAGACTTTAGTAGATCAAAAAAGTACTGTGCATTTTGTATTTGTGCATTTGTGTATGCTTCACATGTAGCCACTAGAGGGCCTAGAGCCCACATATACAACTTTTGGCCTGCACCCCCTCCACACACAACACACACACACACACACACACACACACACACACACACACACACACACACTTCACTAGCACCTACAATGCTTTCAGAAACAGTGCCAAGAAGTTGTCAGGGTCCTTAAGCTTTGAGCACGGGCCTTCAAATACGGGAGGCAGGCCATTTCTTGCTCAGGATATCAATTATAGATAGGGGTTAGCATGGCTGCTTCAGATTGCCATGTCAGACTATAGACAGACAGCTATGGAAAACTGAAGATCTTTCTATCTGATGTGTGCTTGTGCTTGTGTGTGTGTGTGTGTGTGTGTGTGTGTGTGTGTGTAGAATGATTAACAGGGAACTGAGAGTGTGTTAGGATGAGAACTGAGAGGATACACAATGGCAGTTTTATTCAACTGGTGATGAGCTTTCATGCCTCAAGGGATGAGAGTCTCTCAAATCAACATTGCAAAAGTTGCTGTAACAAGTTGTAGGTCATAAAAATTGTTTCTGTGTAAGTGTGTGTGCCACTCTGGTACTTATGAGTGCCTTGTGTACATTTGTAGTAGTGGACATAAAACTGCATAGACTAACATGCAAGCTTGTGTGTGTGTGTGTGTGTGTGTGTGTGTGTGTGTGTGTGTATTTATTCATGAATGTGTGTGTTTTTTCTTACATGCACAAGCTGTTCCTGGGTGTCAAACTCTCTGCAGCAGTTCTCCCAGTGGCAGTTGGTCTCATACACCACCTCTGGCTCCTGTTTGCCACCTTCCTTTTCCTCCTCCTCTTTCACTAGGGTCATTCTATCCAGATGATCCTGTACCAACAACAGAATACATATGACATAATTCATTTTACTACATTTAGAGGAATGTATGTACCACAAATGTATGGAAGAGTGAATGCATGGTAGCATAAACCAGAAGCTTATTTACAATATACTTATAATATACTTATACTTTTATAATATTATAAAATACTGCACACTCACATTTGTTATGACAAATTATTGTGAAATGTACATGTTCATATTTAACTCCCCTAACAAGTAAATTTAATTACTTTAATGTAATATGAAAGTATTAATTTGGATTAAAAACTTTTTATAACAGGATAAATCCACATTGTTGCACCAATCCAAATTGTATGCACTTGTGTGATGAACTTTTGGACTTGTCATGTGTTAAATAAATAACATTAATATATTATATTAGTAGGGCAGTGGTGGGCTGGAAATAAGGTGTTGGATTACTGATCCCAAGGTTTGGGGTTCAAATCCCACTGAACAGTATGTTTCTGCCCTGTGATGGACTGGTGAGCTGTCCAGGGTGTACTCTGCCCTCACTCAGAAAGATAGAAGTTTACCTCCAAACATGAAGACCTAGTTTTTGAAGATGATGTAGCTTTGCTGTCAGCAACGAAAGGACATACAAACAAAAACCAACAAAATAATTGAGAATGCAGAATGAGTTGGTCTAAAGATGAATACAAAGAAATGCAAAATACTGAAGCTGGACATTAGAAACACAGAAGAGATAAAAATGAAGAACCAAACAGTAGAACAAGTAGATAGCTTTGTCTTCCTTGGGGCAATAATACACACAGAAGATGGTACAACAACTGCCATAATTACCATAATTAAGAAGGCAAGAGGGACTTTTATCAAACAAAATAACATATGGAAGAGCAGCAATCTAAGCAGAAGAACAAAGATCAGAATTTATAAGACACTAGTACAACCAGTCTTATTATATGAATGTGAAACTTGGAAAATAACAAAAGTAGATGAGCACAGAGTAGACACATTCCAAAACAAGTGCATAATTTTGAAAATTAACTGGCAACATAAGATCACAAATGAAGAAATAATGCATAATAACAAGCAAGTACCAACAGACTGATTCAGGAAGTAAGAAGGTGGAAATTCATAGGGGATATCCTAAGGCAAGAACAAGAAAATGACTGCATCACAGCATTAACATGGGCACCGGAAGTCAAAAGAAAAAGAGGAAGACCGAAAACAACATATTGAAGAACAGTAGAAAAATAAATAGAAAGTTGACAGGGACAGGTCATGTCCTAAAGCTTGTGACCATAGGTGAGGGTTGGAATGTAGATTGGCTGGTAAATTGAGAACTTTGCCTCTGGGCTCAGCTCTCTCCACCATGATAGAAGCTGCACCGATCTAACTGTCGGTCTCCCACTCCATTCTTCAATCACTTATGAACAAGACACTGAGATACTTAAACTCTTCATTTGGAGCAGGACCGCGTTCCAGACCCGGAGGGTGCATTCTACCTTTTTTCAGCTGAGAACCATGGCCTTGGTCTTGAAGGTGCTGAATTTCATTCTCTTGTGAACCTCATGAGAGCTGGAGGTTCCCGGCTAGATGAAGTTATAGGATACATCATCTACAAAAAGCAGAGAACAGATTCTATGGCCAACTCCCTTGCACCCTCCAGGATCCTGTAGAGTGTATAGAGTTGGTTGAGAGTGCCATGACTAAGACAAAAACCCACACTGTTCCTCCTGAATCCGACGTTCAACTATCAGTTGGATCCTCCTATCCTTACTCCTGCATAGGCATTCCTGGGTAGGCTGAGGATGGTGATTTCACGATAATTGAAACATATCCTCTGGTCCCCCTTTTTAAAAAGGGAAACTACCACCCCACTTTGCCAATCCAGAGGTACGACCTGCAGTGGCCACATGATGCTGCAGAGATGCGTCAACAATGACAGTCTTACAACATCCAGAGCCCTGAGATATTCTGGGGCAGATCTTATCCAGCTGAGGAGCATTTTGACTACCTCTGCAACCTCTGTCTCAGCGATGGGTGGACCCCACGCCTAAATCTCTAGGATCTTTCTCCTCCATGGAGGGCACGTTGGTGAGATTGAGGAGGTTTTCCAGCTATTCCCTAAACCTCCTGACAACATCCCTAGTTAAGTTGAGAACTTTCTCACTTTCACTGTAAACAGTATTTGTTGAGAACTCCTTCCCCCTTCTGAGACGTTGGATGGTGGTCCAGAACCTTTTTGAGGCCAACTGGTAAACGCTCTCAGGCTCTCACCAAACTCCTCTCACACATGATTTTGCACTTGCGGCAGCTCTGGTTGCAACACATTTGGTCTGTCAGTACCTCTCTGCCTTGGGGGCCCACAAGTCAATAAGACCTGATAAACCTTTTCCAGCCGGACATCCCCCACACTGCAGGTGTTCACCAAAGACCTTTTGGCCACAGCTATGGGCTGCTACCTCAATAATGGAGGCACAAAACATATCCCATTGGATTCCATGTTCCCTGCCTCCTTTAAAATGTGGATGTAGCTCTGCTGCAATTGGGAGTTAAAGGTCCCTCTGACAGGAGACTGTCTGTGTAAAAGAACCATTGCTGACTTCAAAAGTGGGCTGCATAGCTGTCAGTGTGTTTCTGCCCTGCAATGGCCTGGCAAGCTGTCCAGGGTATACTCTGCCCTCACCCACAGTCACTCTGCCTCTCCACAACCCTAATTAGGATTAACTGGTTCAGAAAATGAATATTGCTGATGGTGATGATGATAATGATGATGATGATGATGATTATTATTATTATTATTAGTCTTCTTTTTCTTATTATTATCATCATCAGCAAAAAAATATCGTATTTTCCAGACTATAAGCTGCACTTTTTTATACTTTGGCTGAAGGTTTGACTTATACTTATTACATATAATTCTGTTCGTCATAATAATAAAGAACATGATTTCACATGTTTGTTATTTTTACACTCACAACTACAAGAGGGTACTCTAGGCTTGGGTACCAGTACCTGCTCATTCACCACTGAAGAAATGGCCCCCAAAGAAAATCCTTTTCTGTGGATTACAAGCTGTAATTAACTAAATATACAGCATAAAATGGTAATTGAGAAGTCAAAAGAAAGTTTGGAGTGAATGACAAAACTTGTGAGGGACTGAAGAAAAGCAGAGATTATTATTACTACAATGAGGAAAACAAACAAACAAAAAAGCTAATTGTGGGCTAAAAGCTAGATGGCCACAGCCAGAGGAACGAGCTTGCACATGAGTGGTTTAGCAACGTGCCTCAGGGAGAGGCTAGTCAACAGTGCAGCTGCGTCTCCACATCCAGGTCGTGAAATTATTACATATAATTCTGTTCGTCATAATAATAACGAACATAATTTCACATGCTTATTTTTACACTCACAACCGCAAGAAGGCAACAAGAGTGCAGAAAAGAGGAGATTATTATTACTGCAATGAAGGAAACAAAAAAGATAATCACGGGCTAAAAGCTAGATTTCCAGAGCTAGAGGAACGAGTTCGCACATGGGGGCTTGTCCATAGTGCAGTTGTGTCTCCATGTCCAGGTAGTTGTCAAGGAGATGAATATAAATGACTTTGCATGAGGAGTTTCTTGGTGTTACCGCTTCATGCATATGTATATATGTATATATATTATATGTATATATATATATTTTATATATATATATATATATATATATATATATATATATATATATAAAAGTCGCACTAAACTATATGTTTTTTCTTCTTTATTATGCATTTTTTGGCCAATGCGACTTCTGCTCCGGAGTGGTGTATAGTCTGAAAAATATGGTATTCAAAATCTAAACTTATAAATTAAAACATGTTTAAATTTACAGCATTTGGCAGCCGCTGTTAATCAGAACCACTTACAATTATCACTTTTATACAACATGAGCAATTGAGGGCCTTAATCCTTGCTCAAGGGCCCAATAGCGGTGACAGTGGGAATTGAACTGCTGACCTTTGGATTAGTAACTCATCGTGTTAACCACTAAACTATCACTGCTTGGTGAAGTGTATGTAATCTGGGCCACTATAGTCAGCCTGGCAGAAATCCTAAAGCAGAGCATTCTAACTGGGCTATGGCATAAATCCTCAATGGCAGTGGTCAGTCAACAGTCTAGGTTTGGCCATGAAGGTGTTCTGCAGCAAAGGGTTTCCTTCGGTTGTCACAAACACAAACATTAGAATCTTTTTTGCAAAGTGTCTGATGGGCAGAAGGAACCCTTTAATCTTGTGTAACAATCATCCTAAAGAAGGTGCCTCAATAAGCACAATAAATCATTGCATTGATGGACAAAAGCTTTGGTTTTAAGGCTGCCTTGTCATCCGTTGACGAGACCTCTGGGTTGAAAGCCTCTCTGTTAGTCTTTGGCAATAGCTCTGGCTGGAAGGCTGACCTATTGGCCTTGGCCAAGAGCTCTGGGTTGGAGAGTTCTCCGTCAGCCTTTGGTGAAAGCTCTGAGTGAGAGGTTGTCCAAATGGCCTCTGGTGAAAGCTCTGACTGGGAGGCTTCCATGTTGGTGTCTGGCTAGAGCTCTGGCCTGGAGGTCACCCTGCCAGCTTCTTCTTCTTCTTCTTTTACTTTCGGCTGCTCCCTTCAGGGGTCGCCACAGCAAATCATCCGCCTCCACCTCACCCTGTCCTCCGCATCTTCTTTTCTGACTCCAACGACCTTCATGTCTTCCTTCACCACATCCATAAATCTCTTCTTTGGTCTTCCTCGAGGCCTTCTGCCTGGTAGTTCCAACCTCAGCATCCTACTGCCAATATACTCACTATCCCTCCTCTGTACATGTCCAAACCATCTCAATCTAGCCTCTCTGACTTTGTCTCCAAAACATCTTACGTGGGCTGTCCCTCTGATATACTAATTTCTGATCCTATCCATCCTCGTTACTCCCAGAGAGAACCTCAACATTTTCATCTCCGCTACCTCCAGCTCTGCCTCCTGCCTTTTCCTCAGCGCCACTGTTTCTAAGCCATACAACATCGCTGGCCTCACCACCGTCTTGTACACTTTTCCCTTCATTCTTGCTGACACTCTCCTATCGCACATCACACCGGACACTTTTCTCCAACCATTCCAGCCTGCCTGCACACGCTTCTTCACCTCTTTTCCACACTCTCCATTGCTCTGGATTGTTGAGCCTAAGTACTTAAAATCCTCCACCTTCGTTATCTCTGCTCCCTGTAACATCACCGTTCCTCTTGGGTCCTTCTCATTTCACACACATGTAAGCCTGCCACACTGCCAGCCTTACGCAAGAATTTTGGCTTGAATGTCACCCTGTTGGCCTCTGGTAGGAGAGCTGGGTTGAAGGCCATCATTTGGGCCTCTGGCAAGAACTCTAGGTTGGAGACTGCCTTTTGGCATCTGGTGAGAGCCTTGGGTTGGAGGCTACCCCTTTGGGATCTGGTGAGAGCTCTGAGTTGAAGGTCGTCCTGTTGGCCTCTGGAGAAAGAAGGTCATCCAGTCGACCTCCCTGTTGACTGCTGGCTAGAGTTCTGGGCTACAAGCCACCTGTTAGCCTTTGGCAAAGGTTTTGGCTTGAATGCCACCCTGTCATCCTCTGGTGAGAGCAATGGATTGGAGGTCATCCTTTTAGCCTCTGGTAAGGGCTCTGGGTTGGAGACTGCCCTTCTGGCATCTGATTAGAGCCTTTGGGTGGAGGCCAACCTGTTGGGCTCTGGTGAGAGCTATGATATTGGAGGTCACTCTGTCAGCCTCTAGCTGGAGCTTTGTGTTTAAATCTACCTTGTCAGTCTTTTCAAAAGAGCTTTTGGTCTCATCTGCCTCTGACAACAGCACTGGATTAAAGGTTGCTCTGTTGGCCTCTGACAATCTTTCCAACAGCATCCTAGTCAGCTTCTTCAATTTGTGTAAGGCTTTTCAAAAAAGATTTCAGAGCACACTGGAGCATGTATTCCAATGACGTGTGCCTCTGTTCTTCTTGTGTGTGCATGCGCATGTGTTTGTATTTCACTGTATGTATGTGTCTCTTGGTGTTCCTATATGTTTGTATTTGTGTGTGTGTGTTTGTTTATATTTCTGTGTGTGGGTTTGCATTCTTGTGTGTTTATGTTTGTGTTTTCCAGTGTATGTGTGTTTTTTGGATATTTGTGTGTGCTGACACTTTTGTGTGTGTCTTTGTTTGTAATTCACTGTGTGTGTGTGTGTTTGTGTGTGTGTGTGTTTTCTCTCTCCGTGTGTATTTGTATTTCTATGTGTGTTTTTTATTTGTATTTTTCTCTCTCCCTCTGTGTGTGTATATGTATGTGTCTATTGGTGTTTGCCTGTATGTCATTTTCAGTGTCTGTGAATTTGTATGTCTCTCTCTCTCTCTATCTCTCTCTCTCTCTTTGTATTTTTCTCTGTGTCTCTCTCCATTTGTATTTCTCAGTGAATACCTTTGTTTATCAGTATTTATGCCTTCTGTCATTTTCTGTGTGTGTTTGTGTGTGTATGTTTTTTTGCATTTCTGTGTGCTTGTATTTTTCAGTGTCTGTTTATATTTGTGTGTGGTATGTGCTACTATATGCTTGTATCTGTGTTTATCACGTGTGTGTGTGTATTTGTCTTTCATTGTGCGCATATCTCTGTGTTAATATGTTTGTGTGTGTTCCTTTGTTTTGTATTTCTCTCTGTGTTTTGATCTCTCTGTATGTGTGTGTGTGTGTGTGTGTGTGTGTGTGAATTTTGTGCTTGAATTTTTCTGTCTCTTTGTACTTCTCTGTGTCTACACTGTGTTTATATGCCTTTGTATTTTTCTGTATTTGTGCGCATTTGTATTTTCTGTATGTGTTTTTGTATGTTTTTTTGTGATTTTATATGCGTTTATATTTGTGTGTGTGTGTGTGTGTGTGTATTTGTATTTCTCTTTCTGTGTGTGTATTGATTTGTATGTTTGAAATTATGTGTGCTTTGTGTGTGTGTTGAATTTGTTGTGCCTGGAGTGTATGCGTCGGACCCAGAGATGCAGGGGACCATCAGAAGATTCAACGATTTTATTTTGCAATTAGAACTCTAAATCATGGTAATAATAAATCAATGGAACTGGTCGAGCACGAAGCAAGATACCAGGGGTCAGAGCGAATGCAGAGGGACGGAATCACTGGGAAGACAATCTTCTGACATTGAAGGCAAGTGTGCAGCTCCCATTTATAGCTGGCTGTTCGTTGATTGCAGAGTGGGACCAGGTGCGCTCTTCTGGAACTCACCTACCGGCAACAGCCATGCCCCTCGCCAGTGTCTACAATGACTGAAGAAAGAATTAATGCCGCCAGCCAGCACAGACCATAACAGTACCCCTCCCTTAAAGGGCGCCACCTGGCGCCCGACCAGGCTTGTCCGGGAACTGATGATAAAACTTGTCTAATAAGTCCAGGTCCAGGATTAGGGAGCGGAGAATCCATAAGCGTTCGTCGGGTCCATAACCCTTCTAGTCGACTAGGTACTGAAAACCTTGACCCCGTCTGCTTACATCGAGGATACGGTTGACTGTGTATGCGGGATGTCCATCAATCAGCCAGGGAGGAGGGGGGTGGGGGGGGGGGGTCAGTGGGGGTGGAGGGGACTTTGTACCACGGGCTTAATCAGGGAAACATGGAATACTGGGTGTACCTTGAGTGAGGATGGGAGTCTTAGTCGGACGGTGCTGGGGTTTATAATTTTTTTTTATTACATAGGGCTCTATGTATCTGGGAGACGGTTTCTTGCAGTCGACTTGCAGAGGCAGGTCCCGGGAGGAGAGCCACACTTGTTGCCCGACCATGTAGAGAGGTGCTAGGGTTCGGTGACAATCGGCAATCCTCCGGTTTCGGGCCACTGTTCGTTCCAGGGCAGCATGTGCTTCTTTCCAGACCCGGTGTGCTCTGCGAAACTGTGCCTGGACAGTTGGAATGGCCACTTCGACCTTCTGGCTGGGAAACGGGGGAGGCTGGAAACCATTAATCACCACGAAGGGGGACATCCCGGTGGCGGCGCAGATCAAAGAGTTATGTGCGTATTCAATCCATGGGAGGTGTGTGGCCCAGGAGACTGGGAGGTGGGAGGTGATGCAGCGCAGGGAGGATCCGAAGCTTTGATTCACTCACGCCGCCTGCCCGTTCGACTGAGGATGGTAGCCAGAGGTCAAGCTGCAGGAGACTCCCAAGGTGTCGCAAAACGCCTTCCAAACTTTAGATGCAAACTGCGGACCCCAGTCTGAAACAACGTCCTGGGGGATGCCATGTAGGCGAAAGACACATTGGTCCAGGAGACCAGCTGTTTCCATTGCCGAGGGGAGTTTGGGTAGTGCGACGAAGTGAACCACCTTGGAGAACCGGCCCACTATTGTCAGGATAACAGTGTTGCCCTCGGATGGGGCAAAAGTCCATGGCAATGTGCGACCAGGGACGATGGGGAACAGGTCAGGGTTGGAGGAGACCCATGGGTGCACGATAGGAGGACTTGCTCTTGGCACAGGTGGCACAAGCTCCCACAAACTCCCTGGTGTTAGCTGCCATCGTTGGCCACCAGAAGTGTTGTTGGAGCAAGAAGAGTGTTCGGTGGGCTCCGGGGTGGCAGGCTAATTTTGAAGTGAGCCCACTGGAGTGCTGGGGTTCTGGCCGGTGGGGGAACATATAGTCGACCTTGGGGGCACCCGATGGGCTCCGGTTCCCCCTGATGGGCATCCCGAACTAGCCGTTCTACCTCCCATTGGGCTGCTCCAAGTATACTGGAGGCAGGCACGATGGTCTCCATGGTGGCCTCTTCCCCCCGAGGAGAACTGTCTGGAGAGAGTGTATGGCTTCGTATTCCGGGAGCCAGGTCGGTATGTTAGTGTGAAGTTGAACCTTCCCAAGTAGAGTGACCATTGTGTCTGACGGGAGTTCAACCTCTTGGCTGTAGGGAAGTAGGATAGGTTTTTATGGTCAGTCCAGGCCACAAAGGGGTGGGTTGCCCCTTCCAGCCAGTGCCTCCACCCCTGGAGCTCCAAGAACACTGCCAGCAGCTCACGATTCCTAACATCATAATTCTTTTCCGCAGAGGACAAGCGACGGGAGAAGGTGCATGGGTGTAGCTTCTGGTCTGTGGGAGACTGTTGGGAGAGGACCACCCCCACCCCTGAGTCTGAGGCGTCGACCTTCACCACAAACTGCAGTGAGGGGTCCGGGTGGATCAGTACGGGTGCATTGACGAATTTAGCCTTCAGCCTGTCAAACGCCGCCTGGGCACTGGGGGACCACTGGAATGCTGTTTTGGGTGATGTCAACTGT
This sequence comes from Plotosus lineatus, assembly GCA_024760905.1. Lineage (NCBI taxonomy): Eukaryota > Metazoa > Chordata > Actinopteri > Siluriformes > Plotosidae > Plotosus > Plotosus lineatus. The sequence continues at coordinate 17,199,397 of CM045739.1, forward strand.
GTGAGGAGGGCTGATAGGTGGCTGTAGTCCCACACAAACCGGCAATAGAAGTTTGCAAACCCAGGAACCTCTGCAGCTGTTTCTGCATCCCCAGAGTAGGCCACTCTGCCACTGCCTTCACCTTCGCCAGATCGGGTCTTATCTGACCCTTCTCCATGATGAACTCCAGGAAGGCCATCTCCCACTTGTCCCCCTCCCAAATTCGGACTAAGTGGTAGGCGTTTCTCAGGTCCAGCTTGGAAAAAACAGGAGCAACGTGGAGAGGGGTGAAGGCTGAATCGATTAGAGGGAGAGGGTACTTGTTTTTTATGGTGCTATGGTTCAGGCCCGTGTAATTGATGCAAGGTCTCAGGGTCTTGTCTTTCTTTCAACGAAGAACCCAGCGCCGACCGGGGAAGATGAGGGCCGAATGAGACCTGCAGCCAGCGACTCGTTAATATATGCCTCCATGGCGTCTTTCTCCTTCTTTGAGAGGTCGTACGGTCACTGGGAAGGGAGCATGGAACCTGAGAGTAGGTCAATGGCACAGTCGTATGGTTGATGAGGAGGTAATGAGTGAGCCCGGTTCTTGCTGAAGACCTCTTGCAGGTCGTGATATTCTTTTGGTGCGCCAGCTAAGTCTAGATCCTCCAGGTCGACCGGGGTTCATGAAGCTTGGGAGGGTACGGCTGACATTAAGCAGTGTTGCAGACAGTAGTTACTCCAGCTGCGTATGGTGAGGGTGTGCCAGTCGATGTGGGGATTGTGTGTCTGCAACCATGACCATCCCAACACTAGGGGAGAGAGAGAGGCAGAGAGAACAAACAGCTCCAAATATTCCTGGTGGTTACCGGACAAACTGAGCTTAACTGGCTTGGTTTTGTGCGTTACGCAAGCTATGAGTCGGCCATCAATGGCCACTACCTATTTGGGGGTCTCGAGTTCATACACGGGCAGGTCGTGGAGCTCAACCATCCCCGGATCGATGAAGTTAGCATCAGCACCTGAGTCAATGAATATGTCTTCTACAGGATAAGAGTGTTGCGCGGAGTGTAGCGTACCTTGAACTTGCAGGTGCTTCCCAGGTGTCGTGGCGCATCCTCTTGTAGTTGTTGGACCCTGCCATGCGGGGCATTGGGCGAGATAATGGCCCTTCTCGGAGCAATAGATTCAGAGACCGTTGGCCAGCCACTGGTGCCTCAACTCAGCTGTCAGTCCGGTGCGGTTCACCTGCATGGGTTCTTGACCGTCATCATTCATCAGAGGGTGACGGGAGTTTGAGGTGGGGTCTCCGAGGGCCTCGCAGAGTGGCTCGAGAATGGGTAGATAACACTGGTCCCCTCTTCCCGGGACCTATCCCTCTCTCTCAGCTGGTTGTCCAGCCTGGTAGACAAGGCAATTAACTCCTCAAGAGTCGCTGTCTCATCTCGGGCCGCAAGCTCGTCTTTCAGCCTTTCATTAAGACCCTGCAGGAAAGCCCCCCAGAGCGTGGGTCGTTCCAGCCACTTTTGATAGCGAGAATCTGGAATTGGATGGCATACTCTGCCACCGACTATGAGCCTTGCCGAATTTATGGGAGCTGGGAGCTCGCCTCCTCCCTTTTTGTCGGACGATCGAAAACCTTCTTCATTTCTCACATGAACTGGTCTAACTGGGAGCATTATTACGGGGTATGGGTGGCGACTGCTAACGCCCAGGATGAGGCTTGCTCCGTGAGTAGGCTCATGATGAAGGTCGTTTTTGCTTGATCGGCGGAGTATGTGAGTGGCTGCTGGCTGAAGACGAGCGAACACTGATGAAGGAATCATGCGCAGGAGCCGATCGTGCCCGAATACCTGGCTGGCGTGCGAATGTGTGGTTCTCGGTGCACGGGGAGTATAGCTGGCGCTGACGCTGCTGCCGAAGCGGAAAATGAAGGGTGAGGGGACGGGGTCGCGGCAACGAGGTGAGTGGCGACGGCGTCCATCCTTTCGCCGAGCTGCATCAAGCTGGTGATTATGTGCTGGAGATTGTCCATCATCTGATGCAAGGTGGAGTCTTGTCGTCCCAGCAGGGTGCCCTGGTCGGATAGTCTCCGCTGGGTCCATGTTTCAGGGCCAAAGATTCTGTTGCACCTGGAGTGTATGCGTCGGACCCAGAGATGCAGGAGACCATCAGAAGATTCAGCGATTTTATTTTGTACTTTGAACTCTAAATCACGGGAATAATAAATCAATGGAACTGGTCGAGCAAGAAGCAAGATACCAGGGGTTAGAGAGAAAGCAGAGGAATGGAATCACTGGGAAGACAATCTTCTGACATCGGAGGGAAGCGCGCCGCTCCCATTTAGCTGGCTGTTTGCTGATTGCAGAGTGGGACCAGGTGTGCTCTTCTGGAACTCGCCTACCGGCAACAGCCACACCCCTCGCCAGCGCCTGCAATGACTGAAGAAAGAAATAATGCCGCCAGCCAGCACAGACCATAACCACCACATAACCATTCTCTGCGTGTCTTTTGATTTCTGTGTGTTTGAATTTCTCTCGCTCTCTCTCTCCCTCTCCCTCTCTCTGTATGTTTTGTGTTTGTGTCCCTTTGTACTTCTCTGTGTGTGTACACTGCGATTGTATTTTTCTGGATGCGTCTTTGCACATTTGCATTTTAGGTGTGAGTGATTGTGTGTGTGCATATGTGTGTTTCTTTGTATTTCTCCATGTGTGGATTTGCCTTTGTGTGTAGATATGCTTGTTTTTTCCTGTGTATCAGTGTTTCTTTGTATCTTTATGTATGCTTGCATTTTTCTATGTCTTGCTTTAATTTCACTGTGTGTGTCTATATTTTTGTGCATGCCTATTTGTATTTTGTGTATATGTTTGTGTATTTGCTTTTGTGATTTTGTATGTGGTTATATTTCTCTCTGTGTGCATATGTATTTGTGTTTGTATTTCTCTTTGTATGTATTTTGATTTCTGTGTGTGTGTCTATGTGTGTATGTTTGTTTGCATTTCTATGTGCTTGTATTTTCTGGTGTGTGTGTGTGTGTTTTGTATTTCACTGTGTGTGTGTGTGTGTGTCTGTGTTAATATATGTTTGTATGATTCTATATGTGTGTGTTTTTGTATGTGTCTGTGTGTGTATGTGTTTGTTTATATTTTTGGATGTGTATTCGTCGTGTGTGTGTGTGTGTGTGTGTGTGTGTGCACGCGCGCGCGTTGTGTATTTATTTGTATGATTGTTTGCATGTTTGAATTTCTCTGTGTATGTATGTTTATTTGCCTGTCTGTATTTCTGTATGTGTATTCCCATTGTGTGTGTGTGTGTGTGTGTGTGTGTGTCTCTTTGTTTACATTCTTTGTGTGTGTGTTTATATTTCTATGTGTATGTGTGGTTGTTTGTATTTCTGTGTGTGTGTGTGTGTGTGTGTGTGTTTTATGTGTCCGTATGATTTGTGTCTGTATATGTATTTGTGCACATGTGTGTTTTGTATTACTCTGTGTGGGAATTTTCCTTTGTATGTGTGTGCTTGAATTTCTGTAGGTGGTGTGTGTGTGTGTGTGTGTGTGTGTGCATGTGTGTGTGTGTGTGTGTGTGTGTGTGTGTGTATGTGCATGTTTGTTTGCATTTCTGTGATGTGTGCATTTCTTTATTTCTGTGTTGTTAGAATAAGCAATAGTTGTTCAGTTAATTTTCTGTAACCGCTTCATCCTAATTAAGGTTGCGGGGAGGCTGGTGCCCATCCCAGCCAACTCAGGACAAGGGCAGAGTACACCCTGGACAGCTCGCCAGGCCATCGTAGGGCGGAAACACGCTGACGGCTTTGCAGCCTACTCTTGTCGAAAGTCAGCAATGGTTCTTTTACATGCCTCACACCATAGACAGTGAGAGACATGGCCGGCATTCGATAACCCAGTTAGCTGCACTGGGGGGGACAGTGACAACCTTGTGGAGAGTGGGACTCAAACCCCCAACCTTTGGATCAGCGATCCGGCACCTTATACCACTAGACCACCACTGCCCCTAGCAATAGTTATATTCTTCTAAATTATAGTTAGAAGTGAATATGTATGTCTGCAAAATGATTACGATATTTGAACGCAAGCTTTCTTTCTCAGACATTGTAAAGCTAACAGAAAACAATTATCTATTTTATACAGCTGAGCAATTAAGGGTTAAAGGTCTTGCTCACAGGCCCAACAGTGGTGACAGTGGGGATCCACATTTAGTGAGGCTAAATTTACTGTGGGCTGAGGCTGCAAGCAAGCTTCTAAACACATTTTAACTAAGGAATTGTTGTGTGATTCATTCTGATGTTATCTTTCCCTACATAAATACTGTATCTGAACGTTACCTGAAAATTAATGTTTTGCCACATATATTATGCGTCTGACATCTTACATTATGCACTTAATGATGTGCACTGGATTTAAGAATCGAAGTCAGAAAAGAGCACGCATTATTAAAATTTTTAGTATGATGCTCACGCACAAAGCGATTAAGTATTAAGAATTAAAAAAAAAACGAATGAATGAATGTGTTTGTCATTTTCGGTCTCTCTCTCTCTCTCTCTCTCTCTCTCTCACTCTCTCTCACACACACACACACACACACACACACGCGCACTCTTTCTCTCTCTCTCTCTCTCTCTCTCTCTCTCTCTGTGTGTGTGTGTGTGTGTGTGTGTGTGCGTGTGTGTGCGTGTGTGTGTGTTTGCATTTCTGTGAGATGTGTGCATTTATTTATTGCTGTGTTGTTAGAATTAGCAATAGCTGTATTCTTCTAAATTATAGTTAAAAGTAATTATGTGTCTGCAAAATGATTACGATATTTGAACGCAAGCCATCTGCTGGGCCCCGGGCAGCACAGAGCGGGACAGAAAAAGACTGAACAAGCTGGTCAGGAGGGCCAGCTCTGTCCTCGGCTGCCCACTGGACTCCGTGGAGGAGGTGAGTGAGAGGAGGATGGTAGCAAAGCTCACATCCATCATGAACAACAGCTCTCACCCACTTCACCAGACTGTAGAGAAGCTGAGTAGCTCCTTCAGTGGACGACTGAGACATCCTCAGTGCAGGAAGGAGCGCTACCGCAGGTCGTTCATTCCCACCGCTGTCAGACTGTACAACGCCACTTTGTAACTGTCTGTGAAAATACCGGTTATGTGCAATAAAAACCCCGTGCACTTTAATCAACCACATCTACCCCACTGACTGTGAACCATATCAACCCATCTACTCTGCACTCAGATACATTACACTTTAATATAGGCCAGTCTATAAAGTCATTCCCTTCTTTTCTTTTATTGTTTATTAATTTATACTATTTATGTATCTATTTATTTATTTACTTATATAATATATATGTATGTGTGTATGTTTGTATATGTATCTATTTTTGCACCCCCTACTGATGGTACCTCAAGAGCCTGTAACAGTGAATTTCTCCATTGTGAGATTAATAAAGCTGTATCTTATCTTATCTTATCTTATCTTTCTCAGACATTGTGAAGCTAAGAGAAAACTTTCAGCTAACATACACAGGTATACCTCAGCTGACGTTGTTAATTGGTTCCAGGAGAGGTAACATAAGTTGAAAACAATATATATATATACAAATCCCCTGCGATAACTGAAATCCGCGAAGTAGGATCAACCCCCCCCCGACTGACGTATATGTACATGTATATGCGTATATAATATCAATAAATACATATTCAATGCTATAAATGCTTATAATAACAATTAAACATTAAAAACAAATGCATAATATGTAAATAAAATATAAATACACACACAAAGACGCCACAAACATGTAGTTTTGATGGGAGATTTTGGGTGATTTATTTTGTGTTTGTTTAGGGTTTTATTCAGCATAATTGGCCTTGTTTTTGTGGCATTTTCCTTAACCCTTTTCCCTTTTATTCCCATATTTTTTCTTTCGATAAATAAAAAAAACAACAAAAAAAAAAAACAAAACAAACAAAAAAAAAAACCGCGATTCACTGAAGCTGCATAAAGTGAAACGTGAAATAGCGAGGTATCCCTGTATTTATATATATATATATATATATATATATATATATAGTGGTACCTCAACTTACGAAATGAATCCGTTCCATAGCCTTTTTCATAACCTGGATTTTTCGTAAGTCGAACTTCATTTTATATGTAAAACGTTCCAAGGCCCCCAATACTACCCTTTAAAAATGATAAAAGCATACCTTTTAAGGTACTTACTTTGTGTTGACCATGTCAGATTTATAATCTTACAAATGTTTATGCAAGATTAAAAGCCTGAGCCAAAAAATAAAGTTGCAATGAACACACTCGAAAAACTCTATGAAACAAGCTGCTGCTCAAGGGAGCTGCATCATCCCTCCTAGCCAATAGGAGGCCAGCGGGATGGGATGTTGAGTGATAGCCAATGGGAGGGAGTTGCGTCATCCCTCCTAGCCAATGGGAGGCCAGCGGGGTGGGATGTTTTTTGAGATAGCCAATGGGAGGCCAGCAGGGTGAGATGTTGCGACATAGTCAGTTGGAGAGCAACTCGTGCATTGTTTGATTTTTTTTTAAATGACCATGTCTTCTTAGCAGAGTTATAATCTTACAAATGTTCATGCAACGTTAAATTCCTGTGCCAAAAAATAAAGTTGCAATGAGCACACTGGAAAAACTCATGAAACAAGCTGCTGCTCAAGGGAGCTGCATCATCCCTCCTAGCCAATGGGAGGCCAGCGGGGCGGGATGTTGGAAGATAGTCAATGGAGAGCAACTCGTGCATTGTTTGAATGGCACGTTTTAATGTTTGAATGGCTCATTTGAATGTTTGAATGGCGTGTTTACAATATACACACATAATATTTAATATACTAAATATATGTATAATCTACAAAAAGTCCCAGTTATTAATGGGGGTTACGTACCTCCCCCACCTGTGTATCCTGGAAATAAGGGAATTATTGATGCAATTTTAAAACCTTATGTATGATATTACATGCACTAAAATATGCTTCTTAAACATATGCTATAGACAGTCTTACTCATTAATACAGTAATAATGTAGTAAAACTTTTTAATCTTGTACTGTGATAATATTGATTAATAAATAAAGTGCTTAGGCCCCTTACCAGAAGCTAGAGGAGATGCAGGGTGTTTGAGTGGCATCATAGGACTTAAATAATAATTAAAAACACAATTAAAAAAACGGATTCACAATCCAATCAATCACGTTGATAACATATATATGAAGGAGAAAAAAATAGGTATATACATCATCTGCAACCAATCAGCAGGAGGGAGAAACAAAAGCTCTCAGCCATCAGCTAAATTTGAATCACGTGCCAGTAATGTCGTGATGATGCATGTGTATAATTTGCTGGGGCTGCTAATTCAGTGCTTCTCAAATAGTGAGGCGCAATTATATGATAATAATAATATAAAGTTTATTTTCATTTTTTTCTAGATATTTTTTGAAAACCAACGTATAATCGAGAATGACAACTCAAAATGACTTAAGTTGAAGTATACCTGTATTTGGTCTTCTCTTGTTCTGTGAGTAAAAAAATCAGTTTCCATTGTACACCAGGTTAAAGAAAATCTGCTAACCTGTGCTGGGTGTCAAGATATATGAAGTAAATGTTTAGAAGATAAGTTCCTGTTTTGTGAAGCAGGATACAAGTTGCCTCAGTCTCTACTAAAAATTTTGATCAGCTTTCACTGTGGTATAGTTACTGATTTATGAATACATGTAGATATGTGATGTTGCATAATCATAAATCTGTTTAGAATCTATGAATAAGCCACAGGAATTAGAGAGAAGGCGCCCTTGGAGTGTTCACATTTTTGCATGCCTGCATTTGGAACCCGAAGAACTCACATATTTTCTGTGTAGGATTGGCATTTTACTGATGAAACAATTACTAATTTTGGTAAAATATTATAACAGTCAGAGAAAATTCTTAAATCTAGGGTAGATTGATCTGGGATCGAGATGAATGACCTAAGAAGCTGAAAAAGTGGGTAAATTTCAAGAAAGAACAGTGGTTATTACCTCGGTCAGATGAGAATAAACCAAATGAAAATTGGTTTAAACTTTCTAAGATTTCTGCACCACATGTCACCCTAGTTATAGCACATGGAGAGGAAGCGAAAGCCCTAGGGCCAATGGTTGCTAAGACCTTGGCTATCACCGATTGGACACCCACACAATACTCTGTGCTGCATTACTCTCAATTGAATCAGATATCACACATAATTCTAGCACGCCTTTTTGTTTTGAACATATACTGATAGATAGGTTTCATGATTTAGAAAGTACAGATCACCCTGACACTGAACTCATACTTTTTGACGCTTCTAGCCTCACTCTGGTCTACAGGCCCCACAATGTCACTTTGTGTTCAAAAGCAAATTCATCCATGTTTGTCAAACATTTCTCACTGGCAGAAAGATGCCCGCACCAACATCAGTCAGTCCTCTTGAGCAGGACATTAAACCACCACAGGACTTTTTAAGAATGAAGTAACTATGGAGGAGCATTAACCAGTCTGGCACAGTCTGTCACTACATAGGTGCAGGACTTCCAAAAGACCTATTAAAACAACGTGACAGATACACCAATTGTGGGAGATTGGCTGTGGATCTTCAGGGTTAAGTGGGATAAGCCAAAACAAACAGGTCCATATCATGTTAAAATGTCACCTCACATGCTGTGTGGGTTGACAAACCAACTCTAAGTAATTGGCATCATTGACACATTGGTTTACAACAAATCCTGTAAAATACATTTTCAAGAGGTCACTGGAGGCTGGACAAAAGTTGACCACTGTTTAAACATCAAAGCTATACCCCCCCCCACACACACACACAAACCCCGTCTCTTTACAACTGCATTCCTGTTCATTTTAAAGGAATTTACAATTTTATATTTTTAGTTATCTATATTATATCTAGATATTTTTTATAAACACACTGCACTTGTCTGTTCGTGTTTAGATAGTTTGCTTCACACACACACACACACACAGACACACACACACACACACACACACAGAGACACACACAGACACACACACACACACACACTTGTTCTGCAGTGCTGTCTACTTTTCCTTTTATTAAAATCCCTACTAAGCCTCCTGTATTTGCCATACAGGAGGGAAACTATACCTGCATATGCCAAAATGTTGCCTAAGGGAAAGTTGTGGGTACGATGTCTCAGAACTTATTAAACTATTCTTACTTCACAAAGGAATGCTGTTGTGGACCAAACATGCAAGAAAACAACAAACAAACAAACAAGTTTAAAGCTCCAAAATGAATTAATTTATTGCCATAAAAATAGGCAACTTGAAAAAAAACCAAATAACTAAAAGTAAATCAAAATTATAGGGCCCTTAAAAACAACACAACAACACCCCAAAAAAAAAATATATATATATATATATATATATATATATATATATATATATATATATATATATATATATATATGACTTGACTGAAAATGAAACTAACAAAACGAAACACCAACTCAACTGACAGCCTTTTTTAAAATGAGACACTGGGGAAACATATATAGTGGTTGATCAAACCACATTTAGCATACAGGGGAATACTAAATGCACAATAGCTAAAACTAAACACAACTAAACCATTGTGGTGCCCCCCTCCATGATGTAGAAATTGTGGTCTGATCCATGAGAGGGAATTCAGCATAAAACCATGACGCTTAGTGTCGTCTTCTCAAGCTACCGGAGAGCCTTATCGTCAGTCTCCAAGCTGATCTTCCGTCCCAAGAGGTAATATTTGAAGGAGTCTTGGGTCCACTTAATTGCTAGTGCCTCCTTCTCCACAGCTGAATAGTGGGCCTCCCTTGGGAACAGTTTATGACTGATGAAAGCCACAGGATGATGCTCCTCTATAGGTTCCTGTAGAAGCCCAGACCCTTCCCTAAAAAAGCACCAGTTTGAAAAATTATTTTTTTAATTAATTTTTGAAAATCAGGACTGTATAAAACTGGACTCTTATTCAGTGACTGTTGGATGTCTGGAAAGGCTGCCTCTGCCACCTTTGTCCACCGGACCTTGTTGGGACATCTGGATGAAAAAACCTGCCAGACTGAGAAAAGATTGAAGCTGATTTGAAGCTGATTCCTTGTCTCAGGCAGTGGGCAGGACGAAATGGCTTGAATCTGATTCACTTGTAAACATATTACCCCATATCCAGTGATAAACCCTAAATACTCTGTCTCAGCCTTGGCAAAGATACACTTTGATGGATTGATTGTCAGCCTAGTAGAGTGAAGGTATGTCAATACCCTCTCCAGATGTACCAGGTGTCTCTCCCAGGATTAAATGTAAATGACATCATCAAGATAGACTGCAGCAAAATCTGACAGATTGCACAATACCTGATTTATCAGCCTCTGGAAGGTTGCTGGAGGAACATGTAATCCAAAGGACAGAACCGTAAATTGGAACAACCCCTATAGTGCTCGGAAGGCTGTTAACTCCCTGGAACATTGAGTGAATGGTACATGCCAATAGCCTTTGCAGAGATCTAGTTAGATACTTTGCCTTTCCCATGCGCTCAATCAGGTCATCAATCTGAGATATGAGATATGAATCAAATTGAACTTGCATTCAGATACCAGAAGTCGATAAAGAGCTGCATGCTGAAATCCTTCTTTTGAACCAGGACAGCTGGGTTGCACCCCGCACTCTTCGATGGTTCAACAATCCTCAGAGAGCATCAGGTCAATCTCCTCTTTCAGCATGGTCAACAGACGTTCAGATATTCTGTAACTCAAGCGTCTCACAGAAGCACTTTTAACACAACATCATCTTCAACCAGGTTTGTTCTTGCAAGATTTTCCTGGAATACTTAAGAGTTATATAAATTTCTCACCTGGAATTGCTGAGATTCAGGTTCATGGAAGCAGCTACAGATAAATACTGCTTCTCTTCCTGTTTATTCTCTGGAATCTTCTTGATCAGCATCACCTCAGCTTTCTTATCAGATCTCTCCACCCACTCTTTAAGTAGATTCACATGTAGCACCCTACTTGAACGGGGATGTCCTGAGTGTACACTCCATAGGTGGTTAGTCCCATTCTCTGCTGGATTTCAAACAGTCCTAGCCATTTTGCCAGCAGCTTACCTCCTTCCTGGGCAAGATATGCTCATTTTCCTACCTCGTGATGAAACAACCTCTGTCGGGCTGACTGGTCATACCAGGCATTTTGATGCTGCTGGGCTGCCACCATGTTGGATTGAGTGAGCTCACTCATCCTTTTCAGTTGGTCTCGTGTTTACACAACATAAAACATCATGTGTACAATCTCCCATTTTGCCTGATCTCCCTCCCAAATCCCTTTTATCAATGTGAGAGGCCTCTTACTTCATAAACAAACAGCAATTCAAACAGAGAAAATCCAGTGGAGGCTTGGGGTACTTCTTTATATGCAAAGAAAAGAGAAGATAGCCATTCATCCCAATCATAAATAGTGTCATTTATAAATTTATGTAACATCTGTTTCAAGGTCTGGTTAAAATATTCAGTAAGGCCATCCGTTTTTGGATAGTATGGAGTTGTCTTCAAACTCCTAATACTCAGAAACTGGTAGACCTGTTTTAACAAAGCGTACATGAAATTAGTTCCATGGTTTTGAGAATTTCACAAAGAAATCCAATCCTTGAAAAAACTGCACAAGACAAAAAGCAACAGATTTTGCCTTTGTGGACTTCAAAGTGAAAACCTCAGTACATTTTGTGGCATAGTCTATTATTACAAACATGTAACGGTTACCAGTTTCACTCTGCTCAACAGGGCAAATAATGCCCATTCCCTTCACTCAAATGGCGTACTGATAATTGGTAGGGGCTGGAGTGGTTCTTTTGAGGAGATGATGCGAGAGGTTCTGTGGGGCAGTGATGGCCTTGTGGTAAAGGGCACTATATCACAGATCCTAGGGTTGGGGGTTTGAGTCCCACTCTCCACAAGGTTGTCACTGTCCCCCCAGTGCAGCTAACTGGGTTATTAAAGGCCTGCCATATCTTTCACTGTCTATGGTGAGAGGCATGTACAAGAACCATTGCTGACTTTCGTTAAAGAGCAGGCTGCAAAGCCGTCAGTGTGTTTCTGCACCTTGCTAAAGTGATGCGTCAGAAAGGGCATTCGACGTAAAAACCTATGCCAAATCAGATGTGCGAATCAATTGATTCTCTGTGGCGACCCCTGAAAAAGGGAAAAAGCCAAAATAAGAAGATGTGGGAGGTTCTCTGGCACAGATAACTTTTACAAAATTGGGCTACATCTTTACGTAAGCCAGGCCAGTAGAAGTGTTTTGTGATTAGAGCAAAAGTTCGGTGCTTCCCAAAATAGTCAGCCCAAGGAACAGAATGTCCCAGAGGCAACACAATTTCTCTAGCTTCTCCAGGAACCACTAATTGTATGTCTGATCCCTGCTGAGATAAAGGATACTACCTTTCAGGACGAAGGCATCACTACTGCAGGAAACTGGGTCTAAAAGTTGTTTCTTATGCTTAGATCTCTGCAAAAGAGGTTCCAGTGTAGGCTCACTTTGCTGCATTTCAATGACATTGTTTGTAATTTGGAAACCTAAGTGTAATTCAGGCTCAGGGATAGAAGATAACGTTACAACAATGTGGTGAAATTTCTTTCGCTGTTTCTGTTAGGGTGACTTGTTGGACTTCCTAGGTGTTATCTCCAGGGCACTGAGTGTCTCGGAGGACTCCAACTTTGCAGCTTGACCTCTTGTTACTGCCACATTATATCTGTGGCTGAAATCCAATAAATTAACCAATACAGGCAGATCTCAACCAAGTACAACCGGAAAAGCAGATTATCAACAACACCAATGTTCAGGAGATAAATCAGTGTTTCTACCTTAAAATATACATGTCTGCTGTTGGATAAGATTTCTCATCTCCAAGTATGAACACAAATAGCCCCATTAATGCTAATACGACAAACCAGATTCCAAACAATTTGGGGCACGATACAAATTGTGAATAAAAACTGACTGCAATGATGTGGTACTGCCAAAATTCAGTATTTTATTCCAAATAGAACACAGATGACAGGTCAAAAGTTTAAACTGAGAAAGTATATCATTTTAAGGGAAAATATGTTGCTTTTAAATTTCATGGTGTCAACCAACCTCCAAAAAAAAGAAAGAAATGCAGCAAGGGAAGGAGGAATTTGTGGCAAAAAGAAATGAAATACGAATCATAAAAACAAATTTCATACTGGATCGGTCGAGTCCCGGGTTAACAACGATCGCCATCAGTGCTTTTAAACAACAGGGTGCTGGTGGAAATTGGACTACTGTTGGTCGAAGAAGGAGAGGTGGGAGGCGTGTCCGTAGGCAGAGAGAGAAGAGGAAAGGCATCAGTCTCGAATTGAGAGCAGGGACTTTGAACGTTGGAACTATGACAGGAAAAGCTAGAGAGCTGGCTGACATGATGCAGAGGAGGAAGGTGGACATACTGTGTGTTCAGGAGACCAGATGGAAAGGTAGCATGGCTAGAAGCTTGGGAGCAGGGTTAAAGCTGTTTTATCATGGTGTGGATGGGAAGAGAAATGGAGTAGGAGTCATCTTGAAGGAGGGGTTTGTCAGAAATGTTCTAGAAGTAAAAAGAGTGTCAGACAGAGTGATGAGTCTCAAGTTAGAAATTGAAGGTGTGATGTTCAATGTTGTTAGTGCTTATGCCCCACAGGCAGGATGTGAGCTAGAAAATAAGGAGAGATTTTGGAGTGAGTTAGATGAAGTGATGCAGAGCACCCCTAGAGGTGAAAGAGTGGTCATTGGGGCAGACTTCAATGGACATGTTTTGCAGGCAACAGAGGGGACGAGGAAGTGATGGGCAGGTTTGGTATCCAGGAGAGGAACACAGAAGGACAGATGTTGATAGATTTTGCAAAAAGGATGGAAATGGCCATGGTGAACACTATCTTCCAGAAGAGACAGGGGCATAGGGTGACTTATAAAAGCGGAGGAAGGAGCACACAGGTAGACTACATCTTGTGTAGGCGATGTAATTTGAAGGAAGTCAGTGACTGAAAAGTAGTAGTGGGTGAGAGTGTTACCAAACAGCATAGGATGATGGTGTGCAGGATGACGCTGATGGTGAGGAAGGTGAAGAAGACACAGGCAGAGCAGAAGACAAAGTGGTGGAAGCTGAAAAGGAAGAGTGTCGTGTTGTTTTCAAGGAGGAGTTGAAACAGGCTTTAGGTGGTCAGGAAGAGCTTCCAGATGACTGGACAACTACAGCTAATATGATAATGGAGACAGGTAGAAGAGTACTTGGTGTGCCCTCTGGAAGGACAGTAGATAAGGAGACTTGGTGGTGGAATGAGGAAGTGCAGGAGTGTGTACAAAGGAAGAGGATAGCTAAGAAGAAGTGGGACATTGAGAGGACCAAAGAGAGTAAACAGGAGTACAGTGAGACGCAGTATAAGGCAAAGGTAGCAGTGTCAAAGGCCAAACAGAGGGCGTATGATGACTTGTATGATAGGTTGGACAGTAAGGAGGGAGAAAATGATTTATACAGGTTGGCACAGCAGAGAAATAGAGATGGAAAGGACCTGCAGCAATTTAGAGTGATTATGGACAGAGAGGGAAATGTATTAACTGATGACAGACGTGTGCTGGGAAGATGGAAAGAGTACTTTGAAAGGATGATGAATGAAGAAAATGAGAGAGAGAAAAAGAGTAGAAGAGGTGACCACTGAGGACCAGGAAGTAGCAAAGATTACTAATGGTGAAGTGAGGAGGGCATTGAAGAGGATGAAGTGTGGAAAGCCAGTTGGACCTGATGACATACTGGTGGAGGTATGGAAGTGTCTAGGAGTGATATCAGTATATTTTCTGACAAGAACATTCAATATGGTCTTAGAGAGTTAGAGGATGCCGGAGGAATGGAAGAGAAGTGTGCTGGTGCCCATTTTTAAGAACAAGGGAGACATGCAGAGTAGTGGCAACTACAGAGGGATAAAGTTGATGAGCCATACGATGAAGTTATGGGAAAGAATAGTGGAACCTAGATTAAGGGCAGAGATAAGCATTTGTGAACAACAGTTTAGTTTCATGCCAAGAAAGAGCACCACAGATACAGTGTTTGCTTTGAGGATGTTAATAGAGAAATACAGAGGTCAGAGGGAGCTGCATTGTGCCTTTGTAGATCTGGAGAAAGCATTTGACAGGGTGCCGAGAGAAGACCTGTGGTATTGCATGATGAAGTCTGGAGTGGCAGAGAAGTATGTTAGAGTGGTGCAGGACATGTATGAGTGATGTAAGACAGTGGTGAGATGTGCTATCGGTGTGACAGAAGAGTTCTGTTATTTGTACAAGGTTTACAGTACACTTATTGTTGTTTGCACCATGGAATTCTGTAAGAAGGGGGATTGTTAATTGTTATAAATAATCAGATTTGTATTCATGGAACTACAATATCATTTAGAAGAATTTCTGTGTTTGTATGCGTTCTTTCTCAAACTTTGTATAGCTAACATAGGAAACTTTCAGTTAACATGTATTTTCTCTCTCTCTTTCTCGCTTTCTCTCCGTTTGTGTCTGTGAAAGAGACAGTGAAACGCGGAGTTGCACCTGAAAACCTGCACCTTCATCCATG
>CM045739.1:17220000-17647500 GCA_024760905.1 Plotosus lineatus
TGCACAAAGTCTTGGAATAACCATAGGTAAGTGCCTTTACTTCTCTTCTCATATCACTTTCTTGATCATGTTGATTTCTTCTCTTCAATATCCAAAGGATTCACCAATTTCTTTCCTGGAAGGTCACTCAGATATTTGTTCAATCTCTTGTAATCTCAAAACTAGATTACTGCAACTCACTCCAGGCAGGTCTAACTAAGCATTATTCGTCTCTGCAAATGATCCAGAATGCAGTTGCATGGTTTGTTTTCAACATTCATAAATTTTCCCACACCACACCAATGATGCAATCTCTCCACTGGCTTCCTGTAGCTGCTCACATTCGATTTAAAACACTAATGCTTGCCTACAAAGTCAAAAATGGACCTGCACCATCCTACCTCAAAGCACTTATTACACATCGCACTGAACCGCATTCTCTCAGAGCGTCTAGCACTGCGAGACTACCAAGGGACAAGGGAAAGACGCATTTAAACTCTTATCTGTTTTGCCTCTAAAGTGGTGGAATGAACTTCATCTGGACATCCGGACAGCTGAGTCACGGGTATCTTCAAACTACAACTGAAAACTTACCTTTTTCAGCAGTACTTAGATCAAGCACTATTCTGTATAAAAACACACACATCACAAAAAACAAACAAACAAAAAAAAATCCGCAACACCTACCATCTGTGTTTGACTGATGGTATACTTAGTCTGTGTTC
Source organism: Plotosus lineatus (assembly GCA_024760905.1). Lineage (NCBI taxonomy): Eukaryota > Metazoa > Chordata > Actinopteri > Siluriformes > Plotosidae > Plotosus > Plotosus lineatus. The sequence goes on from CM045739.1 coordinate 17,220,705, forward strand.
TAACAAACCAGTACAAGAATACTAATCCTTCTCAAAAAATTAGCATATTGTGATAAAGTTCATTATTTTCTGTAATGTATTGATAAAAATTAAATTTTCATATATTTTAGATTCATTGCACACCATCTGAAATATTTCAGGTCTTTTATTGTTTTAATACTAATGATTTTGGCATACAGCTCATGAAAACCCCAAATTCCTATCTCAAAAAATTAGCATATTTCATCCGACCAATAAAAAAAGTGTTTTTAATACAAAAAAAGTCAACCTTCAAATAATTATGTTCAGTTATGCACTCAATACTTGGTCGGGAATCCTTTTGCAGAAATGACTGCTTCAATGCGGCGTGGCATGGAGGCAATCAGCCTGTGGCACTGCTGAGGTGTTATGGAGGCCCAGGATGCTTCGATAGCGGCCTTAAGCTCATCCACAGTGTTGGGTCTGGTGTCTCTCAACTTTCTCTTCACAATATCCCACAGATTCTCTATGGGATTCAGGTCAGGAGAGTTGGCAGGCCAATTGAGCACAGTAATACCATGGTCAGTAAACCATTTACCAGTGGTTTTGGCACTGTGAGCAGGTGCCAGGCCATGCTGAAAAATGAAAATCTTCATCTTCATAAAGCTTTTCAGCAGATGGAAGCATGAAGTGCTCCAAAATCTCCTGATAGCTAGCTGCATTGACCCTGCCCTTGATAAAACACAGTGGACCAACACCAGCAGCTGACATGGCACCCCAGACCATCACTGACTGTGGGTACTTGACACTGGACTTCAGGCATTTGGGCATTTCCTTCTCCCCAGTCTTCCTCCAGACTCTGTCACCTTGATTTCCAAATGACATGCAAAATTTGGTTTCATTCGAAAAAAGTACTTTGGACCACTGAGCAACAGTCCAGTGCTGCTTCTCTGTAGCGCAGGTCAGGCACTTCTGCTGCTGTTTCTGGTTCAAAAGTGGCTTGACCTGGGGAATGCGGCACCTGTAGCCCAGTCCACTGCTTCTACAGGTCCCCCAAGGTTTGGAATCGGCCCTTCTCTATAATCTTCCTCAGGGTCCGGTCACCTCTTCTGGATGTGCAGCGTTTTCTGCCACACTTTTTCCTTCCCACAGACATCCCACTGAGGTGGCTTGATACAGCACTCTGGGAACAGCCTATTCGCTCAGAGATTTCTTTCTGTGTCTTACCCTCTTGCTTGAGGGTGTCAATGGTGGCCTTCTGGACAGCAGTCAGGTCGGCAGTCTTACCCATGATTGCGATTTTGAGTAATGAACCAGGCTGGGAGTTTTTAAAAGCCTCAGGAATCTTTTGCAGGTGTTTAGAGTTAATTGGTTGATTCAGATGATTAGGTTAATAGCTCGTTTAGAGTACCTTTTCATGATATGCTAATTTTTTGAGATAGGAATTTGGGGTTTTCATGAGCTGTATGCCAAAATCATCAGTATTAAAACAATAAAAGACCTGAAATATTTCGGTTGGTGTGCAATGAATCTAAAATATATGAAAGTTTAATTTTTATCAGTACATTACTGAAAATAATTAACTTAATCACAATATGCTAATTTTTTGAGAAGGACTAGTATATTCACTGATAGGGAGTTTAAAGCACTTCTCTAAGTCGCTCTGCATAAGAGCATCTGCTAAATGTAAATGTAAAACTAGAGAATTACTTCCATTTACTTTTTTATTGACTGAACATAAAATTTGTTTGTTTAATAAATAAACATTTATGAAATAATTGATAAGTGGTTTTAAACAGACTCACTTGGAAGTCAGTGGAGGTGGTGGAGTGCTCAGTGGGTCCGGGTCCTGAGAGAGTGATACCTGCTATGGGTCTCTGGGTACTGAGGGCAGGGCCTGGGTGGATGACAGGAGGACTGTGTCCATAAGCAGAACCCACAGTGGCTGGAGGCCGGCTAATTAGCTGCTGATGCAATTGCAGAGCCATTGGAGTGGAGGGATAGGCAAAACTCAGTGCTGGACTAGAATAACATATGCAACAACAAAAAAAATATTAATACAATTACCATTATAGAACAAGAGATTAATGTTATCACCTTTCACATAGACAAAAGGTCTGAAATTAAAAATTAAAAATTATAATTTTAATGAATAAAAAATGTCCTTGCGCCTGGACAAAAGAGAGGGCCCACCAAACCATCTCAATCTAGCCTCTCTGACTTTGTCTCCAAAACATCTCACATGTGCTGTCCCTCTGATGTGCTCATTCCTGATCCTATCCATCCTCGTTACTCCCAAAAAGAACCTCAACATTTTCTTCTCTGCTACCTCCAGCTCTGCCTCCTGTCTTTTCCCCAGGGCCACTGTTTCTCAACCATACAACATCGCTGGCCTCAACACAATCTTGTACACTTTTCCTTTCATTCTTGTCGATACCCTCCTATCACACATCACACCAGAGACTTTTCTCCAACCATTCCAACCTGCCTGCACACGCTTCTTCATCTCTTTTCCACACTCTCCATTGCTCTGGAGTGTTGAGCCTAAGTGCTTAAAATCCTCCACCTTTCTTATCTCTGCTCCCTGTAATCTCACCGATCCTCTTGGGTCCTTGTCGTTCACACACATGTATTCTGTCTTACTGAGACTAACCCTCATTCCCCTCCTTTCCAGGGCATACCTCCACCGCTCTAGATTTTCCTGCACTTGTTCTCTACCATCACTACAGATCACAATGTCATCTGCAAACATCATAGTCCATGGAGATTCTTGTCTAACCTCATCTGTCAGCCTGTCCATCACCATAGAAAACAAGAAGGGGCTCAGAGCTGACCCTTGATGCAGTCCCACCTCCACCTTGAACTCTTCTGTCACACCGACACCACACCTCACCACTGTCTTACATCTCTCATACATGTCCTGCACCACTCTAACATACTTCTCGGCCACTCCAGACTTCCTCATGCAATACCACAGTTCCTCTCATATGCTTTCTCCAGATCCACAAAGGCACAATGCAGCTCCTTCTGACCTTCTCTGTACTTCTCTATTAACAGCCTCAAATCAAACACTGCATCTGTGGTGCTCTTTCTTAGCATGAAACCAAACCGTTGTTCACAAATGCTGACCTCTGCTCTTAGTCTCGCTTCTTCTTCCTCCTCTTCTTGTTCTTATTTTTATGAAGCACATTGTCTACAAACAGATCGTTTAAGTTGTATCCACAAAATCGTAATGTATTTTCAATACTGTGTGTGTGTGTGTGTGTGTGTATATATATATATATATATACATATATATATATATATATATATATATACATATATATATATATATATATATATACATACACACACACACACACACACACACACACACACACACACACACACACACAGTGATCCCTCGCTACTTCGTGCTTCAGTTTCTGCGGCTTCAGTGCATCGTGGGGTTTTCAGATATATTAATCGAAAAATTTTAAAATAAGAAAATTAAGGAAAATAGTGAAAAATTTAACGAAAATGTTAAAAAACAAGGTCAATTATGCACACCTTCCCCCCTCCAAAAACAAACAAAAACAATAAACAACCCAAATCCCCATACAAAACTACCGGTACTTATATTTTTATGTGAGGTGCGCATCTGTGTGTGTGTGCGCGAGCGCGCATCTGTATGTGTGTGTATTTATATTTTAGCAAGCTTTTAGCAAATTATATAAAATATTTTACATCTTGTGCATTATTTTTGAATGTTTAATTGTTATTATAAGCATTTTTGCATTGAATATGCATATATTGATATTACATATGTTATGTTTGGATTGTATGCGTCGGACCCAGAGATGTAGGAGACAAAAAGAAGGTTCAAATGATTTATTTAACACTAGGAACTGTCAATCACTGGAATACTAAGTCGAGAGAACTGGTCGAGCACGAAGCAAGAACCAGGAGTCAGAGAGAAAGCCAAGGAGCAGAGTCACAGGGAAACCAATCTTCTGACATCGGAGGGAAGCGCGCCGCACCCATTTATAGCTGGCTGCTTTGCTGATCGCAGATTGGGACCAGGTGCGCTCAGCTCGGACTCGCCTACCAGCAACCGCCACGCCCCTCGCCAGCGCCTGCAATGATTAAGGAAGAGAGAGTTAATGCCGCCAGCCAGCACAGACCATAACAGTACCTTAAGGGGCGCCACCTGGCGCCTGACCAGGCTTGTCTGGTAACTGGTGATAGAATTCGTCTAACAAGTCCGGGTCCAGGATTAGGGACCGGGGAATCCATGAACGCTCTTTGGGACCATACCCCTTCCAGTCCACTAAATATTGAAATCCTCGACCCCTCCTGCATACATCAAGGATACAGTTGACTGTGTATGCGGGATGTCCATCAGTCAGTTGAGGAGGAGGGGGGTGGGGGTCGGTGGGGGGAGGGTGGAGGGGACTTTCTACCACAGGCTTAATAGGGAAGCATGAAAAACTGGGTGTACCTTGAATGAGGATGGGAGTCTCAGTCGGACGGCGCTGGGGTACTTTCTCAATTATAAAGGGCCCAATGAATAGGGGAGATAGTTTTTTTGGAGTCAGCTTGCAGGGGCAGGTCCTGGGAGGAGAGCCACATGGTTGTCCGACCGTGTAGGGAGGTGGTGGGATACGGTTGCAATCGGCAATAGTCCGGTTTCAGGCCACTGTTCGTTCCAGGGCAGCACGTGCTTCTTTCCAGACCCAGAGTGCTCTGTGGAACTGTGCCTGGACCGATGGGACCTCACCTCAACCTCCTGGCTGGGAATTTTTTTTTTTTTTATTATTTTATTTATTTAAGGGACAATGTACAGGAACATTAAGCTCATAGAGACAGAGATGTACTGTACCAGATTATAGCTTAATAGCTAGTTTCCATCTGTAGTCCCTAATTTAGAACGGCCAATTAACCTACAGTGCATGTCTTTGGATTGTGGGAGGAAACCGGAGCACCCGGAGGAAACCCACACAAGCACGGGGAGAACATGCAAACTACACACAGAAACGCCCAGGCCGGGAATCGAACCCGGGCCTTCTTGCTGTGAGGCGGACGTGCTAACCACTACGCCACCGTCCCGAAACAGGGGGGGCTGGAACCCATTAATCACCATGAAGGGAGACATCCCAGTGGCGGTGCAGATCAGCGAATTGTGTGCATATTCGACCCAGGAGGTTGGGAGGCGGGAGGATCCGAGGCTTTGATTCACGCGTTCCACCTGCCCGTTCAACTGAGAGTGGTAACCAGAGGTCAAGCTGCAGGAGACTCCCAAGGTGTTGCAGAACGCCTTCCAAACTCTGGATGCAAACTGGGGGCCCTGGTCTGAAACAATGTACTGGGGGATGCCATGGAGGCGAAAGACATGATGGATTAGGAGACCCACTGTTTCCATTGCCGAGGGGAGTTTGGGTAGGGCAACAAAATGGACCGCCTTGGCGAACCGGTCCACTATCATCGGCATAACAGTGTTGCCCTCAGACGAGGGTAAACCTGTGACAAAATCCACCGCAATGTGCGACCAGGGGTGATGGGGAATGGGTAAGGGTTGGAGGAGGCCCGTGGGCGCACGATGGGAGCACTTGCTCCAGGCACAGGTGGCGCAAGCTCCCACAAAGTCCCTGGTGTTAGCTGCCATTGTTGGCCACCAGAATCGTTGTCGAAGCAGGAAGAGAGTTTGGTGGGCTCCAGGGTGGCATGCTAACTTTGAGGAGTGAGCCCACTGGAGTGCTGGGGGTTCTGGCCAGCGGGGGAACATATAGTCACCCTTGGGGGCACCCGACGGGCTCCGGTTCCCCCTGATGGGTGTCCCGAACTAGTCGTTCTACCTCCCATCGGACTGCTCCAAGTATACAGGAGGATTGCAGGATGGTCTCCATGGTAGAGTCTTCACCCGAGGAGAACTGTCTGGAGAGAGCATCTGGCTTTGTATTCCGGGAGCCTGGTCAGTATGTCAGGGTGAAGTTGAACCTCTCCAAGTACAGTGACCATCGTGCCTTACAGGAGTTCAACCTCTTGGATGTACGGAGGTAGGACAGGATTTTATGGTCAGTCCAGACCACGAAGGGGTGAGCTGCCCCTTCCAGCCAGTGCCTCCACTCCTCGAGCACCAAGACCACCGCCAGCAGCTCGTGATTCCCAACATCATAATTCTGTTCTGCTGGGGACAAGCGACGGGACCGGGGACAAGCGACAGGAGAAGAAGGCGCATGGGTGGAGCTTCTGGTCTGTGGGAGACCATTGGGAGAGGACTGCCCCCACCCCTGAGTCCGAGGCGTCAACTTCCAGGGGTCCGGGTGGATCAGCACAGGCGCATTGATAAATTTCGCCTTCAGCTGGTCAAACGCCTCCTGGGCACTTGGGGACCACTGGAACGGGGTCTTGGGTGATGTCAACTGTGTGAGGGGGGTTGTCAGGCGGTTGTAGTCCTACACGAACCGGCGATAGAAGTTCGCGAACCCCAGGAACCTCTGCAGCTGTTTCCGCATCCCTGGAGTCAGCCACTCCGTCACTGCCTTCACCTTTGCCGGATCGGGTCCTATCTGCCCCTTCTCCACGATGAACCCCAGGAACGAGACTGAGGGGACATGGAACTCGCATTTCTCTGCTTTGACGAACAATCTGTTCTCTAGGAGCCTCTTTAGTACCATGCTCACATGGCGGAGATGTTCGTCTTGGTCTCTAGAGAAGATCAGAATGTCGTCCAGGTATACGAATACGAAGCGGTTCAGAATGTCCCTAAGCACATCGTTGACCAGAGCTTGGAAAACCACCGGGGCATTGGTTAGTCCGAATGGCATGACCAGGTATTTGAAGTGCCCCAGGGGCGTGTTGAACGCCGTCTTCCACTCATCCCCCTCCCGAATTCGGACTAAGTGGTTGGCTTTTCTCAGGTCGAGCTTGGAAAAAATGGTAGCATCATGGAGAGGGGTGAAGGCTGAATTGATTAAGGGGAGAGGGTACTGGTTCAGGCCTGTGTAATCGATGCAAGGTCTCAGGGTCTTGTCTTTCTTTTCGACAAAGAAGAATCCCGCCCCTACCGGGGAAGATGAGGGCCGAATGAGACCTGCAGCCAGCGACTCATTGATGTATGCCTCCATGGTTGTATAGTTGCTGGGAAGGGAGCGTGGAATCTGGGAGTAGATCAATGGCGCAGTCGTACGGTCGATGAGGAGGTAAAGAGCGAGCCCGGTCCTTGCTGAAAACCTCTTGCAGGTCATGATATTCTTTGGGCACGCCAGCTAAGTCCAGATCCTCCAGGTCGACCGGGGTTCGTGAAGCTTGGGAGGGCACGGCCGCCATTAGGCAGTGTTGCAGACAGTAATCGCTCCAGCTGCGTATGGTGAGGGTGCGCCAGTCAATGTGGGGATTGTGAGTCTGCAACCATAGCCACCCCAACACTAGGGGGGAGAGAGAGAGGCAGGGAGAACAAACAGTTCCAAATATTCTTGGTGGTTACCTGACAAAGTGAGCTTCACTGGCTTGGTCTTGTGCGTGATGCGAGTGATGCCACCACCTCCTTGGGGGTCTCGAGGTCATACACGGATAGGTCGTGGAGCTCAACCATCCCCGGTTCGATAAAGTTAGCATCAGCGCCTGAGTCAATAAATACGTCTACAGGATGAGAGTGTTCCGGGATCTTCCGGGATCTATCCCTCTCTCTCAGCCGGTTGTCCAGTCTGGTGGACAAGGCGATTAACTCTTCCAGCGTAGTCATCTCATCTCGGGCTGCAAGCTCGTCCTTCAGCTGTTCATTAAGCCCCTGCAGGAAGGCCCCCCAAAGCGCGGGGTTGTTCCAGCCGCTTTCGATGGCGAGAATCCAGAATCGGATGGCGTGCTCCGCCACCAACTGTGAGGCTTGCCAGATACGAAGGAGCTGGGAGCTCGCCTCCTCCCCTTTCACCGGACGATCGAACACCTTCTTCAGTTCTTGCATGAACTGTTCTACCTGGGAACATAATTCCGGGGTGAGGGTAGTGACCGCCAGAGCCCAGGACGAGGCTTACTCCGTGAGTAAGCTCATGATGAATACCTGGCTGGCGTGGGAATGAGTGGTTCTCGGTGCGTGGGGAGCATCACTGGTGCTGGTGCTGCTGCCGAAGCGGAAAGTGAAGGGTGAGGGGGCGGGGTCGCGGCAGCGAGGTGAGTGGCGATGGCGTCCATCTTTCCGCCGAGCTGCACCAAGCTGGTGGTTATGCGCTGGAGATTGTCCATCATCTGATGCAGGATGGAGTCGTGTCGTCCCAGCAGGTCAGATAATTTCTGCCAAAGGTGCGCGGTCTCCGCTGGGACCATGTTTCCAATCAGAAGATTCTGTTATGCCTGGAGTGTATGCGTAGGACCCAGAGATGCAGGAGATCAAAAGAAGGTTCAAATGATTTATTTAACACTAGGAACTGTCAATCACTGGAATACTAAGTCGAGAGAACTGGTCGAGCACAAAGCAAGAGAAAGCCGAGGAGCAGAGTCACAGGGAAACCAATCTTCTGACATCGGAGGGAAGCGCGCCGCGCCCATTTATAGCTGGCTGCGTTGCTGATTGCAGATTGGGACCAGGTGTGCTCAGCTCGGACTCACCTACTGGCAATCGCCACGCCCCTCGCCAGCGCCTGCAATGATTAAGGAAGAGAGCGTTAACGCCGCCAGCCAGCACAGACCATAACAATATACACATATATATGTACGTATACGTCAGTCAGAGGGGGTTGAACCTACTTCTCGGAAATTGGCGGTCTTTGGTCCCCATTAACTGCGGAAAGTGAGGAATCCTCTTTTATATATATATATAAGGCCATGGCGGCACGGTGGCGTAGTGGTTAGCACGTCCGCCTCACAGCAAGAAGACCTGGGTTCGATTCCCGGCCTGGGCGTTTGTGTGTGGAGTTTGCATGTTCTCCCCGTGCTTGTGCTTGTGCGGGTTTCCTCCGGGTGCTCCGGTTTCCTCCCGCAATCCAAAGACGTGCACTGTAGGTTAATTGGCCGTTCTAAATTGACCGTAGATTCTCTCCTGCAGTGGCACTGGAACCCAGTCGTATCGGCATTTGCCCTTCCATTGGATCCTTCCGGTGGCGCCGAGACAGGGGGGGACTTGCTGCTTGGGTACTCCCTACCCAGGCTCTGCGCACTAGGGAGTATCACCAGCTGGGGAACCAGCCAGAGTGCAGCCATAGTCCTTCGGGACTGACGGAGGCCTACCATACCATATAAGGCCAAACAGAGGGCGTATGATGACTTATATGATAGGTTGGACAGTAAAGAGGAGGAGAATTATCTCTACAGATTGGCACAGCAGAGAAATAAAAATGGGAAGGTCGTGCAGCAAGTTAGATTGACAAAAGACAGAGAGGGAAATGTATTGACTGATGACAGAAGTGTGCTGGGAAGATGGAAAGAGTACTTTAAAGAGCTGATGAATAAGGAAAATGAGAGAAAAAAAGAGTACAAGAGGTGACCATTGAGGAGCAAGAAGTAGCAAAGATTAGAAAGGGTGAGGTGAGGAGGGGACTGAAGAGGATGAAGAATGGAAAGGCAGTTGGTCCTGATGATATACCTGTGGAGGTAGGGAAGTGTCTAGGAGAGGTAGCAGTAGATTTTATGACAAGAACATTCAACAAGGTCTGAGAGAGTGAGCAGATGCCAGAGGAATGGAGGAGAAGTGTGCTGGTGCCCATTTTTACAAACAAGGGAGACGTGCAGAGTTGCGGCAACTACAGAGGGATAAAGTTGATGAGCCATACGATGACGTTATGGGAAAGAATAGTGGAAGGGCAGAGGTCAGCATTTGTGAGCAACAGTTTGGTTTCATGCCAAGTAAGAACACCACAGATGAAATGTTTGCTTTGAGGATGTTAATAGAGAAGTACAGAGAAGGTCAGAGGGAACTACATTGTGCCTTTGTGGATCTGGAAAAAGCATATGACAGGGTGCCAAGAGAAGAACTGTGGTATTACATGAGGAAGTCTGGAGTGGCAGAGAAGTATGTTAGAGTGGTGCAGGACATGTATGAGAGCTGTAAGACAGTGGTGAGGTGTGCTGTCGGCGTGACTGACGAATTCAAGGTGGAGGTGGGAGTGCATCAAAGATCAGCTCCGAGCCCCTTCTTGTTTGCGATGGTGATGGACAGGCTGACAGACGAGGTTAGGCAAGAATCTCCATGGACTATGATGTTTGCCGATGACATTGTGATCTGTAGTGAGAGCAGAGAACAAGTGGAGGAAAATCTAGAGAGGTGGAGGTATGCCCTGGAAAGGAGAGGAAGGAAGGTTCGCCTCAGAAAATCAGAATACATGTGTGTGAATGAGAAAGACCCAGGAGGAACGGTGATGTTACAGGGAGCAGAGATAACGAAGGTGGAGGATTTTAAGTACTTAGGCTCAACAGTCCAGAGCAATGGAGAGTGTGGAAAAGAGGTGAAGAAGCGTGTGCAGGCAGGCTGGAATGGTTGGAGAAAAGTGTCCGGTGTGATGTACAATAGGAGAGTGTCAGCAAGAATGAAAGGAAAAGTATACAAGACAGTGGTGAGGCCAGCGATGTTGTATGGCTTAGAAACAGTGACGCTGAGGAAAAGGCAGAAGGCAGAGCTGGAGGTAGCAGAGATGAAAATGTTGAGGTTCTCTCTGGGAGTAACGAGGATGGATAGGATTAGAAATGAGCACATCAGAGAGACAGCCCATGTAAGATGTTTTTGAAACAAAGTCAGAGAGGCTAGATTGAGATGGTTTGGACATGTACAGAAGAGGGATAGTGAGTATATTGGCAGTAGGATGCTGAGGTTAGAACTACCAGGCAGAAGACCAAGAGGAAGACCAAAGAAGAGATTTATGGATATGGTGAAGGAGGACATGAGGGTCATTGGAGTAAGAGAAGAAGATGCAGAGGACAGGGTGAGATGGCGGCGGATGGTTTGCTGTGGCGACCCCTGAAGGGAACAGCCAAAGGAAGAAGAATAAATCTCTCTCTCTCTCTCTCTCTCTCTCTCTCTCTCTATATATATATATATATATATATATATGATTTTCTGAGTAGATCCTTCCGTAGGAGAGTGCTCAATACTTTTTGGTAGAGCAAATAACAAAAATAAAAGGACAGGACAAAGACAAAGACTTTCTATTGAAACTCCATTTATCACTTGATTCAATAGAAAGTCTTTGTCCTGTCCTTTTATTTTTGTTTTATATATATATATATATATATATATATATATATTATATATATATATATATCTGTGTGTGTGTGTGTATGAGGAAGAAGGGAATAAAAATGTAATGTAAATGATAAGAAACAACAATTAATTATTATTATTAGTAGTAGTAGTATTACTGCCTTTAGTTATGAATGTTTGTCTCTGTGTTCACCATGATGGTGATCCCTTGAGGGTGTTTTCTAATAAATAGAATATCATGTAGTAAAATTTACTTTAACAGACCACTGAAGACTGTTCAACAGTCACCATCTATTACGCATTTATGTACCTGCTGTTTAAATGGGATGAATGGTGAGTGCTCATTAAATACAGTGTCCTGATTTCAGCATTTTTTTCATATATTTTCAGATATGTGGCTTCACTGAATTAAGTGTGAAAGGGTAGGTTTCAAAATATTTAGTCTTTTTAAAAATTGGATCATTGGATGATGTGCCTTTTGTTTGTCCCTCATATATGCACGGGTCCACCCTCTGACTGATAGAGCTCTCAAATCTGATGATGAAACTCCAATAGTGGAAATGAACTGATTCTTAATATTGGAGTGCAGGTCCTGAAGAACCCATATATTATTCCCTCTTCTGCTCCCTCATGACTCTCATCTTATTATTTTCTAAAAGAAAATCAATGCAGCTGGACAGTGAAGTGTTCTGCTCACTGTCTCATCACTCATCAGCTTGTGTTCATGTATTCTCCAGATATGAGTGATCATTGTGTTCTCCTGGATCAGTCATCAATGCTCTAGATTGGCTCAGCAGCCTTTCTCTCTCTTTGGGTGTTTTGTTTCTCTTTCGGCTCATAGATTATTTATTGACTCTGCCCTGAACCACTGGTTTCATAGACATTTTGTTAAAAAACCAGAGATGTTTGGAAAATGTGACCCCCAAACTGTCATCAATAAAGCTATAACAAAGTATTTATTATATATTATATGTTATATTTTATTTTCCTTGACTCATCATATTTGTCTCAAATTAGGTAGGTCAATTCTCACTTGTCACATATGTGGTCTTCCTCCCACATGATAACCACCAACCAGGAAGAGGAAAGCATTTGTCCGTCCCGAGACATGTGATCCTGTCACCTGCATCTTAACAAACTGCTGCGTATGCATATTCAGAGTTAGCCCAATACATTTGGAAGGAAAGCATTATCTGCCCCTTTGTATGCATGAGCTCACAGATGCCCATGTCTGGTTGACATTCACCTTGAGTGACAGGAGTGAGTGTATACCATCCCTTCCGCACATGACAGCTCTGCCAATGAGCCCTCATTGACTCTCAGCCATGGATAACTGTCTGAATCAACCTCGATTTGATGTCTCTAAATTGACACATGTAAGTGGTATTCCTAAACCTCATATAATGAACAATTCCATACACATTCCATAAAATTATGAGATTAAAAAGAATTCTAGCCTTATTTCTGAGACATTAGTCAATCATTTAATCAGCTGCTTTCTGACAGCTTTAAAACATTTAGATACAGTTAAATTCATAAATGTAAACAAAAAAATCAATAAATTCAGTAAAGTGTTTGAGTTTAAACTATAAGACTTCACTAGAAAAAAAACAACAATAAGACACAATGTTTTATATTCTCTCTCTCGCTCTCTCTCTCTCTCTCTCTCTCTCTCTCTCTCCCATTAGAGTCAGTGTTAGTGTCCCTAACCGAGTCTTATCCCCATGTCCCCTTCTTTTACAACCCTTTCATCCATCACCCCTTTCCTTCCTCAGTTTTCTGTATGAGAGATTGTACAGTGGTAGCACTGGGGTAAAGCTCTTCCACTCGGATGGCGGGAACATTAATCAGGTGATACATATCAGAGGGACAGACGTAACGGAGGAGGAGAGGAGTCTGTTCACACGTTTCTGCCTAATGGCACTCACCCAGTTCCCTCGTTTATTTTGCCACTGTACGTTCATTTATCACTCTGCCGAAGAGCCTGAATTACACTTCTCTCCGATGCTAGTCCTAGATTTTAGTCATCTATCTCTCTATAATGCTTGTTCTCTTCTCCTTATGTGTTGCCCCTGCCAGTCCTGTCTGGTTTAAATGCACCTTTCTCATTAGCGAAATACCTTCAGCACTTTATCAATGTATTTTTCCCTCACTCAACAATGCCCTTCCTTTTCCCCCCTGGACTTTTATTCCTATTTCCTATGATATTTATTACTTTATGGTTTCGTACAAATTTTCTCTATGGGTAATTACATTTTCTTGGCCAACATTTTTAGCTTTTCTAAACAAGTTAAGCACAACTAGGACCTATACAAAAATACCCAGGTGATTATAATGTTATAATGAGCCACATAATCGTAATAGGGTCACAGGGAGGATGAAGCCAATCTTAGCTGAGTCGGGGTAAAGGCAGGGTCCACCTTGACCAGCTAGCCAGAACATCACAGGGCCAACACACAACCATTCACATGCACACCTAGGGGCAATTTGGAACAATCAACTAGCCTAATGCATACATCTTTGGACCCAGAATAAACACACACAGAAACACCTGAGCCTGAGACTCAGACATGATGGAAAACAGTACAAATACTACCCAAACTGTAATTAAAATACAAAAATATTTAGTCATCATCTTAAAATTTAAAAAAGTAAAGAAGAGCCTTAAAGAGAAATGTTCTAAATTAGAAAATATCCAGAAAATTAAAGTTCCGCACTATCAAATGGATACACTGAGCATCAGGTTGCTTATATCCAAAACATTTCAAAGACAGCAGACCAAAAGAAGAAAGTACAGTCCCAGATATTGGGGACAAAATGTTAGACTGGCAAAGGGAAACAAAACAGTTCTCCACTGACCGGCGTGGTGATTAACTGTCACTATTCTTTTTACAATTGGACCAGTTTGGCTGGCAGTGCTAGTGGTATCTTAAATTTAATTGGAATATAAAAAATATATATAGACCCCCTGAACTACAAGGATGATCAGCTACTCCTTCAAATGGAACCCATCAGCTGTGGGACAACATGAAGTGATGAATGAATGAATTTAAAAAGTGTAATTATATCTGTCTTCCCCTGGTTCTCTGTTTTTAGCTGTATTGTCATAGTCAGTAATACTGGAGTTCCCTCCTAGTGTTTTTTGAGGTACACATGCTACTGAGATACCAGTGATACTGATGATGATCCATATTGACCCAAATATACACTCGGAAACTGTGAAGATGATTTTTCACTTTCTGGTGATATACTCCTTCACTGAAATGATTTAGGACTACCATTACAGTTATCATTCAGTCATTTATTTTTCCATTTAATCATTCATTGCTTCTTTCATTGTCATTGATACACTTATTAATTTATTTTTTCTTTAATTCTTCTTTCATTCATTATTCGTTGCTACCATCAAATTAAATAGAAAAATGTTTGCAATATGTTTATGATCGATCTATCTATCTATCTATCTATCTATCTATCAATATTTATTTATTTAGTTATTTATTTTTGGAATTAGGGTTATAGCTTGATTTGTCTGAAACGCTGGTGGGTGCCTGGGTTCAGCAACAGTATATTAAACCATTTAATTTAAAGTAGATGTGTTTGGAGGAATAAGAAGTTCTCATGAGTTATGAAAACACCTTGTATTGACAGACACTGTTTCAGGTGCATCATCTTTTACATAGAGACTCATTTCATGTACATTGTGTTCCAAACAACAGCAGTGAGTTTAAAAAAAGAATTAAGCTCAAAATCCTCATGAGCTTTTATTTAAATACTCACACATACTGTTCCTGAACACTACACATTCTGTTCCAAATAAAAACATGAAGAAAAATATATCAAATTTGTGTTATTCCTTGAATGAAATTGAAGAACCATAAATCGGCTGTTCAATAAAGTGGTGTCTGCTTTCTTATTTATAAATTCAAAGATTCACTGTATAAACTGAAAAATCTTTTAAGATTTTGTTTTCCTTTGAATCCAGAACAATGGAGAGTGTGGAAAAGAGGTGAAGAAGCATGTGCAATGGTTGGAGAAAAGTGTCCGGTGTGATGTGTGATAGGAAGGTATCGACAAGAATGAAAGGAAAAGTGTACAAGACTGTGTTAAGGCCAGCGATGTTGTATGGTTTAGAAACAGTGGCCCTGGGGAAAAGACAGGAGGCAGAGCTGGAGGTAGCAGAGATGAAAATGTTGAGGTTCTCTCTGGGAGTAACGAGGATGGTTAGGATCAGGAATGAGCACATCAGAGGGACAGCACATGTTAGATGTTTTGGAGACAAAATCAGAGAGGCTAGATTGAGATGGTTTGGACATGTACAGAGGAGGGATAGCGAGTATATTGGCAGTAGGATGCTGAGGTTGGAACAAACAGGCAGAAGGCCCAGAGGAAGACCAGAGAAACGATTCATGGATGTGGTGAAGGAGGACATGAAGGTAGTTGGAGTAAGAGTAGAAGATGCAGAGGATAGAGTGAGATGGAGACAGATGATTCGCTGTGGCGACCCATGAAGGGAACAGCCAAACGAAAAATAAGTTTTCCTTTGAATCTCTGAAATAATACGTAGTTGTACAGTGATCCCTCGCTACTGTGCTTCAGTTTCTGCGGCTTCAGTTCATCACTGGTTTTTCAAAAATATTTATCGAATCATTAAAAAATAAGTAAATTAGGGAACAAGTTAAGAAAAATACTGCAAAAAACAAACAAACAAAAAACATCACCCCAAAAGCCCCCAACAAAACTACTTACATTTTGATGTGAGGTGTGCATCTGAATGTGTGCAAGCGCATCTGTGTGTGTACGCGCACGTGTGTCTGTGTGTATTTATATTTTATTCACATTTTGTGCATTATTTTTGAATGATTAATTAATATTATTATAAGCAATTGTAGTGTTGAATATTATTATTGTGGATGCTTATATAGCACAATTTCATACACGCGTATGCTCAATGCGCATGAGACCCTAGCGCTCCCTGCGCCGACCCATCGCTCTATCCTTTTGATGCTGAGTGCCAAGCAGGAAGCAACAACTCCCAAATTTTAACATGTCATGGTATGACGCGGCCGGATTCGAACTCCGACCTTCCGGAGGATAAAGCGGATGCTCTACCAACTGAGCTAAATCTCCGGTGTATATGTATTTATTGATATTATATACACATATACAGTCGGTGGGGGGGGGGGGGGGATGGGGGGGGGTTCGATCCTACTTCGCAGGAATCGGCGGTCGCGGAGGGTCCTCGGTCACCGTCAACCACGGAAAGTGAGGGATCCCTGTATAACCACTGTTTCTGAGACCTGCTGTACAGCCGTGTTACATTGGAGTTGACCAACTTCGGCCACCTGTGAACAGGTATTTCCACATTTCCTCTGTATTTCTTGGTTTTGCCTCAGAAACTATGCCACTCAACAAGTTTTCTATTGGATTAAGTTCTGGGGCCACTCCTTAACTTCAGTCCTCTTGGTATGGTTCCAAGTTATAAAAAAAAAAAAAAAAAGACCCATTTACAGGTGTGTTTAGAGAAAGAACACCCATTTCAAGAGCATTTCCTCTTCAGCATAAGGCAGCATGACCTCTTCAAGTATTCTGATTAACTCAAACTGATCCCTGATCCCTCATATGCAAATAATTTGGCGTGATAGTATGAGAAACATCCCCATATCATGATGCTTGCGCCAATACACTTCACTGTCTCCAGAGTGTACTGTGGCTTGAATTCAGTGTTTGGGGGTCGTCTGAAAACTCTCTCCAGCAATGAGACCCAAAAAGAACAATCTTACTTTCAGTCAACAAAATGTTGT
Source organism: Plotosus lineatus (assembly GCA_024760905.1). Classification (NCBI taxonomy): domain Eukaryota; kingdom Metazoa; phylum Chordata; class Actinopteri; order Siluriformes; family Plotosidae; genus Plotosus; species Plotosus lineatus. The sequence goes on from CM045739.1 coordinate 17,237,634, forward strand.
GCCATTTCTTTTTAGGGCAGTCAGTGTGCTCTTTGTTAAATTGTAACCTCTTCAGCACATGTCTTTTTTCCAACAGTGAGGCTTTGCGGAAGCTTCTTACCGATAAATTGGCTGCACATAAGCATCTTCTATGTAAGAGTACTCACAGGTAACTTTAGACTCTTTGTCTTCCTGTAGCTGATTGTTGGCTTGAGTCCTTGCCATTTTGGCTAATCTTTCATCCATTTGAATATGTAGTTTTTTGCTTTCTTCCACGTCTTTCAGGTTTTGGTTGCTATTTTAAAGCATTTGCAATCATTTTAGTGGAGCAGCCTATCATTTTCTGCACTTTTTTATGTGATCCCTCTCCAATCAATTTTTAATCAAGGTATGCCATTCTTCTGAACAATGTCTGGAACGACCTATTTTCATCGGAATTTCAGAGGGAAATGCAGTATAACAGCATGTACAACATTTGCTGCCTTCATTCCTTAAATAAGGCCAATTGGCACTTGTTTTTCCAAGAATGAATGACCTCACTAACTGAACTCCACAGTGCCGTTATTTTGAACACTCCTCTTTCAATTAGTGATTAAATTACGCAGAATGAGCAGCATGCAGGTCATTACTGTTTGATCTGTTGGATTTCTATTACTCTACTGCACCTGCAATTACATTACAGTCGGCCCCCAATTTACGAAGACCCCTGTGCACGAAATCCCCGGATTATGAAAAACATTTTCCTGATTTTCCGTCCCCGAGATACGAAACAACCCCCTCTTACGAAAAGAAATTCAAAATTGAAATGCACCAATCAAAATTTCACACGACGTGTGAGTTGCTCTCTCATTGGCTGTCTCTCAACATCCCGCCCCGCTGGCCTCACAGATAGAGACAGAAGGAAGCTTCACTCTTTAGTTTAGTTTTTAAGTTGTTTTAATTCAGTAAATGGTCAAGCAGGGAATGCGCTTTGAATTCACGTCTTGTGAGCGTGGCTCGCAGAGCGCGCACAAGAGAGAGAGAGAAAGAGAGAGAGAGATAGCGAGAGAGAGAGAGAGAAGGAATGACGCTTTAGTTTTATAAGTTGTTTAATTCAACAAATGTTTCATAAATGTGGGAGCATTTGAGCTCATCTGGAATTCCGATCTCTCAAGGAATTAAATTAAAGTTGAGTTTGTCAAGCAGGGAATGCGCTTTGAATTCCACGTCTTGTGGGCGTAGCCCGCAGCGCGCGAGAGAGAGATAGAGAGATAGATAGAGAAAAAAGAGAGAGAGATAGAGAGAAAAAGAGAGAGAAAGAGAGTGATAGATGTGTGTGTGTATGTGTGTGTGTGTGTGTTTGTGTGTGTGTGTTAATAAAAAATGTTTAATAATGGTTTAATTAATAAATATGTGAATAAAATGGTTTAGTATGTTAATAAAATGTTTAAATGGTTTAATAAATAATTTTATTTTACTTTTAACACATATTTCATACAAAATTGGTGTACTTTTATAATTTTTAAAGGGTTTATGGAGTTGATCCAGTCCAAAGACTGGAGCCTTGGAATGAATTAAGAGTTTAACATGTAAGATGCGACCCCTACTTATGAAATCCCCGCGTTACGAAAAGGGCTCTGGAACAGATTAATTTCGTAAGTTGGGGGCCGACTGTATTTGCCATTTATAAATATCATTTCCACCAAAAGCAATGATTGATCAGGTCAGTGATGTTTGACTGCTGTTATTTTGAACACAACTATAATTTTCTGAAGCAGTCAGTACCTCATAGTACCAGCAGACAGATGACCATAGGATCCACCTGTAGATGAGCTAGCCCGGGTGCTGTTCAGTATGCTCATCAAGGAATTTGGTGATTTCTGGATCATTGCTTGAAAATCAAAACTTGAGTCTGAGTGTGGTGAGCCAGGAAGGGGACGTTTCCTTCCCTGACGCACAAGAAGTTTTGGACTGGGGAAGCGAGAGCCTGCCAAAAGAGACAAAGACAAATTTAGAGTTTATGCACTGATAGCAAGCTTAAGAAACAAATGATACAATCATTTTCCATACAAAATATCCACTGCAGACCACAAGTAAGCTGTAGACGTACACCCTCGCAAGACTTGCAAAGTAGACAGACAGCTGGTGGAAATTAAGAGTAGCCAATTGATCGAATTTGTATGTATTTGTACTGTGGGGCTGGAACACCTGGAGGAAAAGCACACAGGTATTGGCAGAACATACAAATTACACACAGGAAGGATGCTGATAGCCAGCAAGTTTAAAATCTGAAACTTGCTTTGAAGTGAAAGTGCTGTCCTGTGTACCGCTGTATCATTGAGACTGATTCAAAGAATACTTTATGTTCCACCCATTTAATCCCTTCACAGATTTATGTTTGCATGGGTTAACGGAGGATGCAGGTGGTTGCAAAGGTTTTAAATGTTCACCTCCAAAGTACACTTATTCCATGTGTTAACTGTCTGATACGTTCCGCTTACTGCTAGAGCACATGTAAAATACTTGTGATCCCTCTACAAAGTTAGAACAGTATATTTACACCACCCAAAGTATTATTATTTTGTTGTGAATATGTGTATTGAAATAATTTTAAATACAACTCATGACTAATTAACTTCAGTATTACAAGTTTTCTAAGATTGTAGGATGCTCTTGTAGGATAATATTGTAGGATGTGGGGTTTTTTCCGCACCGTATATTTAGGCTTGTAACAAACTTAGCGTCCAAATCCATGCAACACTGTGTCACTACAGTGTGCGTTAACTAAAGCTAAAGTAAATCTACCATTGTTATTGTACAGCAATCAGCACATGAGTAAATTTTACTTAACTCCCTGTAAACAAACATTAATGTCAAACTTCTCGGCTGTTCCCTTCAGGGGTCGCCACAGCGAATCATCTGCCTCCATCTCACCCTATCTTCTACATCTTCTTCTCCTACTCCAACTACCTTCATGTCCTCCTTCACCACATCCATAAATCTTCTCTTTGGTCTTCCTCTAGGCCTTCTGCCTGGTAGTTCCAACCTCAGCATCCTACTGCCAATATACTCACTATCCCTCCTCTGTACATGTCCAAACCATCTCAATCCAGCCTCTCTGACTTTGTCTCGAAAACATCTAACATGCTGTTCCTCTGATGTACTCATTCCTGATCCTATCCATCCTCGTCACTCCCAAAGAGACCCTCAACATTTTCTTTTCTGCTACCTCCAGCTCTGCCTCCTGTCTTTTCCCCAGGGCCACTGTTTCCGAACCATACAACATCGCTGGCCTCAACACCGTCTTGTACACTTTTCCTTTAATTCTTGCCGATACTCTCATATCACACCGGAGAAACACAATTTGAGACTCATCACTTTGTCTGACACTTTTAGAAGATTCCTGACCATCCCCTCCTTCAAGATGACTCCTACTCCATTTCTCTTCCCATCCACAACATGAAAAAATAGCTTAAACCCTGCTCCTAAACTTCTAGCCTTGCTACCTTTCCACCTCGTCTCCTGAACACACAGTATGTCCACCTTCCTCCTCTGCATCATGTCAGCCAGCTCTCTACCTTTTCCTGCCATAGTTCCAACACTCAAAGTCCCTACTCTCAGTCCTAGACGTATGCCTTCCCTCTTCTCTCTCTGACGACAGATATGCCTCCCATCTCTCCTTCTTCGGCCTCTCCTTCGACCTCTCCTTCTTCGACCAACAGTAGTCCAATTTCCATCAGCACCCTGTTGATTGCCAGAACTGATGGCGGTCGTTGTTAACCCGGGCCTCGACCGATCCGGTATGAAATTAGTACTGGCGGTTCGCATCGTGTATTTTGGCAAAAGTTTCATGCCAGATGCCCTTCCAGTCGCAACCCTCTGCATTTATCCGGGCTTGGGACCGGCGTGAGGACGGACACTTGTTTGTGCCCATCCTCACGGCTGCACACATTAAAAGGTGAATATTCATAGCGTCCATATCTTTACACTAAACATGTTTTTCACAATACAAGCTGTTTTAGACACGTACATACAATTCTACAGCATTTTACAAAGCCATTCCTTCTTTTCATTTTTCCTGTTTTTTTCCCTTACAATTCTATGCTCTGTGTTACTTGTCGGCTTTTAACTCTCTTTCTCTCTCCCTATGCACCGCAGGCGCTGGCAAGGGGCGTGGCTGTCACATGCAGGCGGAGTCCGGAGAACACACCTGATTCCACTCAGCCATCACCGGGCTATAAAGATGAGCGGTGCGCTTCTCCCAGTGCTAACAGATTGTTTCCTTCAGGCAATCCTGTCTCCCCGTAATCTCTCTGGCTCCCTGGTACTCAGCTCCATGCTTGACCAGTTTCCGCTTGAATATTTTCCCTTAGTGATTTTGTTTCTCGAGATTCCCCTCACCTTTATGGTGATCACGATTGCCCGTACTCCAGTGCCTGCTCTGTGTTCAATAAAGGTAATTTGTATCATCATACTGGGTCTCCTGCATCTTTGAGACCGACTGAAAGCTCATGGCGTCACATACAACCTGGAATTAAAATTACCATTTATGGTTTTTATCAGTTATCAACATGCCAACAATCAACTATAAATTCCCCATCCCCTTCAAATTTGTTGACTTCAAGAATTTCCTTGTATTTATCACCATCCATCATGTCTTCAATTCTGACCAGTTTCCCATCCCTGCTGATGGTGGTGGTGGGGTGGTGGGATGGTGTTAGTTGGGTGATGGGAGGTATGAACCAGAAAATCTTCCATATGTTTGTGGAATAAACATACCTTTTAGTGGACACTAACAGTGCTTTTTTTTTTTTTTTAAGAGTCCTTTCTTCTAGCTCTGTACAGCTTAGAGTGGTCCTATGGAGATATCCACCAGTCACTTCTGTGATGATTTCTAACTTCTTCAGGGTTACCTTTGGTCTCCTTATTGACTATTTCCTTACTTGCTCAGTCTGTGGGTTTCAGTGGACGACCTCTCCAGGAAGGTTTGCTGGGGTGCTATATTCTTTCCATTTTGGATACTCAATGCCTTTCAAGGTTTCAAATACATGGTTTTTTAGAATCATGATTTGTACTTTCACATCACTTTCTGTCTGATCGATTTTGAAAGCTCCTTCGTCTTCAATGTGTTGCTTGCATGGTGTCTCTTTATTAGGGGTGTTGCACATCCTGGGGCCTTTCAAAACAAGTGTACTATATGCACCTTTAAAAAAATATATTTAAACTATTTTGTGTATATCTATTGCATAATAACAAGAAATATTCAAATTAGACTCAATTAGGTTCTTAGGCAACAACATAGAAAAATGTCTTTTCAAATTTGCTGTATATTTACTATTTTTTTAACAATAAGACAGCATATTACACTCCCTGTCTTTATTTCATACACTATACATACCATCCCTCTCTCTCTCTCGGTCTCTCTCTCACACACACGTGCGAGCACACACACACACACATACACACGCACACACACACACACACACACGTATATATATATATATAATTATTGAAGAGTCCTTTATACTTGAATAGAATTGCATGTTTTTGAAAAGCCTTCATTAGAAAGTAGCTTCGATAAAGACTTGCACACAATGACAAGTATCTACAGATAAAGAAATTACTTTTGTTGTCTTTTCACTGGGAAATGTCACAAATAAGAAAGAAGGGAGAGAAGGAGGAGGGAGAAATGACACTGAAGGGATATAGCTGCTTTGTTGCATAGAATGACTCAATGACTTTATGATTCAGTCTCCCTTCAGTTCTTTTAATTTTATCAGAAAGCAGAAGCAAGAAAGTAAATAAGATTACTCTCTCTCACTCTCTCTCTCTCTCTCTCTCTCTCTCTCTCTCTCCCTGTCTCTCTGTCTCCATCACACTTATTTGACACTTCAAGCATTTACAGTGCCGAGCATTCACATGTAAATCACTAAATCTGTGTGTGTGTGTGTGTGTGTGTGTGTGTGTGTGTGTATGTTCGCATATTTTTTTGCAGCATATTCACATTCACAGCTTTGCTCAAATGCTTTCAATGGATTTAAAATTTAAAAATGTGGAACACACCCAAGGTCTGATAATTCTTCAATATGACAGCTGTTTAAAATGCTGACTCTGAAAACAAAATCTAGATTTAATTTATAACACATATGCTCATCAGCTATAACATTAAATCCACTGACAGGCAAAAGAAATAACATTGATTATGTTCTTACAATGGCACCTGTCAACATTCAAGAAGTGTTAGACAGAAAGTGAACAGTTGGTTCTTCAAGTTGGTGTTGCTTGATTTTTTTTCCCCAGCAGCAGGTTTGGGTGTTCCCAGAAAGTTGTTACTACCTACCAAAAGTGGTCCAAGGAAGAATAACCAGTGAACTGAGATCACGTGTGTAAAAAGCTCACTGGCTTATTGATTTGCATCTGGTATGAAGGCTAGCCCATCAGTTCCGACTGAATAGAAGAGATACTGTTACAAATTGCTGAATAGTTTAATGTTACCGAGGACAGAAACATCTCATGACACAACTTGGACATATAAAGTTGCATACAGACATGTCAAAATAATCAATCAAATGAAAATTAATGTCATCAACATGTCTGATACGTTGCCTGAAGATAAAGCTGATATGGTCCAACAAATGATACAGAGAATGAACCACCTGTATTCATTTTCAGAATTTGGACCCAAAAACTGATCAGTCAAATGGACCAAGTAGTACACCCTTAATTCATTAATTCATTCATTTTCTGAACCAAAATCCTAATTTGGATTGCAGGGGAGGCTGGCGCCCATCTCAGCCAACTCTGGGCAAAACTGGGATACACCAGTCTAACGTCTGTCTTCCTTTCGGCTTTTTCCCTTTTACTCAGGAGTCGCAACAGCGAATCATCTGATTCGCACGTTTGATTTGGCAGAGGTTTTTACGTCGGATGCCATTCCTGACACAACCCTTTTTAGCAAGGGACAGAAACACGCTGACGGCTTTGCAGCCTACTCTTCACGAAAGTCAGCAATGGTTCTTTTACATGCTTCTCACCATAGACAGTGACAGACATGGCCCACCTTTGATAACCCAGTTAGCTGCACTTGGGTGGGTGGGGGGCAGTGACAACCTTGCGGAGAGTGGAACTCGAACCCCCAGCCTTAGGATCAGCGATCCAGCACCCTATACCACTAGACCACCACTGCCCCATACACCAGTCTAACGTAGCACCCTTATTTTGATCTACAGTATATGGTAGCTGTCCTAGGAAAAAGCTATTCACAAAGAGCATCCCAGCCAGATTGCAGGGTGGCAAAGACCCTCTTCTTCTTTTCCGTTCGGCTGTTCCCTTCAGGGGTCGCCACAGCGAATCATCTGCTTCCATCTCACCCTATCTTCTTCATCTTCTTCTCTCACACCAACTGCCTTCACATCCTCCATCACCACATCCATGAATCGTCTCTTTGGTCTTCCTCTATGCCCTCTGCCTGGTAGTTCCAGCCTCAGCATCCTACTACCAATATACTCACTATCCCTCCTCTGTACATGTCCAAACCATTTCAATCTATCCTCTCTGACTTGGTCTCCAAAACATCTTACATGTGCTGTCCCTCTGATGTGCTCATTCCTGATCCTATCCATCCTTGTTACTCCCAAAGAAAACCTCAACATTTTCATCTCTGCTACCTCCAGCTCTGCCTCCTGTCTTTTCCCCAGGGCCACTGTTTCTAAACCATACAACATTGCTGGCCTCAACACCATCTTGTACACTTTTCCTTTCATTCTTGCCGATACCGTCCTATCACACATCACACCGGACACTTTTCTCCAACAATTCCAACCAGCCAGCACACGCTTCTTCACCTCTTTTCCACACTCTCCATTGCTCTGGATTGTTGAGCCTAAGTACTTGAAATCCTCCATCTTCCTTATCTCTGCTCCCCTAACCTCACTGTTCCTGTTGGGTCCTTGTCATTCATACACATGTATTCTCTCTTACTGAGGCTAACCTTCATTCCCCTACTTTCCAGGGCATACCTCCACCTCTCCAGATTTTTCTCCACTTGTTCATATCATATCACATCATAGTCCACGGGGAATATTGTCTAACCTCGTCTCTCAGCCTGTCCCATCACCATAGCAAACAAGAAGGGGCTCAGAGCTGACCCTTGATGCAGTCCTACCTCCACCTTGAACTCTTGTCACACCGACAGCACACTGTACCAGTCTTACATCTCTCATGCATGTCCTGCACCACTCTAACATACTTCTCTGCCACTCCAGACTTCCTCATGCAATGCCACAGTTCATCTCTCGGCACCCTGTCATATGCTTTCTCCAGATCCACAAAGGCACAGCTCCTTCTAACTGTCTCTGTACTTCTCTATTAACATCCTCAAGGCAAACACTGCATCTGTGGTGCTCTTTCTTGGCATGAAACCAAACTGTTGTTCACAAATGCTGACCTCTGCCCTTAGTCTAGCTTCCACTATTCTTTCCCATAACTTCATCATATGGCACATCAACTTTATCCCCGTGTAGTTGCCACAACTCTGTACGTCTCCCTTGTTCTTCTCTTCCATTCCTCCGGCATCTGCTCACTCTCTAAGACCTTGTTGAATATTTTTGTCAGAAAATCTACTGCTACCTCGCCTAGACACTTCCATACCTCCACAGGCATGTCATTAGGACCAACTGCCTTTCCACTCTTCATCCTCTTCAATGCCCTCCTCACTTCTTCCTTACTAATCTTTGCAACTTCCTGGTCCTCAACAGTCACCTCTTCTACTCTTTTTTCTCTCTCATTTTCCTCATTCATCAGCTCTTCAAAGTACTCTTTCCATCTTCCCAGCACACTTCTGTCATCAGTAAATACTTTCCCCACTCTGTCCTTAATCACTCTAACTTGCTGCATGTCCTTCCCATCTCTAGTTCTCTGCTGTGCCAACCTGTATAAATAATTTTCTCCCTCCTTACTCTCCAGCCTAGTATACAAGTCATCATATGCACTTTGTTTGGCCTTTGACAACGCTACTTTTGCTTAACACTGTGTATCCCTGTACTCCTGTTTCCTCTCTTCAGTCCTTTTGATGTCCCACTTCTTCTTAGCTAACCTCTTCCTTTGTACACACTCCTGCACTTCCTCCTTCATTCCACCACCAAGTCTCCTTATCTCCTTTCCTTCCAGAGGACACACCAAGTACTCTCCTACCTTTCTCCCTGATCACATTAGCTGTAGTTGTCCAGTCATGTGGAAGCACTTCCTGACCACCCAAAGCCATTCTCAACTCCTCCTTGAAGACAACACGGCACTCTTCCTTTTTCAGCTTCTACCACTTTGTCTTCTGCTCTGCCTTTGCCTTCTTCACCTTCCTCACCATCAGCATCATCCTGCACACCTCTATCCTATGCTGTTTGGCAACACTTTCACCCGCTACTACTTTGCAGTCACTGACTTCCTTCAAATTACATCGCCTACACAAGATGTAGTCTACCTGTGTGTTCCTATCTCCACTTTTATAAGTCACCCCATGCTCCTGTTTCTTCTGGAAGAATGTATTCATCACAGCCATTTCCATCCTTTTTGCAAAATCTACCAACATCTGTCCTTCTGCGTTCCTGTCCTGGATACCAAACCTGCCCATCACTTCATCGTCCCCTCTGTTTCCTGCACCAACATGTCCATTGAAGCCTGCTCCAATGACCACTCTTTCATTTCTGGGGGTATTCTGCATCACTTCATCTAACTCACTCCAGAATCTCTCCTTCTCTTCTAGCTCACATCCTCCTGAGGAACCAGGAGTTTAAATATGTGACATAATGATATTGGAGAGAGAGAGAGAGAGAGAGAGAGAGAGAGAGAGAGATTGTATACAGTACAAATTCGTATAGGTTACTTATACAAGGTTTAAACATACTACACTCCCCTCTAAAGAATGCCCTGTGACAGCTTGCGAACAAATTCATCTAACAAATGGCCATCCGGAACCTAACTTGTTCATAAGCTGGGGAGCGTCTGCATATGTATATTATATATATATATATATATATATATATATATACACACACACACACACACACACAGGGATCCCTCACTTTCCGCAAGTTAATTGGGACTGAGATCTCCCCGTGACCATTGAATTCCGCAAAGTAAGATCAACCCCCCCAACCCCCTTGACTGACGTATGTATGACGTATATGTGTATATAATATCAATAAATACATATTCAATGCTATAAGTGCTTGTAATCACAATTAAACATTCAAAAATAATGCATAAGATGTAAATAAAATATAAATACACACACCCACAGACGCGCGCATGTGCACACACTCAGATGCACACCTCACAACAATGTAACTAGTTTTGATGGGAGGGAGGTTTTGGGTTGTTTTTGTTTTGTCTTCGTTTAGGTTTTTTGTTGTTGTTTTTTGCATAATTGGCCTTGTTTTTACGGCATTTTCCCTCACCTTTCCCCCTGTTCCTTTTTTTAATTTACTTATTTTTTTAGTTTGATGATTTTTTTTAAAGCCGCATGAATTGAAGCAAGAAATAGCGAGGGATCCATATATATATATATATATATATATATAGACAGATATATATTGTGGTACCTTGACTTACAAAATTAATCCGTTCTGAGGACAACCTCGTAATTCAAAATGTTCATTCGATAAAACAAAAATTCCCATAGGAAATAATAGAAAACTAATTAATCCTTTCGAACCTTCTCCCAAACCCATGCTTCTCAAATAGTGGGGCCTAAAGAAAAATGTCTGACCCTGCGAAACATGCTTTTTTGCCATCCTGTACGAGAATTATGTGTAATTGCGCATCCTCTACAGTAGGTGGCAGTGGCGCTCTCACCGTGTTCCCTATGGTGTAGGGTAAAAGCATTGAGCAAACAATATGAAGTGCAGTAAACACTATTTATAGTCACGAGTGGGGCGGGTGGGTGCTTCCTATGGGGGGCATCACAGAAAATAATTAAAAAGCACTGCACAAGGCGTTGTTGGCACATGGAGGAATACACGTGGAAGAATACAAGGCTAATTGGCCCAGAAAAATGATTTGCCCAGCAGAGCTACAATCTTCTGTTCCTTTTTTACCAAAGGCGAATATGGCTGAGTTGTAGATGACAGTATGAAGGTAACTCCATGTGGTGTCAATATTGCCCGAGTCACTTGGTGATGGCTGCGCAGTGAGCCTTTCCCAGAAGTTGTCAGCGAAGCACTGGGCAATGGCGGAGTCTGACATGCCACAGGTATTCGTGCAGGGGAGACCATTTGTCTTGGCATGGTGGATCTTTCTGGGCTTCAGCCTGATCTAGCTGGCAATGAGAGAATGATCTGTGTCGTAATGAGCACTGTGGTAGATTCACATATGAAGGATTGTGCTGAGGTCTGTCATCCTCGTGATAAAGTCAAGCTGGTGCCAGTAGCAGGACCCGGGATGTCGCCGAGACATTTTCTGTATCACTTTGCACATAAAATAGGAGTTGGTGATGCAGAGGCCGTGATAGCAGCAGCATTTGAGCAGTCTCTGTCTGTTCTCATTCGCCCTGCCTATGCCATGGTGGCCGAGGTATGTAGGCCATGCTTGCCAGTCAGCGCCCACATGAGCGTTGAAGTCGCCAAATGAGTATATGTACTTGGTGTTCAGGATTTTTCGACAGTGCATGTCCTGGGGCCTCGTAGAAATGATCATTCACTTCAGAGTGGAGGTGAGCATGGGAGCATAGGCTGATAAGATGTTAATGTAGCCTAGCAAGGTCTTCATGCACAAGGTGAGCAATCTTGATGATCCTCTGGTGGGTGTTTCAATGGAGGTCAGCAGCGAGTTCCTCACAGCAAAACTTACACCATGCTGCCTGGGCTTGTCCATGGACAAGCCCTGCCAGAAGAAAATGTAGTCTGTTTGTCTGAAAGACCCACTGTCAGGCAGCCAGGTTTCCTGGAGGCAGGCTACATCAATGTTAAGTCTAGCCAGCTCCTTGTTCATGATGGCTGTCTTGCGGGAGTCATTGATGAATTTGAGGTCAGAAGAGATAGGATCAAGAATATGGATCTTCTTCTTCTTTTCCTTTTGGCTGTTCCCTTCAAGGGTCACCACAGCAAATCATCTGCCTCAATCTCACCCTATCCTCTGCATCTTCTTCTCTTACACCAACTACCTTCATGTCCTCCTTCACCACATTCATAAATCTCTTCTTTGGTCTTCCTCTAGGCCTTTTGCCTGGTAGTTCCAACCTCAGCATCCTACTACCAATATATTCACTATCCCTCCTTTGTACATGTCAAAACTGTCTCAATCTAGCCTCTCTGACCTCTAACAACGTGTGTGTGTGTGTGTGTGTGTGTGTGTACGTGCATAAGTAGAAGTTTCTAATCCATATAAACAGCGACAGAATGAATCCTGTCAGAGAGTAATGTGTACAGTTATCAATATACAGTTGAGTGTAAATGTTGTGCATAATGCAAATATCTTACAGTGGATGTTTTTACTATATGGTGGAGATTTACAGTATAATGCCCACAGGTAAGAATGATTTCCTGTTTAACGTACTCTTGTAACTGATCAGCAGGTTGTGAAGTGGATGGGTAATATTGCTCAATATTATCTCTATTTTGTTCAACATTTGCCTTGCTGACACCACCGTCAGAGTCCAGCTCTATCCCCACAATGTTACTGCCCTTGTGGATAAGTTTCTTTGGATCTGCAACCCTCAGCCTGCTGCTCAAGCATGCAACAGCATAGAGGATAGCACTGGCCACAATGGATGCAAAACATCTTGAGCAATGTCCAACAGATGTTACACGACATTGGCTGCCTCAAAACATAGAGACAACTATAGCCCTTCTTGTAAAAAGCAGTAGTGTTCTTAATCCAGTCCAGTTTATTCTTAACATGAACTCCAAGTTATTTGTAACCCTCCATCATTTTAACACCTTGGATGGAAACAGGGGTCACTGGTGCTTTGGATCTCCTGAATGCCACAGCCAGTTCTTTGGTCTTTGACATATTAAACTGCAGATGATTCTGCTCACACCATGTGATGAAGCAGTTTGCTATTCCCTCTCCTCACCTCCATTGATACATCCAACAGCAGAGTCATCAGAAAAGTTCTGAAGCTGGCAGGTCTCTGTACATTAGATAAGATACATTGTATAAAGGGGGGAGAGGATGGCATAATGATGAAACACGCACACAAACAGAACACCCGCAAATTAGAATGAAAATGGCGGCAAGCTAAATTACTAGTTTTCCAATTACAATGGAAGGAGTCTCGCAAATTACAGAAAAGTTCTTAGTGCTGCGAGAGCAGTACAGTATTTCTTGAATCTAATAGAAAATAACAAAAAATAATCTAAATTACTTATTTAATATTGTTGCAGAATTAACCAGAAATAAGGCTATGAACAAAACATGTAAACCATCAACGTATAGCTGTAATGATTTTATGAACTTTTTCAATATTAAAATTGAAAATATCAAGCAAACAAACCGATTCCCTAAATTTAAAAACAGGCATGTAAATAACTAATACAGTAAATAATATAATGCCAGTATATCCACAAATTGAGTATTTTTTCCTCATTAAAATCATCAACCTGTGTGCTTGATACAGCACCTACATGTTTCGTTAAACAAATATTATCATAAGTGATCAACCCTTAGCAGGATTCTTCCCTTAGCAGTGGTTATGTACCTAAATTCTTTCGACTAGCAGTTATTAAACCTCTGATTAAAAAACTTGATCTCGACTCATATCAACTGTCCAAATATAGACCAAGATAAAATCTCGATTTTATCTTTAAGATCTTAGAAAAAGGTGTAATGCAGCAGTTATGTTCATATCTTTGTAAGAATAACATTCACGAAATGTATCAGTCAGGTTTTAGGCCTCATCTCAGCTCAGAGACAACACTCCTGAAGGTGGTAAATGACCTACTGGTGGCTTCCGACCATGGCTGTGTCTCCCTGCTTGTGCTACTGGACCTTAGTGCAGACTTTGACACTATTTGACGTGCACCCTTGGGTAATACCGGTTATGGTCTGTGCTGGCTGGCGGCGTTAACTCTCTCTTCATTCATTGCAGGCGCTGGCAAGGGGCGTGGCTGTTACCTGCAGGCAAGGTCCAGAGAGCGCACCTGTTTCCATTCAGCAATCAGCAATCAGCGAGCTATAAATAGAAGCGGCGAGCTTCCCTCCGACGTCAGAAGATTGTCCTTCCCAGTGATTCCGTTTCTCTGCTTTCTCTCTGACTCCTGGTGTCCTCCTTCGTGTTCAACCAGTTTCCATTGATTAATTATTCCCGTGATTTAGAGTTCCAAGTGCAAACTAAAATTGTTGAATCTTCTTATGGTCTCCTGCATCTTTGGGTCCGACACATATGCTCCAGGCACAACACAATCTTCTGACCTGAAACATGGACCCAGCGGAGACTGCTCAGAGCCGGCAGGCCTTATCCTACCAGGGAGTCCTGTTGGGACAACACAACTCCACCCTGCACTAAATGATGGAGAATCTAAAGCAGATAACCACCAGCATGGTGCAGCTTGGCGGAAGCATGATTGAGCTCCACGACCTACCTGTATATGAACTCAAAACCCCCAAGGAGGTAGTGGCCATTGATGGCCAACTCATAGCTCGTGTCACGCACAAGACCAAGTCGGTTAAACTCAGTCTGTCTGGGAACCATCAGGAAATGTGGGAGCTGTTTGTTCTCTCTGCCCCTCTCACTCGCCTGGTACTGGGGTGGCTGTGGTTGCAGACCCACAATCCCCACATCGACTAGCACACCCTCACCATACACAGCTGGAGTGACTACTGTCTGCAACACTGCTTAGTGGCGGCCGTACCCTCCCAAGCTTAACAAACCCCGGTTGACCTGGAGGATCTGGACTTGCCGAAAGAGTACCATGACCTGAAAGAGGTCTTCAGCAAGGACCGGGCTCACTCACTACCTCCTCATCGACCGTATGATTGCGCCATCAACGTACTCCCAGGTTCCACACTCCCTTGTCAGCAACCGTACAACCTCTCAAAGCCGGAGAAAAATGCCATGGAAGCATATATTAATGAGTCGCTTACTGCAGGTCTCATTTGGCCGTCATCATCCCTGGTAGGTGCTGGGTTCTTCTTCGTAGAAAAGAAAGACAAAACCCTGAGACCTTGCATCGATTACATGGGCCTGAATCATATCACAATAAAGAATAAGTACCCTTTCCCTCTAATAGATTCGGCCTTCACCCCTCTCAATGATGCAAACTTCTTTTCCAAGCGGGACCTGAGAAATGCCTACCACTTAGTCCGGATTCGGGAGAGGGGCGAGTGGAAGACCGCTTTCAACCTGCTTCTGGGGCACTTCGAATACTTGGTTATGCCATTCAGACTAACCAACGCCCCGGCAGTTTTCCAAGCCCTGGTTAACGATGTACTTAGGGACATGAAGGGCCAGATAAGACCCGATCCGGCAAAGGTGAAGGCAGTGGCGGAGTGGCCGACTCCGAGGACGTGGAAACAGCTGCAGAGTTTCCTGGGGTTCGCAAACTTCTATCGCCGGTTTGTGCGAGACTACAGCTGCCTAGCAGCCCCCCTCACACAGTTGACATCACCCAAAACACCATTCCAGTGGTCCCCAAGTGCCTAGGCAGCGTTTGACAGGCTGAAGGCTAAATTTGTCAATGCACCCGTATTGATCCACCCGGACCCCTTGCTGCAGTTCGTGGTGGAAGTCGACACCTCAAACTTGGGGGTGGGGGTGGTCCTCTCCCAATGGTCTCCCACAGACCAGAAGCTACACCCATGTGCAGTCTTCTTCCGTCGCTTGTCCCTGGCGGAAAATAATTATGATGTTGGGAATCGTGAGCTGCTGGCGGTGGTTTTGGCGCTACAGGAGTGGAAGCCCTGGCTGGAAGGGGCGGCCCACCCCTTCATGGTCTGGACCGACCATAAAAACCTATCTTACCTCCATACAGCCAAGAGGTTGAACTCCCATCAGGCACGATGGTCGCTCTACTTAATAAGATTTAACTTCACACTAACCTACTGACCTGGCTCCCAGAATACGAAGCCAGATGCTCTCTCCAGGCAGTTCTCCTTGGGGAAAAGACCACCATGGAGACCATCCTGCCCACCTCCTGCATACTTGGAGCAGCTCAATGGAAGGTGGAATGGCTAGTTCAGAACGCCCATCAGGGGGAACTGGAGCCCATCGGGTGCCCCCAATGTCGACTATACGTTCCCCCGCCGGCCAGAACCCCAGTGCTCCAGTGGGTGCACTCATCAAAATTAGCCTGCCACCCCGGAGCCCACCGAACTCTCTTCCTACTCAAACAATGCTTAAGGCGGCCAACAATAACAGCTGACACCAAGGAGTTTGTGGGAGTTTGTGCCACCTATGGCAGAAGCAAGTCCTCCCATCGTGCACTCACGGGTCTCCTCCAACCCTTACCCGTTCCTCATTGTCCCTGGTCGCACATTGCAGTGGACTTTGTTACGGGGTTACCCCTGTCCGAGGGCAACACAGTCATCCTGACGATGGTGGACCGGTCCTCCAAGGCGGTTCACTTCGTCACCCTACCCAAACTCCCCTCGGTGATGGAAACAGCTGGTCTCCTGGTCCAACATGTCTTTTGCCTCCATGGCATTCCCCAGGATGTCGTTTCGGACTGGGGCCCCCAGTTTGCATCTCGAGTTTGGAAGGCATTCTGTGACACCTTGGGAGTCTCCTGCAGCTTGACCTCCGGCTATCATCCTCAGTCGAATGGGCAGGCGGAGCGAACGAATCAAAGCCTCGAATCCTCCCTGCGCTGCATCACCTCCCGTCTCCCAGCCTCATGGGCCACACACCTCCAGTGGATCGAATATGCACACAATTCTCTGGTCTGCGCCGCCACTGGGATGTCCCCCTTTATGGTGATCAACGGTTTTCAGCCTCCCCTGTTTCCCAGCCAGGAGGTCGAAGTGGCCGTTCCATCCGTCCAAGCGCAGTTTCACAGAGCACGCCGTGTCTGGAAAGAAGCACGTGCCGCCCTGGAACAAACAGTGGCCCGAAACCGGAGAATCGCCGATAGTCATCGAACTCCGGCACCTCTCTACACAGTCGGGCAACAAGTTTGGCTCTCCTCCCGGGACCTGCCTCTGCAAGTCGACTCCAAGAAATTGTCTCCCAGGTACATTGGGCCCTACATGATAGAAAAAATTATAAACCCCAGCGCCGTCCGACTAAAACTCCCATCCTCACTCAAAGTACACCCAGTATTCCATGTATCCCTGATTAAGCCCGTGGTGGAAAGTCCCCTCCACCCCCAGGTACCCCCCACCCCCTCCTTCCCGGCTGATTGATGGACACCCTGCGTACACCGTCAATTGCATCCTCGATGTACGCAGACGGGGTCAAGATTTTCTTTACCTGGTGGACTGGGAGGGGTATGGCCCCGAAGAATGCTCCTGGATTCCTCGCTAAAGGACATTAGACACTGGATGCTTACTAACTTCCTCCTCCTAAACACTGATAAAGCAGAAGTATTTGTATTCAGATCTCAGGCAACTAGAAATAAGGTTTATGATTAAGTTCTGATTACAATAAGTTTGGATGGTGTTTAGTCTCATCATATGTAGCAGTAAAGAACCTTGGGGCGATTATTGACACTGGTCTTTCTTTTGAAGCTCATGTAGATAATATTACTCAGGTGACCTTCTTTCATCTCAGGAATATTGCTAAAATAAGAAATATGGTGTTAGTGCATGATATGGAAAAACCTCTTCTTGCTTTTGTTACCTCGAGATTAGATTATTGTAATGTCTTAATGTCTGGTTGTTCCTATAGGTTCATAAACAAGCTCCTGTTAGTCCAGAATACAGCAGTAAGAGTCCTTACTAGAATAATAGACATGAGCATATCACCCCTATCTTATTTACACTACAGGCTTCAAAGCAGGTGAGAGGATGGCTTAGAGCAGGGCCAGGAAAGAACTGAAAAAGGGCATCCAACTGGCAAAACTCAGCTACAAATAGCCTTTCTCGGAACTCTACCAACAACGACCCGTGCAACATCTGGAAAGGTATAGGGACCATCACGGACTATAAGCATAGAGTCCAGCAGATCAGTCATGACCCCACTCTGCTTGAAACCCTGAACAGCTTCTTTTCATGCTTTGAATCATCGAGCAGCAGGGAGAATGTGCTTCTTCCCCTGCCAGAGGAGCAGCAGTAGCCCCTCCTCTTGCAGCGCCACCAAGTGTGTAATAACCTGAGGAAGATAAACATCAACAAGGCTGCAGGACCAGAAGAGGTGTCGGGCCAGACCCTGAAATCACGTGCAAACCATCTGGTAGTTTTCCTGAACATTTTCAATCTGTCCCTGCAGCTTGCTATGGTTCATGTTTGCCTCAAGTCCTTCATCATTGTGCCTGTGCTCAAAAAATCAGTTGTCATCTGCCTCAATGACTACAAACTGGTTTCTCTGACCCTGGTAATCATGAAGCGCTTTGAGAGGATCTTCATTAACCACATTTACATGTAAAACATTTGACAGATGCTCCTATCTAGAGCAACTTATAATTATCATTTTTATACAACTGAGCAATTGAGGGTTAAGGGCCTTGCTCAATGACTCAACCACATAAAGGATGATATCCCTGCAAAGCTGGACACCCTTCAGCTCACCTACAGGAGAACCACTCTACAGAGAATGCTGTCACACTAGCAATGACTGACCTGGAGCATCTGAAAGATTGTAAGAATGCTATTTGCGGACTTAAATTCAGCTTTCACTGTTCTCCCGGAGAAGCCAATACTGAAGCTCTTCAAATTGGGATTGTCAGAAATTTTGTGTTGTTGGCTCAAAGACTTTCTAACCAGCCATCCACAGGTGGTGAGGACAGGAAACTCGACAACATTCAGCTTGATCATGAACATTGGAATGCCACAGGGCTGTGTTCAGCCTGGCCCTCTTCAGCCTCTTTACACATGACTGTTCTGCTATCCACTCTACAAACATGCTTGTGTAGTTTGTCAATGACACTACCATAGTAGGCCTTATACCAGACAATGATGAGACCCACAACAGAGAGAAAAGTCAGTACCTGACAAACTGGTGTTCAACTAATAACCTCATTCTGAACACCAGCAAGACTAAGGAGATCAGAGTGGACTATTGGAGGATCAGGAAGACGGTGCAAGCTCTTCTTTGTATTCATGAGGAGGTGGTGGAGCATGTGGACAGCATCAAGTTCCTCGACATCAACTTTTCATCTGACCTGTCCTGGTCTGTTAACTGCTCACGCCTGGTGAAAAAGGCCCAACAATGGCTTTTCTTCCTTAGGAAGCTAAACTGTACTGGACTCTCTGCTGAGCTGCTCACGAACTTCTACAGTGCTCCAATTGAAAGTATTGTCTTTTTCAGTTCAACAGTGTAGTACTGAGGCTGCATTGCTAAGGACACAAAGGACTTGGCATGGGAGGCCTCGTTCTCTTTTCTTCCCTCAGATACTGATGTTTCTGCCCAGATCTCTGCATCTCCTCATAGATGGCAGCTCAACATCTGAAGCTTGATCCCAGCAAGACTGAATTTCTGTTCATCCCAGCTGACTCATGCCCACATCAAGATTTTGCAATCTCCTTGGACAATGCTATTATCTCTCCTTCAGGCACTGCACAACATTTTGGAGTAACTATAGATAAGTACCTGTCTTTCTTGATCACATCAATTTCTTCTCTTTAATATCCAAAGGATTCATCCATTTCTTTCCAGCAAGGACACTCAGATTTCTTGTCAATCCCTTGTCATCTCAAGACTAGATTACTGGAGCTCACTCCTGGCAGGTCTACCGTTGAGCGTTATTTGACCGCTGCAAATGATCTAGAATCTTGTTTTCAAATTTTCCCACATCACACCACTGCTACTGTCTCTCCACTGGTTTCCTGTAGCTGCTCGCATTCGATTTAAAACAAAAATGGACCTGCATCTTTGTACTTCAAAGCACTTATCATACTGCGCACTGCACTGTGTTCTTTCAGATCCTCTAGCACTGCTTGACTGATCCCTCCCTCTACCAAGGGACAAGGGAAAAATGCATATAAACTCTTCTTTGTTCTGGCTCCAAGGTGGTGGAATGAACTTCCTCTGGGCAGCTGGACAACTGAGTCACTGGGTATTTTCAAACGTCGCTGAAAACATACCTTTTTTCAGCAGTACTTAGATTAAGCACTATGCTTTACACACACACACACACACACACACACACACACACACACAAACCACAAAAAAGGAACACCCACAGAACACCTACCACCTGAGTATGACTGCTGGTATACTTGGTCTATGTTGTAACAAACCAGTATAAGAATTCACTGAAAGAGACTTTAAAGCACTTCTGTAAGTCTCTCTGGCTAAGAATGTCTGCAAAATGTTGTAAATGTAAATGTGGTGAAAACTGCACAGGGGATCGTGGGCAGCCGTCTACCACATCTAACCACAATATATGCTGTCCTGGTCTATAAGGTCAGCGATGGATCCCACACACCCGGGAAATGGACTGTTTGTACCATTCCCTTTGGGAAAGCAGTACATAAACATCAAGACGAGCACAGCCAGACACAAAAACTGTTTTTACCCCAGAGCTGTGAAAGCCGTCACCCCTCCACCCCCACCCCTTCCAACCTCTCTCTCTCCCTCTCTCTCTCTCTCTCACACACACACACAAACACACACACACACACACACACACATATGCAACCCTCCTCCACCGACACATACTCACTCACTTATACTCTAACACAGACATCAATTCTTTGTAAAAAGGCATTGAATCTACAAATGCTACGACTTTAATGTACTGCCACATTTCACCTCATGTACATTCTGGTTTATATACTTTAGACATTTACATTCTTGTCTATCCACCTTGCTGATACTATTTATTGCATTCCAGAATGCCTCAATGTACATATTGTATATCTCAGTCTTCAGTTCTAGTTCACAGAATTACTTGTGTTTATATTCTGCTTTTGACAGCATTAACTGTGGTTTATTGTCTTTTTTGTAACCTTTTTAACTTGTTCACACGTTTTTTAACTTGTTTTTATTTTTTAATGCTGAGAGCCTTGTACAAAATTTAATTATATATGAACACAATGACAATAACATTCTTGAATCTTGAATCCACTGTAGGTGTCCTGAACATATTCTGGAGGTGCACCCAATTGAACAACATACCTTGAAGAAATACCTACAGGCTCTTCATTGTCAACCCTCTGACAGATGGCTTTCACTCCAGGCGATAGGAATGAACAATCACCCTCTGGCAGTTTTCATGAGTGGAGGTCAGCATCATTAGAGATACCAGGACGGTAGTGAATGTTGAAAGCATATGTTGCTAGTGCTGTAAGCCCCCTATGCCCAGTAGCATTCAGCTTGGCAGAGGTTAATACATATTTGAGAGGATTGTTATCCATATGTGCAATAAATTTGGCTCCATACAAATGGTCATTTTGTTGTATTTGTTCACATCATCCCATTTCAAGGCCCATTTAGGGGCTAAAAAGTCTAACTGGGTACTTTTGTTCAAAGGAAAAAGTTTTGTACTTTCAAATGCTACAGGTCTGAGGCTCTTATGATAGGCCTGATACAGGATTGCACCATGTCACTTGAAGCTGGCATCCACATATAGAACATAGGGCTTGTTGGAATCAGCAACTGCATTGGTGAAGCTGTGAATGATTTTTGTGTAAAGTCTTGGTACATGAATTATTCCATTGCTCTACAAAGGCCTCGGAAAACAAAAACACACTTTGTTTTTGTTCTGATATACCATGTTTTCTTTCGGTGGGAGCATGTCCCCTGTTCAGTTCTGTTAAAGGGCTCACAATGGCAGGGTAGTTCTCGATAAATCTAGTGTTGTAACTACAGAAGCCCAGAGAGAATATTAAACTTTTCAAATCAGTGAGCTGAGGTCAGGTTTAAACAGCTTCAACTTTTTTTTGGGTCCATTGTGTTTTAGCAGAATAATGTGACAAAGATATGCTACTTTTGTTTGGTAGAATTGGCATTTATCCAGGGAGACCTTTCAGTTCAACCTCTGCAAGTCTGTGAAGAACACAGAGAAGGCTTTCCTCATGTTGTTCTCGTGGTTTTAAAAAAAGAGGTTAGCGTGTTTAAATACACCAGGCAGGTTCAGTCTCCTTTCTATTAAATGCTGAAAAGTTTCTGGGGCTCCCATAACCCCCTGTGGCATCCTCTCAAATTGGTGGAGGTCGGTTTTCATTTATCTTATACTGCTCAAATCTAGCATTGTAAACCATTTACTCCCTGATTAACATTCGTGGGGAGGCGTACTGATCTGGGATGCTCCTTCGGTGAACTGAGCGGTCATAAAAACACTTTCTCACCTTTCCATTATTTTTTTGGCTCTCACAACTGATGATTCTTATATACTGTATTAATCCCATAAGTAAAATTATCTCCTCTGTATTTAGTGAGCGCGTGCGCGCGCACACACACACACACACACACACACACACACACACACGTAAACAGTGTGCATACACACACACTATATTTTCGATGACATATTTCAGGAAGGCCAAATTCTTCTCAGATTACAGCAAAACATGAAACACTTAATAAAATCCCAGTGGTGCCTTCCATTTGTGTAGTGCAAATAATAATAATAATAATAATAATAATAATAATAATATAATCATCATCATCATCATCATAATCATAATAATAATGATGTATAAAGCAATACAGTCAGGCTCACTTCAGATATTGAACTTGATTAACCTAATATCTCTGTAAATCAGACTTACTAAGCCCATTCACAAAGTACTTCAATAAGTATAACAAGATAGAATAACAGATTCCAGTTGGTCTAGGTTGATGCCATTGACAGTAAAAAATAAATAAATAAATAAATAAATAAAAATTGACATAGCCTGCTGTGAGGTCACCCAATGAGTTCTGCTCTGTTGCTGAACTGCTGTAAATAAACCCAGAAATTTAAAATTCACCATTGCCATCTTTAATTTTTGGCTCCAGAGGTGACACATTTTGACGCAACCAAGCTACCCACCCATCTAACCCGCCCATCCAACTATGTCCTGCTCTATGGCCCCACCACCCATAGTTCGAAGTAAGCGTTCTTACTATTTGTTAAAGTAATCTTAGGAGCTAAATATATATATATATATATATATATATATATATATATATATATATATATATATATATATATATATATAAAATGCTCTCAATTTACCAGTCAATCTACGTTCCAACCCTCACCTGTGGTCACGAGCTTTGGGTAGTGACTGAACGAACAAGATTGCGGATACAAGCGGCTGAAATGAGCTTCCTTCGCCAAGTGGCAGGGCTCTCCCTTAGAGATAAGGTGAGAAACTGTACCATCCGAGGAGAGCTCGGAGTAGAACCGCTGCTCCTCTGTATTGAGAGGGGCCAGTTGAGGTGACTGGGGCATCTGGTCAGAATGCCTCTCGAACGCCTCCCTGGTGTGGTGTTTCGGGCATGTCCAACCGGGAAGAGCCCCCGGGGTCGACCTAGAACATGCTGGAGGGACTTTGTCTCTTGGCTTGTCTGGGAATGTCTTCATGTCCCCCCGGAAAAGCTGGAGGAAGTGGCTGGGGAGAGGGATGTCTGGACCTCTTTGCTTAGGTTGCTGCCCCCGCAACCCAACCCCGGATTAAGCGGAAGAAGATGAGATGAGATAATATATATAAGACACATTTAAAATATAATTGCATTTGAAGTTACAATGAATGAGCCAACTGACAGGTATAAGATTGTTTACTAGCTAACTGTTTTTAAGCCAACAAGCTAACCACTCAGGGATTGGTTCTATCAGTTTGGATTTATTGTTCTTAAAAGGATTAGGAGGGTTAGAGTGGTTCCAGGTTGTTAATGTGGGTAAAATACAGTTAACTGTTGGTTTGTGCAATTTATTAGGTGGAAATGTCAATAGGTGGAAATGTGAACATGTAGCAGCTAACTTTACATTACTACAGTATTAGCGTGTATTCTCTGTTAATGTACTGAATATAGTTATATAGAGCTATAGAGTATAGACTACTGTATACAAATAGTATAGTAAATAAATAAGAAAAGTACAGTAGAAGTAAAGAATAGTAAACACATTGTTTTGAACAGTCTAATATTCATCCATTCATTTATTTTCTGAGACATTTTATCCTAATTAGGGTTGCAGGGTGGCTGGCACACATCTCAGCTGACTCTGTCCTTGCCCAGAGTCCAATATTAACTTTTCTTCAATTTCTTTAAAGGAATAACATAAATTTGATATATTTTTCTTCATGTTTGGGTTTGGATTAGAATGTGTAGTGTTCACAATGCATTTGTTTGTATGGAAATAAATCTATTATATGGATTTGTGGGCAGTGTTGGTCTAGTGGTAAGGTGCTGGATCACTGATCCCAAGGTTGGGGGCTCAAGCCCCACTATCAACGGGTTGTCACTACCCCCCGCTCCCAGCAGTTGCAGCTAACTGGGTTATCAAAGACAAGCTATGTCTCTCACTGTCTATGGTGTGTGGTATGTGAAAGAGACATTTCTGACCTTTGTCATGATTGCAGGTTAAAAAGTAGTAGTTTGCTATGTAGGGTAGTTGTGGCCTAGTGGTAAAAGTGTTGGATCGCTGATCTTAAGGTTGAGGGTTCAATCCCCACTCTCAACAGGTTGTCACTGTCCCCCCAGTACAGATAACTGGGTTATCAAAGGCCAGCCATATCTTTCACTGTCTATAGTGTGAGGGATGTTCAAGAACCATTGCAGACTTTTGTCAAGAGTAGGCTCCATAGCCATCAGCGTGTTTCTACCCTGTGATGGCCTGGCAAGCTGTCCAGAGCATACTCTACCTTTGCTCAGAGTCAGCTGAGATGGGTGCCAGCCTCCCTGTGATGCGGTTCAGAAAATGAATGAAAGGATATGTGGATTTTGAACTTTAGTCATTTTTTAAACACTGCTATTATTTTTGAACACAACTGTATAAACATGTTCTGAAAAAAACAAGCAACAACAACAAAAAAAAAAAAACAGTCTCCAACACAACAGGTAGCCCTCAAAGAAACTAGAAAACCCCACAGGAGAAATTGATGTTGATCCACAGGACCACTCTAAGCCGTGACCTCCACAGAGATAGACTTTACAGAAGGGTTAACAAAAAAGAAAGAAAGAAAGAAAGAAAGAAAGAACATAAGGAGTTTATTAAAATACATGTGGGAGACTCCCAAACATATGGAAGACCCTCTGATCAGATGAGACAAAAACTGAACTATTTAGCCATCAAGGTAAATGTTAAGCTTGTTGCACACCCAACAACTCTTAAAATTCCAAAAACACTATCCCCATAATGATGGATAGTGGTGGAAATATTGTACTGTGGGGATGTTTATCATTAGTAGAGACTGGGAAATGTCATAATTAAGGGAATTATTGATTGAGCTTCTTCTTTTCCTTTCGGCTTTTCCCTTCAGGGGTCGCCACAGCGAATCATCTGCCTCCATCTCACCCTATCCTTTGCATCTTCTTCTCTTACACCAACGACCTTCATGTCCTCCTTTACCACATCCATGAATCGTCTCTTTGGTCTTCCTCTAGGCCTTTTGCCTGGTAGTTCCAGCCTCAGCATCCTATTACCAATATACTCACTATCCCTCCTCCGTACATGTCCAAACCATCTCAATCTAGCCTCTCTGACTTTGTCTCCAAAACGTCTTACATGTGCTGTCCCTCTGACGTACTCATTCCTAATCCTATCCATCCTCGTTACTCCCAAAGAGAACCTCAACATTTTCATCTCTGCTACCTCCAACTCTGCCTCCTGTCTTTCCCCAGGGCCACTGTTTCTAACCCATACAGCATCGTTGGCCTCAACACCGCTTTGTACACTTTTCCTTTCATTTTTGCCGATACCCTCCTATCACACATCACACGGACACTTTTCTCCAACCATTCCAACCTGCCTGCTGCACGCTTCTTGACCTCTTTCCACACTCGCCATTGCTCTGGATTGTTGAGCCTAAGTACTTAAAATCCTCCACCTTTCTTATCTCTGCTCCCTGTAATCTCACTGTTCCTCTTTGGTCCTTGGCATTCATGCACATGTACTCTGTCTTACTGAGGCTAATCTTCATTCCCCTCCTTTCCAGGGCATACCTCCACCTCTCTAGATTTTCCTGCACTTGTTCTCTGCTCTCACTACAGATTACAATGTCATCTGCAAACATCATAGTCCATGGGGAATCTTGTCTAACCTCGATCTGTCAGCCTGTCCATCACCATAGCTTGAACAAGAAGGGGCTGAGAGCTGACCCTTGATGCAGTCCCACCTCCACCTTGAACTCTTCTGTCACACCGACAGCACACCTCACCACTGTCTTACATCTCTCATACATGTCCTGCACCACTCTAACATACTTCTCTGCCACTCCAGACTTCCTCATGCAATACCACAGTTCTTCTCTCGGCACCCTGTCATATGCTTTCTCCAGATCCACAAAGGCACAATGCAGCTCTGTCTGACCTTCTCTGTACTTCTCCATTAACATCCTCAAGGCAAACACTGCATCTGTGGTGCTCTTTCTGGGCATGAAACCAAACTGTTGTTCACAAGTGCTGACTTCTGCCCTTAGTCTAGCTTCCATTATTCTTTCCCATAACTTCATCGTATGGCTCATCAACTTTATCCCTCTGTAGTTGCCACAACTCTGCACGTCTCCTTGTTCTTAAAAATGGGCACCAGCACACTTCTCCTCCATTCCTCTGGCATCCTCTCACTCTCTAAGACCTTGTTAAATGTTCTTGTCAGAAAATCTACTGCTACCTCTCCTAGACACTTCCATACCTCCACCGGTATGTCATCAGGACCAACTGCCTTTCCATTCTTCATCCTCTTCAATGCCCTCCTCACTTCACCCTTACTAATCTTTGCTACTTCCTGGTCCTCAACAGTCACCTCTTCTACTCTTTTTCTCTCTCATTTTTCCTCATTCATCAGCTCTTCAAAGTACTCTTTCCATCTTCCCAGCACACTTCTGTCATCAGTCAATACATTTCCCTCTCTGTCCTTTATCAATCTAACTTGCTGCACGTCCTTCCCATCTCTATTTCTCTGCTGTGCCAACCTGTATAAATCATTTTCTCCCTCCTTACTTTCCAGCTGAGCATACAAGTCATCAAAAGCACTCTGTTTGGCCTTTGACACTGCTACCTTTGCCTTACGCTGTGTCTCCCTGTACTCCTGTTTACTCTCTTCGGTTTTGTCAATGTCCCACTTCTTCTTAGCTAATCTCTTCCTTTGTACACACTCCTGCACTTCCTCATTCCACCACCAAGTCTCCTTATCTACTTTCCTTCCAGATGACACACCAAATATTCTCCTACCTGTCTCCCTGATCACATTCGCCTGTAGTTGTCCAGTCATCTGGAAGCACTTCCCTGACCACCCAAAGCCTGTTTCAACTCCTCCTTGAAGACAACCCGACACTCTTCCTTTTTCAACTCCACCACTTTGTCTTCTGCTCTGCCTTTGCCTTCTTCACCTTCCTCACCATCAGCATCATCCTGCACACCACCATCCTATGCTGTTTGGCAACACTCTCACCCGCTACTACTTTGCAGTCACTGACTTCCTTTAAATTACATCGCCTGCACAAGATGTAGTCTACCTGTGTGCTCCTACCTCCACTTTTATAAGTCACCCTATGCTCCTCTCTCTTCTGGAAGAAAGTATTCACCACAGCCATTTCCATCCTTTTTGCAAAATCTACCAACATCTGTCCTTCTGCGTTCCTGTCCTGGATACCAACAGAACAGGAGCTAAACAGGAAAATTCTTGAAGAAACATGTTGCAGTCTTGCTGGCAACTTGCTGAGACAGGGATGGAAGTTTGCCTTCCAGTAGGACAATGACCTTAAGCATGCTGGTAAGGCAACACTCAAAAAAATTAAGGGAAACATTGAAATGTACTTGAATGGTCTTGTCAAAATAATTGGAACTCCTCCATCCAATTGAGAGTCTGTGCCATGAATTAAATATGGCTGTATACCAATGGAACCCATCCACTTTAAAGGATCTGGAGCAGTTCAGCTTTAAAGAATGGGCAAAATCCCAATGGATGGATTGTGCCAAGCTCTTAGAGGCATACCCTAAAAGACTTGCATCTATAACTGCTCCAAAAACATGAACCGTCCTGTTTTTGTTTGTTTTATTCTGGGATAGTTGTTTTGTTTGCGCCATGACTGTTTGTTTTTAGCATCTTAACAGTTGTTAGTATAGTGCATGAATTGACTGATACAAACCCAGGTATCCATTCTAATTTTAGCTTGAAAAGAAAACAAACAAACAAAAAAAAAAAACCCAGGAAAAAAAATTGCAAGGGGGTAAATACTTTTGCAAGGTTCTGTAGGTCTGCCAGTGGAACTGGGTAAATAGTTGATGTTGAGGCTGCTGAGAGAAGGAACAGATAGATGTCATACATTCTGCCCAGATTCATTTAAATGCTGCAAATGCTAGAAAGGCCCTTCATATTACAAATGGAAAATGAAACAAAAAATTTGCAAAATATTGCCCAAATTGAAATCAGTCTACAATTAAACCTGACAAAATATTTCATGGAAGAAAACTCAGATTGCAAACTACAAACTACCAAGAATTTGAATTCAAGTATTAAAACCTATGCTTATATTTATAATTATAATAGTTACATTACTTTTGAGCATGTGAGAATGGGGACTGTGTATATGAATGTCTGATGTCAAGCAAATTTGTGTAGATTTGTGACATTGTGCCAATAAGAGTTGATGTTATATACAATGAGCTGACAGATCAAGGTTTATGGGTATAGATCACACTGATAGATAACAAGATATACTAGTTGTCACTCAATAATTTTTTCAACTGCTTTTATGGTTAAGCGTCAGTCAGTGCAGTAGTTTTAATGGGACATGAACTTGTGCTGGATTCTTCATTGGGTTCTAATTCCACCTCCCTTGTCCGTCCCATCAGGACTATGTGAGAGATGCGCATGTGCAGAATATCAGTTTGTGTGAGTAGAATATGAGTGCTCAACATACTTTTTATCTCTGCTATGTTTTTTGAAATTTCTCTCGTTAGAAGTGGAAGTTCAAAGAACTTTTTGAGGACTGAGTGTGATTCATTGTTTAAAAATCACTTTTGGAGACTTTTGGCTGGTTCGCTTGAACGACAGCTGTGAATTTGACCAAAACGGCCACGGGTCGTGGTCAACCTAAAGGGCTAGAATAGTGGTAGCACAAAGAGTGTCCAGCAACAACGTTTCTCTTTTGAAATTCTCTTGTTGGAAGTGGAAGTTCAAAGAACTTTTTGAGGACTGAGTGTGATTCTTTGTTTGACAGCACTTTTGGAGATTTCTAGCTGGTTCACTTGAACGACAGTTGTGAATTTGACCAAAAAGGCCGCGGGTCGTGGTCAGCCTAAAGGGCTAGAACAATGGTAACACGTGGTGTGTCCAGCAACAACCCCGAGGGGGTAGAGGCTCATGAAGGCGAACTTAGCATTGTACAGAGCATGCCGTCAACTTCCAGAAGTGGAAAGAGAAAGAAATTCTCATGGGTAAGGAAAGAGCAGCCAAATGTCGAGCACATTGCTGCCTCATATGGAGAAATTGAATCGGGTGCTGAGACCCCTGATGATCTAGTTTCGGCTAAAGCTCAAGGCGACAAGCCAGCAAGCAACAAGGAAGGCGCGGTCACCGCTGATAACCATCTCATGATACTTTTAGATTTTATGGTGAAAAATCAAGTGACCCAGACTGCAGCTATGCAGAAAATGGAAAAGACGTTAGAAATTGTTGGTAGGAATTTGACCACTTTTCGCGATGACGGAAACTCACGGCCATCTCCGATCCCGCCTACTTCCGATTGTGTACCAGGCGGAAGTAAACAAACAATGGCGGAAGCCGATGCCACTTCCGATACAGATGAGGAGGAAGGCGCTGAATTTGATACATTAGTGTCTCAGGTATGTGGGATTGATCATGAAATCGGTGACCCAGACACAGAAGACTCCGATGCCTCATTCATGTCTTCATTAACGAACGAATTTGCAAATTTCTTTGATGACGATGAAAAGACTTCGCTAACTCCGGTTTTATACCGTCTGAAGTCGATTGGGGATGGACTGGCAAAAAGCGCCAGATTTCACAAAGTTGAAAGTCCTAATGGACAAATATTTTCCTCCCAAGAATTGGAAAGAATTAATGGTGCTGAAAGCAAATGAAGAAATTTGGCACGAGGCGAAAGCATAAAGCAAAACAAGAGACATAAAAATGCAACATGGGCAGGCCTTACTGGTTAAATCCATGATCCCCATCATTCAATTTGCCGACATGCTGATAACAAGCATAATACAGTGTTGGTGAGCACAGTGGTGAGCATAGTGGTGAGCATAGCTGCCTTCCAAGCAGTTTACCTGGGTTCGTTTCCCGGCCAACGCACCAGGGCTCAGACTGCTGACAGGTGCACAAGCAGACATGAATGTGAAAAGGTGCAATGAATTTAAGCAGTACTGTACTTGACTGTCTGACAGAACCCATGCCATGGGTCTGTCGGACCGATACTCGGCTACTTACTCTGACCCTCGGGACATGGAATGTCACCTCTCTGGGAAAGGAGCCTGATTTGGTGCGTGAGGTGGAGAGATACCGACTAGATATAGATAGTCGCAGATACAAAATCTCGGGCATGGGAGGAGTTTGGTGAGGGCCGAGAGAGTGATTATCGGTTGGCCTCAAAAAGGTTCTGAACCACCATCCGACGCCTCAGGAGGGGGAAGCAGTTCTTCACAAACACTGTTTACAGTGGAGGTGGGGAGCTGCTTACCTTGACTGGGGATGTCGTCGAGAGGTGGAGGGAATACTTTGAGGACCTCCTCAATCCCACCAACACGCCCTCCGTGGAAGAGGAAGACCCTGGGGGTTCGGGTGAGGGTCCGCCCATCACTGGAGTGGAGGTCACTGAGGTTGTCAAAAAGCTCCTCGGTGGTCGAGCTCCGGGGTTGGACGAGATCCGCCCGGAATATCTCAGGGCTCTGGATGTTGTAGGACTGTCTTGGTTGACACGTCTCTGCAACATCGGGTGGTCATCAGGGGCTATACCTCTGGATTGGCAAACTGGGGTGGTGGTCCCAATTTTTAAGAAGGGGGACCGGAGGGTGTGTTCCAATTATCATGGAATTACACTCCTCAGCCTACCTGGGAAAGTCTATGCAGGGGTACTAGAGAGGAGGGTCCGACCGATAGTCGAACCTCAGGTTCAGGAGGAACAATATGGTTTTCGTCCTGGCCGTAGTACTCTTGACCAATTCTATACACTCCACAGCATTCTGGAGGGGGCATGGGAGTTTGCCCAATCTGTCCACATTTGCTTTGTGGATTTGGAGAAGGCTTTCGACCGTGTCCCTCGAACAATCTTGTGGGGCGTGCTCCGAGAGTACGGCGTTCCAGACCCGTTGCTACGAGCCATTCGGTCGCTGTATCACCGGAGCCAGAGTTTGGTCCATATTGGTAACAGCAGGTCGGATTCGTTTCCGGTGGGAGTTGGAGTCCGCCAAGGCTGTCCTTTGTGACCGATTCTGTTCATAATTTTTATAGACAGAATTCCTAGGCGCAGTTGAGGCGATGAGGGGTTCTGGTTCGGTGGCCATCGGATATCATCCCTGCTTTTTTGCAGATGATGTTGTCCTTTTGGCTTCATCAAGTCGGGACCTTCAGCTCTCATTGGAGCGATTCGCAGTCGAGTGCGAAGCAGCCGGGATGAAGATCAGTACCTCCAAGTCCGAGGCCATGGTTCTCAGTCGGACAATGGTGGAATGCACCCTCCGGGTCGGGAATGAGGTCCTGCCCCAAGTGGAGGAGTTTAAGTATCTTGGGGTCTTGTTTACGAGTGAGGGAAGGATGGAGCGAGAGATCGACAGACGGATCGCTGCAGCCTCTGCTGTTAAGCGGTGCCTGTACCGGTCCGTCGGTGTGAAGAAGGAGCTGAGCCGCAAGGCGAAGCTCTCAATTTCCCAGTCGATCTATGTTCCAACCCTCACCTATGGTCACGAGCTTTGGGTAATGACCGAAAGAACAAGATCACGGATACAAGCGGCTGAAATGAGCTTCCTTCGCCGGGTGGCGGGGTTCTCCCTTAGAGATAAGATGAGAAGCTCCACCATCTGGGGAGAGCTTGGAGTAGATCCGCTGCTCCTCTGCATTGAGAGGGGCCAGTTGAGGTGGCTCGGGCATCTGGTCAGAATGCCCCCCGAACGCCTCCCTGGTGTGGTGTGTCGGGCATATCCAACCGGGAAGAGACCCTGGGGTCGACCTAGAACACGCTGGAGAGACTATGTCTCTCGGCTTGTCTGGGACCGCCTCAGTGTCCTCCTGGGAGAGTTGGAGGAAGTGGCTCGGGAGAGGGATGTCTGGACCTCTTTGCTTAGGTTGCTGCCCCCGCGACCCGACCCTGAACTGAGCGGAAGATGATGATGATGATGATGATGATGATGTATGTGACTGGGCCATATAAGAGCCCTTGTACTTCTGGTATGATCACCACTAGTAAGTATTTGTTTGGCGCTGAGTTGCATAAGAAAATAAAGGACAACGGAGACTCTAAACAGATGGGAAATAAAGTTTGTGTGTCCGACAGACCAAAATACCGTCAGAACAAGCCACGGTATCATTCATATAACAACAGTGGCTCAGGAGGTTATCACCAACAAAAATTTCAAGACCATAGCTACACACCTAAGCAAGGTCGAGGTGGTGGAAAAGGACAGAACACTTTTTTTTTCAGAAGTGTCAGAGGGACGAAGGGTTCCACAAGTAAAGGCAGAATTGTCAAAAAGGTAACAAGGTGAGGCACATACCTGAGGAGTTTTTTGTGATAAACACTCCTGAAAACCTTTATGCTGGGAAAGTGCAGCATTTTGCAAGTAAATGGGATGACATTTCATCTGATCCTTGGATGTTATCTAATCTTGAGGGTGTAGATATAGATTTTACCACAACACCATCCCAGCAGACTATACCTAATGCTTTTAAGTTTACAGAGGATGAGCGCATGCTCATTACAGAAGAACTTTCCCACATTTATAACAAAGGTATCATAAAGGCATGTGAACATGTACATGGGGAATTTATATCAAATATATTTTCTTGCATCAAAAAAAATGGTTTCTTGAGAATCAATTTGAACCTCAAAACATTGAATGACAGTGTTGACACCTGCCAATTTAAAATGGATAGTTTCAGATCTGCCATTTTCTGTTGGGAAAAGGGCTGCTATTTTGCCTCTGTAGATTTAAAGGACGCCTACTTTAGTATTCCAGTACGGCATGAAGAAAGTAAATATTTGAGATTTGTCTGGAATTAAACTTTATTTCAGTTTACTTGTCTTCCAAATGGGCTTGTGTCTGCACCTAAAATCTTTACTGAGCTGGTGAAACCAGTTTCCATCCCTTAGAAGTCAGGAATTTCCAAAAACCTCCTATATTAACGACTCTCTTTTGATTAGTTTCACAAAACAACACTAAGGAACATGTGGCAACCACAGTGAAACATCTTGACAGTTTAGGTTTTACTGTACATCCTGATCAGTCTGCCCTTACCCCAACTAAAGAAATTACATACCTTGGATTTGTTTTCAACAGTGAGAGCATATTATTATATATTAAACATATGGGTGGGATGAAGATTGGATGTACCAATGCCACTAGGGAACTGGGGCTATGGGCCACTGACAGGAATATTTGGTTGGCAGCTGCTCATTTGCCTGGGGTGCGTAATTATGAAGCAGATGAGTTTTCAAGGAAGTGCCCAGATGACAAAGAATGGCACATAAATGAACAGGCAGACACAAATGTGTGATGTGTTTGGGAAGCTGGTTAGAGAATTGTTTGCTTCCAGATTAAATACACAATTGAACAGATACATATCTTGGTACCCTGACCCGATGCAGAAGCTGTTTATGCTTTTACTGTTTTGGGGAAATTTTTATGACTATATGCCCTTTCAGTGCGATTGGCAGAGTTCTGCACAAAGTAATTAACGAAGAGGCAGAAGTGCACATGGTGGCACTGACATGGACAACTCAATTTTGGTTTACAAAGTTACGGGAATTGTCAATAGACTGTCCGAGATTGCTGCCAAAATCTCAATCCCTGTTACAACTCCTCAATCGGCCACAGTTTCAACATCCACTCCACAAGAAACTCAAACTAGCAGCATTCAGGCTGTCTGAGAAGGCTTGGAAAGTCAGGGCCTTTCACCATCAGTTACAAACATTCTCCTGCACTCATGGAGACATACGACACACCAGCAACATGGGACATATTACCAAAAGTGGTTGTGTTTTTGCATTGCAAGGGGTGTTGATCCCCTTTTACCACCTTTGGGTGAGGCTTAGCATTTATGGTCAGCTTTATATGACTCTGGTTTTTGGATACTCTGCAATTAATACAGCTAGATCAACTTTATCTAATTTACCTAGATATACAGTAGGCCCTTGACATTCGTGGGGGTTCGGTTCCAAGCCCTCCCGTGAATCGAGATAATCCGCGAGTTCTGTACCCAGAAGTAAAACCCCATGTATCACGTCACATGCGCGAATGAGCAGCTGGAAGTAAAACACTAATGTATATTATATGCGCTAAAATATGCTTCTTAAACACATTCTACAGACAGTCTTACTCATTAATACAGTATTAATGTAGTAAAATATAGTAATGATTAATCAAAAATTTTCAATTATAACTCATATTTTTATTGATTATAAGATATAAACATTATACAGCATATACTGTTGCAAAGCACTCGTTTTAAAGTCTTTTTCAATTATTACTTACAGTACCTAAGTTAATTCTTAGAATGTTTCTGCGTGAGATTTTCTGTCCTGTAGCATGTTGAACAAATGATACCAAAAGGATAAACTTTATTACACGTCATGTTTTTTTACATTGAACGTGGAGTGATGTCTTGGAGTGACGTCTTCAAGATGGCACTGCCTAGAGAGCAATGTTGCGGAGTTCTCAGAGTCAAATTGTTTCTTTGTTCGTTTTAATTTGTTTGTTCATGTTTTACACTATGCTCGTCTATGATCGGTCAACCCTACGACAGCAATGAGCAGCTTCAGCTTCGGGCAAATAAGAACGCAACAACTTCTATCTTGAGCTTATATGCTATGGCAGCTCAATGCTAGCGGTTAGCTAGCGGTTACCGGCTAAGCCCAGGCGGAGTTCTCAGAGGCTTGGTTAGCACTTCCGGTCATACAGTACTACTTGAAAATGTTCAGTCCCTGCGAAACAAGATGGACAAGCTTCATGCTCAGATTGCAGCGCAGAGGGATCTACAGAACTGTGTTTCTGTGAAACATGGCTTGAGGAGAGTACACCCGATGAGGCGATTGCTCTAGCCGTCTACACGGCCTTCATCCCCTGCAATCCCAAGCGCCGGAGTCGTCGTTCGGCCCCTTCCCGTCTGGGCTTCTTGTCTGCTGGGGTGCGGCTCGCATTGAGTTGCCTACCATAGCATATTAGCTCTGCTAGCCGCATCCCAGCTAACAAGCCCAGTTGAGCGTGCTTAGTTATACATGCCCAAAGATACTCCGATCTTATAGCTGTAGTAGAGTCGACCGGTCGTAGACGAGCATAGAGCAAAACATGAACAAACAAAACAACAAATAAAACAAATTCAAACGAACTAAGCACGCAACAACTTATATGCTATGCTATTGGAGCTCAATGCTAACAATAAGCCCAGGCAGAATTATCAGAATCTCCGGCGCTTGGTTAGCACTTTCGGCCATACTGCTTGAAAATGTTCAGTCCCTGCAAAACAAGATGGACGAGCTTCATGCTCAGATTGCAGCGCAGAGGGATCTACAGGGCTGTGTTTCTGTGAAACATGGCTCAAGGAGAGCACACCCGATAAGGCGATTATACCAACTGGCTCCACGGCCTTCATCCCCTGCAATCCCAAGCGCCGGAGTCGTCGTTCGGCCCCTATTCTCCTGGGCTTCTTTGTTAGCTGGGATGCGGCTCGCATTGAGCTGCCTACCATAGCATGTTAGCTCTGCTCAGTTATTACTCTGATCTTATAGCTGTAGTAGACTCGACCGGTCGTAGACAAGCATAGTGCAAAACATGAACAAACAAAAAAAACCAAATAAAACAAATTAAACGAACCATAGCATGTTAGCTCTGCTAATAGCATGTTCGCTCTGATAATAGCATGTTAACGCCGCTAATAGCATGTTAACTCCGCTTAGTTATACACGCCCAAAGATACTCCGATCTTATAGCTGTAGTAGAGTCGAACGGTCGTAGACGAGCATAGTGCAAAACATGAACAAACAAAACAACAAATAAAACAAATTAAAACAAACAAAGAAACAATTTGACTCTGAGAACTCCGCGACGTTGCCCTCCGAGCAGCGCCATCTTGGAGACACTCCAAGTTCACTGTAAAAGGACATGAAGAGTACTGTAATAAAGTTTATCCTTTTGGTATCGTTTTTTAAACATGCTACAGAACATAAAATCTCACGCATAAACATGAACTTAGGCACTGTACTGGAATAATAATTGAAAAAGATTTTAATACAACAGTTCAGAGAAAGGAGAAAGTCTTATTTCTTCAGAAGAGACATCCAGCGTTTTCTATCGCTTAGCCAGAGAAGACGCACAGCGTTTGAGTGGTACCATAAAGTTTAACTGGTAATTAAAACACACACAAAAAAGAGGTTCATTGACAACTTGTGTGCGAATGACGGAAAAAGGGGCGGGGTATCAGCTCAACCAATCAGGAGAAAGGAGGGCAGCCATTTCTGAATTTGAATCACGTGCCGGTTGCTTGGCAGTCAGTGAATACTCAAACCGTGGGTGCAAAACCGCGAATAGTCAAGGGCCTACTGTAATGTCACTTGGAAGGTACAGCATGTGCTGTTATATTA
The DNA here is from genome assembly GCA_024760905.1 of Plotosus lineatus. Lineage (NCBI taxonomy): Eukaryota > Metazoa > Chordata > Actinopteri > Siluriformes > Plotosidae > Plotosus > Plotosus lineatus. The sequence continues at coordinate 17,274,585 of CM045739.1, forward strand.
GAGAGATCAACTGAAATGTGAATTGTTAAACGGCAAGTCTGTTGGGTTTTTACACCTGAGCCTAGTGGCTCATCAGGCCGGTAAATGGCCGGTAAATCCCCGATTTCTGTAGCGTGAAGCGACCAGGAGTTCAACTCCCCCTGGATGGGACGCTAGTCCATCGCAGGTTACCTTCCCAGTATATTTTACTGGTACCCATTTATACTGCTGGGTGAACAGAGGCACACTTGTGGTTGAGACCTTGCCCAGGGGTCTTAGCACAGGGAGGGTCTCAGTGGGATTCGAACTCACAACCTCCTGATCATGAGCGCAGCACCCTAACCACTATGCCACTGGCCCCACGATTGTTAAAAGGATTGACACTTAAGTTGGCCATGCTTACCCTGCTTTTATCAGGGCAAAGATTTTCGGCCCTCCATCTTATTGACATTAGACATGTAGATATTTCTGATGACTGTGTAAAAATTAGAATTGGGGATCTCTTCAAACAGACTCGAACTGGTTTTCACCATGGTTAACTCTCTCTCCAGAGCTATACTCCTGATCAGAGACTGTGCATTGTCAGGGTGATGAAGCTATATCTGGATATGACTCGCGACCTCAGAGGAGACGAGACAACTTTGTTCATAAGCATTACGAGGCCTCACAAAAGAGTGAGCAAAGACACTATAAGTAGATGGATAAAGCTGGTTCTCAAAAGTGCAGTTATTGATATGTCAGTATTCAAACCACACAGTGTAAGATCAGCCTCTACTAGTGCAGCATTAGCTTTCAATGTGCCAATTCAAACGGTTCTGCTGACGGCAGGTTGGGGCAGTGAATGCGTGTTCAGACAGTTTTATAACAAACCAGTTTCTTATGACAGTAGTTTCAGTTGTGTTCTTTTAAATTCTGTATCCAATATTGGTATTTGATCATCTCGCCATAAGCTTTGCACGTTTTCCTAAATTATCAGGAATGTTTACTTATGTGACTGAGTTAATTTGTGCATTTTCACAAAATAAATGTGACATATTGAACTAAGATTGGGCTTGATGAAATTGATGGAAATATGATTTCACTCTAAATATCTCACGTAGTCCCGATAGGATGGAATAGCGAGGTGGAATTACACAATTAAATCAGATTTACCAGTAAGTTGATATTAGATTGTAATTCCACCGACCTATGAAGTACTGAGGGATTATGTGCCCACCCTTCCCACCCTGGCTGGGAAATATGAAACCATATTTCTACACTCTAAAACCTGATATTCTACGCATGCGCACCTCACACATAATCCCTCAGTACTTCATCAGTCGGTGGAATTACAATCAAATATCAACTTACAGGTAAGTCTCATTTAATTGTGTAATTTAAATAAACTTCAGTCAAAAAAGCAGCATCCTTTTAATTCTCTTTTACCTCACCTACACAGTGCGCTCCCTGACTTTGTAAATTCTTAATTCTTCTTCGTCTCAACGATCTGAATATACAGGCAATTGTCATCAGACCACAGAATGAACCTGTTCTTTTTATTCTCCTCCAACAGTTTTTTTAGCCTTCTTCCAACAGTAATTATACTTGAGGCACAACTAAAATCTAAATAAGTGACTACTGCTCTGTTTCTAAGCTTAAGACATTTGATAATGACCTTTTCTTTATTTGCTCTCAGGCTATTTCTCTACATCATAAAAAGTGCTTTAAGTGCTAATGTGGCTTGGGTGGAACATACATTGTTGAAACAAAATGAGTTATTACCCGGGCTCAATCACCATAAGCCTTTGAAGTGGAGAAGTCCTTTACATCTTCATCGGAAAAACAATGGCCCTAATTGTTTTGTTCCAGTCTATTAATCTTAAAAGTGCCACAGTAGAAAGGATTTCTCCCATGATGAATAGTGGGACATTCCAATTCCCACTTAATAGCAATTAATTTTCTGATACCAGTGCAAGTTTAGCTAGTTTTAATTAGGTTGTCAGGAAAAGAAGTCTAGGCAGAGAAAGAGCGCTAACAAGAGGCTGGCGAAACATTCTCATCAAAGGCAAACAGGACAGGAAATACAACCTCTCCTGAAAAAAAAAAAAAGTGCATTTACTTTCTTGTGTACTGTTGAAAATAGCTCATTAGTACACACACACACACACACACCCTTCCCCCCAGTTAACCAGAAAGACAATAGTTTATTTAAATCAGGCCTCTCTTATGTATGACTGCCATCCTGTATTTATACTTTGACTTATGTTTTTTCTGATTTTGGTCAAATGTTCTGTCTAATTTGTGGTTACGTTTGCCAGGATGAGTTGGTGATTGTAACAACCAGAGTGAGGTGTTTCTTGTTTAGCTCTCCAGTTCTACTGTCCACCTGAAGACGACTTTTGGTATGAGATGGAAACAGACAGAAACACAGCATTCACCTTATATCATCGAAGACACAATACCTCCACAATATTAGTAGTGTTAAGTTTACCCTGTAAACCAATATACAGATGAGCATGAAAACATGAAAAAATTACGTTATTACTAAAGCTTACATTTAATTAACTATAATGAATAGTGGGCAGTGGTGGCCTAGTGGTATAGGGCGCTGGATCGCTGATCACTGGTTGGGGGTTCGAGTCCCACTCTCCACAAGGTTGTCACTGTCCACCCAGGGCAGCTAACTGGGGTATCAAAGGCCGGCCATGTCTCTCGCTGGCTATGGTGTGAGGTTCATGTAAAAGAACCATTGCTAACTTTCGCCTGCGATGGCCTGGCGAGCTGTACAGGGTGTACTCTGCCCTCGCTCAGAGTTGGCTGGGATGGGCACCAACCTCCCCGAGACCCTAATTAGGATTAAGCGGTTACAGAAAATTAACTGTAATGAATCGCTTGATTATTTTAATTACACGTGTAGAGTTCAGTTCGACAATCAACAAAATAAACAATGAACAAAACTACAAATCAATAAATGTGAATGCCCTGAATCGTGCTTTTTAAAAAGATTTTAATTAAGGGGTAAATATGGATAATTTTATATTTACATGCACACATGTATATATGTATGATGCTGTCAGTCATGCAGTGTCTACGTGTTATATATCTATGATACCATCTCTGGGGCAGTGGTGGTGTGGTGGTATAGGGCACTGAATCGCTGATCCTAATGACACGACTGAATTCAGGTATGAACTGCATTAAGTCTGAGCGGCTCAGCCACGCCCCCTCCCAGCGAGAGCCGAAGTACAAAACAGAATTTTAGCGTGATAGAGTAAGAGGCATTACAAACCAAAGAAGCAGTGATGTTGATGTGAGTTAATCCTCTGCCGCAGAGCTGAGCGTGCTTTTGTATATTGGGAGTAAATGAGAATAAGTAAATTCAGGTGTGTGCTCCCCGAGCAGCTCAGCCACGCCCCTCAGGAAGTAAACAGTGAGTGAGAGGCACAGCCAAAATCAAAGTCCCCCAAAAAGGGCATAAAAGAACAAGAAATGTAATAAATTGGATAAACAAAACAAAATGAGAAACATGCTACACCACAGTAAATAAAATATTACACGCAAACATTTTAAACATTACCTTCGGTCATGTACTGGAATAATAATTTAAAAAGACTTTAATAATGGAGTGTTTTACAACAGTTCAAACGATTACTCTTCAGCAATGACGTGACTTCAGAGGAAACTGTCGTTTCTTCCAGAAAAAGTCTTATTTCTTCAGAAGAGACATCCAACCTCATTACCTTTTTCAGGTGCTTAAGCAGGCGTTTGAGTGACATCATAGAAATTAACTGGTAATTAAAACACACTAAAAAAGGCTCATTGACAACTTGTGCGAATGAGGAAAAAGAGGCGTTACATCACCTCAACCAATCAGCAGGAAGGAAGACAGCCATTGGTTGAATTTGAATCACGTGCTGCAGTCCGTGAATACTCAAACCGCGAGTGCAAAACCGCGAATAGTCAAGGGCCTACTTTACTCTGCATCACTTCATCGAACTCACTCCAGAATCTCTCCTTGTCTTCTAGCTCACATCCTGCCTGTGGGGCATAAGCACTAACAACATTGAACATCACGCCTTCAATTTCTAATTTGAGACTCATCACTCTGTCTGACACTCTTTTCACTTCTAGAACATTACTGATCAACCCCTCCTTTAAGATGACTCCTATTCCATTTCTCTTCCCATCCACAACATAATAAAACAGCTTAAACCCTGCTCCTAAACTTCTAGCCTTGCTACCTTTCCACCCGGTCTCCTGCACACACAATTTGTCCACCTTCCTCCTCTGCATCATGTCAGCCAGCTCTCTACCTTTCCCTGTCATAGTTCCAACATTCAAAGTCCCTACTCTCAGTCCTAGACTCATGCCTTTCCTCTTCTCTGTCTGCCTACGGACACGCCTCCAGCCTCTCCTTCTTCGACCAACAGTTGTCCAATTTCCATCAGCACCCTGTTGATTAACAGCACTGATGGTGGTCGTTGTCAACCCGGGCCTCGACTGATCCGGTATGGAGGCAATATTTGTGATTTGCATTTCACATCTGGCACAGGTTTTACGGTATATGCCCCTTCCTGACACAAGCCTCTGTATTTATCTGGGCTTGGGACCAGCATGATAGAGAACACTGGCTTGTGCCCCCCTCATGGCAGAATTTTATATATATATATATATATATATATATATATATATATATATATATATATAAATATATAGAGAGAGAGAGAGAGAGAGAGAGAGAGAGAGAGAGAGAGATAGATATAGATATAGATATATATATAGAGTCCTGGCTTTAACTTCCTCTGAGGTCTTAATCTTCAGAGATGGTTTTTGTTAAGCCATATGTATATCATAAATAAATAAATAAATACATTTTTGTCCTTGACTTCAGATGCAATAAATGAGGTACAACAAACACAATTAAGTCATATTTAGAATTACTGGAATAATGTTAATATGTAACATGTAAATGCTAATGTTTTAGATACAAATGACTTGCTCTGTGGAAGATGCATAAGATGATGTACCTGAGTTTACATGTAAAACCCACTGATATATTTGGGTGTCAACAAACAAACAAAAACACAAGATACATTATTTTTGGAGCCACATTATGGCCATGGTGTGTAGTCTGAACACTCACCATCCAGAGCCTGGAAGTATTCCACCTGCAAAGCATTGGTCCCGGCACCAGTGGTGGAAATGGTGGCGGGTATGATGTCAGCATAGGGGCTACGGTGACCTGCAAGTAATGCCATCTGATGGTAGTATTCTGCAGTGGTCAAACCAGTAGGATGGGCTACAAAAACAAAAATGATATGAAGAAGATAAACAAAACATATACTGAGTGACCACAAAAGTCACTCTTAGCATTTAAACCAGTGAATACTTAAGAGCCTTTAATTGGATAATTAGTGTGGTGATGAATGATTCAACAGAACAAAAATTAATTTAATGGTGAAAGATAAAGGGAATAGCTTCTCATTTCTTAAAGACAAGATACTGTCCCATATTTACAACTTTATTTTTTCATTTTAGGCACCAGTGGCGCACCACAGTATGACTTCCAAAACCTTCACAGTTCTGGAAGCTGCTTTACCACCTACCCCAGAAATACTGATTTTTCATTGTGCACTCTTGGATGCTCTGTTCTTACATTTATGGTCTTTCCCCTCTTTGTACCTATTCTAGTGGGAGTTGAGGGTAGTGTGGCGGTGTAAGGCCAGACTCAGCACTATTCTGTCCAAACAAATCATAAAAGGCAAAAACCTTGTTTACAACCAGCTCAAACAGCTTAGAGATAAAAATTAACCATGTGTAAACTTGATCTTTAACACTCTGGTGTAGTCTAACACAAATATTCAAGAGTTCTTCTTTTCCTTTTGGCTGTTTCCTTTTTTCCTCAGCGGGCGCCACAGCGAATGTGCATATTCATTTTGGCAGAGGTTTTTTCATTGGATGCCCTTCCTGACACAACCCTTTAGCAAGGGGTGGAAGCACACTGACGGCTTTGCAGCCTACTCTTGTCGAAAGTCAGTAATGGTTCTTTTTTCATGCCTCACACCATAGACAGTGAGAGACATGGCCGGCCATTGATAACCCAGCTAGCCACACTGGGGGGACAGTGACAACCTTGTGGAGAGTGGGACTCGTACCCCCAACCTTAGGATCAGCGATCCAACACCGTTTACCACCAGGCCACCACTGCCCTACAGATACTCAACACTTGTGGGTCAAAATAAGGAAAATCTCATATCTCCTTGAATTTGGGCACAGAGAGGCTAGAGGCTGTCTCAGCCTACTCTGAGCAAAGGAGGGTGTCCACTGAATCATGCTGATAAATACATTATTATTATTATGATTATTATTATTATTTGTATTGAGATTAAAATGCAGCCGTGAGGGAGGGGCACAAGCCAGGGTCTCTCCCTCACGCCGGTCCCAAGCCCGGATAAATGCAGAGGGTTGCATCAGGAAGGGCATCCGGCGTAAAACAAATGCCAAATAAAACATACGAGTCATATCAAGAAAATTAATACCGGATCGGTTCAGGCCTGGGTTAACAACGACTGCCATCAGTGCTGTTAACCAACAGGGTGCTGGTGGAAATTGGACTACTGTTGGTCGAAGACGTCGAAAAAGGACAGGCGGGAGGCGTGTCCGTAGGCAGAGAGAGAAGATGAAAGACAGGAGTCTAGAACTGAAAGTAGGGACTTTGAATGTTGGAACTATGACAGGAAAAGGTAGAGAGCTGGCTGACATGATGCAGAGAAGGAAGGTGGACATACTGTGTGTTCAGGAAACCAGGTGGAAACGTAGCAAGACTAGAAGTTTAGTAGCAGGGTTTAAGCTGTTTTATCATGGTGTGGATGGGAAGAGAAATGGAGTAGGAGTCATCTTGAAGGAGGGGTTTGTCAGGAATATTCTAGAAGTGAAAAGAGTGTCAGACAGAGTGATGAGTCTCAAGTTAGAAATTAAAGGTGTGATGGTCAATGTTGTTAGTGCTTATGCCCCACAGGCAGGATGGGAGATAGAAGAGAAGGAGAGATTCTGGAATGAGTTAGATGAAGTGATGCAGAGCACCCCCAGGGTATAAAGAGTGGTCATTGGAGCAGACTTCAATGGACATGTTGGTGCAGGAAACAGAGGGGACGAGGAAGTGATGGGCAGGTTTGGTATCCAGGACAGGAACACTGAAGAACAGATGTTGATAGATTTTGCAAAAAGGATGGAAATGGCTGTGGTGAATATTTTCCTCCAGAAGAGACAGGAGCACAGGGTGACTTATAAAAGCAGAGGTAGGAGCACACAGGTAGACTACATCTTGTGTGGACGATGTAATTTGAAGGAAGTCAGTGACTTAAATGTAGTAGTGGATGAAAGTGTTGCTAGACAGCATAGGATGGTGGTGTTCAGGATGACGCTGATGGTGAGGAAGGTAAAGAAAGCAAAGGCAGAGCAGAAGACAAAGTGGAGGAAGCTGAAAAACGAAGAGTGTCATGTTGTCTTCAAGGGGGAGTTGAAACAGGCTTTGGATGGTCAGAAAGTGCTTCCAGATGACTGGACAACTACAGCTAATGTGATCAGGGAGACAGGTAGGAGAGTACTTGGTGTGTCCTCTGGAAAGAAAGTAGATAAGGAGACTTGGTGGTGGAATGAGGAAGCGCAGGAGGGTATACAAAGGAAGAGGTTAGCTAAGAAATGGGACATTAAGAGCACTCAAGAGAGTAAACAGGAGTACAGGGAGACGCAGTGTAAGGCAAAGGTTGCGGTGTCAAAGTCCAAACACAGAGGGCGTAAGATGACTTGTATGCTAGGTTGGACAGTAAGGAGGGAGAAAATGATATATACAGGTTGGAAATAGAGATGGGAAGGATGTGCAGCAAGTTAGAGTGATTAGGGACAGAGAAGGAAATGTATTGACTGATGACAGAAGTGTGCTGGGAAGATGGAAAGAGTACTTTGAAGACCTGATGAATGAGGAAAATGACACAGAAAAAAAGAGCAGAAGAGGTGACCGCTGAGGACCAGGAAGTAGCAAAGATTAGTAAGGGTGAAGTGAGGAGGGCATTGAAGAGGCTGAAGAGTGGAAAGGCAGTTGGTCCTGATGACATACCTGTGAAGGTATGGAAGTGTCTAGAAGAGGCAGCAGTAGGTTTTCTGACAATAACATTCAACAAGGTCTTAGAGAGTAAGCAGATGCCAGAGGAATGGAGGAGAAGTGTGCTGGTGCCCATTTTTAAGAACAAGGGAGATGGAGATGTGCAGAGTTGTGGCAACTACAGAGGAATAAAGTTGATGAGCCTTACGATGAAGTTATGGGAAAGAATAGTGGAAGTGAGACTAAGGGCAGAGGTCAGCATTTGTGAACAACAGTTTGGATTCGTGCCAAAAAAGAGCACCACAGATGCAGTGTTTTATTTAAGGATGTTAATAGAGAAGTACAGAGAAGGACAGAGGGAGCTGCATTGTGCCTTTGTGGATCTGGAGAAAGCATATGACATGGTGCCGAGAGAAGAACTGTGGTATTGTATGTGGTATTGTATAAGTCTGGAATGGCAGAGAGGTATGTTAGAGTGGTGCAGGACATGCATGAAAGATGTAAGAGAGTAGTGAGGTGTGCTGTTGGCGTGACAGAAGACTTAAGGGTGGAGGTGGGACTGCATCAAGGGTCAAGTCTGAGCCCCTTCTTGTTTGCTATGGTGATGGACAGGCTGACAGACGAGGTTACACAAGAATCTCCATGGATTATGATGCTTGCACATGATATTGTGATCTGTGCTGAGAGCAGAGAACAAGTGGAGGAAAATCTAGAGAAGTGGAGGTATGCCCTGGAAAGGAGAGGAATGAAAGTTAACCTCATTAAGACAGAATATATGTGTGCGAGAAGGACCCCAGAGGAATGATGAGGTTAAAGGGAGGAGAGATAAAGAAGGTGGTACTTAGGCTCAACAATCCAGAGCAATGGAGAATGTGGAAACGAGGTGAAGAAGCGTGTGCAGGCAGGTTGGAATGGTTGAAGAAAAATGCCCGGTGTGATGTGTGATAGGAAGGTACCAGCAATGTTGTATGGTTTAGAAATAGTGGCACTGAGGAAAAGACAGGAGGCAGAGCTGGAGGTAGCAGAGATGAAAATGTTGAGGTTCTCTTTGGGAGTAATGAGGATGGATAGGATCAGGAATGAATACATCAGAGGGACAGCACATCTAAGAGGTTTTGGAAACAAAGTCAGAGAGGCTAGATTGAGATGGCTTGGACATATACAGAGTAGGGTTAGTGAATATATTAGTAGTAGGATGTTGAGGTTGGCACTACCAGGCAGAAGGCCAAGAGGAAGACCAAAGAAGAGATTTATGGATGTGGTGAAGGAGGACGTGAAGGTAGTTGGTGTAAGAGAAGATGATGCAGAGGATAGGGTGAGATGGAGGCAGATGATTCGCTGTGGCAACCCCTGAAGCGAACAGCCGAAAGGAAGAAGAAGAGAAGAAGAAGAAAATTATTATTATTAGATATGAACTAAGAAACCAGATAGAAAACAGAATTGGACAATTTTCAAGGTGATCCAGAGATTGACTAGTCAGTCTCACATATTTCCTATTCTGAGCCAGGCCGTATGATGTAGGTCAGTCATGCACACACTTAAATCCTTATTAGTGTGGAAGATTTCCACTGCGAATAAAGACATAATGCTTACAATCTATAAACATGTACAAGTCCAGGCTTAAGAAGATAAGGAAAAACACTGGTTTCCTCTTACCATCCAAAGACATTAGGCTAATTGTCTGTTCCAAATTGCCCCTCGGTGTGAGAGTGAGTGTGAATAGTTATGTCTGTGTTGGGCCTGAAGTGGACAAGTACCCCTGATCACCAAAGTTAACTCAGATTGGTTCCAGCTTTTCCATGACTCTAAAACTGGATAAGTGGAAGAATTAATAAATAAATGAATGATTTTACTCTGAAAGAAACAATAAATGTATTTTGTATTATAGCCACATATACCAACTCCCAATTTATGGCTGGAGGCAGGGAGACAGGGACTCTTTATTTATTTGGCTAATAAACAGCTGGATCATATCAAACCATATAAGTTCCTATAACACAGAGAAGAGTGGCAGCATGGTGTTATCGGGAGGTGCAGCACTCCACATTGCATTCTCTCAGCATGCTCTTTCCTCCTTGCTCATTGCTGAAGTTAAAACTCCATTTAAAAACAAATGATCAGAATCTCGTCAGTTCTGCATGCATAAAATAACAGAGGTATGTTTGGCATTTTACTCTTTATCTCCTTCTCTTCATCTTTGCCTATAGCCCGCCAACACGCACGCATGCACACGCACACGCGCACACACACACACACACACACACACACTTCCATTTGTCTCCTGGAGTGAAAATACAAAAATATTTTTGCTACACAGTGTTTTATCTAATCCCTTCTCTAAATTAAAGGAAAGAAATAAAGAACACACAAGTGAATAAATAAACAAGAAAACTAAAATGTAGATGTGCTTAGCCTCTAAGCCTGGAATATATACTTTGGCTCGTCTGTGTTAATGGAAGGGGAAAAAATTGTAAATGGACTTGATATGGATATTATTTCTGTAAGTGGAGGGGGAGGGGTGAAGGGTGCCATGATAATTGTCTTTGCCTTGCATCCCCCCCCACCCTCTTAGCAAAATGCTTTGTTGAGTGCTCTGGATGGTATAGCAAGTTTGCAGAAGATCTGTGGGTAGCATATTGGCATTTGGAAGAACACAAAACAATTGAGTTTTTCTGCATGCCACCACTGCAGTGAGTCAGAGAAACAAATAAAGTATGAATGCTGCATCAGAACCGAGAAAATGAAAAATGATAGAAACAGAAACAAACAAACAAAAACATTTGCTCTTATCCAGAGCAACTTACAGAAATGCTTTAAAGTCACTATCAGCGTATATATTCTTATACTGGTTTGTTAGAACACAAAGTAAGTATACCATCAGTCAAACTCAGTCAAACAATTGATTGCTAATGATAGCAGAATGCACATGTGATAGAACCCCACTGCCCAGTGTGTGCATGTGAGAAACGCATGGGCTATTATTATGATGATGATGATGATGATTGTTTATTCTTTCGTTCATTCATTTTCTGAGCCGCCTAATCTTATATAGGGCCATGGGAAAGCTGGTGCCCATCTCAGCTGACTCTGGGCGAGGGCAGAGTACGTGCTGGACAGCTTGCCAGGCCTTTGCAGGACATGATGATGGTGATGATTATGATTATTATTATTATTACGACGACTACTATTACTGTTGTTGTTTGATTACTAAACATAATCAGGAGTAGCCTTTTGTCTAACCAGCTTTGTGGATACTAACTACAGTGGTACCTCACCTTACGAAATTAATCTGTTCCAGAAGGGGTTTCGTAACCTGATTTTTTCGTAAGTTGAGTCGCATTTTACATGTAAAAAGCCCGATTCGTTCTAAGGCCCCCAATACTACCCCTAAACCCTTTAAAAATCTATACCTTTTAAGGTCTCCTTGTGCTTCAATATCGTACTGATGGTAGACAGGTTTGACCATATTCTTTTGCAATATCACTCAACCGCATGCTACAAGCCCGCTTCTTCTTTTCACTCACACCGGGAATCACTTTCTTGGGGCCCATGATGAATGGCGAAAAATAAAGTTGCAATGAGCACAGTCGAAAAACTCACGGAACAACAGTAGCTATGTCCTTTACGTGTGTTAAAACTCCATGACGAACAATGGGTCGAAGGCACATGAAAAGCATCATGGGTATTATGGAGATGCGAGGATGGGCAATGCAACCATGAGGATGGGCAAATGCAGCCGTGAGAATGGGCACAAACAAGTGTCCGTCCTCACGCCTCTCCCAAGCCCGGATAAATGCAGAGGGTTGCGACAGGAAGGGCATCCGGTGTAAAACCTTTGCCAAAATACACAATGCGAACTGTCAATAGTAATTTCATACCGGATTGGTCAACGCCCAGGTTAACAACAACCGCCATCAGTGCTGTCAACCAACAGAGTGCTGGTGGAAATTGGACTACTGTTGGTCGAAGAAGAAGAGGTCGAAAAGGAGAGGCGGGAAGTGTGTCCGTAGGCAGAGAGCGAAGAGGAAGGAAAGGCAGGAGTCTAGGACTGAGAGTAGGGACTTTGAATGTTGGAACTATGACAGGAAAAGGTAGGAGTAATCTTGAAGGTGGGGTTGGTCAGGAATGTTCTAGAAGTGAAAAGGGTGTCAAACAGAGTGATGAGTCTCAAGTTAGAAATTGAAGGTGTGATGTTCAATGTTGTTAGTGCTTATGCCCCACAGGCAGGATGTGAGATAGAAGAGAAGGAGAGATTCTGGAGTGAGTTAGATGAAGTGATGCCGAGCACCCCAGAGGTGAAAGAGTGGTCATTGGTGCGGACTTCAATGGACATGTTGGTGCAGGCAATGGAGGGGACGAGGGAGTGATGGGCAGGTTTGGTATCCAGGACAGGAACACAGAAGGACAGATATTGATAGATATTGCAAAAAGGATGGAAATGGCTGTGGTGAATACTTTTTTCCAGAAGAGACAGGAGCATAGGGTGACTTATAAAAGCAGAGGTAGGAGCACACAGGTAGACTACATCTTGTGTAGGCGATGTAATTTGAAGGAAGTCAGTGACTGCAAAGTAGTAGTGGGTGAGAGCGTTGCCAAACAGCATAGGGTGGTGGTGTGCATGATGATGCTGATGGTGAGAAAGGTGAAGAAGGCAAAAGCAGAGCAGAGCACAAAGTGGTGGAAGCTGAAAAAGGAAGAGCGTCAAGTTATCTTCAAGGAGGAGGAGTTGAAACAGTGCTTAAAGATGACTGGAGAACTACAGCCAATGTGATCATGGAGACAGGTAGGAAAGTTCTTGGTGTGTCCTCTGAAAGTACAGCAGATAAGGAGACTTGGTGGTGGAATGAGGAAGTGCAGGAGTGTGTAAAACGAAAGACGTTAGCGAAGAAGTGGGACATTGAGATTACGGAACAGAGTAAACAGGAGTACAGGGAGACACAGCGTAAGGCCAAGGTAGCGGTGTCAAAGGCCAAACAGAGGGCGTATGATGACTTGTATGATAGATTGTACAGTAAGGAGGGAGAAAATGATTCATATGGGTTAGCACAGCAGAGAAATAGAGATGGGAAGGATATGCAGCAAGTTTGAGTGATAAAGGACAGAGCAGGAAACGTATTGACTGATGACAGAAGTGTGCTTGGAAGATGGGAAGAGTATTTTGAAGAACTGATGAATGAGAACAATGACAGAGCAAAATAGTAGAAGAGGTGACTGCTGAGGACCAGGAAGTAGCAAAGATTAGTAAGGGTGAAGTGAGGAGGGCATTGAAGAGAATGAAGAGTGGAAAGGCAGTTGGTCCTGATGACATACTGGTGGAGGTATGGAAGTGTCTAGGCGAGGTAGCAATAGATTTTCTGACAAGAATATTCACCAAGGTCTTCGAGAGTGAGCAGGTGCCGGAGGAATGACGTGTGCTGGTGCCCATTTTTAAGAACAAGGGAGACGTGCAGAGTTGTGGCAACTACAGAGAGATAAAGTTGATGAGCCATATGATGAAGTTATGGGAAAGAATAGTGGAAGTGAGACTAAGGGCAGAGGTCAGCATTTGTGAACAACAGTTTTGTTTCATGCCAAGAAAGAGCACCACAGATGCAGTGTTTGCTTTGAGTATGTTAATAGAGAAGCACAGAGAAGGCCAGAGGTAGCTGTATTGTGCCTTTGTGGATCTGGAGAAAGCATATGACAGGGTGCCGAGAGAGGAACTGTGGTATTTTATGAGGAAGTCTGGAGTGGCAGAGAAGTATGTTAGAGTGGTGCAGGACATGTATGAGAGATGTAAGACAGTGGTGAGGTGTGCTGTTGGTGTGACAGAAGAGTTCAAGGTGGAGGTGGGACTGCATCAATGGTCAGCTCTGAGCCCACAATGGTGCAACTATAAATGCAAAAGAAAAACGTGACATTTGACTGGTCACAAGAGCTCATACGAATGAGTAAAATACGAAGGTACCGCATATATTCAGGAACATTCCAATAAGAATAAAACAGAAAATATGAATTAAGATGAGTACAACTAGGACCAATTTTTTATTTTTGCAGAAAATATGTCTTAATCCCGTTTATATTATTAACCAACCCCTCCCCCAATCCAACTCCCAGTCATCAAATATTCACTCCTTATCATACAATCACTACCAACAAGAATGGGCACAAGCATGCCCCTCCATGCCCTACCTCTTTATGAATATGTAAGGATGCATGCATGTTTGGAAGTGGCCTAATATATCCGGAGGGAAAACGCTTATCCGCCCCTTGTACAAATGAGCTCACAGATGCCCATGATGACGCTGGTGATTGCTGTGGTGACAGGCAAGTCAGCATATGGCATCCCGTCCTCCTGTGAAAGGTTGTCCAATTATTTCCCTTGCATTTCTGGGGGCTGCTTCATCAATCTGCTATCTCCAAATAGATAGTCACACACCTTTGATATGGCCACTCAGGATCCAAATATTTCATCCAAAATCAAACATTTTTGCTGTGCACATGTCGGTGTGAGTAATCCAACCTCAGGAGAACCTACTGGAGCTCACTAATGTATGGGGCTACCTCGGATTTCATCTCATGAAGCCACAATCTCCTCAAAGAACAGCCCCAGTAATCATCTCTTTTCTCAACTGTTTAATGAATCTCTATATGTGATATATTTTTGTACATAAAGGAAACATATGTGGTATTTCGACGGTTATACAGTTGTATGAAAAAGTTTGATCACCCCAGACAATTTACAATACTTTCATTTATAAATCATCACACGTGTGTGTGTGTGTGTGTGTGTGTGTGTGTGCACGCGCGTGTGTTGACCATGTCTTCTTAGCAGAGTTATAATCTTACAAATGTTTCTGGAAGGTTAAAAGCCTGAGTCAAGAAATAAAGCATGAAATAACAAGAACCCTGTCCTTTACACGGACAGCATTATGGTATATGCAGCTCCATAATAGCCAAGGAGACCCAAGGAAGCTGCGTCATCCCTCCTAGCCAAGGGGAGGCCATTGGGGCGGGATGTTGGGAGATAGGAAATGGGAGGTAGCTGCGTCATCCCTCCTAGCCAATGGGAGGCCAGCAGGGCAGGATGTTTGAACGTCATTGATGGGAGAGCAGCTGTTTGCATTGTTTGAATGTTTGAATGGCGCATTTGAATGTTTGAATGGTGTGTTTGAATTTTTAAGATGCTGCTTTTGTAATGTGAATTTGTTTCATATCCAGAAACAAAAATTTTACAAAAATGCATTTTGAACCTGAATTTTTCGTTTGGTGAGACTTTCGTAAAGTGAAGTACCACTGAACTGGTGTTCCAGTTTAACTGGTTTTCATATTAACTGGTGACATTGGCTTAGAATTGTTTACTTTGTGCTATTTGTGCCAATGTTTTTCTGACTTCTGATTGATTTCTGCAGATTTGTCAGAAATATAAATCTGATTCAGATTGACATCTGACGTGCCTCTTGTGTTGTGCCTGTGATTTACACCAAAACAAACTATACAAACAAAAGCAAATAAATGAAATTTACAAACTGTTAAATTAAGTGACGCAAATTTCAAACCTGAGCCTGTGGGTTAAAATACTCTGCCATGCACCAGCATTTCTCCTTACCCTCCTGAGCTATCAAAGCAGAAGAATCAGTGAGTAATCTATAGCTATATTCTCTCTTCCAAAAACATGTCTGGAACCATATTAATCTATCTAATTAGTCACAACTTAACATGGCTCTTCATCTTATCTGGTGTGTATGCTATTTGGTGTCATTAAGTCAGTCTGCACTAACAGCGATTAAAAGCGAAGTTGCTGGAAATTTAAGCTAATGTCTTCTCTTATTTATTATGCAACTTGTTTTGTATTGTTCTACATGTTTCCGTTTGATTGTAACTTTCAACACAATGTTTATGCAGATATATTTACATACCTGTTTGTGGTACAGTAATGCTATGTTGGCCATGCCACTCTTTCATGTATCTTTCATGTTTGGTTTATGGTTTGAATGGATTTCAATTATATGCAGGTCATGAAAAAACAAACAGCCCTGTCCCCCGTTTTTTTAACTAAAATTCACGTGGGTGTAAACCAGTTTACTTCTACTTATATGGGACACCTTTAGTGCTAAGGCCACCTTTATTTTGAACTTATGCATGGTGGGTGGTATCAACACATGTAGAAGAGAATATGCATATATGAAGCAAGAGTCAGTGCAGCTAACTGTGTTATCAAAGGCCAGCCATATATCTCACTGTCTATGGTGTGAGGCATGTAAAAGAACCATTGCTGACCTTCGACAAGAGTAGGCTGTAAAACTGTCAGCATGTTTCCGCCCTACTAGGGTACATGACATGACATAAATGACTGTGGAGCATTGGGCCTGCTATCGCTTGGCAAACTGTTCAGGCCTTTTTTACACAAGGCCTGAAAGTAAATTAAAAATAAGCCAGTCAAACAAATGAGACAAAAATATTATACTTGGGCATTTATTTATTGAGCAAATTCATCCAATATGACATAACTCTGGGTATCAAATGTTTGTGATCGTCTAGGATTAACGGTTCTATTTGAAGGTGAAATTTCTTTGAAGTTTTGAAGTCAGTGTTAATTTCTGGAGTGAGTGAGCACCCTGTTTTATTTAAAGAAAAAGTCAAAGTCTGATCTTCACAACACATTTATGGAAGTAAATCATGGCTCAAACAAAGGAGATAAGTGATGACCTCAGAAAGAGATGTTGATACTCATTAGGATGGATAAGCTCACAAACCATCTCTAGGGTTCCACCACCAATTCACCATCAGCTACACCAAAGGCAATCAGGACCATAATCATCCTCTGCAGGAGACCCCCCGGGAAACCTTTAAGCAACTTTGGGCCTATCTAACATTGGCCAGATGCTTATACTCTTGAGTTTATCATCAGGAGAAAACTTAGTAAAACTGGTATACATAGCAAGGAGAAAGCCACCACTCTAAAACAAACAATCAATCAAACAAACAAACAAAAAGACCTGCTGTCCTTCTACAGCTTGACAAATATCACATGAACAATGCGAAAGGTTATTGAAAAGAACTGTAAGCAAATGAAAGCAAAATACATCTTTTTTGGTTTGAATATGAAGTTTAAGGTTTGAAGGAATTAGCATTTCAGCATAAGAACCTGGTAGTTGAATCACCGTTCTGGCCTGTTTTGCTGATTCTGGGAGAGGATAGTGTCTCATCATTGATGAATTCTTAATTATATCAGTGAACTCTAATGAAAAATGTCTGTGACATGAATCTCAAGAAAAAGCAGACATGAAGCAGAAAAATTACCTTAAAGGCATATGTTGTTCTGCAAAATAAATAAATAAATAAATTAATTAATAAAATAAAATAAAATAAAGATTAGATAAGAATAAATATTACGTTTTGGAATGGCTGAGTCAAAATTCTGATTCGCGAAGTGGTGGCCTAGTGGTAACGGTGCTGGAACACTGATCCTAAGGTTGGGGGTTCAAGCCCCACTCTCCATGGGTTGCCACTATCCCCCAGTGCAGCTAACTGGGTTATCAAAGGCTGGCCATGTCTCTCACTGTCTATGGTGTGAAGCCTGGAAAAGAACCATTGCTGACTTTCAACAAGAGTAGGCTGCAAAGCCGTCAGCATGTTTCTGCCCTGCGATGGCGAATTATTTACATATGTAACTCTACATTATTTCCCTAAATAAATGAATGAATTATCTGAGAGAGAGAGAGAGAAAAAAAGGTGATTTTTACTTGTGATATTATTCATATTGTTTGCTTTGCAGCCTGAAATGAAGATACACACTGAAAAAAATAAAATAAAATAAAAATCCCAGGTGTATTTACTCAGTTCAACTTAGGAAAAATAAAGTGAATAATAAGATAGTGGTTAAGTTGGAAGGAATCGTTAAGATGGTTAAACGATCACCCCATCTTAAATATACATGTAAACCTAATCAGGTGTAACTAATCAGCTTTCCCATTGCATGCCAAGATAATTGACTTCCTCTGCTGATCAACTGTAAACATTTTGATTATTTTAGCATAAAGTCAGCTATTTCTAAACCAGTCCAGTGCCCAGAACTGTAACCAAAATAAAAAAAAATCCCTTACTGGTGGTGGGGCACTGTCGGAAGATCTCAAATTGATGACAGGCACCAATCAGGAAATGAATACAAAACATAAATTAAATACTTTATCCACCCCTTGACACACAGTATGGCCCATAATTAAGATGTACAAAGTGTTTGGTACAACTCGGACTCATTGGGCAACCTTGAAGATTCTGAGGTCCAATTGAAAACAATGTTATAGTTGGATGAGACCAAAACGAAAATATTTTACCTCAACACCAAATGGTATATCCCTACCTACAGTGAGGCATGGTTTTGGTATCATCCTCTTGTGGAGGTGTTTCTCTGCAGTAGGGACTGGGGCATTCATCAATATATGAGAAAAAATGAATGAGACAAAATACTATCAAATTCAGGATGAAGATCTTCCCTTTGTCAGAAAGTTCTCAAAGGGAAGACGATTCACCTTCCAACATGTCAATGAGTCGAACTTTACCCCACAGTGTGCGAAGAAGAAAAAGGTGAATGTTCTTGTGTGAGCTAGTCAGAGTTCAGAACCCTGCTGAAAATTTGTGCTGAAAACCCTGCTGAAAATTTGTGAGTTGACTTCAAGATTACGTTCGACCAACATTGCCATGCAATATGACTGAACTTGAACTGTTATGTAAAGAAGAGTCGGTGAATATGTTAGGCTACAAAGCAACAAAATGTGAATATTTTTCAGGGATAATTCAGGGATAATTTCAGGAACTGAAAAAGCACGTTTTGGGCAAATGTATTGTGGGTGTCTGCATTCCACATTTTTTTATATATTAATTGCTAATTCTGTGATTTTTATCGTATTGCTGTCATGCATGTTCATCCATCTGTCCACCTGTACATTCATCTGTTTGTCCACAGTTGCATTCTCACTAACTCAAAAATGCCATCAGTGATAATCAATATTTTGGGTATGGAGGTTGGGACCCTGTAAACACACAAGCCTATTGATTTTCAATGCAGTACAATATCCAATATGGCTGCAACAGTTGAATGTGTTAAAATACAGTGACATATTAATCTGCTGTCATATATTTTTTCTTGGTACTAGGCATACCTTTTTATAATGTGGCTTTTTCTCTTTGTCTAATCTGTCTTTTGCATGCACAGAATGTATATTGTCTACTTACTGACAAACTCTTAATGAAATTATTTAGTCACTTCAGATTTTAGTCCATCATTTTAGACATTGGGTTGCTTGTCTAACTTTGCATAAGTAAATAGTTTCTAAGTTTCTGATTAGTCAGTTTTTGAAACAACCTCTCTGCTGCTTTCTGGTTAACATGTACTGGTGAGTGGGGACAAAGTCACTGAAGAATTTTATATATTTATATGCATTTCAACTTTAAAGTAAACTGCGATTTTCATTTTACCCATCATCCAAAACAAAAATTTTAATTTATTGAGTACCCAGCTCCAAATAGATCATGGACTAATTATTGCATATTGGACTTAAGTGTTCTGAGGCAGACAGCAGAATTATGAACTAAAAATAATACACTTGTTAGTCAGCTTTTGAGTAATGGAAAGAGCCAGCCAGCTTCTTTCAAAAACTGAATTCACAACTTTAATTAAAGCCCCACTGACTGTGCCATAGGTCAAAAGGCTAGCACACTGCAGCACCCCTTTAAAGACAGCAGGTTCCTGCCAACAATGTAATTGATTTTCCAGTCCGGCTTTGTGCAGTAGACCCAATCAGCTCCCCATAGACCTGAATCTTAAAACCCATGCGGCTGACCCTCCATCTCTGATTCCCTCCATGTTGTGCCCTTTGCCCTAAACCTCGGCTGGAACCTCCTGCTTTTAGTTTTAAACTTCACCACTTCACTCAATTATTCTTATTGCAGAGGCAAATACACAAGAATAGGATCAATGGCCCAGCTACATAAGAGCATGACTGCACATGCTGACAACAGTGATGAGCACAAAATATTGTTTTACAATGATTTCATACATAATATATAAGGCTTTCGGTTGTCATTTCTCAGATGTTCATTTTGCTGTAAAAAGGCACGTAACGTAAACTGCGAGTAAGTACAACAGAATGATTCTAAATAAACCACAATGAATTTAAGCAGAGAAATACCAGCCATCACTGCAAAATGATCTGTTTCTCTTCTTTTACAAATTAGAGGTATATTTTAAAGAACATAAGCATTTTTAATTCATTCATTTTCTGAACTGTGTCTCTCACAGTCTATGGTGAGAGGCATGCAAAAAAGCCATTGCTGACTTTCGTGAAAAGAAGGCTGCATAGCCATCAGCATGTTTCTATCCTGTGATGGCCTGCCAAGCTGTCCAGGGTGTACTCTGTCCCTGACCAGAGCCGACTGAGATGGGCGCCAAGCCTCCCTGCAACCCTAATTAGGGTTAAGCGGTTCAGAAAAGGAATGAATGAATTTTGCTGTCAATGACTGGGTCTTAAAATTATTATCCTTCATTCAGTCAGATCATTGACCTGGCTGTGTGAGCTGGAGCATTGTCCTGCTGCAAAGCCCAATATACAGAGTTAGGGAATATTGTCAGAGCAGAAGGAAGCAAGTTTACTTCCAGGAGAACCTCATCTCAATTGGACTGGGTCAGGACTTTGACTTTATTGTTATGACCCACGTACTCTTGGGTTTATGGACAGATGTCCTGACATTTTTCTTTAGTATTTGCTTGTATAATTCAGAATTCATTGTTCCATCAGTTTGTCCCGAAGCAGATGCAGCAAAACAGGCATATACCACGATACTCCCACCATGTTTCACAGATGGAATACGATTCTTATGCTGGGACAATGCACTGGTGTTTTCCCTTCACAAAATATAATGCTCATTCATTTATACAAAAAAGTTCTATTTCGGTCTCATTCATCCACAAGACTTTTTCCAGTCGTCTTCTGATTTGTCCATGAAATCTTGAGTAACTTTGCTATTGCACCATGCACACAATTGTAGTTCAGTATTTTCCCGATGGTGGACTCATAAACATTAACATTATCCAATGTGAGGGAGGTCTTCAGTTGCTTATAAGTTACCCTGGAGTCCTTTGTGACCTTGCCAACTATTACACACCTTGCTTGCTCTTGGATCTTAGTTGGTCGATCACTCTTGGGGAAGGTAACAATGGTATGAAATATCACAATCTGTCCTACCCTGGATTGATGAAGTACAAACACTTTAGAGATGGTTTTGTAAACATTTCTAGCCTGATGAGCATCATTAACCCCTTTTCTGAGGGCCTCGGAATTTCCTTTGCTCATGCCATGGCACACTTCCACAAACACATGTAGATGCTTTTATAAATCTGTGTTCTCTAAATCAAACAGGGTGCCCACTCACACCTGACTGTTTATCCATTGATTAAAAAATACCTGACTAATTTCACCCTCAAATTACCTGCTAAAAAGTTTTGGCAACCTTTTTTCCACTTACAGATATGTTGTATTGGATTATTTCTCTCAATAAATAAATATTTTTATGCTTTAGATAGCTCTAGATAATATTTTTATGTCAATTTTATTTTTATGTCAATGGTGACGCAGGGGTTAGCACATCCATCTCATAGCAGGAAGGCCTGGATTTGAATACCGGTCTTGGTGTTTCTGTGTGGAGTTTGTATGTTGTCCCTGCACTTACATGAGTTTCCTCCAGGCACTCTATTTTCCTCCAACAATCCAAAAACATGCACAGTAGGCTCAGTGTGCCAAATTACCAAAATGTATGAGTGGGAGTGTGAATGGTTGTCCCTGCCATGGCCTGGAAAGCTGTCCAGGGTGTACCCTGCAACATCCAGAGTTGGATTGAAATGGGTGCCATCCTCCCCACAACCATTATTAAAATTAAGTGGCTTAGAAAAGAAAATGAATGAATGAATGAATGAATGTGTCAAACTCTTCAGAAATGTGGTGAAAATGGTACACAAATCTTTAAGCGACATTGTAAGATATAAGGTGAAAGCAGAATTATTTAAAGGTACTATCAGATAATTATAAAGACTGCAAAGACATCAATAACCAACAGCTACCCACACTGGACATCCTCACCTACTGTTGACTGTACAAGATCCGCAACGTCTTAAAATACAATTTCACCCCACCCATCACCTGTTTCTTCAACTGCTCTCATACAAAAAACAAGAAATGCTACACACAGTTTCTTAACCAAAGCCATTACCATACTAATCTCTGATTGAAAGCAAATCCACAATACACATTATAATTTATATATGCACTCATGTGAGCTTTCCCTTTCACCCCATTGCACTGTAAACACTAAAATGTGAGCATGAGTACACAATGTCTATATTGTGATCTATTGTTGTTTTGGGGTGTCTAGGGTGTCAGGGAGAAGTATAACCTCTGTTGGGGGAGCATGTGGTGCTCCTTGGAGTAGCTTGTCCACTTTGGTCTCCACCTGGCCCTCAACTCTCACCAGTAGCTCCCCACAGTTGTTTGCATTAAATGGCCACACCCTAGACAATGGCTTCCACTGGCCGGCAAAACCTGGGAATGGTAGGATTGTCTGCCTACGCATGCGAAGACTGGCTCCAGCGAACTGCACAGAGGAAACCACCAAACTGGCTCAACGGGCAGGAAGGCGGACCCAGCAAAGCATTGTGGAGCATGAACTGGGCACAGTCAGACACATAGGACACTGCTGACCATCCACTGCATCCCAACCTATCTCCAGTTGTCTCGACTTTGTCCTGCCACTGGGTGCAGATAGGAAGGGATGAGAGAGTAAGGCTAACAACCTGTGCAACTCTCACTCACTCAAATCCATTTCACGTGCAAGGCATGACTCCATCCATCATCACTTCATCATCATCTCATCTTTCATTTTCTTCAGGTCTTGAGATGATGGAGGTGTGGCAAAGCGACAGGTGTGGATACGCTGGCAGTCAAAGTGACAAATCTACATGCAGGTGACTCAGGTCATAGCAGCGTTGGAATTCAGCAGCCACCTGAGTGACGGATCTGAGTGTTCCTCTTCAGGAACGCACTGTTCCCCCCTTAGCCTGGGGAAGGGGCTAGAAAAGGTGCATTAAATCTTGCCTGCTTCACCTCACCCCTGGGCAGCAAATCGTGTCTGGCGGGAATCCAATCACAGCTGTAAGAAGACAATAAGAAAACTTTCAAAGGCAACCCATTCATCATTGGCACATGGAATGTGCGCACACTGTTGGAGTGAGCTGAAGCTGACCGACCCGAGAGGAGGACTTCCCTTATTGCCAGAGAGCTGGCAAGATACAAAGTGAAGATTTCTGGCCTCAGCGAGACCCAGCTATCAGAGGGACAACTGTCCGAGATTCATGCAGGCTACACATTCTTATGGATAGCACGCTGCCAGGAAGAGCGCTGGGAGGCAGGTTTTGGGTTCATCATGAAGTCCAACCTGGTCAAGAAGGTGGCTGCACCCCCGAAGGGTATCAACGACTGCCTGATGACAGCCGAATGACAGCCGAATGACAGCCTGATGACAGCCGAATGGCTGCTGCATCCACGCAAGAAATCTGCGACGTTAATCAGTGCCTACGCCGCAACTATGACCAACCCCGATGAGGTCAAGGAGAGATTCTACGAGTATTTCAATGCAGCCATCTCTGCAGTGCCTTTGGCAGATAAACTCATCATTCTTAGTGATTTGAATGCCAGAGTTGGTGCTGACCAAACTACTTGAGAAGCTGTCCTGGGGACCAATGGTATCGGCAGCTGCAACAGAAATGGCCTCTTGCTTCTGGAGACCTCCACTGCACACAGGCTTCTGATCACAAACTCCATCTTTCGTCTCTCCAACCGCAACAAGACAGTGTGGATGCATCCTTGCTCCAAGTATTGGCATCTGCTGGACTATGTCATCATCAGGCAAAGGGATAGACAGGACATCAGAGTCACTAAGGCCATGTGTGGTGCAGAGTGTTGGACAGACCATCACCTGCTGATCTCCAAGCTCAGCATCAGGATCCAGCCCCCCAAGAAGGCTGCAGGGAAAAAAGCGGCAAGACGTCTGAACGTCTCCAAACTGAAGCATACGCATGTAAAACAGTCCATGACAGAGGAAATAGACAGCTCACTCGAACCCCTTAATCTTGACTCTGATGATATGGAGTCAAACTGGGCGAGCTTCCGAGACACTGTCTACAATGCTGCTTCAGCAGTATTTGGCCCGACCACATGAAAACACCAGGACTGGTTCAATGAGAATGATGACCCCATCAGTGCACTGCTCAAGGAGAAACACCATCTTTACAAAGTGCTCCTCAGCAATCCCCTCTTCAACCTCAAAGAAAGCTGCCTTCGCCAGCCGTAAAAGAACAGTTCAGCATGAGCCACACCATATGCACGACTCCTGGCTGAGCATGAAGGCTGATGAGATCCAGTTATTCGCTCACTGGAATTACTCCAAGAACTTTTACAGTGCGCTCAAGGCCGTTTATGGACCCACAAAGTCAGGATCAACCCCGTTCCGTAGTGCTGACGGAAACAGTCTGATCACTGACAAGGAACAGATACTAGAATGCTAGACTGAACACTTTGACGGTGTGCTAAATCGTCCTTCATCTATCAATGACAAAGCAATTGCATCCGGCGGACCATAACTGCTTAGGAAGCTCACTGAGTTGTTCCACTCCATGTGGCACCAAGAGAATCTTCCGCAGGAGTTTAAAGATGCCCCATTGTCCATCTATACAAGCGGAAGGGGAACCGACAGGCCTACGACAACCCCCTGGGCATCTCATTAATTTTCAATGCTGGGAAGATCTTAGCCAGAATCTTTCTAAACCTTCTGAATCAGCATCTTGAGGACCTGCTACCGGAGAGCCAGTGTGGCTTTAGGAAAGGCTGTGGTACAGCGGATATGATTTTTGCTGCACGCCAACTGCAGCAGAAGTGTCGCAAACAGAACGTCAGCCTTTACACCACCTTCGTGGATCTGACAACAGCATCCAACATGGTCTGCAGGGAGGGGCTCTGGAAGATCATGGCCAAGTATGGGGACCTGACAAGTTCATATCACTGGTCAGACAGTTCCAGGACGGCATGCAGGCTAGCGTGCAGGATGATACGAAATACAGTCGACCCCCTACTTATGAAGCCCCCTGGGTATGAAATCCCCGGGTTAAGAAGAACATTTTCTAAAGTTTCCGTCCCTGGGATACGAAAACAACCCCTTCTTACGAAAAGAAATTCAAAATTCAAACACGCCAATCAAAATTTCACACGATGCGCGAGTTGCTCTCTCATTGGCTGTCTCTCAACATCCCGCCCAGCTGGCCTCCCATTGGCTAGGAGAGATGACGCAGAATCAGAAGGAGACAAAGCGGAAATACAGTGAGGGCCTCTGATCTTTCAAACAAGTACTGTAATTCCGCTTTAAATAAAACATCCCGTCCATGTGTGTGTGTGTGTGTGTGTGTGTGTGTGTGTGTGTGTGTGTGTGTGTGTTAGAGAGAGAGAGAGAAAGAGAGAAAGAGAGAGAGAGAGAGAGAGTGTGTGTGTGTGTGTGTGTGTGTGTGTGTGTGTGTGTGTGATAGAGAGAGAGAGAGGGGAGAGCGAGAGAGAGAGAGAGAGAGAGAGAGAGAGAGAGAGAGAGAGAGAGAGAGAGAGAGAGTGTCTGTGTGTGTGCGCGCATGTGTGAGAGAGCGCTAGAGAGTGAGAGAGAGAGATAACATAGTTTTTAGTTTAGTTTTTTCAGTTGTTTAATTCAGTAAATGTTTAATAAATGTGGGAGCATTTGAGCTCATCTGGAATTCCGATCCCTCAAGGAATCAAGCAAAAGTTGAGTTTGGACCTCCGATCTGTCAAGCAGGGAATGCGCTTTGAATAGACACAGTTCACATCTCAGCTCACGCACGGCATCATGGGATCTCGACTACCAAACGTGGCGGAAGTAAACCTTGATGTGGATGAGAACTGCACTATCGATGCGCTTAATTTATGGAAAGTTCTCGACCTTTGGGCGTATTGTATACGTAAAGCTCTTCCCGGTCGTTCCCGCAAGCTTAAAGATGAACTTGTTGCGCTTGCATTTGGGGCGACGTTACAAAAACTGCCGATAGTTTTGTCAAAGGCTAAGGAATCTAAACAAGTCCAGCGTGACTATGCCAGCTTGTTGCCATTTGAAGTGGATGTGGAAATCGTGACAATTTCCGACCCCTTGGGACTTGAAGACGGCTGGGAGACAGAAAATGACGCCTTATCAAAGTGGCCGCCATGTATGTATGCTGACATAGCAGATTTTTTCATAATGAAGGACCAGGCACCCCTACTAGCGTGACTTTGTAATAACTACAAAGAAGGTAAATACAAGTTTTACAGCTGTCACCGAGTGATCTGACAGCTCTTGTTAATTTACCTATTTAATGTAAAGAAAAATTTACATATAATTTACATAGAAATTTGGCATCGCTGATTGTTATGGTACATTAACAGGTAAATAAAATGTTCTATTCTATATAATTTTTTTATTCTTTGAAGAACACTTTAATTATAAACTTACTGCTTTAATCCAACGTTTGCGTCCGTCCGGATCCTTCAGCTCGGTGGGGAAGGTAAATAGCGTGAACGGCAGCAGACATGTACTTGCGTTAGTCTAAAATTTGCAGGCATAAAAAAATTTTATATTTATATTTATATTTAATACTGCAAACTAGCTTTTTCCAACGCTCGAGATGATACATGCGGTTCCCACAGTTCATTACGGCGCAATGCGCACCTGGCATGTCAATAATTTAAGGCTTAAGGCAGACTTTAAGCGGCAGTTGTTTGGATGTGTTTCCATACAACAGCAAGTGGCTGCAATAAAGTTTGGTAGCAGTGACCCTTGGATCAGCTGTTGGGTCACATTCCCCGCACATGCGCAGTTATAATGCGAATTGTGTCTATTCCAAGTCTTGTGGGCGTGGCCCGCAGCTCTACAATAAACATGTGTGTGTGTGTGTGTATGTGTGTGTGTGAGAGAGGTGTGTGTGTGTGTGTGTGTGTGTGTGTGTGTGTGTTAATAAAAAATGTTTAATAATGGTTTCATTAATAAATATGTTAATAAAATGATTTAATATGTTAATAAAATGTTTGAATGGTTTAATAAATAATTTTCTTTTACGTTTAACACGTATTTCATACAAAATTGGTGTACTTTTATCATTTTTAACGGGTTTATGGGCTTTATCCAGTCCAAAGACTGGAGCCTTAGAACGAATCAGGCGTTCAACATGTAAAATGCAACCCCTTCTGACGAAATTTCCGCGTTACGAAAAAGGCGTTGGAACGGATTAATTTCGTAGGTAGGGGGCCCACTCTACTCCCAACTGTTCCCTATGACAAATGGCATCAAGCAGGACCTTGTGCTCTCTCCAACCCTCTTCAGCATGATGTTTTCTGTAATGTTGACTGATGCCTTCCAAGATGGTGACCCCCCAAAGAAAAAAAAAAGATCTATGAGTTACTTTTCGACAGCAAAATATGGCAATATGGTGGCACAGTGATGTGGTTATCCTGTGTTCCTTACAAAAAGCAAGTCCTGGGTTGGAGTCATGGGCTCAGCCTGGGTGTTTTATGTGTAGAGTGCATGTTCTTCCTGGTCTTGCATGAGTCTCCTCTTTGTACTTCACTTTCCTCCCGTAGTATGCACATTAGGTTAATTGAATATCCCAAATTGCCCACAGGCGTGAGTATGAGTTGGATGTGTGCTGGTCCTGTA
The DNA here is from genome assembly GCA_024760905.1 of Plotosus lineatus. Taxonomy (NCBI): domain Eukaryota; kingdom Metazoa; phylum Chordata; class Actinopteri; order Siluriformes; family Plotosidae; genus Plotosus; species Plotosus lineatus. The sequence continues at coordinate 17,302,414 of CM045739.1, forward strand.
ATAGAATGGTGATCTATTCAGGGCATATCCACCTTCATGGAGATTCAGCTGAGATAAACTTTGACCTCCCAATGACCCTAACAGGATTATGTGGCTTAGAAAATATGTGACTAAATGAATGAATGAATTATGAATATGGAGTTTCTATTTTGAAGTTATTATAATGCAAGTTTAATGACTCTGGTAGAAGGGAATAATGAGCCTTAAATTGTATTGGTAGCAGAAAAAAATAATTACAGCAGTATTACAACCTTGAATGCGAGTTATTTTTCTTCTACCTGAAATCTGTGCCCAATTAACCAAAAAAATAAATAGACAAAATAAAATAAATTCCTAACGGAAAAATTGCGTAACATTCAGGAATTTACATTTATAGCATTTGGCAGATGCTCTTATCCAGAGCTACTTAGACTTTTCATTTTTGTTATACAACTGAGCAATTGAAGGTTAAGGGCCTATACCTTATCTATACATTATCTCTACTTCTCATCTATCAGGGTCACTGGGATTTAATCCTAGATTTCAGGCAGGAGGTGGGTATACCCTAATAAAATCAGCAATCTGTCATAAGGTTCACACAGAGACTCACACTCTCATTCACCCCTATGGGCACTTTAGATAAACCAGTTAACCTAATCTGCATAATTTTGGACTACAGGAGAAAACTTGAGAATTTAGAAGAACCCTATGCAAGTAAATCTCAAACAGGATGGTTCTAGAAGGTCACTGGGTTCGAACTCAGAACATTTTTGCCATGAGGCACCATTGCTAACTATTCATCATCATGCTGCTAGAACAAAATTAACGAAGACTGAATGATGTAGTAATATTTAAAAAGATAAGTTGTAACAGCTGCCTGATTCTCTGAACTTAAAATAAATAATTATTACCAATGTGGAGTAGGGAGCTATAGACACTATTAGATTTCTCAAAACCAGTGAATAATGTGTGTTTTTGTTGTTGACGATGATGAGAAAGATACTTTATTTGGAGATACTTTGTTCTCTGCTATAGAGTGGTAGAGGTCCCAGAATGCGTCCCAGAGTTCTTACCATCTGGAAGGCTGAGTCCTGTAGTAGCAGATATCATAGAAAGAGAGGGGCTGCTGTGAATGGAGCGGATGTAGTCCATGTAGGGGTTGACGTATGGGTGTGGAGGGCTAAAGGGTGGGTCCACTCCAATACCTGAGGAATTCCGGTGGTGTGGGATTCTGATGATGGAGATGTCAGAAAATGCCGGGTTTCCAGCAAATACAGGAGACCTGATTCAAATACACACAAAGTAAATCTAATTAGCATTTTTAAAATATTATCTTCAAAAATCAAAGAAACCTCATAAACATTTAACTCGTCTCTGAAAAACATAGACTGCATGGGTCCAAAGCCCCCGCCGCAGGAATGTGTATTTAAAACTTGATAAATCTTCCTTAAACCAAAATCAAAACTGGTGTGTGAAACAAGTGAAGTCTCCGCATACCAAATTTCTTCAAAATCTGAGCAAGCATTCTCAAGTTATCGCCTGGAAACCAAACTATTGTTTTAAAAATTTGAGTCCAGCTGGCTTACAATTTAAGCATGAATTTTGGCATGCACCAATCCCAGGCAAGGCACCTGTATGACAAACTTGCATACCAAATTTTATCAAAATTGGAGCAAACATTCCTAAATTGTCATCTGGAAAGTATGTGTGGCAGATGGACGGGGGATACCACTCATTCCAATAGCTCTCCCTGCGATGTGGTGGGAGCAAAAAGTGATCTTATGCTTGTGCTTTTAATTCGTTAATTAAAGCATTAACATTTGTTATTGACAAATTATTTTGAAATGGAAAAAGAGTAAAGAAGAAAAAGTACAAGGATGAGAAATCTTGAAATGCATTGAGAGTGCAGACCTCCACAAAAGTAATCTGATCTCATCTTTACATGAGTTATAGTGGCAGATGAGGTAGGATTAAATTACTCTTTGTGTTTTTTTTGTGCAATCATAAATGAGCTGTATTTTTTATTGTGTTGCATTCTGGGTGATTTCTGACTCCTTGCCCTATCACACAAGGTAAAAATATCCTTTAAAACTGTCCTGGATATAGATAATGCCCAAAATATAATCAGTCCACCGTGAGCCCCAAACCCACATTTGTTTTAAATTTTGTGGAAATTTGGCTATTGATTTTTGAGTTATCATGGTCATAGACACACAAACACAAACACGATCCCCATGGTGGAGGTAATAAAAAGTGAAGCGAGAAGAGAAAGAGCAGAAAATATGTGGTTCTTGATAGCTTTAGATTCTTGAAGTGAGGACGAAAAGAGTCCATTTTACCCCAAACCTGTTCACTCCATCCACTTCCCTGTCAGTCTCTAGGGCTCAGACATCCACTCTCAGCTATTACTGGGAAAATCTATTCAAATTGAGACTAATGAAACAACAGCTACTGAAATAATGGAACAGTCTTACAGCGAACATAGCTTTAATCCAAAATAATGAAAACAAAGAGATTTTAGCTTTCACTAGTGAGTAGAAGGAACTGTTGTCCTACACTTTTATTATAATAAAATATAAAAGAGTTCTTCTTAAACAAAAAACACACACACACACACACACACACACACACACACACACACATACACACACACACACACACACACACACACACACACACACACACACACACCAAGAAAAGAATTCTAAAATCCTTCAGCTGAGTTTTCTTTCAGGTTTTTGGATTTGCTAGATCACTACATTATTTTTTCATTATGTGAACATTCCAGTTCGTTGATTTGGCCACTATCAAAGAGTTTCTGAAATTGGCTGTAATCACCAACCACAGACAGTTCTTCAGAAGATTTGAACAATTATAATTGTCTTTAAAAATCACAGAATCTTCAGTGTGTTTTTGTTTGTGACATGACGTCTTCTCTTATCGACTCTCATCAACATCATCTCTAATATTTACTCCTGTTTCAGAATACCAATAGAGTACTTGGAAATCTACAAGGGTATCTCTCTCTCTCTCTCTCTCTCTCCCTCTCGCTCTCTCTCTCTGTGTGTGTATATTTATACATATTAAATACAGTACCGCATTAAATTGTGAACAGATCCACAAAAGCCCACCAACGTACTCACTCACTCTCTCTCTCTCTCCCTCTCTCTCTCACACACACACACACACACACACCTCCATGATGAATTACAATCTCTCTGTCTCTCTTTAAAAGCCAGTGGTTGTAATACCTACACTATTCATTATCTGATGTTGTGACACTTTGCAACAAAATCAATATCTTCAATAGCAGCCTTAACACAAGCTTGTAGTCAATAGCCCCAGTGGTGGCGACAACAGAAACATTTAGTGAACTAAACCTGATACACTGCAACCACCAATCTCCATCCACATCTACAGATTAACCAATCAGTTTGCTTCTGTGCTTAGGGCTTTACTTCACTTCTTCACTTATCCCTTAACATCCGGAGGATGTTGTTGGGGCACCTTCATGGCGAGACTTGGGCTGATTTGGCCTGGCGGAGACCATCCCTCTCCAGGTCATAGAAACACGCTGACGGCTTTCCAGCCTACTCTTTACAAAAGTCAGCAATGGTTCTTCTACATGCCTCTCAAGACAGTGAGAGACATACCCGCCTTTGATAACCCAGTTAGCTGCACTGGGGGTGCTTAGGGCAGTGCTTCTCAAATAGGGGGGGTGGGGGGGGTATGTTGCCGGGGGGAAGGGGGTTAAAAAACAATGTTATTGAAGTTTTTCTTTATTGTAAGTTGAACTATATTTCTTTCTTTATTTTAGTTTTTAATGTTAATAAAGATACAATGCTATGCAGAGGTGTACACATTTTTAGACAATTAATACTATTTACAGTTGCTTGTGCGTGGGGGGGTCTTCCTAGAGGGGGGTGTGACAGAAAATAATTGATAATCACTGGCTTAGGGCAACATGAAAGTAGTCTTTTTAATCATTTTGCTATGTATATTTACATATATGTTTTAAGAATTTGCTGAGTTTACAAAAACTACATTTGATATCTTCATCATTTTTCACTTCACTCAGAAAAATCCCAACATCAACTGGTAATCAAAATATCTTGAGATCTGTAAACAGTGTGACAACTAAATGCCACTTTATTGTTTCATGGCTTAAATTACTTAAACAGATAGAAGGCAGGTTTTTCATGCAAATTTTTTTATTAGGGCAAGCCATGGCCCATGACCCAGCCATGGTTAGAGAAGCAGCTTTGGGACCAAAAGGTTGCTGGTTCAGTTCCTGAAGCAGCAGTAAAAAAATAAATGGCAGGGTGATTGAGTTGCTCATTCACTTCCTTCACATTCTGAAGAGCTGACATGCCCTTGAGCAAGGTACCTAATGTCAAACTGCTTTCTGTTCACTCCAGTGTGTGGCAGCCCACTGCTCCAAGTGTGTGGACTCTGTGAGAAACATAGACCGCAGGGGTGCACTCACTGTTTACGTGTCTGTGTGTGTGTGTGTGTGTGTGTGTGTGTGTGTGTGTGTGGGGGGGGGGGCCACTTTAGATGAGTTTAATGCAGAGACAATAATTCCCTTTTGGGATTTATGTAGTATATCAAAATCAAAAACTACAGTGAATACTTTGGTCTCCTATAATACCTTGACTTGAAATAAAACAACATTCATTTAGACCCAGAGACAATGTAAAACAGACAATTAATCCAAAGTGCATGTATTTTGGTTATGGGAGGAAACCAGAGTACACAGAAGAAAGTCAAACAAACATGGGAAGAACATGCAAACTCCACACAGAAATGATGTGAGGTGGACCTGTCAACTCTCAAAAAATGCCCAAAAAATGCAGGAAGGGTGTGCACTGACTGGTCCACTATCTCAGGATTCAAGATCATTATCAAATCAAAACAGTTATCTCACAGCGACTTTGGAATTCGCTTCTAAACTTTGTTAGATGATTCCTGAGGTTTGCCCATAGCATGTACATTATATATGATGGGTATCTATTGGCTGTTTGGCATGGCAGTCAAGTGCACTTAGCAAATAACCTCACAGTTCTCATGGAGAACATTACTTGCGTTGTCACCATGAATGTGCCTGAAGTGATTAAAAATGTTGATCAGGCTAGTTACTTGGCCACCACACTGAGATGGGTGAGAATTATACTTAAAAATCTTGGGTATAACCCAGAATTTTGTAATTTTGGCATTGCATTTCTTTTTCCTTTTTCTGGTTTTGATTGTCCCTATTTTCTCCTTAATTTAGTTATTTTCTGAACCGCTTAATCCTAATTAGGGTCGCAGGGACCCTGAGCGAGGATGGGGTGTACCGGGACAGCTTGTAAGGCCACCGCAGTCGTATTATTGCTATAAATAAGTACAACGGCTGTTAGCACACACACACACACACACACACTCACACACACACACACACACACACACACACGCACACGCACACACACACACACGCACACACACACACACACACACACACCTCTCAACCTGAGTCTGAGTACTAGTGTGTATATGTGTGTTTGCATATATATAAACACACACACACACACACACACACACACACACACACACGGGGATCCCTCGCTACTTCGCGCTTCAATTCATGCGGCTTCAGTGCATTGCGTTTAAAAAAATAAATAAATAAATATTCATCGAATTTAAAAACAAGAAATTAAGGAAGAATAGGGGAAAAAGTTAAGGAAAATGCCACAAAAACAAGGCCAATTATACAAAAACAAAAAAACAAAAAAAAACAAAAAAACAAAAAACCCTAAACCAACACAAAACAAAAAAAAACAACCCAAAATCTCCCATCAAAACTAATTACATTGTTGCATCTGAGTGTGGGCATGGGCATCTGCATGCGTGCGTGCGCGTGTCTGTATGTGTGTGTATTTATATTTTATTTTCATCTTATACATTATCCTTTAATGTTTAATTGTTATTATAAGCATTTATAGAATTGAATATGTATTTATTGATATAATACACATATACATGTACTTATACGTCAGTCGGGGGGTGTGGGGTGATCCTACTTCGCGGATTTTGATGGTTGCGTGAGGATCTCGGACCCAATTAACTGCGGAAAGTGAGGGATCCCTGTATGTATTTTATATATATGACGAAAACCGCATCATTCCTCCTGAATCCAAGGTTCCAACATCATAGACTTTCCCATGTAGGGGAGGAGTCTGATTCCATGATAATTGGAATACACACTCCAGTTACCCTTAATAAAAAAGCACAGGGACGTGTCAACCAAGACAGTCCAACAACATCCAGAACCCTGACATGCCCTGGAGCTCAACGACCAAGGAACTTTTTAAGCACCTCTGTGACCTCAGCCTCAGTGAGGGACGGGCCCCACACAACCCCCCAGGGACTTCCTCCTCTCCTGAGGGCATTTTGGTGGGATTCAGGAGGTCCTAAAAGTATTCCTTCTACCTCCCAACAACATCCCCAGTTGAGATGAGCAGCTCCCCACTTACACTGTAAACAGTATTTGTGGAGAACTACTTCCCCTCCTGAGATGTCGGATGGTAGTCCAGAATATTGAGGCTAAACGATAATCGCTTTACAGGTCCTCACTGAACTCTTCCCATGCCCAACATTTTGTATTGCTGACAGCTTGGGCTGCAGCATGTTTGGCCTGCCGGAACCTGTCTCCTACCTCGGGAGTTCCACAGGCCAATAACACCCGATAGGCCTCCTTTTAGAGCTAGATGGACTCCATCACTGTAGTTGTCCCCCACCAGGTTCAGGGTTATCACCACGACAGGCACCAGTGACCTTCCAGTCACAGCTATGGGCTGTCGCCTAAACAATGGAGGCACAAAATATGGCCCAAATTGATTCAATATCACCCACCTTCTTTGGGATGTGGTTATAGCTCTACCAAAGGTGGGAATTAAAGGCGAATTAAAGGAGACATGGTCAAATGTTCCCAGGAGACCCTTAATACTTCCCTGTACATGCCAGGTCTGGAGGGTGGCTTCTCCTGCCATCGGAACCAGCTCACCAGCTGGACTTGAACTGTTTTGAACCTTGTGCTCAGGGAGTATGGTGTACCAGACTTATAGCTACAGGCTATTTGATCTCTGTAGTAATCCAGTGAGGGTTGGACTCCAAGGCTATCCTTTGTCACCAGTTCAGTTCATAACCTTTATGGACAGAATTTCTTGGTTTAGCTGAGGTATTCTGAATTGGTGGCCATGTGTTACTGTCTCTGCATTTTGGGTTCATTAAATGGGTTACAGCTCATTATGAAGAGGCGAGGATGAGAAATCAGCACCTCCAATTCTGAAGCCATGGTTCTCAGACAGAAAAGGGTGCAATGTACCCTCTGGCTCCAGAATGAGGTCCTGCCCCAAATTGAGATGTTCAAGTAATTCAGGGTCTTGTTCATGAGTGAGGACAGGCTGGACATGAGATCGGTGCGGCCTTGACTGTGAAGCAGAGCTTGTACCGGTCTGTTGAGGTGAAAAGAAAGTTGAGCCAAGAGTCAAAGCTTTTGATTTACCAATTGATCTATGTTCTTAGCCCTATGGTCACGAGCTGTGGGTGGTGACCAAAACAACAAGTTCATGGATCCAAACAGAAATGAGCCAGATGGCAAGGCTTTCCTTCAGAGATAGGCTGAGAAGCTCAGTCAATTGGGAGGAGCTCAGAGGTGGAACTGCTACTCAATCCATGTTGAGAGGAGCCAATTCAGGTGGCTCAGCATCTGATTAGAATACCTCCTGAATGCCTCTCTGATATGATGTTTCATGCATGTCCAAACAGAAGAGAGCCAGGAGTTAACTCATAACGTGCTGGAGAGGCTATGTCTCTTGGCTGTTCTGGCAAAGCTTTGGTGTCCTGCTGGAGGAGCTGGTGGAAGTGCCTGGGAGAGGCATCCCTTGATTTCACTGCTTAGGCTGCTGCCCCTGAAACTGAACCTCAGACCAAAAGTAAGATGATGATAATTATGATATTATTTGGTGGTGTTGCTGTTGTTGTTATTCTTGTTTTTGCATATAATAAGTAGAAATAAAATAACCTGGGTTGTTCGGGGCTGGAACAAACCATTAATGTTAAAGAAAATTTGTACCCAATAGTTTGGCACCAATATTCATTTATCATTAATTTATGTCTGTAGTTTAAAATGTATAATAATTAAATTCTTAAACAGTTCTGACATTTTCTGCCAATTCAAGCCCTAGGGTGGGACAAAGATTACTGAAACCGGCTTTCTAATGCTCAGAATTAAATTCACCAATTTATTAACTTTCCAAAATACTTAATCTTATTAGGGCCACAGGAAGGCAGGAATTGATCTTGGCAAAGGCAAGGTACACCCTGAACAGCTTGTCAGCCCATTGCAGACAAAGTTCATACTTTTTTTTGTTGTTGTTGTTGTTGTAAGTGTAGTCTCATCGGCAGAAGCATCAGTCAATGTTGATTTCCAAACGGACAACCAAATAATTGTTCAACTACTGGTAGGAAAGTAATTATACAACCATCCTCATAAATTTACATACCCTGATAGAATTAGTAAAAATATTGGCCATTTTTTGGAAAATGACCGATCTTGCAGAAATTCTTTTGCAAAGCTGGACAGACACTGTGCAGCCTGATTTTAATTAAATCAGCTGATAAAATTAGGAAAAATTTCCATCAGATCAGATCTTTTTGAAAGTCCTTTGATCATGACGCTCAATTAAATACCTCAACAATTAATATTCCTGCTCCAGGACAATCAGCCTCGATTCCTGGCATGTCAGAAAGTTTAAATAGCTCTTTTAAAGTGTGCAGTTTCATGGTATAATTTTACTCACAACCTACAGCACCAGAGGGAAGCCTCTCTGACAGAAAATATAACATAGATTAGATGAACCAAATCTATGTAGGTCAAACAAATTGAGCTTATTTGTAAAATAATGAATTTATAATTTGTGATTTTGTTAAATCCGTACTAGCTAATGCTTTGTTAAATAGCTAATGTTAGTTCATACACAGACAACCATGCACTGACTGAAACTGAAATCGTTCCTTTCTCACCACTACCTCACCATGAGTGATGGGCGATTTGTGAACGAATTGTTCAATATAATTGATTTCTTTAAGTGAATGAGTTGAATCGACTCACAACTGCAACCGAATCGATTCACCTGCGCTCTGCTAATAAAACTGTCTATTATCACATAACGTGCTTGGAATTACTCATTAAGTCTCAAAGTCAGGTGAGGCGGAAGTGCTGTGTGACACACTGTGCAGCAGACAGTCTTTACGGTTAGATTACTGATCGTATTATGTAGTGAACTTTTGAAACAATGAGTGGCCCAGTCGGGCCAAGTCACAGCATCATTTGCAAGCCAAAACTTGTTTTAAGCAGCAGTAAGTAAAGAACACATTATATAATTACAATATAAACAATAAAATTATGACATAGTTATAAAAATGATAAAAAAAAATATGACAAAGTAAAAAAGTGCATGAATACACATTCAAAATGAACAATTTTACAAAAAACAAATCTTACAAAAGTAAAACTTTAAAAAGAGGTGTAAGAACACACTTTATAGAATTTAATATTAGAAAGAGAATGAAAAGTACAAAGAAAAATACTAACAAAAAGAACACCGAACTTTATACAAATTGTGTGTGCTGGCAACAGTTTGTAATGTTTTAGGCATTTCATAAACTAAAGTGCAAAAACAAAAACACTGCCATCAGAGTTTTTGTAATGTTAAAGATTTTAGTTAGAAAAAGCCAAAAGCATACTCTCTACAATTAAATATTGTCAGAGTAGTAAAGTATAGTACTACATTGATAAAATAGTGGGACATCTTTATTAAGTTTTCTTAGTCTGCAAATCAGACTACCCACAGATATTTAAAAAATGGAAAAGAAAAGTTGCATGTTTGACTATTCAGTATGATACCTCTTCATAACACAGAAAAAAATATTTCGGTTCTCAGGAAGCTAACAGTATGGATTACAACCAGATAATAAGAGGCTGGCAAGGTTTTAGTTTTTTTCCCCCTCTTATAAATTATATGGTATGAATCGATTTACTACTATCAAACAAATTGAAAGAATAAAGTTAGTTAAAAGAATCTGACCTTCCATCACTACTCACCAGCCACGTTCAGAACCTCTACCCCCGACATCATTGTTTTCCTGCATGAAGTTTATATTTTAAATGACATAATATTTTTTATAAACAAAAATTGTTGGTATAATCGTTAAATAAGTACATCCAAAGCTTTTATTTGACTGCGGAGTGTAATCATTTTTCTCAGGCCTGTTTAATTGGATTCAGAATGTGCTGATAGCCAACTAGTGTGTAGTGTAATTTAACACAGGGTATGCAGAAGATAAAAATACCACAGTGTCAGTCTGGTTTTAAGGCATGTGGTGAGGTTGAGCTGTTTATTATTAAATGTATGTACTGTTTATAAATCATAATGATGGATTTGATCAAAGAATTACATAACCTTGAATGTTTCGTACATGCACATTTTATACATGTCCTGTACTGTATACACAATGTGACAGGGCTTTAAACAAGTGTTTAGAGTACGTTTCCACACCTATGAGTAAATGCAGTGTTAAACAGCCTGTGAGTTTCTGAGCACTTGATTGATCCCCCCAGGTTTCGTCCAGTCCTTTACTTAGCACTGAGCCCTGAGAAGGTAAATAAAAGATCCTGAAGCTTTATAAATTGGTCAGGGGTGGCCAGTGGGGGTCAGTGGTGGCCAGGTGGTAAGGTGCCGGATTACCGATCCCAACAGTGAGGGTTCAAGCCTCACTATCAACAATTGTCACTGCAGTCCCCCAGTACAGTTAACTGGGTTATCAAAGGTTAGTCATGTCTCTCACTGTCTATGGTGAGAGGCATGTAAAAGAACTATTGCTGACTTTCGTTAAGAATAGGCTGCGTAGCCATCAACGTGTTTCTGCCCTGTGATGGCCTGATGAGCTGTCCAGGGTGTACTGTGCCCTTGCCCAGAGTCAGCTGAGATGGGTGCCAGCCTCTCTGGGACCCGAATAAGGATTAAGCCCGTCCATCCAGCCATCCATTTTCTGAACCACTTAATCCTAATTACGGTTGAAGGGAGGCTGGTGCCCATCCCAGCAGACTGAGGGTGAGTGCAGGGTATACCCAGGCCATCGCAGGACCAACACTTCAATCACATTATTTTACTGGTTACTGGTGTGTTGACATGCTTCTGCCGTTGCTGGCCCTTGCATATATCCGCTCTCTTCTTTCACTGACAGTACTGCAAACTGCTTGACTATGTTTTGTCAAGGCTTCTTCCAGCGTGGCTTATTCTGGAATTGATCTTACCTGTGTGAGCTCTGGACATCTGAGTATGATATGTTCCACACTCTCATCTTCTGTGTGACATAGTATACATAATGGACATTCTGTTAGTTGGAATCTGTGTATATACTTCTGGCAAGGAAAGTGGTGCAATTTGAGCCTACTTTAGCTGAAATTGTTGTTTTCTGCTGTTGAGTTTGTACCGACAGGTGTTTGGTTTTGGCTGTAGTTGATAGAAATCTCTAACTTTTTCAGACTCCTTCCATCTGTCAATCCACTGTTTGTTTATGACCTACCTTATGTTATTGCTTAGAGCATGACTTGAGGTTTTTAAAAATTGGACTACTTTCTGCAGCTACTTTGGCAAGCCAGTTAGCCTCCTCATTGCCTTGAATCCCCACATGGCTTGGGATCAACTGCAGGTTGATAGACGCAGTGGTTTGCCTTATTGCCGAATACAGAATACTTCCACCTTTGTCATAACATCCTGTTAGCGTGTATGATTAAAGATACTTAAGGGATGATTTAGAATCTGTTAATATGACAAACTTTTCATTGTCTTGAGCTGGTAAATCTTGGATTTCATGTACAGCTCTGTGGATAACAATGAGTTCTGCCACTAGTATTGAAGAAGGTGGGAGAGGTATTATGACTCTTTGTTCGCTGTCTTGAGATATACACCTGCTAGATCTTCCTCCAATGACATGGACCCATCGGTTTAGATTTTACGATGGTTGGGATATCTTGTGTTGATCATCTCCAGCATTGTTTTTACTAAGCCAGACGGATTGTCAGATTTTATGCTCTTGTCTGATAAGTCAGTTTTGATGTTGAGTGGAGGACATTTCCATGGAGGCACTGTATTCAGGGCTCTGGTATATGGCAATACTTTGATCAGGTGCTTGGCTCTTTGAAATAAGCTGTTTGGAGCAGAAGTTTGTTTTAGATGACCGGGCATTTCTTTTGGCATAAAGTGGCTGATGACAAATTGTTTCATGATGCAAGAGCTCATGTAAAGGTCTAGAGGTAAAATGTCTGTTTCAATTTCAAGGTCTTCAATAGAGGTTGTTTTCAAGGCGCCAGTATTGAGACATAGGGCTTTATTCTGTATGCGGATAAGTTTATGAAAATGGGTCTTTGCACAGGATTACCACAATTCAATTACATACCCGATCTGACTTCTGATGTAAGCAATATAAATCATCTGCAATGTGGTAAAGTCAGCACCCAATTCTTGAGAAGCAATGACTTTCATCAAGTTGAGGCATTTCAAACATGCTTCCACCGGCTGGTCAATATGGGCTTTCCAGGTCAATGTTGGATCTAGAGTGAGATCAAGGATTTTGGGATGTTTGTTGTATTTGATCTTTTTGCCCTTCATGATGATGTTGAGGTCATCAATTGGTATTGTGTGTTTTATCTTTTTTGCGATAACAGTATACTTGGTTTTTCCTCAGACACGGTCAGTTTCCATTTGTTGGCCCACCTTTCAACATTCTTAAGTGCCTGGTTAAGTTGTTCTGTGATGACTGTTAAGCTCTTGTCTGATAAAAGCAGTTCCATCATCAGCAAAGGTCACTTGGCTGCATTTCTCAGGCATGATGGTGTGAAGATCATACATCATAATATTGAATATGATAGGGATGATGACTGCTTCTTGTGGTGTTCCTGAGTTGATCCTGTACTTTGTTGCTGTAGTGCCTCCGATTTGTATCTGTATATATCTTTCACTGAGAAAACTTGCTATCTAGCATAGCATCCTACCTTTGATTCCCACCCCTGCTGTTTGGTGACCATTCCCTCCCACCAGACTTTGTCAAATGTTCCCTCAAGATTGAGATGTCCTCAACCTTGTCTTCAGAAGTTTTGTCAGACAAGCTTTGTAATCTGTATCTTTTGGTACAGTTTGGACATTTGGTGGTAATACTAATTGGTTTGGTTATACTTCTTGAGCATTGGTGCTCATGTTTAGTAAGAGAGGTTGACCAGATGTACTCTTTGTGACATTTCTCACATGTTGTCCTTGTGGTAGTTGAATTGTCGCATGGTGTCCCACATAACATATATGGACCTTGTTCACCCAGGCGACGTCCGATCCAGTATAAATCCTGTTTGTTTCTAGATGTTATGATAGAGAGTGGGGCCTGTATGACACAGGCATCACAGCCAAATCATGCCTCTTATCACACTAGCTGTTAGTTCTAGATGATCTCCTCCGCACGTACAGCCGTTGGCTCATTGGTTAAGCTCTTTCACCTGGAGATAGTGCAGCTTTCACCATTTAAACTATGGCTCTTGATTGGAATGGTAAGTACCGGAACATGTCCACATGCCGGTGGGTCCTGCATGCTATACCACTGGTGCTCCAATCTGCTCCGAGATCCTTCACACTTTAGCTTGGGGCTGCAAGGTGCCCAATTTCCATGGTGTACTGTGGGGAGGATGCTAGGACAGTATTGATTTGCAGTACTGTAATAGCACCAGAAGAGAACTTACGCATTCTGCCTTTCTTTTCACTCCAGTGGGGCTAGACAATGTCTGAAGCTGGATGTGAGAAAGACAAGCAAACTACACGACACTTCTTCTCCTCCTTCTTTTCCTTTCAGCTATTCGCTTCAGGGGTCGCCACAGCGAATCATCTGCCTCCATCTCACCCTATCCTCTGCATCTTCTACTCGTACTCCAACGACCTTCATGTCCTCCTTCACCACATCCATAAATCTTCTCTTTGGTCTTCCTTTAGGCCTTCTGCCTGGTAGTTCCAAATTCAGCATCCTACGTCCAATATACTCACTATCCCTCCTCTGTACATGTCCAAACCATCTCAATCTGGCCTCTCTGACTTTGTCTCCAAAACCTCTAACATGTGCTGTCCCTCTGATGTGCTCATTCCTGATCCTATCCATCCTCATTACTCCCAAAGAGAACCTCAACATTTTCATCTCTGCTACCTCCAGCTCTGCCTCCTGTCTTTTCCTCAGTGCCACTGTTTCTAAATCATACAACATCGCTGGCCTCAACACCGTCTTGTACACTTTTCCTTTCATTCTTGCTGATACCTTCCTATTACACATCACACCGGACACTTTTTTCCAAATATTCCAACCTGCCTGCACACGCTTCATCTCTTTTCCACACTCTCCATTGCTCTGGACTGTTGAGCCTAAGCACTTAAAATCCTCCACCTTCATTATCTCTGCCTCCTGTAACCTCACTGTTCCTCTCAGGTCCTTGTCGTTCACACACATGTATTCTGTTTTACTGCGGCTAACCTTCATTCCCCTCCTTTCCAGGGCATACCTCCACCTCTCTAGATTTTCCTGCACTTGTTCTCTACCATCACTACAGATCACAATGTCATCTGCAAACATCATAGTCCATGGAGATTCTTGTCTAACCTCCTCTGTCAGCCTGTCCATCACCACTATGTAAATACATCTACTCATGTGACTGGACACATCATCAATGATGTTCCTGGAATCATTGGGTGTTTCGGGTCTTTCAACATCATACACCCTCATTCAGGTAACCCAGCTGGGGCTGATCAGATCCTGGCTTGTGTCCAGTTGGCACATTAGCTACCACGACTCCATGGTTCTCCTCTCTTGAGCCACAGCCATCTTGAGGCCCTCTCTGCCGCTTCGGTGGTATTGCAGATGGCTCTTCTTTTCTGTAGCCCGACGATGCCTAGACAACCCAGAGCTTTAGCGAAGGACCGGGCCGCAAAGCCTCTGCAGCCAACCTTCACTGGAAGGCACTTCACCCTCCATCCTGATTGCTGACAGTCTTTCACCAGTCCCGTGTACTTGGAAAGCTTCCTCTCAAAGGCTTCTTCCAGGCGGTCTTCCCACGGGACAGTCAACTCCAGCAGCGTCACTTGCTTGGTGGCCTCTGACACAAGGACAATGTCAGGACGAAGGGTGGTGACTGCAATATGGCTAGGGAACTTCAACTGATGTTCAAGATCCAATAACAGCTGCCAGTCTCTTGCAGAAGTCAGAATGCCTGCTGGTGGTCTGTTAGCTGGGGCAGCCTGCTCCCCAGCCCTCACAAAGGCAATGATGTTCTTAGGGCATGGGATTGTTTTGCCCAAGCCAATCCTGTTCTGATGGCCTCGGTGATGGTCTTCAGGACTTGGTCATGCCTCCACCGGTAGCGCCTTCTTCCAATGCTGTAGTGCAACAACTTAGGACATGTTCGAAGGTGCCTCTCTTGGAACACAATGGGCAAGCTGGTGACTCCGCTAAGCCCCAAGTGTGCAGGTTCGAGGGACTAGGCAGCACATCGTACACTTGCCTGGCTGAGAAATCTGATGCGGTGAGGCTCAGCTTTCCAGATCTCAGTCCAGGTTACTTTCCTCTCAAGCGCATTTTCTCATCTTGTCCAGGTTCCCTGTTATCTCATGCCCACCGCCTTGCAGGATGTAGTTTCCTCCACAGCAGCTCTCACCTCCTCTTGTAAACCATAGTAAACAAGACGGGGCTCAGAGCTGACAGAGCTGATGCAGTCCCACCTCCACCCTGAACTCTTGTCACACCGACAGCACACCTCACCACTGTTTTACATGTCTCATACATGTCCTGCACCACTCTAACATACTTCTCTGCTACTCTAGACTTCCTCATGCAATACCACAGTTCCTCTCTCGGCACCCTCTCATATGCTTCTCCAGATCCACAAAGGCACAATGCAGCTCCCTCTGGACTTCTCTGTACTTCTCTATTTACATCCTCATTGCAAACACTGCAACTGTGGTGCTATTTCTTGGCATGAAACCAAACTGTTGTTCACAAATGCTGACACAAATGCCCTTAGTCTTGCTTCCACTATTCTTTCCCATAACTTCATCGTATGGCTCATAAACTTTATCCCTCTGTAGTTGCCACAACTCTGCCCGTCTCCCTTGTTCTTAAAAATGGGCACAGCACAAGCACACTCCTCCTCCATTCCTACGGCATCCTCTCACACTCTAAGACCTTGTTGAATGTTCTTATCAGAAAATGTAACTACAAACTACGCTGCACTACGCTACAGAAATACACACTGCAAACCCTGTGTTCTAAGAACACCACACCGCAATCACATTATTTTGTTGTTCGGACTTACAATCTTTGAAATAATACTAGTTGTTCAAAAAGTACGCAGAGCAAAATCTGTCTCTATAGAGACCTGTGAATACAGTTGGACACAAACACATGTTTGTGATCAGCTGATCTCTGATGTCTGTGCTGATTATTTTATGCCTTTTCAGCATTGCTTCAAAGCCTTAATTCATCCATTCATTCATTTTCTTAATCCTAATTAGGGTTGCGGAGAGGCTGGCGCCAATTTCAGCTGACTCTGGGCAAGGATGGGGTGCACCCTGTACAGCTCGGCAGGCCATCGCATAGCTGACACTCACAACGATTCATACTCTGATTCACACCTGGGGTGATTTGGAACAGCCAATTAACTTACTGTGCATGTTTTTGGACTTTGGGAGGAAACCAGAGCACCAGGAGGAAGCCCACACAAGCACAGGAAGAACATGTAAACTCCGCAAAGAAACACCTGAGCTGGGAATCAAACGCAGGTCCTTCTTGCGGTGAGGCTAACCACTACACCACCATGCTGCCTAAGGATTTAGCAGTTCAAAAAAATGAAAGAATAAACAAATTTTATTAATTTGAAAAAGTACTACACAATACTGCACACTCACTTAAGAGAAATTATGGCTTAAAAGATTTTCATTTAAAATAATCTATCGTTTATTTGTTGTTTGACACCCTGCTGTACACACTCCACAACAAAAAAAAAACCCTCAACTTTTATATACAAAAATTAAATTACTTTCAAAGCTGACATTTTGATTATAAGTACTATCACTATTTCTTATTTCTTTAACAATATGCAAACTGTGGACACTGTAGACACCACTGTTATCCCTGAATTAAAAGGTCAATATAAATATTGATGCACTGACTGAAAGCACAGCTTCTGATAGATGTCTCCGTTGATAGATGTCCGAGCCTCGGCTTGTTTATTTTCACTTCCTGACTTCTGTGTTAATTTTTATATCTGCTTTATACTTTAATTATCTGTTTAAATTCATGTTTTTGTCAAATTTCTGATTTTGGTGTTTGCGCCATTATCATTAATCTACCTGTAAGTTTCTCTGCGTACCTGACTTAGATTGTGAGTTTCAGTTTCATCTTTAATAATAAGTGTTTTTTTAACCAAGTTACATGTGGTGAGCACAGGTGAACACCATATGGGACAACCATTAAAGCCATAATTCATGACTATGGTGGTCCACTATTAAGGAGTACAGACTGTGATAACTGTAAGCATTACGCTCATGCTATTTGCATGTTCGCTCTGTGCTTGTGTGGGCTTCTTCTGGGTACTTGGCTTCCCACAGTCCAAAGGCAGACACATAAGGCTAATTGGACATTCTTAATTTCCCCTAGATGTTAGTGTGAATTAGTTGCATGAGTGTTGACAATGGGATGAACTGATGATCTGTTTGGTGTGTACCCCACATTATCCCACATGTGCTAGCTTCCCTGCAATTAAGTATAAACGGAAATTAATTAAATCAGAGCTTGTCTACAAGATGTCAAGAAAAAGCAAATCATTCAGAAGTTGTTGGACAGGACAAACCACAACACAAATGTGAGGCGCTCCACGGAATGTAGGCATTTGTTGCAAGTGACGTGATGTAGGCATTTGTCGCAAGAATACTTGTTTAAGACTCAACCTTCACTTGAAATATCGGCAGTCTGGATAAGCTGCACTTTGTCTCACAAACACCATACGTCACTTGCGACAAGCACCTACATTCGGTGGAGCACCTCAAAAATATTACACAGACGAAAATCCGATCCACCACAACAAGTTTAAAGAAATGCCCAAACACAAGAACTGTAAAACATATATGTATAAAATCTTCTAAACAATCCATTTTATGTACCATAGGATCATCAACAGTGACAAAAACATTAGTTCATGCCTTTATTTGCTCAACCACTTTATCCTGCTAGGGTCACAGGAGGCTGAAGCACGTCTCAGCCAACATGGGGGTGAAGGCAGGGTGCACCCTGAAAACACAGTACAATTCATATTCATACTTACACTCACATCCAGGGGAAGTTTGGAGCAGCCAGTTATCCTAATGTGCATGTCTATAGATAGTGGGAAGAAACCGGCGTACCCAGATGAAATCCATGCAAGCACAGGAAGAACATGCAAACTTCACTCACAAACACCTCACTCACCTTTCACATCACTTGGACCTTCTTGCATTGTGCTAACCACTACATGCTAACCACTACCATATGATAATAACAGCTTAAATAATCTATAGGCATTATAAGCAATTAATAAGCACTTTCCTTCTGCTTTAATATAAACAGTTTGTTTGCAAGTATAATTCACTTTAGGCACACACACATGGAATGTGTGTGTGTGTGTATATATATATATATATATATATATATATATATATATATATATATATATATATATATATATATATATATACACACACACACACACACACACACACATATGTATATATATATATATATATATATATATATATATATATATATATATAACATTACATTTTATACATTTTATACATATATATAAAATACATTTATATATATATATATATATATATATATATAAAATGCATGTGCATTTTGAATGAAATATTATGCATTTAGGCTTAAACACAACTGTTTCTGTATTTGTCTCATCTGTAATCCACTGCAGTTGAAAAAAATACAGTTTTGATTCTGTTCCATGATGCATTGGCACACATTATTTTCCACAGGGAATGTTATTGCCAATTTACAAACATGACAAACAGTGACAGAGGACAAAAGAAACTTATCGATTTCATCCATCCATTATCTCAACCACTCATTCGTCAGGACTGTGGGGAAACTTGGGCTAATTCCAACTGACTCCTGAAGAGAGGTAGAGTACACCCTGAACAGGTTAACAAGTTATTTCAGGATAATACAAAGACGTGTTATCACCCACACGTGGGAAAATTTAGAGTAGTCAGTTGACCTACAGTGCAAGTGTTTGGACAGTAGGAAGAAACCAGAACACCCAAGCTAAACAGACGCAAGCATGGGGAGAAAATACAAACTCCATAGAGGAAGGTCCCAGTAAACCGTAAGATTCAAACCTGGAATTGTATTGCTGTGAGGTGAGAGAGAAAACTACTGCACCCCAATACACTCTAGATATTAACATGCTTCTGTCTCATGTTACAGATTATCTACTAGTTCCTCTGACACTCTGTTAATGTGCTTGTCTATTTGTCATGTTTCTGGATTTGCTCTGGATGAGCCTGACCAGGGTATTCATTAAGTTTTAGAGTAGAAGGCGGATATTGATAAGTAGGGGGTGGAAATTGTTTGAGGCAAGCATGGGGAGGGTGTGGGAGGGGTGTACCCTCCCCTCCCGCAGGTGGGCTGGGGGGGGCCACCCCATAGAAAATTTTTTAAAATTCATGTGCTCTGTGGTGCATTCTGGGCCCATATTTACGAGAAAATCAGACAAGCTAGAAGCAAATAAAACTAAAAGTTTATATTATAAAAAATACTATTTGTTCCAAGAATAGTATACTTACTTCTTAAATAAAGTACATAAAACTTCTTATTTGAAAAATCTAACAGTTACCTTACTAATATATAACGTTTGTGAATCAAACTACTACCCTAATCTGTCAAAACTGCCGTGAATTATCCGAAGGTCTTACTTTGCAATCCGCACTGGTTCTGAAGTTAATCTGAGTACTTTTACACATGTATTCCGACATTATACCGCGGTCTTTCTGTGTCTTTTCTGCACATTTCGTGATCGTTCCGAAGGTGTTCTGAAAGTACAATTTTCCATAGATTTTTTCCATAGATGTTGTTTAAAATAAATTCAGAGTCTTATTAGACTCAAAAATCATTGGTCTTCTTTTTCAATATTTAGTTGTATTCAGTATTAATATATATATATATATATATATATATATATATATATATATATATATATATATATATATATATATATATATTTATGTACACTGTACATTTAAATAATATTTATCACTGTGTTAACCAAATTCTTCACTCTCAAACGCTACCAACCACATTGCGATAGGAAATACGGTTTCCAAATCAGAAATCCAAAATGGCATGTGCAACATATGCATTTATGAGTTTAAAAGACAGTGTAACTCTAGCAATGGCCAGCTGTGTCTGAACACACACACACACACACACACACACACACACACACACACACACACACACACACACACACACACACACACACACACACTTTTCCTGTTTGTTTGGCTCCAGACAAGCAGATGGAATATATTATAGAATAAGTATGTATATACAGAATAGCCTCGGTTCTTGAACATAATCCTTTTCAGAGGGCTGGTCGAATTCCGACTTGGTTGAATTCCAAATCCGCTTTTCCCATTACAAATAATGTAAATGGTCTTAATCCGTTTCGTCGTCTTTTGAACAGAAGTTAATGGTACCGAAACTCATACCATGGGTCCGTAAATTAAGTGAAAAAAATGATTGAATACAGTACACCATGTGTCTATGTCTGTGTTGTGAGAGACTCTGATTTTGGTCTCTCTCTCTCTCTCTCTCTCTCACACTCTCACACACACTCACACACACACACACACACACACACACACACACACACACACACACACACACACACACTCTCTCTAGCTCTCTCTCGCACAGACATACACATACACTCACACACACACACACACACACACACACACACACACACACACTCTCTAGCTCTCTCTCGCACAGACACGCATGCACACACACACACACACACTTTCTCTTTCTCTCTCTTACACACACACTTTCTCTCTCTCTCTCTCTCACACACACACACACTCATACATACTTTCTCTCTCTGTGAATTGGCGAGGGACGTGGCTGTCACACGCTGGTGGAACGGTAAACACACACACCTGATTCCACTTAATCACGGCCTATAAAGACTAGCAGCGCTCCTCTCAGTGCTAGAGGATTGTTCCTCTTCCTCATGATCTCTCTGGCTCTTAGCTCAAGGGTTAGAAGATTCTATGATGCCAGGAACATTCAGCCATACCCAAAAATGCAGGAGACAGGGTGTGATGAAAACAGGTGCGCTTTATTGTTCACAGGGAAGACACTAGAGCACGGGGAAATAGTAGTCACTGTTAGAGATGTGGAGAAACACGGAAATCAAACTTAAGCGGGAACTGGTGGAGCACGGAGCTGAGAGCCAGAGAGATCTCGAGGAAGAGGGACAGTCTTCGAGCACTGGGAGGAGCGCTGCTAGTCTTTTTAGCTCATGATTAAGTGGAATTAGGTGTGTGTGTTCAGCACTCAACCCATGTGTGACAACCACGCCCCTCTCCAATGCGCAGAGACAAACAGAGCCGCCAAAACCAGTCTCTCACAACACAGACGATAACACACTAAAATAAAAACAACAGTACAGTTAAAGCATAAGAACAGAATAAAGAATAAAGATAAGAATTTTAACCTTTGTGGTGGTGAGAAGTTGGCATATGTAAATGTTGGACAGGGAGAGAAGAGGAGGATTACCTTCCACAACAGCTTCAGGTAAATCAGCCAAAGGTGGTTTTTTTTGTCTTGCTACTCACTTTGCATGGATGACTCTTCTTCAGGATGTTCCTTTCTTTTCTTGAAGAACATTTCTAACGTGGCTTGTTTCTGCCTTCTTTTCAAAACCTTATGGAAGTGGCTCATGGCCTCATCATTAAAGGCGTTCACAGTGCTGCTAGCGCTTTAGCTTAACTTTAGCGCTTTAGCTTAGCTTCAGTGCTTTAGCTTAGCTTTAGTGCTTTAGCTTAGCTTTAGCGCTTTAGCTTAGCTTTATCAGGGTGATACATAGTATCAACAACTTCCGGAAAACAGGCATTTTCCCTCCCTCTCGGTCTCATTTTTTTCTTGTGCTTTTTTATCGTTCAACTTTTGGATTTTGGTCGACTTAAGACCGAGGCACCACTGTATATGTATGCATATCTAAATACATATAGAGCTTGGCTTAAACCCAACTATAGTACTTACAGTCAATGCACGTATGCTTTTATTCTTTGATTTATTATCATCTGTTCTGCTTAGAAACCTGAGTAAACTGTGAGGGATTTTGTGTTCTACAGTTAAGAGTGCCAGTTTTCATGTATTTTCCAGTAGAAGTGGCAGGCAAAGCCAAATTTTCTTTAAGATTTTTTTTTTTAAAATAAGAAGTGATTTACAGCTTTACTATTGAATAACATGACTTTTGAACACTGGAAAATATTTATGGGTCAAAGAAATGAAAAAAAGTATAAGATCTCTTTAAGGTCAGGTGGTGGAAGATTAACCTTTGGTTGTGGGACATGTGAGTGGAATAGACACAGTAATGCCTTCTCTAGTTGCATGTCCTAGGTCCTGTCATCATAGGCACAAAACCCTTGACACAACCCTGTACTTCAGCCATGCTGTGATCCAGGCGGACAAGTGGGGAATAATGGGGAGGAAGAGAAAGAGAGCGAGAGAGAGAGAGAGAGAGAGAGAGAGAGAGAGAGAGAGAGAGGAGATTATACTAGTAAGCTACGGGTATGTGGATTTACAAAATAATTAAAATATTCGATCACTGAGACTGAAGGGGGAAAAAGAACAGGAGGGATCACGAGATGAGATGGGAAAGTGAAAAGTAAACTAAAGGGAAAATAGCCTATACTTCCAAAACCACATATACCATACCGTTCTTCAAATAAATTAGGGAAGGAAGAAAAGAAAAAAGGGTGGAAGCTTTTTCGGGGGTGGGGGCACATAGCCTACTTTATCTTCAGCATTTCATCCATCTTGTTCGACTAATAAAATGTCAAGCGCACTGCATTGATATTTAATCATGAGTGAACAGTGGGGAGGGGCATGCTGTGTGTGTGTGTGTGTGTGTGTGTGTGTGCGCGCGCAAGGGAGCAAGAAAGCGGGGGGCAGAGATAGGGACAGAGAAAAACACAGAAACAGACAGCTGTTTAATAGAATAAAAAAACAGTACAGATAACATACGAGGATGGCAGCACACACACACACACACACACACACACACACACACACACATTCTCTCTCTTTCACACACAAAAACCCTTATACACACACATCCCACACACACCCAAACACACACACACACACACACACACACACACACACACACGAACTCACAGACACATAAACTCTCACTCACACATACCTCAGAGAGCCAGGCAGGTCATCCCACATTTTTTTGGTTTTTTTTTATTTTGTTAAATTTCAATTATTTACAGCTACTATTTTCTATGTGAGTTAGTTGTGTGTATACATATGTTATATTATAATGTACATGCATATATACATAACCAACTCACATAGAAAATGGTAGTTATATATAATTGAAATTTCCTGAAATAAAAAAAAAAAAATGTTAGATGGCAATCCCTGGTTCTTAGGGGATCATACATATACATTTACATACATGCACACACACACACACACACACACACACACACATATATATATATATATATATATATATATATATATATATCCTCTTCTTCTTCTTTTACTTTCGGCTGCTCACTTCAGGGGTCGCCACAGCAAATCATCTGCCTCCATCTCACCCTGTCCTCTGCATCTTCTTTTCTGACTCCAACGACCTTCATGTCTTCCTTCACCACATCCATAAATCTCTTCTTTGGTCTTCCTCGAGGCCTTCTGCCTGGTAGTTTTAAACTCAGCATCCTACTGCCAATATACTCACTATCCCTCCTCTGTACATGTCCAAACCATTTCAATCTATCCTCTCTGACTTTGTCTCCAAAACATCTTACATGGGCTGTCCCTCTGATATGCTCATTTCTGATCCTATCCATCCTCGTTACTCCCAGAGAGAACCTCAACATTTTCATCTCTGCTACCTCCAGCTCTGCCTCCTGCCTTTTCCTCAGCGCCACTATTTCTAAGCCATACAACATCGCTGGCCTCACCACCGTGTTGTACACTTTTCCCTTCATTCTTGCTGACACTCTCCTATCGCACATCACACCGGACACTTTTCTCCAACCATTCCAGCCTGGATGCACACGCTTCTTCACCTCTTTTCCACACTCTCCATTGCTCTGGATTGTTGAGCCTAAGTACTTAAAATCCTCCACCTTCGTTATCTCTGCTCCCTGTAACATCACCGTTCCACCTGGGTCCTTCTCATTCACACACATGTATTCTGATTTTCTGAGGCTAACCTTCATTCCTCTCCTTTCCAGGGCATACCTCCACCTCTCTAGATTTTCCTGCACTTGTTCTCTGCTCTGAATACAGCTCACAATGTCATCTGCAAACATCATAGTCCATGGAGATTCTCGTCTCACCTCGTTTGTCAGCCTGTCCATCACCATAGCAAACAAGGAGGGGCTCAGAGCTGACCCTTGATGCAGTCCCACCTCCACCTTGAATTCGTTGGTCACACCGACAGCACACCTCACCACTGTCTTACATCTCTCATACATGTCCTGCACCACTCTTACATACTTCTCTGCCACTCCAGACTTCCTCATGCAATACCACAGTTCTTCTCTTGGCACCCTGTCATATTCTTTTTCCAGATCCACAAAGGCACAATGCAGTTCCTTCTGACTTTCTCTGTACTTCTCTATTAACATCCTCAAAGCAAACATTGCATCTGGGGTGCTCTTTCTTGGCATGAAACCAAACTGTTGTTCACAAATGCTGACCTCTGCCCTTAGTCTAGCTTCCACTATTCTTTCCCATAACTTCATCGTATGGCTCATCAACTTTATCCCTCTGTAGTTGCCGCAACTCTGCACATCTCCCTTGTTCTTAAAAATAGGCACCAGCACACTTCTCCTCCACTCCTCCGGCATCTGCTCACTCTCTAGGACCTTGTTGAATGTTCTTGTCAGAAAATCTACTGCTACCTCTCCTAGACACTTCCATACCTCCACAGGTATATCATCAGGACCAAGTGCTTTTCCATTCTTCATCCTCTTCAATGCCCTTCTCACTTCATCCTTACTGACCTTTGCTACATCCTGCTTCTCAATGGTCACCTCTTCTACTCTTTTTTCTCTCTCATTTTCCTCATTCATCAGCTCTTCAAAGTACTCTTTCCATCTTCCCAGCACATTTCTGTCATCAGTAAATACATTTCTCTCTTTGTCCTTTATCAATCTAACTTGCTGCACGTCCTTCCCATCTCTATTTCTCTGCTGTGCCAACCTGTATACATCATTTTCTCCCTCTTTACTGTCCAACCTATCATACAAGTCATCATACGCCCTCTGTTTGGCCTTAGCCACTGCTACTTTCGCCTTACGCTGTGTCTCCCTGTACTCTTGTTTACTCTCTTCAGTCCTCTCTATGTCCCACTTTTTCTTAGCTACCCTCTTCCTTTGTACACACTCCTGCACTTCCTCATTCCACCACCAAGTCTCCTTATCTACTTTCCTTCCAGAGGACACACCAAGTACTCTACTCCCTGTGTCCCTGATCACATTTGCTGTGGTTGTCCAGTCATTTGGGAGCACTTCCTGGCCACCCAAAGCCTGTTTTAACTCCTCTTTGAAGACAACACGACACTCTTCCTTTTTCAACTTCCACCACTTTGTCTTCTGCTCTGTCTTTGCCTTCTTCACCTTCCTCACCATCAGCGTCATCCTGCATACCACCATCCTATGCTGTTTGGCAACACTCTCACCCACTACTACTTTCCAGTCACTGACTTCCTTCAAATTACATCGCCTGCACAAGATGTAGTCTACCTGTGTGCTCCTACCTCTGCTTTTATAAGTCACCCTATGCTCCTGTTTCTTCTGGAAGAAAGTATTCACCACAGCCATTTCCATCCTTTTTGCAAAATCGATCAACATCTGTCCTTCTGCGTTCCTGTCCTGGATACCAAACCTGCCCATCACTTCCTCGTCCCCTCTGTTTCCTGCACCAACATGTCCATTGAAGTCTGCACCAATGACCACTCTTTCACCTCTGGCGGTACTCTGCTTCACTTCATCTAAGTCACTCCAGAATCTCTCATCCTCTTTTAGCTCACATCCTGCCTGTGGGGCATAAGCACTAACAATATTGAGCATCACACCTTCAATTTCTAACTTGAGACTCATCACTCTGTCTGACACTCTTTTCACTTCTAAACTCCTCCTTCAAGATGACTCCTACTCCATTTCTCTTCCCATCCACACCATGATAAAACAGCTTAAACCCTGCTCCTAAGCTTTTAGCTTTGCTACCTTTCCACCTGGTCTCCTGAACACACAGTATGTCCACCTTCCTCCTCTGCATCATGTCAGCCAGCTCTCTACCTTTTCTTTGCATAGTTCCAACATTCAACGTCCCTACTCTCGGTCCTAGACTCATGTCTTTCCTCTTCTCTCTGCCTACGGACATGCCTCCCGCCTCTCCTTCTTCGACGTCTTCGACCAACAGTAGTCCAATTTCCATCAGCACCCTGTTGATTGACAGCACTGATGGCGGTCGTTGTTAACCCCGGGCCTCGACCGATCCGGTATGGGGGTAATACTTCTGATTTGTATCATAAAAGTTTGGCATTGGTTTTACATCGGATGCCCTTCCTGACACAACCCTCTGCATTTCTCCGGGCTTCGGACCGGCATAAAGGGGAGAGACACTGGTTAGTGCCCCCCCCCACCTCATGGCTGCATTACATATATATATATATATATATATATATATATATATATATATATATATATATATATATATATATATATATATGTGTGTGTGTGTGTGTGTGTGTGTGTGTGTACAGTCAGCCCTCGATAGTCATGAGTGTTCGGTTCCGGCCTCGGTTCCGGCCCCTCCCGCAAATGAAGATTATCTGCGAGTTCTGTATCTGGAAGTTAAACCCCATGTATCATATTAAATGCGCGAATGAGCAACCGGAAGTAAAATACTGTGCATCTATTACATGCGCTAAAATATGCTTCTTAAACACATTCTATAGACAGTCATTGATACAGTATTAATGTAGTAAAATGTAGTAATGAATAAGAAAAAAACTTTTCAATTTTTACTGTTATATTTATTGATGGTAAATTATAAACATGATAAAGCATATACTGTTGTAAGGCACTAGTATTAAAGTCTTTTTCAATTATTATTGCAGTACAGTACCTAAGTTAATGTTTAGAATGTTTGTGTGTGCGATTTTATGAGAGTTTAACAAATGATACCAAAAGGATCAAGTTTATTACGCTTCATGTCCTTTTACATTGAACTTGGAGTGACGTCTTGGAGTGATGTCTTCAAGATGGCGCTGCTTACAGGGCGATGTCGTACAGTTCTCAAAGTCAAATTATTTCTTTGTTCATTTTAATTTGTTTTATTTGTTGATTTATTTGTTCATGTTTTGCACTATGCTTGTCTATGACCGGTCGACCATAGTACAGCTATGAGATCGGAGTCTTCTGAAGTTTAGCTCCTTACTATCCTGAGCTAATTTGCTATGGTAGCTCAATGCTAGCCGCACCCCGGCTAACAATAAGCCCAGGTGGAAAGGGGCCGAACGATGACTCCAGCGCTTGGGATCATAGGGGATGAAGGCCGTGCAGCCGGCTAGTGCAATCACCTCGTCGGGTGTACTCTACTCGAGCCATGTTTCACAGAAACACAGCATGGGGCAGTCCAGTAGGTCCCTCTGCTCGGCAATCTGAGCATGAAGCTCGTCCATCTTGTTTCGCAGGGACTGAACATTTTCAAACAGTATGACCGGAAGTGCTAACCTTCCACTTCTAACCAAAAGGCGGAGACTCTTGAGAAAACTCTGCCTGGGTTTATCATTAGAATTCTAAGTTCAATGTAAAAGGACATGAAGCGTAATAAAATTTATCCTTTTGGTATCATTTGTTAAACATGCTATAGAACATAAAATCTCACGCACAAACATTCTAAACATTAACTTAGATACTGTACTGGAATAATAATTGAAAAAGACTTTAATACAACAGTACAGAGGAAACTGTCATTTCTTCAGGAGAAAGTCTTATTTCTTCAGAAGAGACATCCAGCGTTTTCTATCGCTTAGCCAGAGAAGACGCACAGCGTTTAAGTGGCATTATAGAGCTTAACTGGTAATTAAAACACACAAAAAAGAGGTTCATTGACAACTTGTGCGCAAATGAGGAAAATGGGGAGTTACATCATCTCAACCAATCAGCAGGAACGAGGAGAGCAATTGGCTGAATTTGAGTGACGTGTCAGTTGCTTGGCAGTCCGCAAATACGCAAACCGTGAGTGCAAAACCGCGAATAGTCAAGGGCCTACTGTACATATATAAACAAGTCACTTATTATACCGAGTAACTTTACATGAAGCTTAAAACAGCCAACGAACGCTTAAAAGTGAAGTGCTCTATACCGAAAGTAGTGTACTTGCAAAAGTAGTGTACTTGCTGTTGGTTATACAGACTTCCGGTCTCTCAAGTGCACAAGGGTGCCGTTGAACTCGTTTAGAACACAGTCTGCACTGTGTGAATCCCAGCAAAGTAGAGAGCTCTTGTTTTGTGTAAGTAAGTAAGTAAGTAAACTTTATTCAAGAGATACATACAAAGAACAAGTACAAATCCTAATGAATATTAATATAAAAATAAGTATACACGCTTAGGATTCTGCTAAAAGATAATAAATACCTGTAATTGTTCTGTAATTTGTGCATTTGGGTTTTCATTTTACAACTCTCTTTGCTTAACTGAGTATTCATGGTAGAGTATGTATGGTGCCGATCTGAGCAGATAGTTAAATCATCTAAGTGTATGAGACTTGCACCCATGCTAGTAGGCTTACATTAATAGGGACGTATAAACCCAAAATTTGACTTTTTTTTTTTTGGGAAAAAAACGTAAATATATAAGATATGAAGGAATTTTTTGTGTTGATTTCATCATCTTGACATTTGGAATAACTTGGCTATTTCTATTTTTTCATTTATGAAAACAGGAATCATATAATCTCCTCCTAATAAAAGTTAACCAAAAGACAATATGGTGGCCATCTTGAAATTGAGGTCATGCGACCCAAATTTTACCTCGGTGACCTCAAAAATTTTTTTTTCTTTGGAAAGGCCTCTATATAATCTTCTTATAACATAAGGTTATACAATGCTATTTATTTGGTAGTTTCTGCATTCAATATCAAATAGGGAGGTAATTTCACTAAAAATGCATGGCATTTAGATTTTTAGCATTGGGCACTTCTAGGGCTAAGGACAAGGTGATATGTAAGCCACACCCATTGAATACGACAGTAAATCTAAGCCACACCCAATGAATGACACAGTGATATCCAAGCCACACTCACATAATGCCACAGTGATATCTTAGACATGCCCATTAACACAATGATATCTAAGGCACACCCACTAAATGACATGGTGATACCTAAGCCACACCCACTGATCAACACACAGAAGCACATGAGCCGGGAATCAAACCCGTCTTGCTGTGATGCAGATGTGCTAACCACTGCACTGCACACTGCAGCAAAGTGCCGCTCATTAACTTATGAATGAATGTGCTTTAAAAATCTAGATGTTTTATGTGTGATTACTGAATCATTAATTGACTCATTTTAAATGTATATTTATGGATAAATTTAAATATAATAACAACAACAATAATAATAATAATAATAATAATAATAATAATAATAATAATAATAATCAGATGCTCAGTGTAGCTAACTGGATTATGAAAGGCCAGCCATTTCTTTCACTGTCTGTGTGGAGGGGTAACAGAACCATTGCTGACTTTCTTCAAGAGAAAGCCGTCAGCGTGTTTCTGCCCTGTGATGGCCTGGCAAGCTGTCCAGGGTGTACTCTGCCCTCGAACAGAGTCAGCTGAGATGGGCACCAGCTTCCCTGTGACCCTAATTAGGATTAAGCAATTCAGAAAATGAATGAATGAATGAAGAAAAAGAAGAGAAAAGGAAATACAATAGTAAAAATAATAAAAAAACAACAACAACAACAACAGCAGTAATAATAATAATAATAATAATAATAATAATAATAATACGAAGAAGAAGAAGAATTTAATGTTATTTTTACGTATTTGAGAGAGCCCTTTTATTATTTTTTTCCACTTTCTGCCCCTGCGACCCAACCACGGATTAAGAAAAGAAAGTTGATTTACAGCAGCCAACCTTTTGGGTTATGAAACCAGAAGTTATAATTTGCTTTCATTTCTTCTTCAGAATTTCT
Source organism: Plotosus lineatus (assembly GCA_024760905.1). NCBI lineage: Eukaryota > Metazoa > Chordata > Actinopteri > Siluriformes > Plotosidae > Plotosus > Plotosus lineatus. Next base: position 17,333,038 of record CM045739.1, read on the forward strand.
CTCCATTCTTCAGAAATCTTTAAATTACATGAGAGAAGAAAAAAATATATAATTGAGAGAAAGTGGCGTGGAACTTTCTTTGCATTTTTTCATTCTCACAATCTCTCTTGTGCAAAAATTGAAGGAGCTTAATGTCAAATGTGGCTAAAGTCAACCTCTCTGTATCAAACAAGGCAGGACAAAAATTACTGTGGCAACGATGAGACTGTCAGATAGTACTGAGGGAGAGAGAGAAGAGAGGGGAAAAGAAAAAAAAGACGACAAAGGGGAAGTGACTCCTCTCAATTATATGCCACATTTGGTATGAGTGAATATTTTTCATTCAGGTGACTGATGATATCTGTTGAGCAGAAATACAGATAAACAAGGAAGCTTTCTGTCAACTATAAACATCATTAATCATGAGGCTAACTGCTGCCTGACCAGCTGTCCTCACACTCTAGTTCAAGAACGACAGATTAAAAGAAAGTAACAGAGAAAAGAAGGCAAGAGAGCATCAGTTCTTCATCCCAGTGAGGAGAAAAAATAGAGGACTGGCCACAAGGTTTAATCCATTTTATTTCATCATTCATCATTTATTTATGAATTAATTTCATAAGTTATTTCACTCTATATTTAATAATTTATATATATATTTTTATCATTCATTTCATTAATTCATTTCAATTTTCATTTCAGGATTTATTTAGTTCATTATTTAATTAATTATTCACTTCATTAATTATTTCATTCTTTATTTCATTATTTACTTCTATAATCATTTTATTGTTCATTCCATCATGTTTTTGTGATTCCTTCCTTATTTATTTAATTATTCATTTCATTATTTATGCCAGTATTTCATTTCATTACTTATTTAATTTTTTATTTCATTATATTTTTTAGCATTCATTTTATTATTCATTTTTTTCAGTATGTATTTTATTATAATTTTATAATTTATTTTATTGTTTATCCATTCATCCATTCATTTTCTGAACCACTGCATCCTATTTAGGGTCACGGGGAAGTCCATCTCAGTTCATCCTGGCAAACCAATGCCAAAGCGGCCACAGACTGCGCCTGTTGTTTTTGAGTAAAGAGATAAATTTACCTCGATTTTGATCAGCTCATTTGCATCAAGCCAAACACAGCTGGCAAGCAAACACAAATGGACAGACATGGAAAAAACTTCAACCTGCAGACCAGCTGATTGCCAAAACTTGGGACGCGCTTCCTGTCACATAAACACTGCAGCGTGAGTCCAATAAAATTAGAGTTTCAAGGTATCAGACCCGCCCACACACAGAAAGGATTGGCTCTCCGCTTCGCGCCACAGTGACATGGTATTGAAAGTAGATGAATAGATTTGCTCTGAGCTCTGAGCAGTTAGAAAGTGAAGCTGCATCATCTCCTGCTTGGTCTTTTAAGATGCTGGCGCTGCCGGCAGCGCAAACAACTGTCGTACGCAACACTCGCACTGCACTGCCATGAATCATGCTTCACGACTTTTGCAGTCGTAAAATCGACCAGACGTAACTCGCATATGTCGTAAGTCTACGACTCACTGTATTATTATTATTATTATTATTATTATCAGATTGTGTTATTATATCAGACCAGAGGTAAGATCCATGTTTCAACTCCTCGAGGTATACCATGGTAACTTGACATTTTGCTGTCCCTGCATTTTGCTGCCAGAGGATCTTGGAGTAGCATGGTCCACAGAGGTGCAGCATGCAGACAGCAATGTCCTGGCACTCACCAACCTTCCCCTCGGCTACATGGAATGTGGCAGGACAGGCATTCTTCTCTCTCTGCTAATGAGCTAAAGGCAATTCTTTTTCTGCCTAGGCTGAAGGCCCTTCTCTTCCAACTCATCTGGCTAGCACAGGATATGTAGGGCTATAAACCAGCATCACCAGTATCATCCAAAACACAAGGACCCAGTGGCAAATTGGATCACAACCCAGGAGGTGACTTGGATGTAGACAAGTTAGGTGCACGGATGCTGAGAATCTCTGGGTCGATTAGAGTCACTCCCCAATCACAATCCTGTAGCACATCAGCTACAATGCGTGCATACCCTCAGAGGAAGAAAATAAAGTGAGAGAAAGTATGTAAATATATGGTTTGTATTTTTATCTGGTTTTACACAGGTGAGGATGGGTTTCCCTTTTGTGTCGAATTCCTCTCAAGGTTTCTTCTTCATGTTGTCTGGGGGAGTTTTTCCTTCCACCTTCATCATGTGCTTGGTCATTTGGGGTAGTTTAAATGTTCAAATTCTTTTAAAAAATTAATCTTACTATGTAAAGCTTCATAGCAATATTGTCAATTGTAAAAAGTGTGATGCAAATGAAGCTGAATTGAACTGAATAGAAAGAACTCATCAACACCAGGTTAAAATGGGGCATTATTTTACAAGGTTTGGCAGACACTCTTATCCAGAGCAACTTACAATTATCATTTTTATACAACTGTGCAAGTGAGGGTTTTAGGATTGAACCACTGATGTTCAGATCACTAACCCAGTTTTTTTGTGGATTCTATCGGCATTTTCTCCATAGGAAATCTGGTTCCAAATCTCCCCGCCAATTACCCTACTGTGCATGTTTTTGGACTGTATGAGGAAACCAGAGTACCCGAAGGAACCCACGGAAACACGTGGACAACATGTACACTCCACACAGAAATACCCAACCTAAGAATCAAACCCAGGACTTTCTTGCTGTGAGGTGGACATGCATGTGCTGCTAGAAGCCTTAATTATAATGTTTATTATATAACCAATAGAACCTGAAGTCATTAGCATCCCTGCATTAATGAGACAAAGAAACAAAAAAAAAAAAAAGTAAAAGGTCATGCAAATTATATACAGTACTGTAATAATACATCTCGGCCCCTTTAATTGATTAGATATTCAAAGAGTTTTTGGAATTTTATCAACATATACCATGTAAATCTATAGCATGTTTATAAATTACTCTATAGATTTTCCATAGATGTCTATACAATTTTTGAATTGGCATTGAATTCTATGGCCTGCCATTAGAAATACATAGAGTAAAAAATATAGAATTATGAACAGGGCTTTAGAATTCTTTACTCGACTTTAGATTCTATAGTCCAGGAGTCCACAACCACCGGTCCGCAGAAGAAATAATTATTTCAGTTTTATTTATTATCTGAGTCTGAACTATCTTTATTTTTGAAAAATATTTTATTTTGAAAAATGACCAGATTCTCTCGATTACATGTCGGTCATTTAAGCGCTAAAATCTAACCCACAAGGGGACGAACGGCACATGAACAGTGGCAAGTTGGACATGTTTCAAACAATAGCGGGGATTTTGGGTGAGACTGAGTCTGAGCCTTCATTCTCCCAGCTGGTGCACCATCACCTGTTTTTTTTTAAAGAAAAGTTTAAGCTCTACTTCCCAAACAACTTTATTTCAGCTGTTGAAAAATAACATTCTTATGCTATTATAGTGCTTATTATTATTATTATTATTATTATTATTATTATTATTATTATTATTATTATTTTCATTTCATTTTCTGTAACCGCTTCATCCTAATTAGGGTCGCGGGGAGGCTGGTGCCCATCCCAGCCAACTCAGGGCGAGGGCAGAGTACACCCTGGACAGCTCGCCAGGCTATCGCAGGGCGGAAACACGCCGATGGCTTTGCAGCCTACTCTTGTCGAAAGTCAGCAATGGTTCTTTAACATGCTTCACACCATAGACAGTGAGAGACATGGCCGGCCTTTGATAACCCAGTTAGCTGCACTGGGGGGACAGTGACAACCTTGTGGAGAGTCGGACTCGAACCCCCAACCTTTGGATCAGCGATCCGGCACCTTATACCACTAGACCACCACTGCCCCTATTATTATTATTATTATTATTATAATTATTATTATTATATAAATAAATTATATTTACAAAGTGGCAGTGGTGGCCTGGTGGTTTTTATATGTAAAACGTGTGATTCATTCCAAGGCTCCCAAGACTACCTCAAAAACCCTTTAAAAATTATAAAAGTACACCAATTTTGTATGAAATATGTATGACATATGTGTTAAAAGTAAAATAAATTTATTTATTAAACCATTGAAACATTTTATTAACATATTAAACCATTTTATTAACATATTAAATAAACCATTATTAAACATTTTTTTATTAACGCACAGACACACACAACATTATCTCGCTGAGATGAAAAATAAGCTGCAATGTGCTCTCTCGAAAGAAAGTTAATAGTACGCCTACTTTCATCTCTGACTGACTCTGTATGCAGAGTACAGGCATATGTTGAAAATGTTATAGACTTTGCATCTATTGCATATTATGTGTTATATACGCATGTGTGACATATTATATATATATGTATATATATGTGCAGGGTGTGCTCTGCCCTCACCCAGAGTCGGCTGAGATGGGTAATCCTAAGTAGGATTAAGTGGTTCAGAAAATGATTGACTGAATGAATGTTTTGTGTTATATCTTATATTGGTGCATATTTTTGTGTTATATGTACATTATCTCTACATTTCTGCTTCTGAAGTCTTTGAATAGGGCACTGTAATAATTGAACCTATGCTCTGTGGAGGGTATTTATGATGTTGCTGACTACTCTTTGTGTGTGTATGTGTGTGTGTGTGTGTGTGTGTGTGTGTGTGTGTGTGTGTGTGTGCATGTGTGTGCGTGTGTATTTTACCCGTGTTCCTTATATACACTTTTGGTATGTAAACTCCTCCAACAGACTGTTTACATCTAACTACCAGAGAGAACATGCATTATGCATTATGCACAACATGTTTAACACACTTAGCAAGGGCTCATTAATTAATTAACAACGCAAGTGAGGTGTGTTACAATAAGGGCTAATAACTCACTAGTTTAGCAGTTGACAAGCCTAAAACAGTGTGGTGTATGACAGGACATTTTATTAATTTTTTCATTTTCCCTTTTTTACTTATTAACTTGTACTCTATCGTAAAATTACCTGAATTGCGTTTTAAACAGACCACTCTGTGTATTAATCATTGTGCAATACACCCACACAGGTGAACTTTCTTGCTCTTTCTTTTTCCATAACTCTTGAATATTGAACAGTACACCAGTTCTCTCTTCAGAATGAATTATTCTTGTTCGTAATTGCACTTTCTTCTGGCCTAATAGCTCTGCCATGGGAAGGGGGGGAACACAAAGGACAGTTAATTTGTGATTTTCTCTGCTCATTCAAAGGCAAATTAAGTGTCAAACAGCTAATATGGAGCATATTTCATTTTATGAGCTTTTAATTTAATTCCGTTTGCTCATATCAAGGCTGTTAGTGGTAGTTAGGGCACTACACCAGCAGCCTCCACTCAAATCAAAGGGGTAATAAATAAACATGTTTCAATTAAAGGCTTCCAAAATAATAATGTGCTACTGAGCAGATCAAGAGGGCAAGGGAAATGAGATGGTTATAACCATAAGGAAAGGGATTTTTTTTTTCGGCTCTCTTTTTTTTAGCAGTTGATGCTCACTTAGAGCTGAAGGCATGCTGGTTAGATTGATAGCATAGCTGCAAGGTAAATGCAGCTGTAATTACAGACTGTAATGAGAGACAGCATGGGGAAGTACTGCAATAATATCCTGCCTGTACTTAGATGTACATTTAAGAGCACTAATAACGATTAATTTTGTTTACTGAAAAAAACTAATGTTTAAACAATTACATTTTTCTTTTTTAACCTCTACACCCTTGGCTCCATCAGTACCAAATGCACCTTTGAGCATACCCTCACAGGCCCCTGTATACAGGCACACACAAACACTCCTGAACCGAGAGCTTCGAAGAAGACTTTCCATACATGTGTATAACAGTACTCCAAGTTCCAAGGTTGTTATGCCTAGGGGTGGCATTGGGGACAAGCTCCTAATGCTTATAAAATGCCCCTTATGGCACACGTCTCTTATAGCCTCTGACAACCAAGTCCAGCTCCTGGCCTTCCCGAGGCGGAACTGTTTCTACAAACAGGAGAAGGGGCGTAGGCAAGTTCTCTCGTGCCTAAAAACCAAAGCTTCAGGTAGGTAGGACTCATGAACCCTGGAGGGCTGCTCACCTAGGAGAAAGAAAACTCGAATTTCAAACCCAGGCAGATTGGGCTCATTAACCCAGGAGCGTTGCTCATCTAGGAGGAGCACTCTGATTTCAAACCGGACCAAGGTATGTCTTTAAAAAACTTCCAAGGGCGCTGGCAGTAGGACGTCCTTGGTGTTCTGTGGCAGAGGTCTATGGCGCATCACAAGATGGAAAGCGGAGGAACCAGGTTTGGTCAACGGTTGGCGTCACTAGGCAAGTCAGGTGTCACTGCGGGGCAACCTCCATTTTGGCTCGGTCTGTGGCACCAGTTTGCACAACTTGGCATAAGACTTATAGGTCCAATGAGACAGAACGGTGCGGGTACGACACCGCCTAGCTAAACTACTGCGGTACATGGTGCGCACAAATCTTAGACTCAAATTTTCCTTTCCTAGAAGGAAGACACCTGCAAATACACCAGCCAAGAAACTGGACACCAAAAAGCTTGAAAGCATCGAGCAGCCATTTTAGCCACTCTGGATGGCAATAACATCGACAGTAATGATGTTGAAGAGCTATGGACCAGACTGAAAGAATTCACAAACTCTGCAGCTGTAGCTATACTACGCCATCCAGGGAAGAAATCACTTGATTGGTTTCGAGAGAATGAGGAAGTTATCCAAAGCCTTCTTCAAGAAAAGCAGAAAGCATACAACAAACATCTCAGACTGAACTTAAGATCCACAGAGACTGCCTTCAAATGTTTAAAGGCCAGAGTACAGAGAGAAATCAGAGCCATGTGGTGGAGCAAGAAAGCAGCAGAACTACAAGCGATGGCAGACGGGAATGACTCACATCACCTCTTCCAAGGATTGAAAGCCATCTACGAACCAAGAAGTAATGCCGTAGCGCCAGTGAAGAGTGCAGATGGTAACCAACTCCATACAAACCTGGAAGAAAATTAGAGCAAGATTTAAGGAACACTTCAATGATCTTCTTAAACAACAGGGATCAGCAGACCCTAATACTTGCAGATTGATTCACCAGAGGGAAACCAGGGAAGAGCTCTCTGAACCGATCACAGCCATAGAGTTAGAGAAAGCACTGAAGAGCAGTGTGGCAGGGCTCCTGGCTAAGATGGCATCCCTGCAGATCTGTGGAAGAATGGTGGTCAGTCCTTGAGGCACAAACTACTTCGTTGTTCAATACTTGCTTGATGAACCCGTGTGTCCCTCAAGATTTTAAGGATGCAGTCATAGTAACCATCTACAAGAAGAGGGGTCTTAGAAGTGAATCTGGTAACCACTGTGGCATCTCCTTATTGTCAATAGCAGGTAAGATTTTGGCCAAAATTATCCTAAATCGCATTAAGATTTCAGAGGAGGTGCTTTCAGAGAGCCAGTGTCGTTTCAGAGAAAATAGGTCAACATCGGATATGATCTTCATGCTTTAACAGCTCCAAGAAAAAGCTATGGAACACCACCAAGCAGTGTATGAGGTCTTTGTAGATTTCTCGAAGGCCTTTGACACTGTGGATAAAGAGATGCTCTGGAAGGTGCTGAAACTATATGGAGCCCAGGCAAAGCTGTAAATGTCATCAAAAGCTTCCATGAAGGCATGACCAGAAAGGTATTCATTGGTGGAAATATCAGTGAGCTTTTACCCCTCAATCATGGACTAAAACAAGGGTGTGTTTTAGCGCTGACTCACATACCTAGCAGCGATTTTAGAAACTATGGGGCACAACATCAACTAAGGGGTTTACTTGAAGACCCGATCAGATGGCAAGCTCTTCAGCCTTGGGAGACTGAGAGCCTCCACAAAGACTAGAGAAATATGTGTGAGAGAATTACTTTATACCGCTGATTCTGCTTTGATTGCAACGAACGCACATGACATCCAAGAAATTGTTGATCGCTTCTACGAGGCGTCCCACTTGTTTGGCCTTAAGAGCAATGTATCCAAGACAGAACGACTCTATCAACCCTGACCAGATGGCTTGGGAGTATGCCTGGATCGGCTGATAAATCGGTCACCCCGTCAACAGCTGAACACTTCAGCTATCTTGGAACTGTGATTTCCAGTTTGAACTCATATGACCGGGAGGTTGAACGGCGAATTCAAGCAGCCACCAAAGCCTTCAGGGCCTTTTATTATTGTCTGTGATCGAGACACGACATCAAGAGAGAAATCAAAGTTAAACTGTATAATGCCACAGTTCTGCCAGTGTTTCTCTACTTAGTAGTACGGAATTACAGTACCAGTTTGAAAGATCAGAGGCCCTGATTCAATATTAACTTGCTTCCTTGCGAGATTGGAAGTCTTGTCCCACGGAGCACTATGCTCATGATCCTTCTGCTTCAATATCATGCCGAAATAATCGCCTCCGTCACTGTATTTCCGCTTTAAGGTCTCCTTCTGCTTCAATATTGTTCCGATTGTAGAGGGGTTTCAGTGATAATGAAATATAACTGCTTGATCAATCTCAAAAAAAGCCAACAGTCCTCTTCAACTCTTCTTCACGCGTGTGACAAACAGGAAGTATGGGTACAGGTCAGCTCCTTCCTGGCCAATGGGAGGCTAGCAGGGAATAATGTTGGGAGACAGCCAATGAGAGCGCAACTCGTGCATTGTTTGAATATTAAATGGCGCGCTTGAATTTTTGAATGGCATGTTTGGCGTTTTTCGTAAAAAGAGGTTATTTTCATAAAAAGAGCATGGAAATTTAGGAAAATGTCGCTCGTAACCTGGATTTTTCATACTCAGAGGTTTTCGTAAGTAGAGGGCCGACTGTACAATAAATTTATTACTGTCCAAATTGTAGTCTGATTGGTTATACAACTATAAATCCTAAATAATAGTGGGGAAGAGTGAATATCACCAGCAGTGAAAAGTCATGTTCACAGTCTGTTAGTGCACATCTGGGTCTATTTAGATCATCATCAAAAGGAAGGAGGGGCTTCCAAGATGAGAACTCCAGCCAGAATCAGCACACCAGGACAGATTATGGGACTCAGAAAGCAGAAGGGTCAGGATCATCGGCAGCCCAGAAGTAGAATATGTACCATTATATATATAAACCAGTGTCTCTCCCTCACGCCGGTCCCAAGACCGGATAAATGCAGAGGGTTGTGTCAGGAAGTGCACCCGACGTAAAACCAATGCCAAACTTTATCATGCAATCACAAATATTACCTCCATACCAGATCGGTCGAGGCCCAGGTTCAGAGTTGTGGCAACCACAGAGGGATAAAGCTGATGAGCCATACGATGAAGTTATGGGAAAGAATAGTGGAAGCTAGACTAAGGGCAGAGGTCAGCATTTGTGAACAACAGTTTGGTTTCATGCCAAGAAAGCACCACAGATGCAGTGTTTCCTTTGAGGATATTAATAGAGAAGTACAGGGAAGGTCAGAGGGAGCTGCATTGTGCCTTTGTGGATCTGGAGAAAGCATATGACAGGGTGCCAAGAGAAGAACTGTGGTATTGCATGAGGAAGTCTGGAGTGGCAGAGAAGTATGTTAGAGTGGTGCAGGACATGTATGAGAGATGTAAGACAGTGGTGAGGTGTGCTGTTGGCGTGACAGAAGAATTTAAGGTGGAGGTGGGACTTCATCAAGGATCAGCTTTGAGCCCCTTCTTGTTTGCTATGGTGATTGACAGACTGGCAGATGAGGTGAGACGAGAATCTCCATGGACTATGATGTTTGCAGATGACATTGTGATCTGTAGTGAGAGCAGAGAACAAGTGGAGGAAAATCTAGAGAGGTGGAGGTATGCCCTGGAAAGGAGGGGAATGAAGGTTAGCCTCAGTAAATCAGAATACATGTGTGTGAATGAGAAGGACCCAGGAGGAACGGTGATGTTACAGGGAGCAGAGATAAGGAAGGTGGAGAATTTTAAGTACTTAGGATCAACAATCCAGAGTAATGGAGAGTGTGGAAGCGAGGTGAAGAAGCGTGTGCAGGCAGGTTGGAAGAGTTGGAGAAAAGTATCCGGTGTGATGTGCGATAGGAATCAGCAAGAATGAAAGGAAAAGTGTACAAGACGGTGATGAGGCCAGCAATGTTTCTATGGTTTACAAACAGTGACGCTGAGAAAAAGACAGGAGGCAGAGCTGGAGGTAGTGGAGAGTAACGAGGGAGTAACGAGGATGGATAGGATCAGGAATGCGTACAGCCCATGAAGATGTTTTGGAGACAAAATCAGAGAGGCTAGATTGAGATGGTTTGGACATGTACAGAGGAGGGATAGTGAGTATATTGGTAGTAGGATTCTGAGGTTGGAACTCCCAGGCAGAAGGCCCAGAGTAAGACCAAAGAAGAGATTTATGGATGTGGTGAAGGAAGACATGAAGGTTGTTGGAGGAAGAGAAGAAGATGCAGAGGACAGGGTAAGATGGAGGCAGATGATTTGCTGTGGCGACCCATGAAGGGAACAGCTGAAAGGGAAAGAAGAAGATATACCAGAGGAGTGGAACGTTAAGTGCTTATTACCATCGAGGTTGAAAACATGAATAAAAACAGAACAATAACAGAGTTTTACTGTTATTTGTGTGATTCATTTTTTGGTATCAACCAAACTACTTACATGAAAGCTGAAAATAAACAAAAAACAGCATAATGTTTAAAAAACAAACAAAAAAAAAAAAACCTTACTTCTCCTTCCCGGTCTTCTTCTTTTTTTTTCTGCTGTTCCGTTAAACATTTTCCCGGAAGAAAAATTGAGCCAATAAACAAAACATTGTTGGACATTTACCAAGAGAAAACAGCAAAGTATTTTCCTGTTTTTTTTTTTAAAGCAAGGCGGAACAATCCAATGTGTTGTTACTGATGCACATTATAAACATTCCCCAGTGGCAAGGGGTCTTGAAATACCACGTAAACTCACTTTTACAGGCAGTGAACGTCTAATTTTATGGCTACAGAGACTGATTGAATAAAATTGGTAAGTCTGATTTTGCTACCAGTACACATGGGCAGTTAGATGAAAAATATTGAGGGTGTTGTGCGTGTGTGTGTATATATATATATATATATATACATACACACACACACACACACACACACACACACACACACACACACACACACACACACACAGTGCTGTGCCAAAGTTTTTGCCTGCTTACTGATTTTTTACTTTTTTACATCTTTGTCACACTTAACTTTTTCAGAACATCAAACAAATTTAAACATTACACAAAAATAGCCTATGTATTCAAAAAATGCAGTTTTCTTGTTCTGATTTTATTTGTTAAGAGAAATATCCTATCCAACCTACATAAACCTTTGTGAAAAAGTAATTGCCCGCCTTGTTAAAAGGTGAGGTAGTTGTGATTAATCCTGAAACTGAGTTCAATTTCATGGCCACACCCAGGCCTGATTGCTGCTAGACATTTCCAGTCTGGAGATCTCTAACATAAAACCTGTCCAACAAGGTGAGGTAAGCCATACTTAACAAATATCATAATATCGTGATCCAGTGAGCTTCAAGAGCAAAAAAGAAAGGAGATTATAGAGATTTCTCAGTCTAGGAAAGGATACAAAGTCATTGTTATAGCTTTGGGACTCCAGTGGACCACTGTCAGAGCCATTACCCATAAATAAAGAAACCATGGAACAGTAGTGACCCTTCACATGAGTGGCCGACCCACCAAAATTACTCCAAGAGCACGCGCAGACTAAATGGAGAAGTCACAAAGGATCCAAAAACCACTTCTAAACAACTACAACCCTCACTTGCCTCAGATAATGTCATTGTTCATGACTCCTCCATCAGAAAGACACTAGGCAAAAATGGCATCCATGGAAGAGTTCCAAGGCAAAAGCCACTGTTGACAAAAAAGAATGTCAAGGCATGACTCACTTTTGCCAAGAATCCTCTTGATCATCCCCAAAGTTTTTGGGATAAAGTCCTCTGAACTGATGAAACTAAAGTTGAACTTTTTGGGAGAAATGCATCCTGTTACATCTGGCGCAAAAGGAACACTGCATTTCATAAAAAGAACATTGTGCCAACAGTGAAACATGGTGGTGGAAGTGTGATGATCTGGGCCTGCTTTGCTGCTTCAGGACCTGGGCGACTTGTCATGATTGATGGAACCATGAATTCTGCTCACTACCAAGAATTCCTGGTGAAGAATGTTCGTACATTATTTTGAGATCTCAAGCCAAAGTGCACCTGGGTTCTGCAACAAGCCAATGATCTGAAGCATGCCAGCGAGTCCACTACTGAATATCTAAAAAAGAACAAAATGATGGTTTTGGAGTGGCCTAGTCAAACTCCCGAACTGAACCCTATTGAGATGTGGCATGACCTTAAAAAGGGTGTTCATGCCCGAAAACCATCCAATCTAGTTGATCTTAAACAATTCTTCAGAGAAGAGTGGGCCAAAATCCCATCACAGCAATATGAAAGATCATCACTTCTTATCGTAAACACTTGACTGCAGTTATTGCTGCAAAAAGTGGTTCAACCAGCCAATAGGTTGAGGGGGGTCCTTCAAGGGATGAGATGTTTTTTCCCCCTTAATAAAAGCAATTGGCACTGAAAATTGCATTTTGTGTTTACACGTGGTTTATCTTTGTATAGTATTTAGGTTTGCTTGATCTGAAAGGGTGACAGTGACAGACATGCAAGAACTGTCAGAAATTGGTCAGGGGCAAAAACATCTGCACAGCACTAGCGTAGGCCTCCGTCAGTCCCGAAGGACTATGGCTGCGCTCTGGCCAGTATCCCGACTGGTGATACTCACCAGTGCACAGACCCTGGGTAGGGAGTAATCAGGGACAGGCTGTTACCCAAGCAGCAAGTCCCCCCCTGTCTCGGCGCCACCAGAAGGATCCAATGGAAAGGCAAGTGCCGATACGACTGGGTTCCAGTGCCGCTGCAGGAGAGAAACTACGGTCAATTTAGAACGGCCAATTAACCTACAGTGCACGTCTTTGGATTATGGGGAAACCGGAGCACCCGGAGGAAACCCGCACAAGCACGGGGAGAACATGCAAACTCCACACAGAAACGCCCAGGCCGGGAATCGAACCCGGGCCTTCTTGCTGTGAGGCGGACGTGCTAACCACTACGCCATATACGCCAATATATAAATATATATATATGGATCCCTCGCTACTTCGCGCTTTAATTCAAGCAGCTTCAATGCATCGCAGTTTAAAAAAATAAAATAAATCAATATTCATGAAATTTAAAAAATAAGGAAATTAAGGAAGAATAGGGGGGAAGTTAAGGAAAATGCCACAAAAACAAGGCCAATTATGCAAAAAAAAAAATCCTAAATAAACACAAAACAAAAAACAACCGAAAATCTCCCATCAAACTAGTTACATTGTTGCATCTGTGTGTGCACGCGCAGCTGAGCGCAGGTATGTGCAATACCATCTGTATGTGTGCGTATTTATGTTTTATTGACATTTTGACTTTTTGGTGGGATTGAAGCTCATATCATGGAAAATTCATTATTAGGGACACTTTTAAGTCAAGGTAAAACTGTATATATACAGGCACCCCTCACTTTCCATGGTTAATTAGAACCGAGATCCCCATATGACCATCGAAGTCCGCGAAGTAGGATCACCCCCCCCCCCCCCCGACTGACGTATACGTACATCTATATGTGTATATAATATCAATAAATACATATTCAATGCTATAAATGCTCATAATAACAATGAAACATTTAAAAAATAATGCATAAGATGTAAATAAAATATAAATACACATACAGATGCACGCATGCACACACGTAGATGCACATGCACACATTCAGATGCACACCTCACAACAATACGAGGGATCACTGTCTAGACATATATATATATATATATATATATATATATATATATATATATATATATATATATATATATATTCTGTCATGGCTGATCTTTACAAGATAAGCTTTTGTGGTAAGGTGTATTACAATATTACAGCACAGAGATTTGCAAGGATCTCAGAGGGTTATTGATGCTCATCAGCATGGAAGCAATGACAAAAGCATCTCTAAAATGCCTGTGCCTCACCGATACATTATATGATAGATTGTGTACAATGGAAGACATTAGAGACCGCTGTCACCCTTTTGAGGAATTTTAGACCAACAACAGATCACTCCAACAGTAACGCACGTAACCTTCTCCTAAACAATGGAAGGCCTTTCTCACATCTGATTATATTAATACTGAACAACAGTGGTAAGCAAGGCAGGGTTGTAAAGAGAAAGACACTGCTCTACAAAGAAAAAAAAGAAAAAAAGAAAAAAAATTGAAAATGTTTTATGGAGATTAATAGCTTATTACTTTTACTTTCCTTGTTTACAGAGAGTGTAACTTTATTCAACCCATACCACACACCATATCATCAGTCTCTGCCATATTCAGTTTCTCCAGAGGAACACAAGCTGATGTTTATCTGATACACTGTTAAATAGGTACCGCCTGACCACTTACATACAGGTGCAGCAAGTCAAGCATGCACGAAAGATGCATTACAAAAGGTACAGAACTTCACTTTTCATTTACGTCTCTCTCTCTCTCTCTCTCTCTCTCTCTCTCTCACACACACACACACACACACACACACACACACACACACACGTACTCGCTCTCTCTCTCTCTCTCTCTCGCTCTCTCTCTCTCCTTTTCTCCGTCTCTCCTTCTCTAGAGACCTATCGCTCCAATGCAATAATACTGTTGAAGAGAATGTATTGCTATGTAGGAATACAAAGATGCCAGTACTGTACACGTCTACAAGTGGAAAAGCTACCGCACCAACTGTGCCAATCACACATATCCTTGTTTTGTAATCTGTAAAATTTTGGCCCAGATACTCCCAAACCAACCTATAAACACCCTAAAAATGGACTACTCCCCGAAAGTGAGTGTGGATTCTATTCTAGATGTGACACAGTTAACATGATATTTACTGCTTGCAACTCCACGAGAAATATCATAAACAGCACTGTTTGATCTGTATAACACCTTTGTTGACACAACAAAAGCATTTGACATTGTCTTCCAGGAAAATGTATGGAAAACTGTGTCAAAATATGTCGCACCATTTCATCTCACTCTCATTCAACATTTTCATTATGGGATGATGGCCCAAGCAAAGTATCTTCTTCTTTCTCTGTTAGTAGCAGTGTTAAACGGAACTGTTTTAGCCTCAACACTCTTCAAATTATCAGCAATGCTGGCTGATGCCTTTGAATAAAAGGAACCAGGTAAAAGGTAAAGTCCTCTGGGCTTTTTTACACCTGAGCCACAGTGGCTCATCAGGCCGGTGCTTATACCCGGTTAGTGTGAAGCAACTAGGAGTACAACTCCTCCTGGATGGGACATTAGTCCTTCGCAGGTTACGTTCCCAGTATATTTTTTACTGGTACCCATTTATACTGCTGGGTGAACAGAGGCTGTTGTTAAGACCTTGCCAAGTGGTCCTAGCACAGTGGGGGGCTAACTGGGATTTGAACACACAACCTCTCGATCTCGAACGCAGCACCCTAACCACTACACCACCGGTCCAACTAAAATGAACCAGGAGTTAAAATCAAATAAAGGACTATAGCCAAGATCCTGGTCTATCTACATTTGTAATTCCAATGCTGATCTATGCCTGTTAAATATGGACTGTGTATGACAAGTGACATGTGACACGACAAGAAACTAAATCACTTCCACCTCACCTTCTTACAAAAACTCCTTAGAATAAAATAGCAAGTCAAAGTAACCAACATCTAGGTTCTAGCATGGCAAGCATGTCATCTATAAATATTCTTCTCCAGCAAACTCTAATTTGCTGAGCAGGGCATGTCTGTCATATGTCTGAAGACTGTTTTCCAAAACAACGTTTTCACTGTATGGGGAACTTGAAAAGTAAAATGAACCCTGAAAGGACAGCACAGAAGGTTTAGAGACAACCTCAAGGATAATTTCAAAGAAATGGACATATCTGTTGAAAACTGGGAAGTCCTTGCACAGAATCGCCAGATATGGAGACATCTGATAACATGGTGCAGACACGGTTAAGCACAAATGCACTGAAATTGGCAGAGCTAAATGCATCACCGGAAAAGCTTGCCTTGATATTCCCTAACCTCATAACACAAGCCATCAATGCTCCCATTGTGGGAAATATTTTATTGTGCCACCTTTGAACACAAGACTTGAATTATTTCTGTTGTTGTTATGGTCATCATCTCTAATGACGACAAACATCATGGTGTACAGAATAAAATTTACAAAAATTGTTACAAAGTCCAAATATTCATGGATCAAACTGCTCTTGCATGCACGCACACACACACACACACACACACACACACACACACACACACACACAATATATATATATATATAAGTGCAAAGTATCGTTAAATATGGAATTTTGTTAGATTTGATCCATTACATTAGATCTGATAGATTAGACCTATTGCATTAGATATGATAGATTGTATCTATTAGATTAGATTAGATCTGTTAGAATCCATCTGTTAGATTACATTTATTTGAGTATATCATATCTGTTAGATTAGACTCTCTCTCTCTCTCTGCAACCGTGACGATATGTACAGCACAAACCACAACTGATTGTTAATACAGAATAAACTGTATCATGGATCAGCAAAGTTTAACATGTTGTATGACTGTGTGTGTGTGTGTGTGATATGTGTGTGTGTTTATATAAATAACTAACTAATCTTCCTATTATATTCTTCATATATTTTTTATTTTCCACACAATTTCCACTGGTATCAATGAAGTGTTCTGATTATAAACTGTATCTAGCTATATATATATATATATATATATATATATATATATATATATATATATATATATATATATATATATATATATATATATATATATATTGTTTTCATATGAAGTGATGAAGTGTGTATGTTACATACACTGCACCGACATTCTGGGATGCTGAAATACTGCTGAAACAGAAACAGCCCTCAGTGTAATCTCTTGGAAATGATGTGGTTAAGCATGGTTCAGTGAAGGTTGAAAAATGCTGTCGGCAAAGTTTAAGATTTAATAAACAAAAAACAAGGTAATTTATTGTTTTCACAGCATTTAAAACTTTGATTCTGTATTTGGTCAGGAAAAGCCATTAAATGCAGGTGCTGACACAGCGGTGCACAGACTCAATGAACCTTGCATGACGTATCTGACTAAATGTACCAAAGTACAACCCAAACTGAACCCATATGTAGAGCATCACATACAGAAAAAGTAGTGTCAATGACACAGATTCTCGATGTGTGCATCTTACTGTTACTCACATATGCAGCGGTGGCACTGGAGAGGGGTCGTAGACGTAACGTCCTTGTGTGTGTCGCTCATCAATTGGCACAGGAGGGTGAAATCCAGGGAATAACTGAGCTGGAGCTGAAGGAGTAAACATGCACCCGAGTTCAAATCTCCTTGTATCATAAATTCAAATTCACAAACATGCATTAAACATGACACTCTGAAAACCTCAACTGAATACATTCTGTGCTTCTCTGACTGAAAGAGTACCTTCAGAAAAGTTATTTCATGTTTCCATTTTAAACATTTCCTTATTTGCCTTGTAATGCCATAGTTTTACACAGAAACACTGCATGGCCAATCTTTGGGGGGCACTTGATCATCGTACAGTGATGTGCTTTGTAAAGATTTCATTCAAGATTTTGTCACATGTTGCTGCTATGAAAACCTTCAATCCTACTGGGATAGACTTTTCCACTAAATTTTAGGAGTAGCACTTTTGATTTGCTCAGTCAGCCACAAGAGCACTGGTGAGATCAAAAACATTTGAAGAAGCTAGGGGTACAGATATGATGTGGAGTTACAAAATGAACTGTGTGCTAAACATTTGTGCATATTGAGTATATGCAAAAACAAAAAAAAAAAAAACAAGCAAACAAACAAACAAACCCCCCCCATAAAACATTCACTCTGACTGGACTTTACTTGAACAATGTGGTAGTGAGAAAGACAAAATAAGAACCTGAACGTTTTAGGTATAACCAATATTATAATGAAAATAAAAACAGAGAGCTTTACCAAACGATTGCTCACTCACTCACACACACACACACACACACACACACACACACACACACACACACACACACACATCAGTGTGACATTTGTTATATTACAAAATTGTTCTGTTCACAAATATGTTTACCAATGACATTTTTTCCATCACCAAGGTAAGATTTTGATGAGCTAAATATAAACAATAGAATTAAATGCAGTTTTTGCTTTAGTTAGTTGCTGGCTTTAGTTTAGTTTAGTTAGTTGCTGGCTTCTCTCAACAGGGAGGAGCAGCAGTTCTACTCCGAGCTCCTCCCGGATGGCTGAGCTTCTCAACCTATATCTAAGAGAGAGCCTCACCACCTTGCAAAGGAAGCTCATTTCAGGTGCTTGTATCCGTGATCTTGTTCTATCAGTCACTACCCAAAGCTTGTGACCATAGTTGAAACACCACACCAGGGAGGCGTTCGGGAGACATTCTGACTAGATGCCCAAGCCATCTCAACTGGCCCCTCTCACTGCAGAGGAGCAGCAGATCTACTCCGAGCTCTAACCGGATAGTAGAGGTTCTCACGTTATCTCTACGGGAGAGTCCCGCCACCAGGCGAAGGAAGCTCATATCATCTGCTTGTATCTGCGATCTTCTTCTTTTGGTCACAACCCAAAGCTCGTGACCATAGGTGAGGGTTGGAACATAGATCGACTGGTCAATTGAGAGCTTTGCCTTATGGCTCAGTTCCTTCTTCACTTCAACGGACCAGTACAAGTGCCTCTTGACAGCCAAGGCTACAGCGATCTGCAGAGGCCTGTTGATCTGCCGTTCCATCCTGCTTTTACTCATGAACAAGACCCTGACATACTGAATTTATGGGTACTTTCACATCTGATGATGCAAAATTCATGAGTATTTCTTGTAATAAATGAATTCTGAAGATTTTGTATATGCCAACTTATGGCTAACTGTTTTTTTTTTTCACATTACACGTGAATGAAATGGCTAAATGATCAAGTTATGATCTCAGTTTGTCAAAGTCCTCTGCTGAGTTATTGCCATCCAGATTGAAGAAAAAGAGCCTCCTCTCTGACTGTGCTTATGTCACATTTTACCATAGACATCAAGAGTTCCTCCATTTTTTCTTTGAAGAGAAGAACTTGGTGTACTGTACATATATTGCTCAGCTTCTGCACGAGCTTGAGGTGCCACAGTATGAACCCAAAGATTGGCGACTGTTCATTAACTACACCAAGCGATTGCTGAAATGTGTTATGCTTCATACCAGCAACCAATTTGCTCACTCAATCACACTAAAGCAGGGGTCAGGAACCTTTTTGACTGCGAGAGCCAAAAAAACCCCCAAAAAACCAAACAAACAAAAAAAAAACAATTTAAAATCTAATCATCTGAGGGCCAAATATATTTTTTTAATACTGAGACCAACAATTTTAGAGTATAATAAAACTCTGAATTTATTTTAAACATTGTTGTAGCGAAGTTATTTATTAATAAGCAAAGTACTTCCTACGATAAATGTGACTTCTGGTACTGCATGGTGTTGCTGATGGCTTTGTACTCTGGTTGATACTTGCTGAGGTTCAGCTTCATGCAGGAATTTAGGCTTCCATCTATTACACGTGACCACAGGTTGGTCTTGATGCTTTTCAAGTGTGAGAAGGACTGCTCGCATGCGCATGCGGAGCCAAACATGGTCAATACGACAGGACTCATACACTGCAGTGTTTATGTGACAAGAAGCGTGTCCCAAGTTTTGGCAATCAGATGGTCTGCGAGTTGAAGTTTTTTCATGTCTGTCCATTTGTGTTTTGCTTGCCAGCTCTGCTTGGCTTCTTGCACATGAGCTGATCAAAACGAGGGAAATTTACCTCTATCCAAAAAAAACTCGCACAAGCTGTTGCATATAATCCAATAAAATTAGAGTTTCAAGGTATCAGCCCCGCCCACACACTGGAGTACAAAAAGGATTGGCTCTCCGCTGCACGCAACAGTGACAAGGAGCATTGAAAATAGATGTATAGATTGAAATGTGTGAGATTTATCGGTTTTATTTTATGGCTTTTTTCTGTATTTTCATTTAAAGGACATCAAAATTATGTATTAGTTATTCTGTTAAGAAAGGCCACCTGATTTATCTGAGAGCCAGATGCAGTCATCAAAAGAGCCATGTCTGGCTCGCAGGCCATAGGTTCCCGACCCCTGCACTAAAGGAGAAGTATGAAGCAATGAAGTATGTGCTGGAGAAAATTTGTTATGATAAGCATGATTGGCTTATTTGGGATGACCTGAAGATGGTGGGTTTTTTTTCTTGGGACAACAGTCTGGCTTCACTAAGTATCCATGCTTTCTGTGCATGTGGGATAGTAGGGACAATGCTTAGTATTACATAAATAAGGACTGGCCTGTGCAGGAGGAATTGGTGCCTTGCAGAGCAAGAAATGTCATCAACAATCATCTGGTACACAGAAACAAGATACTGTTCCCACTGCTGCTCATCAAGCTCAGCTTGATTAAACAGTCCACCAAAACTCTAGATAAGGATGGTGGCTGCTTCACTTACTTGTGCCATGCTTTTCCAGGATTACCCATAGAGAAGTTGAAATCTGGCATCTGTGATGGTCCTCAAATCTGTCAACTCATCAGAGATCCTGAGTTTGAAAACTCAATGAGCAAAGTGGAAGTGAAAGCATGAAAGGCTTTTGTTCTGGTCGTGAAGAATTTTCTTGTCAACAAGAAGCTTTATTCTCACATATAGATCGGTTTCCTGAGAAACTGCAAAGTAGTAGTGGGTGAGAGTGTTGCCAAGACAGCATAGGATGGTGGTGAGCAGGATGACGCTGAGGTGAGGAAGATGAAGAAGGCAAAGGCAGAGCAGAAGACAAAATGATGGAAGCTGAAAAAGGAAGAGCATCAGGTTATCTTCAAGGAGGAGTTGAAACAGGCTTTGGGTGGTCAGGAAGTGCTTCCAGATCACTGAACAACTACAGCTAATGTGATCAGGGAGACAGGTAGGAGAATACTTGGTGTTTCATCTAGAAATAGAGTAGATAAGGAGACTTCGTGGTGGAATGAGGAAGTGCAGGAGTGTGTACAAAGGTAGAGGTTAGCTAAGAAGAAGTGGGGCATTGAGAGGACTGAAGAGGATAAACAGGAGTACAGGGAGACACAGCGTAAGGCGAAGGTAGCGGTGTCAAAGGCCAAACAGAAGGCGTATGATGACTTGTATGCTCGGTTGGAAAGTAAAGAGGGAGAAAATGATTTATACAGGTTGACACAGCAGAGAAATAGAGATGGGAAGGAAGTGCAGCAAGTTAGAGTGATTAAGGACAGAGAGGGAAATGTATTGACTGATGAAAGAAGAGAGCAAACAGGAGTACAGGGAGACACAGTGTAATGCAGGGAGACACAGTGAGGGGGAAAAAAAGAGTAGAAGAGGTGACCATTGAGGACAAGGAAGTAGCAAAGATTAGTAAGGGTGAAGTGAGGAGGGCATTGAAGAGGATGAAGAGTGGAAAGGCAGTTGGTCCTGATGACATATCAGTGGAGGTATGGAAGTGTCTAGGAGAGATAGCAGTAGATTTCAGGACAAGAATATTCAACAAGGTTTAAGAGAGTAAGAGGATGCCAGAGGAATGGCGGAGAAGTGTGATGGTGCCCATTTTGAAGAACAAGGGAGACGTGCAGAGTTGTGGCAACTACAGAGGGATAAAGTTGATGAGCCATACAATGAAGTTATGGGAAAGAATAGTGGAAGCTAGACTAAGGGCATAGGTCAGCATTTGTGAACAACAGTTTGGTTTCATGCCAAGAAAGAGCACCACAGATGCAGTGTTTGCCTTGGGGATGTTAATAGAGAAGTACAGAGAAGGCCAGAGGGAGCTGCATTGTGCCTTTGTGGATCTGGAGAAAGCATATGATGTAAGACAGTGGTGAGGTGTGCTGTCGGTGTGACAGAAGAGTTCAAGGTGGAGGTGGAACTGCATCAAGGGTCAGCTTTGAGCCCCTTCTTGTTTGCTATGGTGATGGACAGGCTGACAGACGAGGTTAAACAAGATTCCCCATGGACTATGATGTTTGCAGATGACATTGTGATCTGTAGTGAGAGCAGAGAACAAGTGGAGGAAAATCTAGAGAGGTGGAGGTATGCCCTGAAAAGGAGGGACATGAAGGTTAGTCTCAGTAATACATAATGCATGTGTATGAATGACAAGAATCCAAGAGGAACGGTGAGGTTACAGGGAGCAGAGATAAGGAAGGTGGAGGATTTTAAGTAACAATTCAGAGCAGTGGAAAGTGTGGAAAAGAGGTAAAGAAGTGTGTGCAGGCAGGTTGGAATGGTTGGAGAAAAGTCTCTGGTGTGATGTGTGATAGGAAGGTATCGGCAAAAATGAAAGGAAAAGTGTACAAGACGGTGTTGAGGCCAGCGATGTTGCATGGTTTAGAAACAGTGGACCTGGGGAAAAGACAAGAGGCAGAGCTGGAGGTAGCAGAGATGAAAATGTTGAGGTTCTCTTTGGGAGTAACGAGGATGGATAGGATCAGGAATCTGCATCTTCTTCTCTTACTCCAATTACCTTCATGTCCTCCTTCACCACATCCATATATCTTCTCTTTGGTCTTCCTCTAGGCCTTCTGCCTGGTAGTTCCAATCTCAGCATCCTACTGCCAATATACTCACTATCCCTCCTCTGTACATGTCCAAACCATCTAAATATAGCCTCTCTGACTTTGTCTCCAAAACATCTTCCATGTGCTGTCCCTCTGATGTACTCATTCCTGATCTAAACTGATCCTCCTGTCACTCTATGGCTTCATCCTTTTCTGGTTGAGAACCATGCCCATGGACTTGGACGTACTGTACTGATTTTCATCCTGGCTGCTTCGCACTCTGCTGTGAATTGCTCCAATAAGATCTAGACATCTTGGTTTGATGAAACTGAAAGGAAAACATCATCATCTGCATAAAGCAGAGATGAGATCCTATGGCCATCAAACCAGAACCCCCTGTGCCTAGAAATTCTGTCCATAAATATTATGATCAAATTTGACCTGTTGTTACCACTGCAGACCAAGCTCTGGCTCTAGTGAAAAAGAGACTTAATGGCTCGTAGCAACAAGTCCAGTACACTGTACTCCCACAGGACACCCCTCAAGATAGCCCAAAGGAAACGGTCGAAAGCCTTTTATAAATCTACAAAACACATGTGGACAGATTGGGCAAACTCCTATGCCCCATCCAGGATCCTATAGAGTGTATAGGGCTAGTCGAAAGTGCTGCGGCCAGGAGGAAAACCACATTGCTCCTCCTAAATCCGAGGTTCAACTATCAGTCAGATCCTCCTCTCCAGTACTCCTGCACTTTCCTTGATAGTCTGAGGATTGTTATTCCATGATAATAAGAGCACACACTATTTTCTCACATTTTAAAATGGGGAACTACCACCTTGGTTTACCAATACAGAGGTACGGCACCTGTTGGCCACGCAATATTGCAGAGAATCTGATATGCATATCTTATACTCAGTGTTTAGTGTAGATGAAAGGGACTGACTGTTTCCTCAGGTCTAGTACACATTGGCTTCATCAATTACAGAGATAAACAGTTCATATTATTTGGGCTGCACAGTAATAGTGTGCAGGGAGTAGAGAAAGAAGTGGAAAATAAAATTGAAAGAAATGAGAACAAAAGAAAGGGGGGGGGGGGGGATTTGAGACTGCCATCCATTTAAATTTCCTCCAGGGGGAGTGACTTGGTCTTGTGCTGCTCACTAAAGGAGAAAATTGTTCTTTTCTGGGATTTGGTGTTTGTATTTGTGTCTGCTTAAAGCAGTGACAAACAGCTACAAGGTGTCTCTGAGGAATATAGCAAACACATCAGAGAATAACCGATATAGTCATTACAAACTCTTTTCTCATCAGCCAAACATTATGTCCTATACCCAATGGGAACCATGGGAATCCAGTCTACTTTTCCACATGTACTTTACAGCACAGCAGTACAGCAGGTAGTGATGTTGCCTCATAGCTCTGAAATCACAGTTTAATCCTGAGCTCATGTTCCTCGCTGTGTGTAATTCCACATGCACTTCTGCCTTTGTGTGAGCATCCTGCAGCCTCCCCTCTGACAAGAAAATCTTATGGTTTTCTCATTGTGCATTATTCCCAACCTTATTCGGGATAAAATAATTGTTATTTAGTTTCAGCTGATCCATGAGTTGCACACTGCATTAAAATCTTTATTCTTATAAAAAATTATAAACCTCACAGAGCACTTCATATCCTGAGGTCTTAGACAATATCTGATCAAAACACCCAGCCAGTGTGAATGTGTGAAAATTTCAATCATGTTTTATCTGTTCTTGTCAATAGAATTAACCTCAATCTCCTGTTCTATTTTTTTAACACAGTCCTTTACATGCAAGCAGGTTTAATATTTCATTCGTAATTTTTTATTTTTAAATAGTGTTCATTAAGATTAAGAAATTAAAAGTAAAGTTTGAACAGACCATCAACAAAACATAATGAATAACACAATACAGGTTTATAGTGGAGATAAGAGAAACAGGGTCTGATTATAATTATTGAATAAAATAGAGTTACACCTTCAAACAGTTAATAACATCATACACTAAAACATCATCCATTTTCTGAACCACTTAATCCTAATTAGGGTCGCAGGGAGCCTGGCACCCATCTCAGTTGACTCTTTGCAAGGGTAGGGTACACCAACACTCACACGACCATTCATACTCATACTCACACCCAGGGGTGATTTGGAACAGCCAATTAACCCACTATGCATGTTTTTGGACTCTGGGAGGAAAACCACGAAAGCACAGGAGAACATATAAGTGCAGCAAAGAAACACCAAGCTGGAAATCGAACCCAGGACCTTCTTGTGGTGAGGTGGCCGTACTAACC
Source organism: Plotosus lineatus (assembly GCA_024760905.1). NCBI lineage: Eukaryota > Metazoa > Chordata > Actinopteri > Siluriformes > Plotosidae > Plotosus > Plotosus lineatus. The sequence continues at coordinate 17,358,076 of CM045739.1, forward strand.
ACTACGCCACTCTGCCACCCACACCGAAACATGCTATAAAATTTAATTCCAGAGATTATTTTGGGATTAGTCAGGCTGAGTATTAATTCTTCTCTCACCAGTTAGCCAAACTGTAATTGAGATGCAAAAAAAACAACAAAGGTTTTACTTATTTATTTGTTAATTTATTCAATTCACTTACTTACCGACCTACTTATTTTATGGCAGTTAACATGTTGATGTTGATGCAGGCATTGAATGTTCCTCGGTTTCTTTCTGCACTTAAAAGGTAGCCGTAATAGATATGGGAATCGTTATAATAATACTCACTTAATTCTGTTAGACTACAATATCATCTACAACAACAACAATAGTGCATGGACACAGACTAACACCACTGTCTACTGTCTACAGTCTACCACCTCTGTATCCAGTCCATCACCGTCTACAGTCGACCAGCATTTTCCATCTAGCAACATCTACATTCCACCACTGTCTACAGCAGTGGTGCCCGATAGGCTGATAGCGATCTACCAGTCGATTGCAAAGGTAGTGTGGGTAGCTCTCATGGCATGAAAATGTAGATATGAGTTTACCATCCTCACTATGAAATTTGACACTTGACTGACAGTCAGTCTGACCAATCTGAACTTTTCTGACACAGGTGTTTCTGCGCATGTGCATATAAAGGTACAGTGATCCCTTACTTTCCGCGGTTAATTAGAACCAAGATCCCCACATGACCATCGAAATCCACGAAGTAGGACCCCCCCCCCCCCCCAACTGACGTATACATACATGTATATGTGTATTACAGATTTCCTTTCGGCTTTTTCCATTTTATCAGTGATCGCCACAGCGAATGATTCATATGTTTGATTTGGCAGAGGTTTTTATGTCGGATGCCCTTCCTGACACAACCCTTTAGCAAGGGACAGAAACACGCTGACTGCTTTGCAGCCTACTCTTCACGAAAGTCAGAAATGGTTCTTTTATATGCCTCTCACCATAGACAGTGAGAGACATGGCTGGCTTTGATAACCCAGTTAGAGAGGGGTCAGTGACAACCTTGTGGAGAGTGGGACTCGAACCCCCAACCTTAGGATCAGCAATGCAGTGCCCTATACTACTAGACCACCACTGCCCTGCGTACATGTATATGTGTATATAATATCAATAAATACATATTCAATGCTATAAATGCTTATAATAACAATTAAATATTTAAAAATAATGCATAAGATGTAAATAAAATATAAATACACAAACATACACACACTCGCACCCATGCAGATGCACATGCACACACTCAGATGCGCACCTCACATCTTTTTTTTTTTTTTTTTTTGGAGATTGTGGGTTGTTTTTTTGTTTTGTGTTGGTTTAGGGTTTTTTTTTTTTGTTGGGTTTTTTTTTTTTGCATAATTGGCCTTATTTTTGTGGCATTTCCTTAACTTCCCTCTATTCTTCCTTAATTTCATCAGTTCAGTTCATCATTTTCTGTAACCGCTTCATCCTAATTAGGGTCGCGGGGAGACTAGTGCCCATCCCAGCCAACTCAGGGCGAGGGCAAAGTACCCCCTGGACAGCTCGCCAGGCCATCGCAGGGCGGAAACACGCCGACGGCTTTGCAGCCTACTCTTGTCGAAAGTCAGCAATGGTTCTTTTTCATGCCTCACACCATAGACAGTGAGAGACATAGCCGGCCTTTGATAACCCAGTTAGCTGCACTGGGGAGGACAGTGACAACCTTGTGGAGAGTGGGACTTCTACTCTCCCTCCACAAATCCACAAATCTTCCTTAATTTCCTTATTTTTAATTCGATGAATATTTAAAATGAGGGAAAAAAACGAGATGCACTGAAGCCGCATGAATTGAAGCGGGAAGTCGCGAGGGATACCTGTACATTATAGCAAGCTACTGAGTTAACCTCCAATTTATGTCTTCGAAACTCAAGTGTATAAAAATGAGTGGGGGAGCTTCCATGTGTAATGAGATGGACTTGTTTTTTTTTTTAACTGTCATTTTCAAAGTGTGTTTGCCTCATTTGCCAGTCTACCGCTACTATATCGAAAAAGGGAAACCGTAGAGCGGCATTTTAGAACCGTCCATAAACATTACGATGCTGCCCTCCCTTCCAAAAAGTGAACTGAGAAGGAGAAAGGTAACGGAATTAAAATTCCAATTGTCCTGACAGAAGTCATTTTTCTCACAGCGAACTTCAAAAGCCATGGCAGCCACCGAAGCTTTGTTCCGGGTGAGTCATTTAATCAATAAGAATAAGAAATCCTTCCAAGATGGAGAGATGGTAAAATAGGTATTTGTTGAAGCAGCTGACTCATTGTTTCAAAACTTAAAAAAAACAAAGCAGAAACACTATCTTTGATCAGAGCTCCCCAGCCATCAAGAATTACAGTTACAAGGTGCAGTGAAGCAATGGCCGAGGACTTGAATAAACAACTTTGGAAGGACATTGCAGACTGCGAGTGCTTCTCACTGCAGCTGGATGAGTCTGCAGATGTGAGTGACACAGACCGGTTGTGCATTTTTATTTGGATGTTGCTTACTGATTCAGTTCATTTTCTGTAGCTGCTTAATCCTAATTAGGGTCGCACGGAGGTTGGAGCCCATCTTGGCCTACTCCAGGTGAGGGCAGAGTACACCCTGGACAACTCGCCAGGCCATTGCATGGCGGAAACATGCTGATGGCTTTGCAGCTACTCTTGTTGAAAGTCAGCAATGGTTCTTTTACATGCCTCACACCATAGACCAGGGATCAACCAACCTTTTTGAAGCTACTTCTTGGGCACCGATTAATATGAAGGGCTACCAGGTCGATACACACTTCTGAAATAACAAATTTGCTCTATTTACCTTTAATTTTGTTATTTTTAATAATCAATGGTATTCATCTTGTTATGGGCATGTAAATAAATGTACAAGTGTAAATATAGATATAATGACTGTATAAACGTTGTATGTAATTATATTCAGTTGGTATGCTGTAAATAGTGACACATGGTATTAATCAGGTGTTTTTCTGTCACTGCTGTTTTGTCTTCATGGTTTAATTGGGTCTCGAACTGTTATGGTCTGAGCCGGTAGGTGGTATTAATTCTCTTCTCTAGTTATTGCAGGCGCTGGCGAGGGGCGTGGCGGTTGCCGGCAGGCGAGTTCCAGCAGAACACACCTGGTTCCAATCTGCAATCAGCAAGCAACCAGCTATAAATGGGAGCGGCACGCTTCCCTCCGCTGTCAGAAGATTGTTTTCCCTGTGATTCTGCTCCTCGGCTTTCTCTTTGACCCCTGGTTCTTGCTTCGTGCTCAACCAGTTCCATCGTGATTTACATTTCCTAGTGCTTAAGTAAACCGTTTTGAACCTTCTTTTGGTCTCCTGCATCTCTACGTCCAACGCATACACTCCAGGTTTTGACAGGAACTTTCCAGCACATTAGGGAATCTTCAAGATGGACCTAGTTGCGCATGCGCCCTGGTGACACGTCAGGTGATTTAGAACATTCCAGAACAGGAACTTTCCCGAACTTTAGAGAATTTGTATAAAGATCCGTTGCCAACCAGCTCGCGCTCATCTAAGGAGAATCATCTAAGGCGGATCATCCAACGCGTTTCATCTAAGTTTCGTCGTTCAAGACTTCATCACCCAAGTCCATCATCCATGTTCATCCACAGCCGACACGAGGACTTTCATCATTCATTTCTGTCGATATGCAGGATTCCAAGCTTTTTACTGGCGGCGGGCGCGCTGTCTCTAAATTATACTGCAACTGCTTGGTGATTACCTTTACAGTACGCCCTTAACATCCGCGGGGATTCGGTTCCAGGCCCTCCCGCGAATCGAGATAATCCTCGAGTTCTGCACCCGGAAGTAAAACCCCATGTATCACGTCGCATGCGGGAATGAGCAGCTGGAAGTAAAATACTATGTATATAATACATGCGCTAAAGTATGCTTCTTCAACACATTCTATAGACAGTCTTACTCATTAATTCAGTATTAATGTAGTAAAATGTAGTAATGATTAAGAAAAACTTTTCAATTTTTACTGTTATATTTATTGATGCTAAAATATAAACATTATACAGCATACGCATAAAAACACCTTTCAATGCATTCTCTTTATAAACACACAGCACTGTAGTTTTCAATAATGCCCACTAGAGGAACGTATTGCATTAGGCATGAGATGACTGAATTCAGGTATTAACTGCATTGAGTCCGAGCAGCTCAGCCACGCCCCCCAGCCGGAGCGAGTACAAAACAGAATTTTAGAGTGATAGAGTAAGAGGCGTTACAAACCAAAGAAGCGGTGATGTTGATGTGAGTTAATCCTCTGGCGCAGAGGTGAGCATGCTTTTGTTTATTGGGAGTAAATGAGAATAGTGAATTCAGGTGTGTGCTCCCGAGCAGCTCAGCTACGCCCCTCAGGAAGTAAACAGTTAGTTAGACGCACAGTGCCAAAATCAAGGTCCCCCAAAACACAGACCATAACAAAAAGGACATAAAAGAACATGAAATGTAATACATTGGATAAACAAAACAAAATGAGAAACATGCTACACCACAGTAAATAAAACATAACACACAAGCATTTTAAACATTACCTTAGGTCATGTACTAGAATAATAATTTTAAATGACTTTAATAGTGGAGTGTTTTACAACAGTTCAAACGATTATTCCTCTTCAGCAATGACGTGACTTCAGAGAAAACTGTCGTTTCTTCTGGAGAAAGTCTTATTTCTTCAGAAGCGACATCCAATCTCATTACCTTTTTCTGGTGCTTAAGCAGGCATTTGAGTGACATCATAGAACTTAACTGGTAATTAAAACACACTAAAAAAGGCTCATTGCCAACTTGTGCGCGAATGAGGAAAAAGGGGCATTACATCACCTCAACCAATCAGCAGGAAGGAGGACAGCCATTGGCTGAATTTAAATCATGTGCGAACTGCTCGGCAGTCCGTGAATACTCAAACCGTGAGTGCAAAACCATGAATAGTCAAGGGCCTACTGTATTTCATGACCCTTGTTCAATTTGTGTTTTGTTTAAGCTTAAACTATAAGTTATTATTCTGTCCTATTTTGTTGATATTATTAAATTGTATATATTTTATGTTGTGGTTTGTCATGCTTTGCTGGTTTCACGGGGCGTTTCATCTTCTAAATTCCACACGTAACAATCTATGTGAAGATATCGATTTGATTAAAAAAATAGCAAAAAAAAATTAGATGCATCTCAATGGAGAGTGGCACTATGGAGCCATGGGCCTGTTCTAAAAATAGCAGTGAGCAGGCCTGTGGACACCTCACAATGACCTTGCGGGCGACCAGGTACCCACGGGCACCATGTTGGTGACCCCTACCACAGACAGTGAGAGACATGGCCGGCCTTTGATAAACCAGTTGCTGCACTGGGGGGGTGCTTAATGATATGACCGCAAAAGAGGAGCAGTTAATGGTCTTGTCCATGAAAGAACACACGTGAAGAGAGGACATATTTCAGTCTTTTAAAAACTTTATTGAGAAAACTATGCATCCTTTGTTGATTCTATTCAGTGCAAGTCATCAGAGTAAGGTAATTGTTATGGTCTGTGTTGGGAGTGGCTCTGAAATTGGTGGCTTTTAACTCTCTTGTTCTCTCTTTATGCACTGTAAGCGCTGGTGAGGGGCATGGCTGTCACTCGCGGGTGGAGTCAGCTCCTAGATAGATCGAGCCGTATGTCATTGAGCGTATCATAAACCCCAGTGCCGTCCGACTCAAGCTCCCAGCTGCAGTCAAAGTGCACCCAGTGTTCCACGTATCCCTGGTCAAGCCCGTGGTGAAAAGCCCCCTCCACCCCCCTACCGACACCCCACCACCTCCTCCCTGGCTGGCTGATGGACATCTGGCAAACACTGTGAATCGTATCCTCGACGTGCGCAAGCAGGGTCGAGGGTTCCAGTACCTGGTGGACTGGGAGGGGTATGGGACCGAGCACTGTTCCTGGATCCCTCGTTCTCTAATCCTGGACAGGTCAAATTTCTGGTGAGGGCTGGAGTCCACCAAAGCTGTCCATTGTCATTGGTTCTATTCATAAATTTTATGGGTAGAATTTATTGACATAGCCAAGTAGTTGAAATGTTCTGGTTTGGTGGTCATAGGATCTCATCTCTGCTTTTAGCAAATGATGTCGGTCTGGCTTCATCAAGTAGAGACATCAACCCTCATTGGAGCAATTTGAAGCAGTGGGATAAGAATCAGTACCTCCAAGTCTGGGGCCATGATTCTCAACTGGAAAAGAGTGGAATTCACCCTCCAGGTCTGAAATTAGGTCCTGCCTCAAGTGGAGGAGTTCAGGTATCATGGGGTCTTGTTCACAACCAAGGGAAGGACGGAGTGGGAGATTGACTGGTGGATTGGTACAGCTTCTGCTGTAAAGCAAAGCTCCTATCTGTCTGTCATGATGAAGAAGAATCTGCACCAAAAGTCAAAGCTCTCAATTGATCAGTTTATTCCATCACCTATGATCACAAGCTCTGGGCAGTGACCAAAAGAACAAGATTGTGGATTCAAGCAGTTGAAATGAGCTTCCTTCCACAGGATGAGATAGGATAAGATGCTTTGCCATATGGGAGGAGCTCCTAGTAGTGGATAGCTGCCCCTCCATGTTGAGAGGAGTAAGTTGAAGTGGCTTGGGAATCTGATTAGAATGCCTCCTGAACACTTCCGTGATGTGCTGTTTCGGACATGTAAAACCGAGAAAAGACCCAGAACATGCTGGAGTGACTATATCTCACAGTTGGCCTGGGGACACCTTGGTGTCTTCTCAAAAAAGCTGGGAAAAGTGGCTGGGGACAGGGATGCCTGGACCTCATTTCTTAGGTTGTTAGTTGCAGGCTGCCCCTGTAACGCTACTCTGGATCACAAAGAAGAACAAAATAACAATGAAGGACCCTCAAGTAGAAGCTGGCACTATACCATACACTCTATATATATTGAAAACATACCGAAAACTGTAAAGCTGTAGGTATGTCAGATTGTCTGTACTCATAATGTTAGTAGCTACTATCCAGTATAGTGCTGCCTTCTAAGTACAACTTTTAAACACAGTAAAGTTTTTGTAAACCCTGTAAAATTTCAGCTATATCACTCAATGCATGCATAATTAATGATGGAATTTCTGTTTATATGTCACAATGTACAGTATACATTTGCTGTCACTATTTTGACAGAGTGAAATATATAAAAAAGATTGCAATTTAACATCAGCAACATTATGTATAGAGAAGCGAGAGAACTTCAGGTTTTTCTGACCACATTGACATTAATTTTATCTGCAAATAAAATCATGTCAAAGTATAAAACATTATTTCCTGTTGCCACACATTCATGCCAAAAATTGCAAGCACCATTCTTGGGCACATTCTTTAACTAAAGCTTTCAATTTTTACAATAAGGCAACTGAATGGAAGTATGCATTTTCTGATCAAATGTTATATAAACTGGGTCCATCTGCAAATAACAGGAGCTCAAAGTATAAACTAAGGGTTTTCCTGTTGCCAGATTACGACCATTCTAAAATCTGTGAAAGCTGAGGCTGACTAAACAAAATATATGTTAAATACAATTTCTTGTTTCAAGGCAAATACCACAGCCAAACCTCAAAGCCCTAGTTTGGAGTTGATCAGAATAATTTTGTAGGATGAGTTTGATTCTATATGAAATCTATAATCTACTAACTATTTACTGTGTTTTGGGTAAAAATTATAAATAAACTGAAATTTTTAAGCATTTTTCCTACAGTCCAAAAGACTTGCACTTTGCACTAAATGACTCTTTCAAATTTCTTCCAGACATGAGTGACTGGTGATATGTGTTGACGCTGTGATGGACTAGTGAGCTGTTTAAGGTGTACCCTGCCTTTACCTAGAGTGGGCTGAGGGCTAATAGGAATAAGCAGTTCAGTAATGTAATTGCTTGCTTTAATTTATGACAGGTGGTTTAATCAATTTGCTTAGCACTTTACAGCTACCTTCTTTACACACTACATCCTTACAGTTTTGAACCAATTATTCCAACATAAGTATTATTCTAGACAGAAGTGATGAAATGGCACTAATTGCAGATGAGCGTTAAATAATGAGAAAACACTGTCTGCTGATAATCAAAGCTGTAGCTGTTACAGTTGTTCAAACACAGATTGGTTTTGTCACTCTATATCACTTACACCTCCCTTCTGTGTGTTTGCTTTAATTACACTGACAGATTATTTTAGTTCCATTAGGCTAATGTCAGCTGAATAAATCGGTGTGTGTTAAGGGGGGAGAGAGAGCGAGAGAGAGAGAGAGAGAGAGAGAGACAGTTAGGGCGGCCTGACTCAGCATCAAAGCAATCAGTTTAATTACAACCAGGTCACCAAAGCAGACATGGGGCAGCACTTCAGAGCAAATTAAGACTTTAACCTAACCCCGAGCCATCTGTCTCACTTTACCTCTCAATGTCTTGATCGTTTTCTTTTTGTATCTTGTTCTCTTCTCTCAGTTTCCTCTGTAAATAATTTATGATATTTCCTATTTCAGACAATCATGCTGTTTGTTTCAAATTAACAAAACAAAACAAAAAAAAGTCTGGTTTAAACATTCATGTGTAGATTACGGTACATAGTGTGCTGTGAGAGGTGACAGTATTACAGCGCCAACCTTCCTCAACAGTTTGACCAGTTGTGAGTTGTCCTTCTTCTTAATGGTCGTTCTTCTAACCCCCTCCCCAGCAGATCACCACATAAAAGTAGGTGCTTGCCACCACAGACAGATAGAACATCTGCTGCAGTTTTGTGGGTTTTTTTTTTTGCAGATGAAGGATGCTAGCCTTCTGAAGAAGTACAGATGGCTCTATCTTTTCTTGCACAGAGCATCAGTGTTGACAGTTCAGTCCAGTTTGTCATTCAGCTGCTTACCCAGGTATTTGTACGTCTGCACACTCTCTATCTGTTGCCCTCTGATTGTCACTGGCTTTGTGGCCTTGATCTTATGAAGTCCACCACCATTCCTTCATTTTGACGATGTTCAGGTGGAGTTGGTTGGAGTCACACCATGAAAAAAAGTCCTTTATCACTTTCCTGTACTCCACTTCTGGTCCACTGTTGACACAGCCTACAATAGCAGTGTCATCTGCAAACCTCTACACATAGCAATACTCCGAGTTGTACTGGAGGTCCTAGGTGTACAGCATGAACAAGGACTGGGGAGAGTACGGTTCTCTATGGTGCCTGGCATGCAGTCCCCCAGTTGCACATACCAAGGTCTGTCTGTCAGGTAATCAGTGATCCAGTCCACTAGCTTTGAGCCTACTCCAATCTGTGTCAGTTTGTCCCTGAGGAGCAGAGGCTGGATCGTGTTGAAGGCATTGGACAAGTCCTAGAATGTGATTCTTATAACACTGCTGCTCCAATCGAGGTGAGAGCAAGATCGGTGAAGCAGACAGATGATTGCATCTTCCACTCCCACTTTCTTTTGGTATTGCAAACTGCTGGGAGTTGAGACCATGGTGGACCTGTGGCTGTAACTGGTGAGGTAGCAGCCGCTCCATGGTCTTCATCACATGTGATGTCAGGGGAACTGGCCTGAACTTGTTCCGGTCACTAGTATGTGGTCTCTTTGGGACTGGGGTGATGCATGACTTTCCCTGCAGCTGAAGGACCCTTCCACATATGAAAGTCAGGTTGTAGATGTATTTCAGAGGTTTCCCTATCTCCTCAGCGCATGTCTTCAAATACTTTGTATTTGGATGCTTTGTCTGGGCATGCTGCTTTACATGGACGGGGCCTTTTTAGTTGTCATCTTAATTGGGTTGCTGTGATTGTGGGTAGGAGTTGTTCTCCTTTGTCATAGTATCTGCCAGTGGGGGGACCTGGATGTGCCATGCTCCAAGGTACGAATGCGTTTGTGCAGTCGAACTTGATTTTCTCAGATTTGATAGAAGGCTATCTAGAATTATGTATCTTTGACCCCGGCCTTGCTCAGAGACTGCCGAGATGGGTGCTAGCTTTCCCATAACAATAATTAGTATTAAACAACTTAGAAAATGAATGAATAAATTAATATTCTTAGCATTTTCTATTTTATTGACTGAAACTTTCAGTGAACCTTCTCTTTTTCATCACTGATGCAAAAAGCACTCAGATCAGATTGATCATTGATCTATTCTATACTAAATCAGACTCTTCACTGTCAGACTCTGACCTGAGTTGATTTGAGTATTGCTGAGTGTATAGTGCAATTTTGGCATAAGAAGTGTTATGCAGATGCTAATGCCACTGAGGTGGACTCGGTATCATGGTTTGGACTGTCATCAGACGCTACACACATACATACCCAAACACACACACAAACACACTCACGCATACACACACACATTTAAGTAATGTAATTCTAGAATCAATCATACAAGAAAAGTGACAGTTGTGGAAATTAACTCTTTTTTATCTTAATTATATTTTTTGCTTTATGTCCTTAAAACTGATGCATTTCAGTCATTTTGTTTAAAAGTAGATCTTAAACTTGTGTTTTTTTATTATTATTATTTCAGGGTCCAGCACATTTTATAGTTTTCTCCAACTAAAAGTTTGTCAGGTGTGAGCCTTGTGTGACTAATCATCAGCACAGGACGACATCCACCAGGGAACTAAAGTGTTGTACTGTCACATCATGTCAGTGATCCTGAGGGTGTCTTTCTTATTTTCTTTTCTGTTCCATTTTTTTTTTTTTGTTGTTGTTCTCTCAAAACCAAACAGGAGTTGTTATCTATTTACAATATCCCACCAAACGGATTCTAAAATAACCTTTGAAGCAAATGTAGCTGGTTACTATTAGGAACCTCAGGCTTGTAGAAGAGAGAAAAATCAGAGGGGATTAAGTAAAAACTAAACCAATTATACATGAATGCTTCAATCTGAGGCTCTAAACAGGGAAACAGTACGGCCATGCCAAATTGTTCTCGTTTTCTCTGTAACCCAAGAGTGATTTTCAAAGACAAGTGTGTGTTTGTGTATTATAAATTAATGTGCATTCAAGTCTCTCTCTCTCGCTCTCTCTCTCTCTCTCTCTGTGTGTGTGTGTGTGTGTGTGTGTGTGTGTGTGTGTGTGTGTGTGTGTAGTTTAAAGCTGATTAATCCAGCCCACTGCTGTAATGAGAACAGAGAGTGGCAGGTACCTTAGAGAGTTCGGAACATCTAACTTCTGCTGGAGTCTCAACCCAGCCAAGCTCTCACTTCATACCCACTTCAAAGGAGTCAGTACAACACAGCACTGCGCAGGAGAGACAGAGGAGAGACGGAATTGCTTGGAGGATGGTTGGACAAAGGGATTCCTTATCTCTCCTGAGAGGATGCTGCTCTGTGGAGTGAGATTGTCTTCAGCTGCCACCTGTCCCAGCCATCTTTGAAAGCAGCTCTAAGCATGTGATGGGTCTGACCTCCTTCAGCTCCTTCTCTTTTATGTCTCGCTTCATTTTATGCTTTGTTACACCACTCCCCCTTTCCTCCCTTCCCCTCTATCTGTGTTTCCTTCTCACTGTGAGGGTCCTATGGTCTTTTCTCCTATGCCAAGTACATAAGATAGGGATGTACCTCTTATTATTGAGCCCAGAGCCATAATAAAAAAGGAAATATATTAATTACTGCTTCCTGTCCCCTCCCACAAGGAACCCAACTGACTTTGGCAAAGCCCTGAGTGCTGCTTGTAAGACTGAGGATGTAAACCTCACCCCGAGAGACGAGATGCTCAATTCATGGAAACAAACACACAGAATTGAATAAGATGCCCTCTCGCTAACACCAGCTGTGATTATCAACACAGTGTTGAGAGGACACATGGAAGAAGATTAGCAGAAAAATAATGGTTTTATCCACAGCCTGGTCCATCTTAGGGCTGTGGATTTATTGCCACAGTCTTTGATATCTTGAAGCTATTTAAATTATTTCAATTGGTATGTATATATCTTTTTCAGAGAATGACTAGAGGATCTTAAAAGGCTCTAAGCATATTTTAAAGTGGATTTTCTTTTTTGTGTGTGTGTTGAGTATTGGTTTCAGTTTTTCAGTTCTGTTTTACTTTGAAAGCCAACATGGTGTTGTAATGGCTAGCACCTCTGACTCACAGCAAAAAGGTTCCAGGTTTAAGTCCCAGGCTTGGCAAGGGTGTTTCTGTATGGCAATTGCATGTTCTCTCTATGCTTGTCACTCCCTTTGCTTGTCACAGTCCAGTGGCATGCACATTAAGCGCATCCGTGTGAACGTCTGATAAATGCTGATTATAGCAGAAGTAAATCTAAACCACAAGCCTTTATTTTTACTCCTCCCCATTGACTTATTATTTCTACATGATTGTCTTCTCAATGTCTGTACTCTATGAAAATTACACATGTTTATAATAAATAATAAAAGATTGACAACTGATTTTTTTTTTAATTTGAAAGTGGCATTACTGTGTTTCTATTTAATTCTTAGCATTAGTGGGCTCTATGAGATTAGCATGCTAACCACTAATGTGATTTCCAACTAATTTAATTAAAATATAAATCAACATATTAAAAAAAATATGGATTTCATGCATTTCATGGACAGGACTTTATTGGCATCTCCGAGTATCCCATTTCTTTCTTCTTTTTTTTTTTTGATGCTTTCCTGAACTTCCTCTTTCCCCCACGAAGTCTCTTCATTCTTCTTCCTCTGTTATGCCAGATTCCTTCCGCAACACAATTTCTGCAGCTGACCAGTCTGTCCAGTGGCCCCTTCTTGCTACCCATTGCTTGTTTTACCTTGTCTCTAAAGTTCACCCAGCAGTCTTAATTCCTTAGTTTCCACCATCTAATCTTTGGTTCACTTCCCACTCTCCTCCTCTTCTTCACTTCTAAAGTTATCCTACTGACCACCATCCAATGCTATCAAGCAAACATTCCCTGTTGCCACCTTACAATCACTAATCTTGAGTTTGTGTCTCCGACATAAGACAATTTCCACCTTTGTCCACTTTTATATATCACCCTATGTTCCCCCCTCTTCTTAAAATATGCATTCATGACTTTCCTTTCCATTTAAAAAAAAATCTACAATGATCTGCCCTTCGTGTTCCTCTCCTTGACACTTCTTGGCCATCACTTGCTCATCACCTTTGTTCCTCTCACCAACATTCCCACTGAGGTCCACTCCAATCACCACTCTTTCATCCTTGAAAACACTCTCAACTACTTTATCTAAGTCAACCTCCTTATCACTCTCACACTCAATTGTGGTGTGTATGCACTAATAACATTCAACATAATTGCTTCACTCCTTTTCCCATAAAGGTCAAGGACATTTTCATGGTTATTTTATTTTGACAAATGTAGGAAGGAGAAGGAAGATTGTATAGTTTTCTGTATGAATAAATAAACAAATACCAAAAAACCCTGAAAGACGGTACTATAACATATCTGCCTTAAGAATTGACCATGTCTTTGCTCACAACGTTTCTGAACCTCTGTTTTGCTTTGGCTTACCCATGTTTCCTCAAAAGAGAACTGGGTTGCAAGGCATGGGCAATTAGATCAACCTAGTATCTAATGAGAAACCAACAAACTGGCTGCTCTATTCACTTTATGCATGAGAAAATACATATTATGTAATCTTTTGGAGCTGGTGCATGAGCTTGAGAAATACTGACTTGATGTAGTCAGAATCACCTGAATGTATCGCTTGGGCTCCAGAACCACCCATCTCAAGAGGGGCTGGACTTAATTTCATTCTAGAGTTGCTCAAGTAGATAGGCAGTGAGCCAGTATGAGCAACCTTGTTGAGTCTTTAGAGGGGTGTGTCGGAGAACGCTTCACCTGTGGACTCGCTCATTGACCTGGGAGTCTTCACTGCCCATGTGGGCAATGACAGTTTGACTTGGAAGGGTGTGATTAGTAGGTATGGCTTCTCCAAACTGAACCCAAATAGTATTTTATTGTTGGACGTCTGTGTTGGTCACAGTTTGTCCATCACTAACACCATGTTTGAACATAAGGGTGTCCATACACACTTGGCACCAGGACACCCTAAGCTGATCGACTTTGTGGTCATGTCACCAGACTTGGGGCCGCATGTTCTGGACACTGAGGTGAAGAGAGCAGCTGAGCTGTCAAGTGATCACCACTTGGTGGTGAGTTGGTTTGATGGCGGAGGAGGCTACCCTCCACACCAAGCAGGTTCAAGTGTGTCGTTAGGGTCTCCTGGAAACATTTGGCACAGTCTTCTGTTAGAGGTCCCTTTAACTCCCACCTCTGGCAGAGCTACAAACACATCCTTAAGGAGGCTGGGGACATGGAATCTCAATAGGCCGTGTTTCTTAGCCCCATTATTGAGGAGGCAGACCATAGCTGTGGACGGAAGGTCATCGGTGCCTGTCTTGGCGATAACCCGTGAACCCGGTATTGGACTTCACTTGAGGTGAAGGGGGCAATCCCGCTGAAAAAAGTAGGCCTATTTTTGTCTTATTGGCCTGTGGGACTCCCAAGGCAGCAGACAGCTACTGACAGGCAAAATTGCTGCAGCACCGATGCAAAATCTTGGGCATGGGACGAGTTTGGTGAGGACCTGCAAAGCAACTATTGGTCGGCCTTGAAAAGATTCTGAACCACCATCCAACCCCTCAGGAGGGGGAAAGCAGTTCACCACGAATACTGTTTATAGTGGAAGTGGGTAGCTGCTCACCTCGACTAGCAATGTTGTTGGGAGGTGAAGCGAATACTCCGATGACTTTCTCAATCCGCACCTTCTGTGGAGGAGGAAAACCCTGGAGGTCTATCCATCACTGGGGAAGAGGTCTCCGAGGTAGTCAAAAGTTCCTTAGTGGTTGGGCTCTGAAGGTGGATGAGATCTGCCCTGAATATTTCGTTGTAGGACTGTGTTGGATGACACCCCTCTGCAACATTACATGGTCATCGGGGCCCATACCTCTGGATTGGCAAACCAGATTGGAAGTCTCATTTTTAAAAAAGAGGGACCAGAGGGTGTCCTCCAATTATTGTGGAATCACACTCTTCAGCCTACCCGAGAAAGTCTATCCAGGGGTACTGGTAAGGAGAATCCGACTGATGGTTGAACCTCGGATTCAGGAGGAACAATGTGGTTTTTGTCCTGGTCACAGCACTCTTGACCAATTCTATATACTCTACATGATCTTGGAGGGGGCACGGGAGTTTGCCCAATTTATCAACATAAGTTTTGTGGATTTGGAGAAGGCTTGCGACCGTGTCCTTTGAGTTCTTTTGTGAGGAGTGCTCTGGAAATATGGTGCTCCAGACCTGTTGCTACAGGCCATTCAGTCTCTGCATCACCGAAGCCACAGCTTGGTCCGTATTAGTAACAATATGGCAGATTCATTTCTGGTGAAGGTTGGAGTCTGCCAAGGCTCACCTTTGTCACCGATTCATAATTTTTATTTTATTTTTTTTATATAATAAGTTTAATCATTTTTATTTTATTCATAATTTTTATGGACAGAATTTCTAGGTGCAACCGTGGCATTGAGGGTCTCTGGTTTGGTGGCCATAGGTTCTCATCTCTGCTTTTTGTGATTGATGTCTTTTTGGCTTCATCAATCCAGGACTTCCAGCTCTTATTGCAGTTATTCACAGCTGCGTGCGAAGAGACTGAGATGATAATCAGCACCTCCAAATCAGAGGCCATGATTCCCAGTTGGAAAAGGGTGTAATAAAACCCCCGGGTCTGGAATAAAGTCCTGCCCAATGCAGAGGAATTCAAGTATTTTGGGGTCTTGTTCAGAAGTGAGGGAAGGGTGGAGCGTGAGATCGACAGGCGGCTTGCTGCAGCCTTTGCTGTCACGTAGAACTTGTACCGGCCTGTCATGGTGAACAGGGAGCTGAGCCACAAGGAAAAAAACTCTATTTACCACTCGTTCTATGTTCCAACCCTCATCTATGGTCATGAGCTTTGGGTGACTGAAAGAACAAGATCCTGGATATAAGCGGATGAAATGAGCTTCCTTCGCAGGCTTGGAGTAGAGCCATTGCTCCTCCGCATTGAGAGGAGCCAATTAAGGTTGTTCAGTCATGTGGTTAGAATGCCTCTGAAAGCCTCCCTGATGTGGTGTTTCAGGCATGTCCAACTGGGAAAAAAACGTTGTTGTTGACATAGAAAACGCTGGAGATACTATGTCTCTCAGCTAATCTGGGAATGTCTTGGTGTCCCCCTGTGAAGAGTGGGAGGCAGTGGTTGGAAAGAGGGACATCTGGATTTCATTGCTTCGGCTGCTGCCTCCACAACCCAACCCCAAATTATGCTGATGCTGATGCTGCTGCTGCTACTGCTGATGATGATGACTTTCATGCTAAACTTCTTCAGGTGCAAGATGTTTATGTTGAAGGTTTTTACTTCCAAATCCTGCTACAATGTTTAAACAGGTTGTGAGAAGCATTACCTCTTAAAAAGCAAAAGGCAAAACTCTACACAAATTTCACATGTCTGAAGATTTACCCTTATTGTCTCTGCCCCTGTACTCACTCACTAGGTCAATCCTACTTGGGTCTTGAGGAGGCTAGAGCCTATTTCAGCTAAACACTGGATGAAGGCTGGGTACACCCTGATCAGCTTGCTCAACTGTTGCAGGGCAACATGCATACAAACTCACACCTAGGGACAATTTGCAACAGCCAAGAAGAATGATATGCATTTCTTTTGATTGTGGAATGAAATTGCCGTACTGTAATTGTGCTTCGCCTGTTTGAATGCCGAAAGGTTGAAAAGGACCAGTCAGAATTCTTAAAGCATCAGTAACTAATAACACCACATCTAATTCATCAAAATTGCAATTCCTCAATTCTTGAACACTTTGGACTTCGAACAAGTCGGTATTCGACCAAAAAATTCGGAATTTTTTTGTCCTAAAAGTCGAACAAAATTTGGAAAGATGCATGAGAAAAGCACGAGAAAAGTTAAGAAAAAATGAGAAAAAACAAGACCGAGAGGGAGGGGGAAATGCACACTTTCCGGAAGTCCGGAAGTTGTTGAGCTGTATCACCCTGATAAAGCTAAAGCTAGCAGAGCTGTGAACACCTTTAATGATGAGGTCATGAGCCACTTCTGTAAGATTTTGAAAAGAAGGCAGAAACAAGCCACATTAGAAATGTTCTTCAAGAAAAGAAAGGGACATCCTGAAGAAGAGTCACCCACGCCAAAGCAAGTAGAAAGAGAAAAAACATATTTGGCTGATTTACCTGACGCTATTATGGAAGGGGACTCCCCTTCCAAGCCGTAACATTCATCCTCCTCTCTCCCTCTCCAGCATTTACATATGCCAACTGCAGACCACCACAAAGGTAATCATTCTTACATTTATTGTTTTTATGCTTTAACTGTACTGTGGTTTTTATTTTAGTGTGCTGTATTCAATAATTTTTCACTTAATTTGCATACCTATAGTATGAGTTACGGTACCGTAAACTTCTGTTCAAAAGACGACGGAATGGATTAAGACCATTTACATTATTTGTAATGGGGAAAATAGATTCGGAATTCAAACAAATCGCTATTCGAACAGCCTTCTGGAACTATATATAGTTTGTGTGTGTGTGTGTGTGTGTGTGTGTGTGTGTGTGTGTGTGTGTGTGTGTGTGTGTGTGTGTGTGTTTAATCTTCTATACAGTCTGGTTTAGAAATGATATGAAAACAGGTTTACCTGATACTTTTTCATGTTGGAAAAGACATAAAGAGAATAAGCAGAAGCAGAAAGAAAAAGAAACGAGGCAGCAACAAATGTCGGGTAAATATACATTGCAAGAGTAAGTCAATATATAATATATAACTGCAGTCTGTCTAAGACATGTAAGCTGTAAAGGAAAATGAAGGTGTCAAGCTCCAGCAGACACAGAGGTCATTCTGTTACCATTTCTAAAAAAAAAAGTTGAAACGAAGAATAAGAAGTCAAAAGTTCATTTGTCAGGAGTCATTTCTTTTGACCATGGGGGACCTTAACAGCATAGTTAAGTTACAGCACAGAGTTAAACAGAATGATGAAGTGTGATATCATGAAACATTTAATGGAAATATATAACAGCACCCTTTCATGAGTTCTGTACAAAGTAAATTGTAAATTTGAAACAACTGGCAGAACCAGCATCCTCCCACAGTGGTATCTACCAAACCACCGGGAGCACTGGCATCAGTGCAAAATGAGACAAAAAAAATTCATGAACAGGAAAAAGTAAAGGATGTTCATTGTTTTACAGAAAGTGGCTTGAACCTTTCGCTGTTCTTCAAAGGTCCTGTCTTTTTACTTCAGCTTACCCCAATTATGTCCTGGTATACTCAGGGCAAGGGAGTATTTAGGATAGGAATTTTGTATACACTAGTACAACTGCCAATTAAAAAAATTATATATATATATATATATATATATATATATATATATATATATATATATATATATATATATACATACAGAAATCCCTCACTTTTCGCACTCAATTGGGACCGAGATCCCCCGCGACCACCGAAGTAGGATCATCCCCTCCAACTGATGTATACCTACATGTATATGTCTATATAATATCAATATATACATATTCAATGCTTATAATAACAACAATTAAACATTCACAAACAATGCATAAAATGAATAATATAAACACAAGAAGAATCAGTCAGATGCGCACCTCACAAAAAAGTAACTAGTTCTGATGGGAAGTTTTGGGTTGGGTTTTTTTTGTTTGTTTAGGGTTTTTTTTTTTTTTTTGCATAATTGGCCTTGTTTTTTGTAGCATTTTCCTTAACTTTTTCACTCTCTTCTTCCTTATTTTTTCATTTGATGAATGTTTAAAAAAAAAAACAACAACAACAATGCACTAAAGCCGCATGAATTGAAGTACGAAGTAGCGAGGGATCCCTGTATATCAGTGCTTCTCAATTATTTTCTGTGGCGTCCCCTCTCGGAAGAAAAAAACAAGAAAGGAGAAGAAGAAGCTTTAAGATTAGATCCACTGAAAGGTTTAGCAAACATCCTTGATTCTTATTCATTTAAAATAGCCCAGTTTCTTCCAAAAAGCTACTGCAAATGTTTGGTCCCAGTCCAGTCCTGCCTTTATAGTAGATACTATATTGAAGAGGTTTTCTTTTTCAATCGAAATAATTAACAACTTTTATGAAATGTACTTAACATTGCTATCAGCAATTGCTTTAGTCATCAGTTTCATACTACACATGGTTGCAAAAATATTCACCTCCTTCACATTTTTTTTCTATTTCATTTCTTTATAACCTGGAATTAAAATTTATATCTGTGGGTTTTATTTGTTGATTAACATGACATGCCAAAATATCAAAAGGTGCAAAATATTTGTTCTTGCAAAGCAAACAAGAAATAATACAAATAATACATGATTATGCATAACTACTCTTCTCCCAAAGTCTGTACTGTGTAGAGACACATTTTGTAGCAATTACAGTTGCAGGTCTCTGAATTTATGTCTCTATGAGCATGACACATCCAGCAACTGGGATTTTACCCATTCTTCAAAACAAACTGTTCAAGAGCCTTTAAAATTTTCTCTTTGCAAAGAATATATGCCTATATCCCTATCCATGATTCACTCATTTCTGTAAAGATTCCCAGCCTCTGCTGATTAAAATCTTTTTTTTTTTTTTTTGAAGTGATGAAAGGTATTGGGTGTGGAGTGTGGACATATACACCAGCTCGCTCCTGTGGGAATGTTTTTTAAGTTGTTGCCCCCAGATAAGCGCCATTTTTATTTTACTCCACCGATTTAGGATATTTTGTGTAGGTCCATTACATAAAATACAAGAAAAAAATCCATGTCAGTTGCAGGCTTTAAGGCACCAAAATAGAAAATGTTTCGATTGGGATGAATACTTTGCAAACCAATAACATAACTACTGATATAAATAACTGTCGCAAATTTTTCACTATCTTTGCAGTCAACAATCATTCTTCCCAGCATTCCATTTACCAATTCTATTAGAAAAATCTAAAATTAAAATCTTAAATGCAGTTGGAAGCCATTGCCAAATGGTTAGAGAAGCAAACCTGGGAGGACAGTATTGGCAGGGGGAGGACCCTCACCACTTCCTTCACTTTCAAGAGTGAAGTTCTCTTGCACAAAGCACCTAACTTCTCTGAGCACTGCAATGTGGATCTCCACTGCAAGAGTGTGTGGGTGCTCACTGCTTATATGTGTATGTGTGTGTGGAAGGGGTGTGTGTGTGTTGGGGTTGGGGGTGGTGGTGGTGGGTGTTTGTGTGTGTAAAATTAGAATTTTAACAAAAACAAATACAGAATGAATAATATTAGAGTTTCATATATATATATATATATACTATTAGAGATATGATAAATGCATATGAATGTAAATGTATAACAGTGGATGTTGTTGCTAAATGGAGGCGTATAGAAATGATAAAGTAAAATGATAAAGTATAGGAATCCTATACTGACGAGCCTTCCAGGGTGTATTCTGCCCTCACCCAAAGTTGGCTGAGATTGGCACCAGCCTTCCCGTGACCATAATTAGGATTAAGCGATTCAGAAAATAAATGCATGTTTATTATCAGTTTCATAGCTTTAATTACATTTGGAAGATCTGTCTCTGAAATAAACTTTGTCCTTTTACAGTTATATGAATGTATACAGAAAACAGTGTACAAGAGGCAGTGGTGGCCTGGTGGTAAAGGGTGCTGGATCACTGATCCTAAGGGGGTTCGAGTACCACTTTTCACAAGGTTGTCACTGTCCCCCCCTGTGCAGCTAACTGGGTTATCAAAGGCCGGCCATGTCTCTTACTGTCTATCGTGAGAGGCATATAAAAGAACCATTGATGACTTTCGTAAAGAGGAGGCTGCATAATCGTCAGTGTCAGGAAGGGCATCCGACTTAAAAACGTATGCCAAATCAAACATGTGAATCAGATGATTCGCTGTGGCGACCCCTGGACAAAAAATGGAAAAAGCCAAAAGAACAAGAAGAAGAAGACTGAAAACAGTGTATACCGTGATCCATAACTTCTACACTGCTATAATGCTATCATAGAAGTCACTTACTATAGTGAGGATCCAGGTAGCTGTTTCTGGGGTCCATTGCAAACAGTGTTCCCCGGTAAGGAAGTGTATGTTCAGGGAGGTAAGGCATGGAGCTCTGCAGCTCCTTCTTCACCAGCAAAGGTCGCTCTTCTCTGGAGGTGGATGGTTCATTGCTCAGCTTTTCAGCTACTAAGCGCTGACCCAACAGTGGCTGCTGCCTGTTAATCAGATTGCGCCTCTCATGATGATAGGGAGAACTAGAGTTCTCATCTTCTATTAACAGAAAAAAAGAGGCAATAACACAGATTTTAATTAAAAATTCATTTGCATTATATATTTCAACACTAACCAGAAAGAAGCAGAAAGCATTATACTAACGTGAGGAAAAAGTGATTTTCGTCCCTGTTTAAGGGCTTTCATTTATGGATCCACAAGTGTTCAGGGGTTCTCTGTGTTTGATATTTTATTATAATGATACAATTATTATTTCATAAGGGAATGCATGTTTATACAGGTCACATAATTTATATGGGTGTTTTAAATACATAATTTCTAATAGGAAATGGCAGCTCATTGTGTTAACCCTCTGATTACTGGTTTACACCGGACCACCGATGGGTCATTGTGCAAGGCCATTAAATCTATTGCCCTAACCTACCCATACATAGAAATGGATGGAGAGGAGTTATGGGGTCCAAGAGTTATTTTAAATCCATTAAATCCATTATACTAACATAATAAAGCACCTTGTATTTGCCAATAGAACATCCATTGTAGTGAAGAGAACATTAGAGTTAGAAAAAGAAAAATAATAAAAGTCAGGCAACTGAAGTAAGTTTGTTCACTGGATGCACCATGAGGCACACTCACATACATGAGTGTATTTTCATACCCCTTTAAGGAATTTACACTAACATAATGATTAATAGGACAACACCATGGTGTAGGGATTAGTATGTCCACCTCACAGCAAGTAGGTCCTGCCTTCAGCCAAAGCCCACTGGGATGGCCTTAGGCTCCCCACAACTATTATATAATTAAGCAGTTTGGCAAATGAATGAATGAATCAATACTTATTGCAACTGCAATGCTAAACCTTTGCTATAAAGCAGGATAACTATCCTATTTGGGTAATTTTGGAAAAACTTTATGTAAGGAGTAACTTCTAGATTAAATGGTGCTACAACAGCTTAATAGGGTTTCCCAAGGATGTGCTGGCATGGCAATTCACATTGTGTCTCAAACCTGTGTGGAAGGTTATGTTCTTGATTAATTTGACATTATCTTCATAAATGCCAGTGCCGTGCATTCAGGGGAGTTTGAGACTTTGCTGTGCCACTCACTGGATGGCCTCACAGACTGCGCTAGTATGCCATCTAAATAGTGTATCACTGTCACTCTATATATCACAAATGAAATTCTTTCAAGCACTCTGATTAAAAGCTCTGCATTTCATAAGCTGGATAATGTATAACATATATTTCTGTAAAGTATTTAAGCTGCAGATTAATCATAAAGCACAGTTAAAAAAAAAAAAAAAAACCAATTATTCGGTGAGGCAAACGATACCCCAGACTCATAACAGAGGGTGTTTGTGAGCACACAGATTCTGGCACAACCTACAAGCATTACTGTATTCGTAGTTTATACTTCTTTTTATAACCAGCCTTATCAAAATGGTGGATTACATTTCAAAAACAGAAAATTCACAAATCAAGATTTTCAATCTATACAAGAGGTGACAACTGCTATACATATGTAAATATGTATTTGTCATTTTCTTAAATTTTCTTCATAAATATTTTATCTTTATCTCACGCTTGCTTGTATGTAGCAACTCTGTACACAAAATTTTCTCTGGGATCAATAAAGCATTTGGATTCAGATTCTGATTATAACTAAAGGAAAGCCAACGCAGTTGCCATACATTTTCACCTCAAGTGAAATATGCATCACGTTTGTGTAAAGAATGCTGATATGAGATATAAAAAAAAAAACAATGCTTTGAGAAATGATATGAGATTGCTTTACAACAAACATCAAAGGCCACACTAACTGTGTGGACAGTCGTGTCATTGATTCCCTTTTTGGTATTGATTTGATGTCTGTTGTCAAATAAATGATGAATAATATACTCTTCTGAGTTCAATTGTATTTGTAAATTTGACTCTAAAAGAGTCAGTGCCTCACCAGCTGTCACGCTCACAGCCTGTCACTAATAAACACCACCCATTTTCCTGTATTGTCTGATAGATATTGTCCAGTATGAAAAAAGGCAGCTTAAGCAAATAGTGTCTTACCATACAGATAAATTGAATTTAAAGAGAGTATGAAGCTGACACTTTATGCTGATGCTTACCTTTATTAATGAATGAATGAATGTTTGTATTGAATATGTAAAAATAGTGGTCAATAAATAGTGCTTATAGATTGTACAAACAATGACAAAATAAATCGCTATATAGATAATTAAATAAAATGACTAAAGAAAAGAATAGATAACAACAACAACAACAACAATCATAATAATAATAATAATAATAATAATAATAATAATAATAATAATAATACCGTATTCAACGTGATAAGCGCCCAGGGTGCTTAAAAAATGGATTGGGTGGGCGCTTAATGAAATTTTATCAGCGGAGTGGAACGATAAGTGCTTATTAGCATCGAGGTGGAAAACATGAATAATAACAGAACAAAAAAAAAAGAGTTTTAATGGTATTTGTGTTATTCATTATACCGGGAGGGAAAATTAATGGGTCTTTTTTAAATTATGCTGTTTTCTGTTTATTTTATTTTCCCTCCCAGTAATATTTTCCCCCAGATGTAAAATCGAGCCAATCAACACGAATGTCAACTTTAGCACATGGCACATTGAACCAATCAACACAAACAAGCACATAGCCATGAACTTCTTTAAATTTATGAAGTGAGTGAGCAGGAGAATTGGGTGAAAAATACTCCTCATCATTTTCTGATAGATCCATATCTGGCTCATCGCTCCATTTATTCAGAGCATCCCATAGTTTTGCTGTAGCAGTTTCTAATGGTTCATCTGTTGTTGCAGTGGTCCCCAGCCTTTTTATCAAAACGGACCGGTCAACACTTGGCAAATTTACTGCGAACCGGGGGTGGGGGGGCGCTCATAGATTGTTGTATTGTAAATATCACATTTATATAAAATATTGTTATAATAATAATAATAATAATAAGCACTCCATGAATGTTATTACAACTACAGAGGGATAAAGTTGATGAGATAATGTTAATGTTTCGAATGTTTGCGTGAGATCTGACTCCATGTGCGAGGGAATCATAGATAATAAAATATAATAATATAATATAATACGAAAATATAATAGAGGGATCCAGGCTTTGTGTCCAACTCACATAACTGTTAAACTCAGACACTGAAGTGGAGCCTCGGTATTGGAAACGCTTTAGAGTTCGAAAAAATCAGAATTCGAACAAAAAGTCCGGGATTTTTTTGTTCCGGAAATCGAACAAAGTCCGTAAGTCAAACTCGAAAAACACGCAAGAAAAAAAATTAAACTGAGAGGGAGGAAAAGTGCACGACTTCCAGAAGTCCTTAAGTTGTTGATAAAATGTATCACCCTGATAAAGCTAGCACTGTTCTGGGGAAGTCCGGAAGTTTTTGATACTATGTATCACCATGATAAAGATAAAGCTAGAGCTAAAGCACTAAAGCTAAGCTAAACCACTAAAGTTAAGCTAAAGCGCTAAAGCTAAGCTAAAGCACAAGCAGCACTGCAAACACCTTTAACGATGAGGTCATGAGCCACTTCCGTAAGGTTTTGAAAAGATGGCAGAAACAAGCCACATGCGAAATGTTCCTCAAGAAAAGAAAGGAACAGGTTGCAGAATAGTCATCCATGTAAAGCAGTAGCAAGAGGAAAAACTCTTGGCTGATTTACCTGAAGCTGTTATGGAAGGGAACCCTCCTCTTCGCTCCCTCTCCAACATTTATGTATGCCAACTGCTCACCACCACAAAGGTAAAAATTCTTATCTTTATTGTTCTTACGCTTTAACTGCACTGTGGTTTTTACTTTAGTGTGTTATTGTCTCTTTTGTGAGACTCTGGTTTTGGTGGCTCTCTCTCTCTCTCTCTCTCTCTGTGCGTTGGAGGGGGCGTGGCTGCCACAAGCAGGTGGAGTGCTAAACACACACACCTGATTCCACTTAGCAATCACAGGACTTCTCTAACAGTGACTACGATGTCCCCGTGCCCTAGTGCCTTCCCTGTGAATAATACAGCTCATCTGTTTTCATCATACCCTGTGTCCTGCATTTTTGGGTCCGGCTGAATGTTCCTGGCATCACAGAAGGGCTGATTTAGTTTTGCTTTATTTACTCCCATGGTGTCACACCTGATTCACTCGATGGTGTTAAACTTTATTTGCCCCCAAAGTGTTGTACTTGGGCAGTAGTGGCCTGATGGTAAAGGTACTGGATTACTGATCCTAAGGTTGGGGGTTCAAGCCCCACTCTTCACGGGTTGTCACTGTCCCTCCCATGCAGCTGACTGGGTTATCAATGCCGGCCATGTCTCTCATGATCTATGGTGTGAGGCATATAAAAGAACCATTTCTGACTTTTGATAAGAGTAGACTGAATAGCTGTCAGCGTGTTTCTACCCTGCGATGGAGTGGCGAGCTGTCCAGGGTGCACTCTGCCCTCACCCGAAGTTGGCTGTTATGGCCACAAGCTGCCCTGTGAAACTAATTAGAATTAAGTGGTTACAGAAAATGGATGGGTGGAGTGCTGTACTTGATTTGCCTACACGGTGCTATACTTTATTTGAAGAGTTTGTTTGCAAACAAAACCAAGTCCAACTGATTTAATTGTAACATTAAAAAAACGACTTTACAAAAAAAAGTTGTTTTTTTTTTTCATCTGTAAATTAAAGCTACTACAGTCATCCCTTGCCACTTCGTGATTTGAACATCACGGTCTTGGTGCATCACAGTATTTTCCATAAGTATCCAAAAAAATAATAATAATTATAAAAATTTCAAAATTCGCACCAAAACTCACAGGGACCACTCACTCAACTCAATCTCGCAAGCTGATTGGCTTAGACGCGTGACGCTGTAGCCTCGCATATTCCCGAGGGAAGGAAGAAGACGCCGAGTTCATTCAAGCTTTTTTTGGATTTCGTATTGCACTATTTCTCTGATTGTGTTCCTTAGTTTATTTTATTTCCCTCGAAAATGCCTCTTAAATGTCTTGCACCATCTACGGCCTCCAATGAGCTCAAGAAAAAGCGGAAAATGATGACAGTGAAGTCGTTAGATATGTTGACTGCGCGCAACACGTATGCTCATGTAGCACACCATTACAGCATAAATGAGTCTACCATGCGATATATCAAAAAAGACTTCATCTTCACTTCACCTTCATCGTACTACACAGGTCTCTCATCATCTTCATTTTCACTTCATCTTCACTTCACCTTCATCATACTGCACAGGTCTCTCATTGTCATTTTTTTGGGGGGGATTTATATCAAGCAGAGAAGAGCTATTGTCAGAGGTGAGTACAGTACTTAAAGTATTTATACTGTATATAAATTTTACTTAAATATTACTGTAATGCATTACAGTATTTACATATGCATATAACTGTGTAACATTTAATATACGTTTAATATAGTATTTACATATGCATATAACTGTGTAACGTTTAATATACATTTAATATACACTTCTTGATATTGTATAGATGCTAAAACATATGTGTGTGGTAAAAATGAGAGGGGCGTTCCTACTTCGCGGTTTTTCAAATATCGCGGCCAGGTGTAGTCTATATTATCCACGATATTCAAGAGATGACTGTAATGAGGTTGTTTTTCTCATAATTAAAACAATTGAACTTATCTGTTTTTGCAAACAAACTCTTCATTTGTCCCATGATGTGGTACTTTATTTACGCTCATGGTGTCATACCCAATTCACTCCATGGTGTTCAAATTTATTTACCCACACAGTGTTGTACATTATCAAGTTGGGTTGCAAACACAGCTAAGTCCAGCTGCTTTAATATGATATATTTTTTTAAACAGATTTACAAAAAAAAAAAAAAAAAAGTTTTTTGCTTGAATATAAAGCTACTAATAAAGTTGTTTTCTCCTCATAATTAAAACAATTGAACTTATCTGGTTTTGCAAACAGACTCTTCATTTGTCCAATGACCAATGATGTGGCACTTTATTTACCTCATGTTGTTGGTCAACAGAGTCCCGGACGCCACCAGTCAGCGAGCCGACCTAACCATGTTTCGTGCCGGCAGGAATGGAGCTCTGTGCGGTAAGCCTTGTGGTGGCGATTTGTGTTTACATCAAAACAAAATGGTGTAAGGACACTGCGCTTGTGTCTAACTACTACTCATCATTAGTGGAGTTTGTGACTGTTAGTTGCAGACCTTTTTATTTATCTCGGTAATTCATCGCTGTTTTCATTATTGGAGTGTACATTCCACCCAGCGCCAATGCTAAGGAGACTCTGTGTTAGCTCTACAGCGCTATTAATAAGCTGCAGAATGCTCAACCCAATGAACTGTTTATCATCGTTGGAGTGGTCCCTAAATTCCACCAGCATTTGTACTTTACTACGAGAGGGGTGAACACATTGGGGCTTGTTTACACAAATATTCTTAGCGTGTATCGTGCGGTGCCCCGTCCCAACTCAGCTACTCAGACCATATCTCTGTGATGTTGATTCCAGCATATCGACTACTCGTCAGACATTTCAAACCAGTACCCAGCAGGAGCAATCTTTGCCCTTCAGGACTGTTTTAAGTGCACCAACTGGGACATGTTCAGGAAGGCTGCTGCGTCGATGACGTGACCATCTCCAAGCCCATCACCACATGCTCCAACCACATGACTACAAAAGTGCACACTGTTCTGAGGTCAAGAGACTCCACCTTCAGAGCACTGAACAACTTCTACAGTTTGAGGTACAGAACAACATGGCAGTGTAAAAGACCATCCCTCCTCCTAATGACCAAGTGCTCTGTCTTACCATGGCTAACATGAAGAGCATTCTATACAGAATCAGCTCATGGAAGTGTCCTGGACTAGACAACATTCCTGCAACATTCCAAGCAGTGTGCTCCAGGAGTGTGCAGAGCAGCTAGATGTCTTCACAGACATCTTCAACATCTCACTGAGGAGCTCTATCATCCCAGTGTACTTTAAGACAACAACCATCATCCCTGTACCTAAGAAGTCTACAGTCTCCTGCCTCAATGACTATCACCCTGTCACACTCACACTAACTGTGATGAAATGGTGTGAGAGGCTTTTCATTAGGCACATTAAGTCACAACTACCATCCTCACTCTACCCCTTGCAGTTTCGTATCGTCATAACCACTGTACGAATGATGCCATCACCATACCCCTCCATCTGGTACTCAGGACACACATACAGATGCTGTTCATGGACTTTAATTCAGAATTCAACACAATCATCCCTCAGCGATTGATTGAGAAGCTAAGCCTGCAGGGTCTGAACACCTCCCTCTGCAACTCGATCCTGAATTTTCTGACTGGGAGACCCCAGCCAGTTTGGATCGGGAACAGCATCTCCAGCACAACCACAGTGAGCACTGGAGGTCATTAGGGGTCTGCGCTCAGACCAGTGCTGTTCACTTTGTTGACTCAGAACTGTGCAGTAGGGTGCCACAAAAAAATAAAGTTTCTAATTTTATTGTCCCACACCCTAAATGTGTTCCTAATATGAAAAGAAAGACAGTGCCAAAGTTTGGATGTATTATAATAAATGTAGTTGTAGCTCAATTGTCCCAAAGTTACAATATTATTTGCAATATTCCGCAAATGAATAAAATGGTCATCTAATGTTAAATAAGAAATCACTTGAAGGACGTTTGCTTACAGAGATTGTTTCCGAGTTCCTCCAGTCAGCCATACTCCACACTCCTTTTTGGCAGACTACAACTGGAATAAGCCATCAGCTCTGAAAACAACAACTGTGTACTACTAGTCTAATGCTATACAGTATTTCAAATTCTGCAATGATCAATGATCAGATTAACACACACACACACACACACACACACACACACACACACACAGGCAATGACCAACTGCTGAATAGATGTAGTTACTCAATGAAAATATTCCAGACAATTGAGCTACCAGTAAATATGCATATACTGTATTTCTATGAAACTTTGTGTAGTTACTATGCTTCATAAAAGTAACAAAACGAGGGGATGGGACCTGAAAAATATTTACCTTTTTTTTTTTTGCCATTATAGTTTGTGGTACCCTACTGTGCCGCAATGCACAGCTTCAACGATATCATTAAGTAAGCCGATGGCACAACTGTGGTGGGTCTCATCAGCAAGAACAATGAGTTAGCTTACAGAGAGGAGAGCAGCCAATAACCTGTCTCTGAACATGAACAAGATTTAAAAGAGGTAGTTATTGACTTCAAGATAACACAGAGTTTCCATTCCCTGTTTTTCATTGATGGATCCCTCTGCCAGCTTATCACGAGCACCAAATTCCTTGGTATTCATCTGGCAGAGACCTCATCTTGTCACTCAACCCCCAGCTCCATCATCAAGAAAGGACAGCAGCACCTACTTCCTAAGAAGGCTGAGGAATCTCATCTCCCTTCCCTCACCATGACTAGTGAGAGACCACTGGGAGTATGCTGAGCAGCTGCATCACTTCCTGGTTTACAAACTGCACCGTTTAGGAACGAAAGAGCGTTTAGTGGATAGTGAGAACAGATGAAAATAGCATCAATCTTTCTTCCCTCGATCACAGACATTTACACTACATACTGCATTCGCAAAACTGACAGAATTGTGGACACCCCTCCACACCATTCTGCTATCTGGAAAGAGGTACTGGAGCATTCGGGCCCTCACACCCAGTACTGAATAACACAAATCTCTCTCTCTCTCTCTCTCTCTCTCTCTCTCTCTCTCACACACTGTCACATTAATGCATATTCATACAGAAATATGGAGAATTCTAAATGGATAACAAACTTCCAGTCATCATGAAATGGTAAATCTTTGAAACACTACAATCCTTGTTCAGTAAATGTATTTCTTCATTCATTCATTCATTCATTCGTTTTCTGAACCGCTGGGCACCAGCCTCCCCACAACCAGGGTGCCCAATTCAGTCAACTCTGCGCGAAGGCAGATTACACCCTGGGCAGCTCAACAGGCCATCACAGGGGAGAAACACACTGATTGATATGCAACCTACACTTTACAAAAGCAATGGTTCTTTTACATGCCTCTCACCACAGACACTGAGAGATATGGCTGGCTATTGATAACCCAGTTTGTGGCACTGGTGGGTGGGGGGTGGAGGTGGGGACAAACAAATCCTCCATAACTATTAGCATAAACTTTATATATATTTTTAATCCCTCTTTGTACTTTTTTCTATTGTCTGTTTTGTACATCCCATCTATTTCCTAAACACAACTAGCACAAACTGCGAACTGCTCTCTGTGGACTGGGTGGAAAGCAAAATAGACAAAACTAGAAAAAAAAAAATCTAGTCCTCTCCCTCTGTCTCTCTCTACTTGCTCTCATTCTCTATGGTGATTGAATTTCTTAACATCTTTTCAAAAACTGTTTAAATTGCCCGGAGGCCAGTGGAAGAAACAAGCTAATGGTGGATAGGGAGGCCTGAACAAATTTCAGAGGCCTTTCCTGCTTGCGTTTGAGGTTTGAAAGCAAGCTCCTGCCTTTCAAGCTTCAAAGTGCTCCTTCCTCCCACAGTGTCACTGAAGGATTTGAAAAGGAGGTAATTGTGCTCGCTGCAGCTGTAATCACAGGCTCCTGTTCTGCTCAGTGTTTCACCAGTTCTTTGTACCTGTGTCCAACCTCTCGTTCTCTAACACTCACCTCTTTTTCTCTTCCTCTCCCTATCATCCTCTCTCTATTTTTAAGTCTCTCTTTCAAATTCACCCTCATTACTTCTCTCTTCTATTCTCCTCACAACCTCTTCTCGTTTCCTCATCTGTCTTTTGCCCCTGCCAATCTCCTCTTTAAACCCAAGGACCCTGGTATATTCCCCCTAATAGACAGATGTCTGTATTTGAAAAACTTGGCCTCAGATCCCCTTAAGACTGCTGGGTTGCATAAGAGCCTTCATAAGAAATTATTACAGGAAAAATGGGAAAGCAAACAAATAATGCAGAGAACCAAAATAAAATATGTACACAAAACGAAGTTTAATTTTCCACTGTAAAATGTCATGCTCCTTCATGCTCAGCATTTTAAACTTGTTCTGAAACAAAAACTGATTTTTCGTTTCAAGGTCCAGAATAAAATAACAATAATGGAAAAAAATGACACACGACCTATAGTTAAGCATAAAACACATGTGATAGAATAAGAGAAATATAAAACATAACACTCAAAATTTATATATATATATATATATATATATATATATATATATATATATATATATATTTTTTTTTTTTTTACGCTGCTCTTTCCTTTTCTACCTTCAAACACCCCCTTCCCCCCACTGCATTATTTAGCAAATAGAGTTAATGGAAAGGCTTGTGACCTGTTTCAGAAATCTGCCATCTAAACAGACTCTGACTGACAGGAATCTCCAAGCATTAGAAGGCCAGGTGAAACATAAAAGCAAAGGATTCACTGTGACTTTTCCACCACGTCTAAGATACAAAGAAAAGGAGATTGGACAGCCAATATTACTCACCTTCTCTTGCTTATTTACCATATATTTGTTTTATGTAGTATACACAAAATCTTTGCACGAGTTTAAAGAAAAACCTCCTTTCCAAACATGCTTATGCTCTTCCTGCATAGCATAATGGGGTTCATCTAACCTGCCTCTGTTATGTTTTAGACTAATAAAATAAATTATTAAAATATTTAATTAATTATATAATTTTAATTAATTTAGAATTTAAAATGTTTCCTGGTAATCCCAGTGTTCACCTTATACTGGGTGGATTCCTCTGAATAAAATAGTCCCTGAGTGTATTCCGTGACATCCATCTCACCATCATCAAATAATTGTTACCGTGGGCACTAATACCTGAAATTCGGGGCCAGTATTCATTTTAAATAATGTGATGCATTTTTTTTCATAATATTAATTAATTAATTCAGTTCCCAGGGGATCTCATCCAACCCTGGGTGATGGCAGGGTACATCCTGAACAGCTCTCCAAGCCATCACAGGGCCAACACACATACAAGGATTCACACTCACTCTCATACATAGGGGTAATTTGGAACAGACAATTAGCCTCTTGTGCATGCTTTTGTAAGGTGGGAGAAAACCAGAGTCCCTGGCAGAAACCCGCACAAAAACAAAAAGAGCATGCAAACTCCACAATAAAACTTGGGATTTGACTGACGCTTTCTTGCTTTGAGGTGGACGTGCTAAACACTACTGTACCGCCCTAATAATAATAATAATGAGGAGAAGAAGAAGAAGAAGATGAAGAAGAAGGTAGAAGATGAAGAAAAAGAAGAAGAAGAATCTTATTCAAAATTTACATTACATTAACATAATCATGACTATTAAATAATTGTTTTAAAAATATAAAGTTTAGCATGTGAAACCATCTCAAATATGATGAGATTTCCTTTCGGCTTTTCTCCTTTTTATCAGGGGTCGCCACAGCGTATGATTTGCACGTTTGATTTGGCATAGGTTTTTACGTCGGATGCCCTTCCTGACACAACCCTTTAACAAGGGACAGAAACACACTGAGGGCTTTGCAGCCTACACTTTACTAAAGTCAGCAATGGTGTGTTTGAATGGCGCGTTTTAATTTTTAAGATGGCGCTTTCGTAACGTTAATTTGTTTCGTATCCAGAGACAAAAAATTTGGTAAATGTGTCTTGTAACTTGAATTTTTCGTTTGGTGAGACTTTTGTAAAGTGAGTTACCACTGTACTATTATTTTATTAAAACTGTACATTTCTTATAACTATTGCACAGACTTCACAGTCTTGTATTTGGCTACTAAATATTAGAAACAACAGCATGGCCACGAAGTGGTAGGTCATGTAAAATGATACAGCTGAGTCAGCGGACACCTGGGCACATAGTACACAGAGGTTTCAGAGTCAATCACTACAGACCTCCAATGTTCATGTGAACTTCAGATTCAAACATGGACAGTGTGCAGAGAGCTTCATTGAAAGGGTTTCCATGGCCGAGCAGCTGCATCCAAGCCATCTATTACCAAGTGCAATGCAAAGCATTGGAAGCAGCGGTGTAAAGCACACCATCACTGGAGCCTAGGGCAGTGGAGACATGTTATTTGGAGTGACGAATAACACTTCTCTATCTCGTAATGTAATTGATATTTCTGGGTTTGGTGGTTGCTAGGAGAGCAGTACTTTTCTGACTGCATTGTCCAAAGTGTAAAGATTAGTGGAGGGAGGGTTATGGTGTGTGGTTGTTTTTCAGGCTTGGCCAGGTCTTCAGGAACAGAGACTGTTGGCCTTCTCGTCCAACATCAAGAATGGTCATACCCCCCACCCCAAAAACAAAAACAAAAGAAAAATAAAAACACTCCTAAACCTTGTGGAATGCTTGCGCAGAAAGGCTAAAGCTGTTCTAGCTGCAAAAGGTGGGCTGACATCTTAAACCCTATGGATTAGCATGTCTTCAAATGCGTATGAAGGCAAATGACTGAATACTTTTGGCAGTATAGTGTGTATATAAATGTATGTTTAGTACTTCAGACATGTCTGTGTGAAAATAACTGAAATCATATGAAATATTTAATGTTGAGTGATTTCAGTATGCAAGTTCTGGGACCATTTTTAAAATAAACATTATAGTGTGTGTGTGTGTGTGGGGAGTGCATACAGTATGCATATTCTTGAACTGTTTTTTAAGGTGGGGGTGGGATCAGTGAGGTCACCAGCTTTGTGAGCTCCTCTGAATAATATTCTGATAGCACTTTATATTAGCCAATCAGAACTCATGATTTATGATTTCACATACTTGGTATCATCTGTGACTTGTAGAGGCATGCACTCCATAACATCTCTGAATGAGTGCTGGGATATGTGTACATTAGCAGTAGATAATTTAAGGATTTAATTTAAAGATTAAAAAAATGTTGAATTTTTGACTCAAGGTTTATCATGTCAAAAATGAAACACTGTTTAAATCCTTAAATTATTATTATTTTTTGACTCATTGTGTATCATTTCCCCTGCTTGAATCCCCACCTTATTGTGGTGGAGGAGCCAGTCCTGGAGGAGGGGGTCGAAGATGAGAAACTGGTGGGCGGGCTTCTGCCCATAAAGCCTGGTCGGGCCCAGCCCGAAAGGAGACATTTCTGCCCTCTCATGGACCTACCACCTGTGGGGGCTACAGGGGTCGAGTGCAATGCAAGTTGGGTGGCAACCGAAGGCATGGGATCTAATGGATCTTCGCTACTGACTCTAACACTTGGGACATGGAATGTCACCTCTCTAGTGGGGAAGGAACCTGAGCAAATACATGAGGTGGAGATAGTCGGACTCACCTCAATGCATAGCTTAGGCTCTGGAACCACCCATCTCAAGAAAGACTAGACCTTATTCCATTCTGGAGTTACCCCTGGGGAGAGGCAGCCAGCTGGTGTGGGCATCCTTGTTGCTCTCATCTCGCTGCCCACACATTGGGGTTCTCCCCGGTTGATGAAAGGGTAGCTTTTCTCTGCCTTCAGGTGAGGGGATGGGTCCTAACTTTTATTTCTGCTTATGCACCAAAAGACAGTTCAGAGTACCCACCCTTCTCGGATTCTTTAGGGGGGGTGTTGGAGAATGCTCTGACGGGGGACTAACTTGTCATGGGAGACTTCAATGCCCATGTGGGCAACAATAGAGTGACCTGGAAGGGTATAATTGGTAGGTATGGCCTCTCCAGTCTTAACCCGAATGCGTTTTCGTTGTTGGACCTCTATGCTCGTCACAGTTTGTCCATCACGAACATCATGTTCGAACATAAGGGTGTCCATAAGTACCTTTGTTACCAGGACACCCTAGTGTGCAGTTCGATGATTGACTTTGTAGTCATGTGACTGTACTTGCGGCCGCATGATATGGCCACTTGGGTGAAGAAAGGAGCTGAGCTGTCAACTCATCATCACCTGGTGGTGAGCTGGCTCCCATGGTGGGGGAGGCTGCCCTCCAGACCTGGCAGGCCCAGGAGTGTAGTTAGGGTCTTCTAGGAACGTTAGGTGGAGTGTTCTGTCAGAGGAGCCTTTAATTTCCACCTCTGGCAGAGCTAGAACCATGTCCTGAAAAAACCAGATGATAAGGAATCCGAATGGGCCATGTTTCGTCCTACATTGCTGAGACAGCAGCCCATAGATGTGACCAGAAAGTCATTGGTGCCTCTCGTGGCAATAATCCCTGAACCTGGTCATAGATACTTGTGGTGAAGGAGGCTGACCAGCAGGAAAAGGAGGCCTATCAGGTCTTGTTGGCCTGTGGAACTCCTGAGACAGCAGGCCAAATGTGGGAGGAGTTCATTTAGGGCCTGAAAAGAAATTATTGGTTGGCCTCAAAAAGGTTCTGGACTACCATTTGACACCTCAGTTGGGGGAAGCAGTTCCTCACAAATAATGTTTACAGTGGAATACTTCAAAAACCCCTTCAATCCCACCAACATGTCATCCATAGAGGAGGAAGATCCTGGGGGTTTGGGTGGGGTCCACCCATTACTGGAGCTGAGGTCACTGAGGTATTCAAAAAGCTCCTCGGTAGTTGGCACCAGTAATGAGTAGCCACTGCGGTTGTTAAAATGTTCCTTCGTCATCGGTACTGGGAGTGGATAAGATCCACCCTGAATGTTTCAGGGCTCTGGATGTTGTAGGACTGTATTGGTTGACAAGTCTGCAACATTCCATTGGCTGTACCTCTGCACTGGCAAACTGGGGTGGTAGTCCCTCTTTTTAAAAAGGGTGACCAGAGTGTGTGTTTCAATTATCATGGAATCACACTCCTCAGATTCCCCAGGAAAGTCTATGAAGGGTGCTGAAGAGGAGGATCAGACTGCTAGTTTAACCACAGATTCAGGAGGTACAATGTGGTTTTTGACCAGGCTGTGGCACTCTCGACCAACTCTATACGCTCTACAGAATCCTAGAGGGCGCACTGGAGTTTCCCCAATCTGTCCACATGTGTTCTGTGAATTTAGAGAAGGCTTTTGTCCCTCTGGCTATTTTGTGGGGCGTGCTCCGAGAGTATGGTGTTACATACCCACTGCTATGGCTATTTGGTAGCTGTATCACCGGAGATAGAGTTTGGTCTGCATTGGTAACATCAGGTCAAATATGTTTCTAGCTGTCCTTTGTCATTGTTTATGTTCATATTTTTTTAAGACTAGAGGTGTCGAGGAGTTCTGGTTTAGTGGCCATCAGAGCTTGTCTCTGCTTTTTGCAGATGACGTTGTCCTTTTGACTTCAATTCAGAACCCCAAGCTCACATTGGAACGATTCACAATCAAGTGAGAAGCAGACAGGATAAGAATCAGCACCTCCAAGTCCAAGGCCATGGTTCTCAGATAAAAAAGGGTGGAATGCATCCTCTGGGTCTGAAATGAGGTCCTGCCACAAGTGGAGAAGTTTAAGTATCTCGAGGTCATTTTCACAAGTGAGGGAAGGAAGGAGCGGGAGATCGACAGGCGGATCGCTGCAGCCTCTGCAGTAGAGTGGAGAAAGTACCAGTATGTCGTGGCTAAGAAAAAGCTGAGCCACAAAGCAAACCGCTCAATTTACCAGTAGAGCTACATCCCAATCCTCACCTATGGTCATGAGCTTTGGTTAGTGACCAAACCAACAAGATCGCAGATACAAGCAGCTGAAATGAGCTTCCTTTGCTGGGTGGCCGGGCTCTCCCTTCGACATAGGATGAGAAGCTCAGCCATCCACGAGGGGGCTCTGAGTAGAACCACTGCTCCTCCGCATTGAGAGGAGCCTGTTGAGGTTGCTCAGGCATCTGGTTAAAATGCTTTCCAAATGCATCACTGATGTGGTGTTTTGGGCATGTCCAACCAGAAGGAGACCATGGGGTCAACCTCAAGTACGTTAGAGGGATTATGCTTCTCGGTTGTTCTGGGAATGCCTAATTGTCCCCTGGAAGAGCTCGAGGAAGTAGTTGGGAAGAATGACATCTGGACCTCATTGCTCATACCCCCATTTGACTGGAGCACAGTATGCAACGATCATAGCGGTAAGGCGCGGAACACAGTCTTCTGAAGAGCTTCAGCATTTTTACATGGAAAATGGGTGAAAACCCTACGGAAAAGTGGAAATCCCTCTGATCGAGTCTGTGCTGGATGAAAGCATGCACTTGAGCCTGTGTTTAAGATGCGCTAACCTCTGATCCCCGCTTTGTATTTCTTGATCATTTAAACATGGCTGTGCGTGCAGCGCACTCTCTACTCTGTCCGCACGCACGTGATCATTGGCATGAGGAGGATGATCATGCAGACCCGATCGGAGTCTCAAGCAAACCACAATCAGCAGTGGATCAGTGAATCAGAAGAAGGTGAAATACTGTGCCATCGATCAGGGGGCATGTTTAAAGTGAGGGGAAAAGCACCCGGAAAGCGCTTGGTCTGATGCTGCTGCTGCTGCTGCTGTTGCTGCTGTTGCTGCTGTTGCTGCTTGATGGTGCTGATGGCTTGTGGTGTGTAGAGCATGTAATACTCATGGATTTTTTTTCTATGAACCTGCTTTTGAACATGTTCAAAAGCACATTCACGGAATATTTTGGCCTGCCAGAAGCATACGGAAGTGGAGGAAGACTTAAGGAATAACTATGGAATCACACAAAATGACATGGAAGATAAGGGAATAATTGTGTAACGTTTGCAGATGACAACATTTTTGCTTCCATAAGTCTGCCATGCTCCAGTGGGGTATTAGGGGGTATTAGACTGCTGCCTCCATGACCCAACCCCGGATTAAGCGGAGGAAGATAAAAATGAAGATGAACATGAAGGTTTATCATTTCTGTTCACAGTGATAAGGGATTAACTGATTATTAAAAGGTGTTTTAATGGAATTTGCACACATTTACCCTTCTATACACCCCTGATCAATACTTTGTCAGAGTGCATTTGTTTTGTTTTTAAAATAATTGATATAGCTTTAATAGAGTAGGAAATTAAGATAGAATTGTGGTGTCAGATTATACGAAGAGTTAAAATTAATAACGCAATATTGTTCTATTTGGATATGCTGTTTTCCCAACCTGTGCAAACATGCTTTGAGGACTTGGAGAAGGCTTTCGACCATGTCTCTTGTGCTATCTTGTAAGGTGTATACTGCGTGTACTCCGAGTATGATGTAACTGATTTGCTGCAATTGGTCATTAGATCTCTGTATTGCCAGAGCCTTCACTGGAAACAACATGTCGAATTCTTTTCCAGGGGGGGTTAGACTCTGCCATTGCTGTCCCTTGTCACAGATTATTTTCATAATATTTACGGATAGAATTTCTAGCTGGAGCCATGGTTCTCAGAAAAGGGTGAAATTCAGCCTTCGGGTTTGGAATGAGGTCCTGTCCCAAGTAGGCGAGTTGTAGTATTTTAGGGTCTTGTTGACGAGTGAGGGAACGATGGAGTAGGAGATCGACAGGGGGATCACTGAAACGTATGCTGTAAAGTAGAGCTTGTACTGGTCTGTCATGGTGAAGAAGGAGCTGGGCCGGAAGGCAAAGCTCTCAATTTACCTGTCAATCTATGTTCGATCATTGAACTGCCTTGGGTGTCCTGGTGCTAAATGCACTTATGGACACCCTTCTGTTCAAATATGGTGTTTGTGATGAACAAACTGAGACAAGCACAGAAGTCCAACAACGAATGAGTGGGAATTAGGCCAGACAAATGCAAACAAGTTTGTGGCTCAACAACAGGATCTGAGAGCCACAGTTTGTCCCGAAACGATAGTGTGATCTCGATTTAAATTTGACCTGTTACCCATTGGACAACCACTGTCAGACTCTGCATTTGTTTTTGGAAGGGCATTTATGATCAGATCATTCATGACATGTGATAATTGCATCAGTTAATAAAGATTTGTGATGAAACACTTCTAATTTATCCTGGGCAATATGGCCTTAAAATAAAAAAGTGTGTTCAGCACTCAAGGAAGAGCAGTTTCGCTTTCATGATCCGCAAAATGTAAACAAACAAAAC
The DNA here is from genome assembly GCA_024760905.1 of Plotosus lineatus. NCBI lineage: Eukaryota > Metazoa > Chordata > Actinopteri > Siluriformes > Plotosidae > Plotosus > Plotosus lineatus. The sequence goes on from CM045739.1 coordinate 17,397,353, forward strand.
AAACAAACAGGAGTTTTGAATACTTGAGTGATATTTTCTAAACAAAATACAGTGGTACCTCAACTTGCGAGTGTCCCTTATAATAAAATTTCCATGATACGAGCTTTGATCCCACCAAAAATCTGCCCCATCCAACGAGCACATTTTTGACTTACAAGCTCTGCTGGGGAAATGGTTTTTCCGAGCCGATTAGCCTTGTATTCTTCCGCGTGTATTCCTACGCGCTCTGAGAATGCCTTGGGCAGTGCGTCTCAATTATTTTCTGTGATGTCCCCTATAGGAAGAAAAAATAAATAAATTTACACACACCCCCAGCCCCCTGCGCGCGACTTTCAATAGTGTTTACTGCACTTCATATCGTTTACTCGGTTCTTTTTCCCGACACCAGAGAAAACACAGTGAGAGTGCCACTGCCACCTGGTGTTAGAGGATGCACAACCACACTTAAGGCTGGTCCAGTATGTTAAAAAAGCATGTTCCCCAGGGTCATACGTACCAATTAGCCTCATTAAAACAGTTACCCCCCCAAAAAATGTTTTTTTAATTAATTAAAAGTAAATAATAGTAGTGTAAGTTAATGTTAAGTGCTATTCTTAAGTTCAGACACACTTACTGTATTGTTTAATGACTTATTGTTTATTGTTATTTTATTATTATTTACTGTGAATTACAGTATTATTAATGTTACTGTACATCTGTTATTATTGTGAAATGTTTATTGTTACATATTTATCTTAAATATATTACATCAAAAATACATGTTTGTATCAGGTTATATGAGTTTGGGAGGGGGTTGTAACGGATTAATAAGTTTTCCTTCCTATGGGAAACTTTTCCTATTCCTATGGGAATTTTGTTTCATCTAATAAACATTTAGATTTACGAGCTTGCCCTCGGAATGGATTAATTTCGTAAGTCCAGGTACCACTGTATATCTAACAAAGTGCTCAAAATCGATATCAAATTTCCAGTGTAACAACTGGAGACCAACAGCTGAAACGGTCATATTAGGTCAAGTTCAAAATCAGTAAAATGACCAGTTAGTGCTTGATGCTGTAGTTTAAGTTAAATTGAGATTGTGGTTACTGTTTGAGCTTGAATAACTTTATTCAGCCATGTGGTTTGTAAAGAATTACGAATTAATCTTTGTATTTTATCATCTGAAACCAGTATTTGTGTAGCCAATAAATCTATAAGTAATTTTACTTTTTTTTTTTTTTTTTTTACATCTGAAATGTTATCTTGGATGACTTATTTGAAATAAATCGATACACCCACATTTTGGCACACACACACACACACACACACACACACACACACACACACACACACACACACGAGATACCATATAGGTTTGTAATGCTACTGTTATTATGACTCCCTAAGAGCCTTCCCTGACTTCTCACCCAGAAACTTTATGGCAAGACGGAGTGGGGTGTGGAGAATATGAAAGCTGAGGCTACTCTTCTTACTCTCTCTTTTCACCTCAAATAAGCATCATTGAAAAGGCTTAAGAGCCTTGCAAGACTTCACCATTCTTCTTCCCTGCTGCCCCCACCTTTTATCCCTCCAATTGAGGAACTGCAGTCTCTAAGGAACAACCTCAACAGCTCATGCATGTTCCATCAAGAGCAAATGATTGTGTAAGTGTGTAGCCTCTGTATGAAAGTGCCTCTAGAGTTGTGGATTTAGCCTATTCAGAGTTTGGCTTTTCTCTGCCGTTACTTGAATTGCACATCCACTGCCATCAGAAACTGTTAGAGGAGTTAGCCTAGGCCTTGATCCAAGGGCATAATGGGATGTGATTGGTGTTAGCAGCCATTGAACTGACCCAGACAGGACAGCATAATAAAGAAATGCTGTGATATAGAAATGCAAATGCAGTTCTGGTCTCTAAACCAACGTATAGCAGATGTGGACTTATTTTCCATTTCTGTGAACATAGATGTAGAAGCATAGTTAAGTATACATTTAGAGTATCTAATAGATCTTTTCCTTATTACTTACTTTAGAGTAGATACCATTCTGTCATATTTTGCTGGTGCCAAAATCAAATCAAGTCATTAATGCACCTGGATAAGTTTTTGCTTGACTTTAACAAAGGCTCTTCGTGACAACAGTATTTCACTTGTCCTTTAAACAACTTTATATTTGCTATTAATAAGGACCGTGTATGTTAATCCTATTTCAGTACAAAGTATACGTTCTTATACTTGTATGCCTCTGAAATAGTAAATCAAGTATATCTTGAAGATGTGCACCAACAGACTGTGAACAAGACTTTTCACTGTTGATGATATTAACTCTCTTCTGCACAATTATTCAGGACTTACACTTGCATAACCAACCGGACTACATTTTGAACTATAATGAATGTCCCATATTCCATATTGTGGTTTGTATCATTATGGTTTTACCCAAATGAGGATGGGTTTCCCTTTTGGGCCTGGTTCCTCTCAAGGTTTCTTACTTACATTACTATTGACAGAGTTTTTCCTGTGGGCTTGCTCATTATGGATATGTAGGGTAATAGGAAATGTTCAAATTCTTTAATACTTTGTAAGCCCCTGCTTTTACTGTTTTACTGTGTAAAGCTGCTTTGCAACAATATTAATTGTAAAAAGCGCGATAAAAAAAAAAAACTGAATGGAATTGAGCTGAAGACACTTCTGTGCATTTCTATGTCCATGTTTTCTGAAGCATGTCTACATGGATGTCTACTTTACCCTTTAGCATATTCTTGAGTGTTTATATATCTGAGTATTAGTATATATCTGAGATTTTAGGGAGTCCTCACAAAGTCCCATTCACACAGGAAGCAACCATGCAATGTCGTGATGTTTACCCATCTTTAGCTCACCAAATAACAGCTGCATTGGTATCCTGAAGTCACTCATACATGACACATGACCAAACCATATCAGAGTCTACTGTTATGGATCATAGAGTTGATGGTGGAACTGGCATGCTCGAGTATCTCAATGTTTGTCACCTGGTGCGACCATTTGACACGTATTATTGCCGGAGTGAAATTTGATGAAAAACCTCCAGCTAGCATATAAGGTGAGCTAGTGTTGGTCATGTTTCAGATCCATAAATGAGTGAAGCGAGAACAATTGCTTTGTACACAGTCATTTTGCTGGGCAGAGCAATTCCTCTTCTATTGAAACACCTAGTTCATAAAGCACTAAACTCTACTTTGGATTTCTGAGTGAAGAGTTGCATTATCTGATATAGTTCCTTCAAGGTATGTGAAAGTTTTTACTCGCTTTAGCACGGAGTCATCGACTGTAGTGACGAGTGGTTGGCTGGGTTGGTCACACTACACGAGCATTATTTCCGTCTTAGGCTTACTGATGGTTAGTCCCCAGACTTTTCAAGAGTTATTTAGTACTATAAACCATTCCTGGAGGGATTCCGTGCTTGCAGTGGCAATAGCAGCATCATTTGCATAGAGAAAGTCGTCAAGCTTTATAATTGTTGTTAACCTTTCTTTAAGCTTTTGAAGGTTAAACAGCTTGTCATCCAACTTGGACTTGATTTCTAGTGCAACATGCAGGCTGAAGTTATGGGTCTGCTGAAGAACAAACGAGGAAAAGAGGATAAACAGTGTTGTGGCAAGTATACACCCTTGACGCAGGCCATTGATTATTTCAAATGGTTGGGTAACCAACCAAGCTACCACACAAATTACACAAAATTGACTTGCTTAGTGAATAGTTCGGAAAATGGTACCATGAAAGAATGATGACCTCATCAGCCTTAATGATGCCAGGGCTACGTTCATTTAGTGCTAGTCATGGAAACGCCTTATAAATAAAATCTGAGAATCACTGGCATCCAAAGAGGATCAAGGTAATGTTCTAAAACAAGCACCAGTTAATGCTCAAACAAGGAAATAATTAAATACCGTATTTTCACGATCATAAGGCGCATCAGATTATAAGGTGCTATATCAAGACAGTGGTGAGGTGTGCTGTCGGTGTGACAGAAGAGTTCAAGGTGGAGGTGGGACTGCATCAAGGGTCAGCTCTGAGCCCCTTTTTGTTTGCTATGGTGATGGACAGGCTGACAGACGAGGTGAGACAAGAATCTCCATGGACTATGATGTTTGCAGATGACATCGTGATCTGTAGTGAGAGCAGAGAACAAGTGCAGGAAAATCTAGAGAGGTGGAGGTATGCCCTGGAAAGGAGAGGAAGGACGGTTAGCCTCAGAAAATCAGAATACATATGTGTGAATGAGAAGGACCCAGGAGGAACGGTGATGTTACAGGGAGCAGAGATAACGAAGGTGGAGGATTTTAAGTACTTAGGCTCAACAATCCAGAGCAATGGAGAGTGTGCAAAAGAGGTGAAGAAGCATGTGCAGGCAGGCTGGAATGGTTGGAGAAAAGTGTCCGGTGTGATGTGCGATAGGAGAGTGTCAGCAAGAATGAAGGGAAAAGCGTACAACACGGTGGTGAGGCCAGTGATGCTGTATGGATTAGAAACAGTGGCGCTGAGGAAAAGGCAGGAGGCAGAGCTGGAGGTCGCGGAGATGAAAATGTTGAGGTTCTCTCTGGGAGTATATCAGAGGGACAGCCCATGTAAGATGTTTTGGAGACAAAGTCAGAGAGGCTAGATTGAGATGGTTTGGACATGTACAGAGGAGGGACAGTGAGTATATTGGCAGTAGGATGCTGAGGTTAGAACTCCCAGGCAGAAGGCCTCGAGGAAGACCAAAGAAGAGATTTATGGATGTGGTGAAGGAAGACATGAAGGTCGTTGGAGTCAGAAAAGAAGATACAGAGGACAGGGTGAGATGGAGGCGGATGATTTGCTGTGGCGACCCCTGAAGGGAGCAGCCGAAAGTAAAAGAAGAAGATCAATGAACGACGCTTGAACGGCCCCTGTACATACATAAGGCCCACCGGATTATAAGGCACATTAAGCGAAACAAAAAATCAGATAAGTCAAACTTGATTCAACTCATTCACAATAACTCTCAATGTTGTTCAGCTGTAACAATATAAAACAATAATCTCACTTTTTCAGTTCATTTCTTTTCCACAAATCCATCAAATGCTTCATTTTCAGTGTCTGAGTTTAACAGTGGTGTGAGTTGGACATAAAGCCCAGATCCCTTTATTATTTTTTAGTATTATATTATTATATTTCATTATCTATTATTCTCTGGCACATTGAGACAGATGTCTTCCTGGATCATGACCGTCTCTCAGCCACGCCCCCTTAAAGAGTCAGCGCATTAGTATTCTGTTCATTACTGAACGGAAATCATTACTCTTAAGGCACTGTATCAGTATAACTTTAAATTCAAGAAGGTTAATCCAAGGTCTCAGGGGGAAAGCTGTAGCAGTGCTAGATCCTGGTATTTGGACATAAAACCCGGATCCCCTCTATCTTACGACCTGTTGACACCAATATCTAGTGGTTGACGTTCTTCGGTTAATCTACCTCAATGATGGTAAGCTCTGAATTAGTTTGCTTCACTTGGGCTTTGACGGTGTCAGTGAGATGGAGCCAAGTCTCCATGAACACATAAGGCGCACTGATTTATAAGGCGCACTGTCAGCTTTTTGGGAGATTGAAGGCTTTTATGTGCGCCTTATGGTTGTGAAAATACGGTAAGTCCTTTCTGTTTTAATTTTTTTTTTTACAGTTTTTATTCACCATTTTTAATAAAGCTGTATATTTTCACCTGTATGCACAAACTCTGACATTTATTTATCTTTAAATTACTTATAATCCCAGTTTTAAATTGCAGACTCAGAATTTCATTTCAATTCAATTCAATTTTATTTGTGTAACACTGTTTACAGTTGACATCGTCATAAAGCAGCTTTACATAGTAAAAGTGGAAGTTTGCAAAGTATAAAAGAATTTAAACATTTTCAACAAACCGTACACAGCTTATGGCAATGGTGGCAAGGAAAAACTCCCTCAGTATATGTAAGGAAGAAACCTTGAGAGCAACCAGGCCCCAAAGGGAAACCCATCCTCATTTGGGTAAAACCATAAGGATACAAACCATATATGAGAAATTCATTATACAGTAGTTCAAAATGTAGTCCGGTTGGTTACACAAGTGTAAGTCCTCAATAATTGTGCAGAAGAGGGTTAATATCACCAACAGTGAAAAGTCATGTTTACAGTCTGGTGCATATCGTCAGGATATATTGACTTACTATTTCAGAGGCATACAAGTATAAGAACTTATACTTTGTACTGAAATAGGATTAACATATACGGTCCTTATTAATAGCAAATATAAAGTTGTTTAAGGGTCAAGTGAAATACTGCTGTTACGAAGAGCCTTTGTTTAAAGTCAAGCAAAAAAGTATCCAGGTGCATTATTTAATGAATTGATTTGATTTTGGCACAAGCAAAATATGCCAGAATGGTGTCTACTCTAAAGTAAGCACTAAGAAAAATCTCTAAGATACTCTAAATGTATACTTAGCTTATGTTTCTGTATCTGTGTTCATACAAATGGAAACTAAGTCCATATCTGCTATACAGAAGACATACATTTCATCATCATCATCGTCATTGAGACCATAGTCGATTAGACCGTTGGCGTCCACTGTTTGACTCTTCTTCGCCATTCCACTCTGGTTTGCCTCAGGTGATATAGTCTGGTCATGCTGGCAATTCCAGACCAATCCTGGATATCATCCAGCCAAGTTTGCTGTGGTCTCCCCTGGTATCTCGTTCCATTGATGGTTCCCTGCAAAAGCCATTTTGTTAGGGCATCTCGTCTCACTTGATGACCAAAGAAATTAAGCTTCCTGCGCATTACGGCTTGAATCTGTCTGGGTGGCTATTGGCATTAATTTCGCAGATCTTATTCCAAACAAACTCATCTGTTCTTTTGTCACTCCATGAGATACCTAGTAGACGACGGCAGCATTTCATTTCAAAAGCTTCGATCATCTTGTATATTTTTTTTTGTTGTTGTCCAACTTTCGCATCCATGCATAAGAATACGAGTAACCTTTGCATTCATGAGTCGTATCTTTTGTTTCAGATTTCGAAAATTCAAGATTTTCCTCCAGTTTTGCCAACGCACTCGTTGCTGTGCCAATTCTGCATTTCACTTCATCCTCACTTGTCGCCTTTTCTGTGATCACTGAGCCCAAATACTTTTCACTTGTTCCAGATCTTCTCCATTAAGAGGCACAAAAATCTGATACATCTTGCCTTTACTCGTAACCATCACTTTACTTTTCTCGCTGCTAATTTTCATGCCATAGCTGTGCGCAGTTGCATCCAGTCTTGCAGTGATTGTTCTCAACTCTTCCTCAGTGTTAGCAATAAGGTCGTCTGCAAAACGCAAGTTATGAACACTGCTTGGGTCTCCGTCTTAGTTTGCTAAAGGATTGACCATAATTCTTTCGAGAAACAGGTTAAACAGAATGGGTGAGAGGATACAGCCTTGTCGTACTCCTACAGTTGATGTGAACCAATTGTTATAGGTATCTCCAGTGAGGACTGTTGTTCTTGCATTTTCATAGAACTGCTGTATTAATTTCGTCATGTTTTGTCCAATTCCTTGCTTCTTCATTGTATACCATAATGCACCACAATTTTGTATTTGCTATAAAAGAATTTAAACATTTTCAACAACCCCCACACAGCTCATGGTGATGGTAGTAAGGAAAAACTCCGTCAGTAAATGTGAGGAAAAAACCTTGAGAGGAACCAGGCACAAAAGGGAAACCCATCCTCATTTAGGTGAAACTATAAGGATTTACAAACCATGTATATGAGAAATTCATTACTGTACATAATATAGTCTGGTTGGTTATACAACTATAAGTCCTCAGTAATTGTGAGGAAGAGAGTTAATATCATCAGCAGTGAAAAGTCATCTTCAACAGTGTGTTAGTGCACATCTGTGTTCATATATATCTTCATCTGTAGAAAATAGGGACTCTTTCTCATTAGTTTCTATGTCCTTCTTTATAATACACAATCTCATATCCTAAAATGCCATGTAGTAGACCATTTTTGTGTAAGCAGGTAATACTGGCTATGGCCAGAGATATACCACCAGCAATGTCACAACCTAAGCTGTTTATCTAAGGCCTCCCATTCCCACTGGAGCTGTTGCAAATGATCACTGTTAATGTTACTAGGTTGAGAGATCCCTTTGAACGTTTGACCACTTTGATCAAATTCTCACATAGCAACATTACAACATAATAGGCTTTCAGTGTGATGTGAAAAAGGTAATTGTTTTAGTTCAAGACAAGCTTCATGAATCTCATCATCAACCTCCCTCCGCTTAATCCTTGGTCGGGTCATGGGGGCAGCAGCCGAAGCAGTGATGTCAGACGTCCCTCTCCCCAGCCACTTCCTCCAGCTCTTCCAGGAGGACACAGAGGTATTCCCAGACCAGTTGAGACACATAATCTATCCAGCATGTTCTGGGTTGACCCCAAGGTCTCTTCCTGGTTGGACATGCCTGAAACACCACAACAGTGAGGCGTTCGGGAGGATTTATAACCAAATGCCCGAGCCAACTCAACTGGCCCCTCTCAGTGCGGAAGAGCAGCAGTCCTTCTCCAAGCTCCACCTGGATGGCTAAGCTTCTCACCCTATCTCTAAGGGAAAGCCCCGCCATCTGGCAAAGGAATCTCATTCCAGCCGCTTGTATCCACAATCTTATTCGTTCTTTCACTACTCAAACCTTGTGACCATAGGTGAGGGTTGGAAAGTAGACTGAATGGTAAATTGAGAGCCTTTCTTTGCGGCTCAGCTCCCTCTTCACCATGACAGACAGGTATAAGCTCCGCTTTACAGCAGAGGCTGCAGTGATCCACTTGTCAATCTCCCACTCCATCCTTCCCTCACTCAAACTAGACCCCTAGATACTTGAACTCCTATACTTGGGGCCGGACCTCATTTCAGACTCGGAGGGTGCATTACATCCTTTTCTGGGTAAAATCATGGCTTCAAATTTGGAGGTGCTGATTTTCATCCCAGCTGCTTTGCACTCTGCTGAGAATTGCTCCAATGAGAGCTGGAGGTCACAAATTGATGAAGCCAAAAGGACAACGTCATACACAAAAAGCAGTGATGAGATCCTATGGCCGCCAAACCAGAACCCCTCAATACCTTACGATAACACTTACGAGCTTGCATTCAGAATGAATTAATTTCGTAAGTCGAGGTACCACTGTAATAGTATTTACCAACAACTTACTTAAGGTTTCGCAACCCTGTTATTGTGTACAGGTCCTTATCAAAAAATTAGCATATTCTGATCAAGTTCATGATTTTCTGTAATGTACTGATAAAAATTAAACTTTCATATATTTTAGATTCATTGCACACCGACTGAAATATTTCAGGTCTTTTATTGTTTTAATATTGATGATTTTGGCATCCAGCTCATGAAAACCTGAAATTCCTATCTCAAAAAATTAGCATATCATGAAAAGGTACTCTAAACGCGCTATTAACCTAATCATCTGAATCAACCAATTAACTCGAAACACCTGAAAAAGATTCCTGAGGCTTTTAAAAACTCCTAGCCTGCCGGACCTGACTGCTGTCCAGAAAGCCATCATTGACACCCTCAAGCAAGAGGGTAAGACACAGAAAGAAATCTCTGAGCGAATAGGCTGTTCCCAGAGTGCTGTATCAAGGCACCTCAGTGGGACGTCTGTGGGAAGGAAAAAGTGTGTCAGAAAACGCTGCACAACCAGAAGAGGTGACCGGACCCTGAGGAAGATTGTGGAGAAGGGCCAATTCCAGACCTTGGGGGACCTGTGGAAGCAGTGGACTGAGTCTGGAGTAGAAACATCCAGCGCCTCTGTGCACAGGCGTGTGCAGGAAATGGGCTACAGGTGCCGCATTCCCCAGGTCAAGCTACTTTTGAACCAGAAACAGCGGCAGAAGCGCCTGACCTGGGCGACAGAAAAGCAGCACTGGACTGTTGCTCAGTGGTCCAAAGTACTTTTTTCGGATGAAAGCAAATTTTGCATGTCATTCAGAAATCAAGATGCCAGAGTCTGGAGGAAGACTGGAGAAAAGGAAATGCCAAAATGCCTGAAGTCCAGTGTCCAGTACCCACAGTCAGTGATGGTCTGGGGTGCCATGTCAGCTGCTGGTGTTGGTCCACTGTGTTTTATCAAGGGCAGGGTCAATGCAGCTAGCTATCAGGAGATTTTGGAGCACTTCATGCTTTCATCTGCTGAAAAGCTTTATGGAGATGAAAATTTAATTTTTCAGCACGACCTGGCACCTGCTCACAGTGCCAAAACCACTGGTAAATGGTTTACTGACCATGGTATTACTGTACTCAATTGACCTGCCAACTGTCCTGACCTGAACCCCATAGAGAATCTGTGGAATATTGTGAAGAGAAAGTTGAGAGACACCAGACCCAACACTGTGGATGAGCTTATGGCCGCGATCGAAGCATCCTAGGCCTCCATAACACCTCAGCAGTGCCACAGGCTGATTGCCTCCATGCCACACCGCATTGAACCAGTCATTTCTGCAAAAGGATTCCCGACCAAGTATTGAGTGCATAACTGAACATAATTATTTGAAGGTTGACTTTTTTTGTATTAAAAACACTTTTTTTTAATTGGTCGGATGAAATATGCTAATTTTTTGAGATAGGGATTTTTGGTTTTTCTTTACTTTTTTGCCAAAATTATCAATAGTAAAACTATAAAAAGGCTTGAACTACTTCAGTTGTGTGTAATGAATCTAAAATATATGAAAGTCTCATGTTTATCAGGACATTACAGAAAATAATGAACTTTATCACAATATGCTAATTTTTGAAAAGGACCTAATTCAGCTGACTATGGTTGAAGGCATGCTAAACCATGATGCACATGCACCCCATTGCTTTGATGCTCACATGTCCATTGCAGGCACTTATTGTGGTGGACAAGGATTATGCATGTATACTATGACTGTTCTGCAGCCATGCAACTTCATACCAAAAAATCTGGAATGCACTGTGTCTTTTACATTAACTTTTTATTTTTATTTTTATTTTTTATACCAATTTGTGCTCTTCTGTGAGATCACAGCAGAAGGCCTAACCTTCACCCCCTATGTGTATCAGTGTTATGTGCCTATAACTGTGTTCTCGATTCACTGTTTCCCTTCCGTATGCAACTTCTGGTATGTGCTAACCAGTGCATGTTAAAGATTCTCTCACGCAGTTGCCTGGCTAAGAAAATCTGTCCAATGCAAAAGTCACTCAGATCCTTGTATTTGTCTATTTGTCCTCCTTCAAACACATCAACTTTAAAAGTTCACCTGCTGCCTAATAAATTCAATCCCATGTAGATATGCCAGTGTAATGCGATATTAACATTTTCCACATGAGGCAAGGGGAATGTCACAGAATCATCCAAGCTTAAGGGCTATATTCACTCTGTAAATGCAGTTCAGAGGCTTTTGTCACAAGAACAACGTAGGTTCAGCAACTCACTCTACTGTTTAGTTCTCTAATTATTCACAGCATTTGAAAGGCATTTGGCAGGCATTTTATGACATTTGGCAGTTGATCAGTTGATATACTAGTAGTAGTGTAGCTAAAGAGAATCCTCAATTGTTCATATCCTTGAGGTGCCATTAACTTTAACACACAGTGGTTTTAAAGTTATGGATAATAACTTTAAGTCATAAATGACATAATTCCAAATAAACTGCGAAACAAACTTCAGTTTGAAGCCATGAGACTTTGTCATTCAGAGACTATAGAATTGAATGTGTTCAACATGGGCAAACCCACTGAGCCCCTCTGCCTCCGTACCAGTGAAACCTGATCAAATCCATTGCCTGAGGCACTATAAAATCTATGATCTGTGCCAGCCTTACCCTTCTCCCCACTGCTCCAGGAAATGAGCTCTAGAGGAGACAAGAGGGACATGAGTGTGACCTTGACAGTGCAAAAAAAATTTGTACTGCACTATTTGAAGTGGCTAGGGGCATTTGGAAGAGAAGTGGAGGACAAAAAGACAAATTTTAGGAAGAAAAAGAAAATGGCAACCTAGCAAAATGGTTTGTGTCCGAGTACAATGCAAGTATGCGAGTTGTCTGTCTGACATCACAGGTTTATTCAAGGGTGTATTCAAGAGATGAAACTTGAAGGAATCGTGTTTCCAAGTTCACCGAGATCCCCTATAATAGCCTGTTACTGATACAGTCTGTTGCTGTTCATTAAGGTCTATTAGCTCTACTGCACTCTACCATGATGCCCACATTTTATCATGATTTGTATCACACTGTAATACATTAAAATAACTGTGGCAAAAATTTGCCATGTTCATCAATGTGATCAACACAAATCCACCAAGTTCCTTCAAGACCTTCACGGTTCGATTACACGACACCCCAAACTCAAATTGTGGAAATTGTGCCCCGGTGTACATCCAGGGTTAAGGATGACAATAACCGTACACAATAAAAACATTGTTATTTAAATTTTATCAATGAATTAAATACAAACAAATAAAACATTCATTAAAAAGTAAATTAATCACTCATTTGCCTATGGGCTTAATCCCATTATGCTGGCAGCTGGCTGGAGCCTGTTGCAGCCAATTTTGAGCAAAGACTGGGTACATCCTGAACAGCATTTCAGAACATTGCAGGGCAACACACACAACACTTCACACTTATCACTCACTAGGCGAAATGCCAATTAGCCTAATCTCCATGTCTTTGGACTGTGGGAGAAAGCCAAAATACCTGAAGAAATCCCACACAAGCATGGGGAGAGCATGTAAACTCTACACGGAAACACCCTTGATGAGCCTGGAAATCAAACCCACAACCTTCTTGCTGTGGGCTGAACATGCTAACCACTACATCCCTGTGCCACCACAAATAAATGAATTGGGATTTTATTCATGAATTGTATACATTTTATTTATTAGGATTTTTTTGTAGACCAATCTGTGTGTGTGTGTGTGTGTGTGTGTGTGTGTGTGTGTGTGTGTGTGTGTGTGTGTATGTGTGTGTGAGAGAGAGAGAGAGAGAGAGAGAGAGAGTGGGTGAGTGAGTGAGTGAGCGAGAGCGTCGTTAGTGTAGTATACTGGAGCAGAGAAATACAGAGTGCAGAAGCAGATGATTATGAGTCCCTTCAAGTGATCAAAGATTTCATTAATAAGACTGATTGCATGCCTGCCACTTTACTGACATATCTGTGAGAAATGATCCTCTCTCTCTCTCTGTCTCTCTCTGTCTCTCTCTCTCTCTCTCTCTCATGCATACATACTATGTTCCGGATTTATTCAATATTTTCCAAACCCAAGAGTAACGACTACAAGCTGAAGGGGGAGGGGGTGTGAAGTGAGAGAAGTTTTAGGGAGTAGGGTGAAAATCCATTCTGAACCACATTTTCAATTAGGCTCCACAAGCTGTTATCACAGGTGTGTGAGAATAGGGGCAGCAGGAGCGCAGATGTCTGGAATGAACCCTTATCTGAGGCACAAAGCTGGGCCATGACATGCTATCAGGAAATTACTTTCTGCCTGCGCTGCTTACACGAACTTTATTCTGGTCTAGTGACATTACCCTCTATTTGCTCTATTTGATCATTTAAATGTCTGGCTGGAGGAGCTGGAGTAGGAGGAGGCCCTCCCCATCTCAAAATCTCATTTTTCTCTCTTTTATGTGTTTAAAAATACATTAAACCAACAATGCCTTTTCCCCTAGAATTCATGTGGTGCATATCATTCTGTCCAAAATGCACATACAAATTTATACTTCAATTCAAAAGTTTGGGGTCACCTAAAAATGTCTTCTTCATGAAACCACAAATTTAAATCCATCACATGAGTTGTAAAATGAATATGAAACAAGGTTATGCAATTGAAAATAAAGATTACAAATATTTTTTACTTGAAAAAAATAATTTTGCCTTTTAAACTCTGATTTTGTCTAAAATCCTCGATTTGCAGCTATTATTGACCTTTTGTCTTTAGGGATCAGCATGCAATGATAAGATGAAGACATTTCACCCCATGCTTTCTGAGGTACCTCCCAAAGTTGAACTGGCTTCATGGACTACAAAAGATTAAAGAGGTTGAGATCCAGTGACTGTCGGGCAGTGATGGCCTGGTGGTAAAGGTGCTGGATCACTATTCCCAAGGTTGGGGGTTCAAGCCCACTCTCAATGAGTTGTCACTGTCACCCCCCAGTGCAGTTGACTGAGTTACCAAAGACCGGCCATGTCTCTCAATGTCGATGGTGGGTATAGTGCGGCATGTTAAAAGAATCCTTGCTGACTTTTGACAAGAGTAGGCTGCATAGCTGTCCGCATATTTCTGCCCTGCTATGACCTGGTAGCTGTATAGGATGTACTCTGCCTTTGGTTGGAGTTGGCTGGGATGGGCGCCAGCCTCCCCGCGACCCTAATTAGGATTAAGAGGTTACAGAAAATGAATGAATGAGATCCGGTGACTGCAGTGGACATTCTATTACAAATATAATAACAGCTGACTATTTCTTCTATAAACAGTTCTTGTATATCTTGAGTGCTTTCGGCCATTGCTTGTTATAAGGAAAGTGGGTCTAATCAAGAGTCTTCCACAGGGTGTGGTATGGTGTTACAGAATGGCATGGTGGCCTTCCTTATTCAAGATCCCTTTCATCATTTGCAACTCTCCCTCTTTACTACCACCAGAGCACCCCCAGGCCACCACAATTCCCCAGGATGTTGGACAAATGGCATCAAGCAGTTCCTTTATTCTGCACCTTATAAATGTTTGTTGTGTAAACTCAATTATCTATAGCATGTCTTCCCAGCCTTCCTCTCTATGATATCTGTTCTGTTGCTCATCCTAACCTTTACCTTCTACTGATCAGTCTCAGGTATCCCTTTTTTTTTTTTTTTTGCAATTTCAGGAGTTGCTTTTTCACTGTTGAAGTTGGCACCGTTGTTTTGCTTGTACTTAATGAAGCTGAATAAATATCAGTACATATCAGTTATATGGCGTGTTACCCTTGTGTTAAGACGTCGTCTCTGTGATCTTTGTGTTTACACTGTTTTGCGGACTTTTCTAACCCTTAGCAAATATGGTTGGTATATTTTGGTCAGCCTACTAGCATGGGTGCAAGTCTCATACACAGAGATGAATTAACTATCTGCTTGTATCGCCGCAATCTACCATGCATACTCAGTTAAGCAAAGAGAGTTGTAAAATGAATGAAAACCTGAATCCAGAAAAGAAAGAGAACTCTCCGCTCTGCTGGTGATTCACATCAGTGCAGGCTGAGTACTAAACGAGTTCAACGGCATACTTGCTCACTTGAAAGACCAGAAATCCGTATAACCCGCGCTTTGTGTCAAGCACAGCAAGTAAACTACTTTCGGTTTTTAGTTTCAGTTTACAAGCAAAAAGATCACATCATGGAGAATGTTGAAGGTTATATTTGATAAGGTATTTGATATTTGATGAGTGAATTTGATTAGAAATTTATATATTTGAAATTATTGTGCTTGAATTTAATTTATTTGAAATTAATGTTGATATTACAGACGTACCCCAACTGACATTCATCCATTTTACATTTTTTCGATTTTAAGATTTTTTTCCAAAAAACAGTCAAATTTTGAATTTTATGTAGTATGCTGACGTAATGACACAATGACGTAATGACGCTGCGTCCATTGTTCACAAACCATAAACTGAACGTACCCCTCCTTCTTCCCAGCTCAGTTTTATATATTATATATAAATATATATATATTATATATAAATATATATATATATATATATATATATATATATATATATATATATATATACAGTGGTATGAAAAGGTATCTGAACCTTTTCTGAATCTTTTGGAATTTAGAATTTCTCACATTTCTGCATAAAATCACCATCAAATGTGATCTGATCTTTGTCAAAATGACACAGATGAAAAAACCGTGTCAGCTTTAACTAAAACCACCCAAACATTTATAGGTTTTCATATTTTAATGAGGATAGCATGCAAACAATGACAGAAGGGGAGGAATAAGTAACTGAACCCTCTGCCTAAGGAGAGTTAAAGAGCAATTGAAACCAATTTTTACCAAACAATTTAAGTCAGGTGTGTGCCAAATCACTGATGACTGGCTTAAAGTTGCCCTGCTCACTATAAAAGACACACCTGGTAAGAATTTTCTTGATGATGAGCATTGTCTGATGTGCACCATGGCTCGCTCAAAAGAGCTGTCTGAAGACCTGCGATCAAGAATTGTTGATTTGTATAAAGCTGGGAAAGGCTACAAAACCATCTCTAAAAGTCTGAATGTTCATCAATCGACAGTCAGAGACTCTACAAACGGAGAGAGTTTGGCAGTGTTGCTTCTCTCCCAAGGAGTGGCAGTCCACCAAAGGTGACGCCAAGAGTTCAGCGCAGAATACTCGGAGAGGTAAAAAAAAAAATCTAGAGTGTCTGCTAAAGACTTACAGAAATCACTGGCACAGTTCAATATCTCTGTGCACACATCAACTATATGTAAAACAATAGCCAAGAATGGTGTTCATGGGAGGACTCCATGGAGGAAGCCACTGCTGTCTAAAAAAAACATTGTTGCTCTTTTAATGTTCGCAAAAAGGCACTTGGACACTCCAAGAAGTTTTGGCAAAATATTTTGTGGACTGATGAAACGAAAGTTGAATTGTTTGGGAGGAACACACAACGTCATGTGGGAGGAAAAATGGAACAGCTCACCAACATCAACACATCCCCACCATGAAGCATGGTGGAGGCTTCATGGTTTGGGGCTGTTTTGCTGCCTCGGGGCCTGGACAACTTGCAAATGAATGATTAATGATAACAAATTAATGATTATTCATGGAAAAATTAATTCAAAAGTTCATCAGGATGTTTTGCAGGAAAACCTGAGGCCGTTCGTCAGACAGTTGAAGCTAAAAAGAGGATGGATGCTGCAACAAGACAATGATCCAAAACACAGAAGTAAATCAACTTCAGAATGGTTTCAGAAGAACAAAATACACGTTCTGAAGTGGCCAAGTCAAAGTCCAGACTTGAACCCCATTGAGATGCTGTAGCATGACCTCAAGACAGCGATTCATGCCAGACATCCCAGGAATCTGACTGAACTACAGTAGTTTTGTAAAGAAGAATGGGCCAAGATTAGTCCTGATTGATGTGCCAGACTGATCTGCAGCTACAGGAAGCGTCTGGTTGAAGTCATTGCTGCCGGAGGGGGGGGGGGGGGGGCTTCTGCCCATGGAGCCCTGCAGGGCCCAGCTTGATCCGTCCCCCCATGGACCCACCACCTGTGGGAGGGGCTATAGGGGTCAGATGCAGTGTGAGTTGGGTGGCAACCAAAGACATGGGTCCTCACAACTGACTCTGACTCTTGGGACATGGAATGTCACCTCTCTGGTGGGGAAGGAGCCTAAGCAAATGCATGAGGTGAAGAGATACTGACTAGATATAGTTGGACTCACCTCAAGGCATAGCTAGGGCTCTGGAACCATCTCAAGAGGGGCTGGACCTTTTTCCATTCTGGAGTTGCTTCTGGGGAAAGGCGGCAAGCCGGTGTGGGCATCCTTGTGGCCCCCATCTCGGTGCCCACATGTTGGGGTTCTCCCCAGTTGATGAAAGGGTAGCTTTCCTCCGCCTTCAGGTGGGGGGACGGGTAATGAGTGTTGTTTGTGCTTATGTACTAAATGACAGTTCAGAGTACTCACCCGTCTTTAGGGGGTGTGTTAGAGAACACTCTCCTGGGAGACTCACTGATTGTCCTGGGAGACTCAAAGCTGATGTGGGCAACAGTAGTGTGACCTGGAAGGGTGTGATCAGTAGGTGTGGCCTCTCAAGTCTGAACCCAAATGGTGTTTGATGGACTTCACGAACACTATGTTCCAACATAAGGGTGTCCATAAGTGCACTTGGCACCAGGACATCCTCGATCGCAGTTTGATGATCAACTTCGTAGTTGTGTCACCAGACTTGCGGCTGCAAGTTCTAGATGTTTAGGTGAAGAGGGGAGCCGAGTTGTCAACTGATCACCACCTGGTGGTGAGCAGGCTCCGATGGTGACGAGGCTGCCCGAAACACCTGGCAGGCCAAAGCGTGTCCCAAACAACAAAAGGTACAACCATGTCCCAAAGGAGGCAGGTGGCATAAAATCCAAATGGGCCACATTCCATGCCTTCATTGCTGAGGTAGCAGCCCATAGCTGTGCTTATCATGGCAGTAACTCCCAAACCCAGTGGTGGACACCTGTGGTGAATGGGGCCATCCAGCTGAAAAAGGATGCCTATCGGGTTTTATTGGCCTATGGGACTCCTGAGGAAGCAGACAGGTACCGTCAGGCAAAACATGCTGCAGCCCAAGCTGTCGCCAGTGCAAAATCTCAGGCATGGCCGGAGTTTGGTAAGGGCCTAGGGAGCGATTATCATTTGGCCTCAGAAAAGTTCTGGACCACCATCCGACACCTCAGGACTAACTTGTCCTCCATAGAAGAGGATGACCTCAGGAGTTTGGGTGGAGGTCCGCCCATCACTGGAACTAAGGTTAATGAGGTAGTCAAAAAGCTCCTCTGTGGTCGGACTCTGGGGGTGGATGAGATCCACCCTGAATATCTCAGGGCTCTGGATGTTGGAAGACTGTCTTGGTAGACATGTTTCAGCAACATCTGTTTCACCCTGTCATCGTGGGCCATACCTCTGGATTGACAAATTGGGGTGGTAGTCCCCCTTCTTAAAAAGGGAGACCAGAAGGTGTGTTCCAGTTACTGTGGAATCACACTTCTCAGCCTTCCTGGGAAAGTCTATGCAGAGATACGAGAGAGGAGGATCCGACCGAGAATGTAACCGCGGCACTCTCAAACAACTCTGTATGCTCCACAGGATCCTGGAGGGGGTATGGGAGTTTGCCCAATTTGTCCACATGTTTTGTGGATTTGGAGAAAGCTTTCGACTGTGTCCTTCAAGCTATTTTGTGGGGCATGCTCCGGGAGTACAATGTTTTGGACCTGTTGCTATGGTTTATTTGGTCGCTGTATCACCAGAGAATGCACCCTCTGGAATAATTCAACTATCTCAGGATGTTGTTCACGAGTGAAGGAAGAATGGCATGGGAAAGTGACAGGCGGACCGCTGCAGCCTCTGCTGTATTGCCGGGCCTGCACCGGTCCGTCATGGTGAAGAGAGAGCTGAGCCGGAAAGAAAAGCTCTCAATTTACCAGTTTAGCAATGTTCCAAACCTCATCTATGGTCACGTGCTTTGGGTAGTGACCGAAAGAACATGATCGCGGATACAAGTGGCTGAAATGAACTTCCTTCGCTGGGTGGCAGGGCTCTCCCTTAGAGATAAGGTGAGAAGCTCTGCTATCCAGGGAGAGCATGGAGTAGAACTGCTGCTCCTCCGCATTGAGAGGAGTCAGTTGAGGTGGCTTGGGCATCTGGTTAGAATGCCTCCCAAACACCACCCTGATGTGGTGTTTTGGGTATGTCCAACCGAGAAGAGGCCCTGGGGTCGACCTAGAACATGCTGTAGGGACCATGTCTCTTGGCTTGTCTGGGAACACCTCAGTGTCTCTTGGAAGATCTGGAGGAAGTCACTGGGGTGAGGGACATCTGGGCCTATTTGCTTAGGATGCTGCCCCAGTGACCCAACCACAAATTAGTGGTAGAAGATGAAATGATATATATCTATATATTCTTCTTTTCCTTTCAGCTATTCCCTTCAGGGGTCATCACGGCAAATCATCTGCCTCCATCTCACCCTGTCCTCTGCATCTTCTCTTATGCCAACGGCCTTCATGTCTTCCTTCACCACATCCATAAATCTCTTATTTGGTCTTCCTGTAGGCCTTCTGCCTGGTAGTTCCAACCTCAGAAACCTACTCCCAATATATTCACTATCCCTCCTCTGTACATGTCCAAACCATTTCAATCTAGCCTCTCTGACTTTGTCTCCAAAACATCTTACAAGGGCTGTCCCTCTGATGTGCTCATTCCTGATCCTATCCATCCTCGTTACTCCCAGAGAGAACCACAACATTTTCATCTCCACTACCTCCAGCTCTGCCTCCTGCCTTTTCCTCAGCGCCACTGTTTCTACACCATACAACATTGCTGGCCTCAACACCGTCTTGTACACTTTTCCTTTAATTCTTGCTGATACCGTCCTATCACACATCACACCGGACATTTTTCTCCAACCATTCCAACCTGCCTGCACGCACTTCTTTACCTCTTTTCCACACTCTCCATTGCTCTGGATTGTTGAGCCGAGGTACTTAAAATCCTCCACCTTCTTTCTCTCTGCTCCCTGTAACCTCACCGTTCCTCTTGGGTCCTTCTCATTCACACACATGTATTCTGACTTACTGAGGCTAACCTTCATTTCCCTCCTTTGCAGGGCACACCTCCACCTCTCTAGATTTTCCTCCACTTGTTCTCTGCTCTCACTACAGATCACAATGTCATCTGCAAACATCATAGTCCATGGATATTCTTGTCTCACCTCGTCTGTCAGCCTGTCCATCACCATAGCAAACAAGAAGGGGCTCAGAGCTGACCCTTGATGCAGTCTCACCTCCACCTAGAATTCTTTAGTCACGCCGACAGCACACTTCACCAATGTCTTACAGCTCTCATACATGTCCTGCACCACTCTAACATACTTCTCTGCCACTCCAGACTTCCTCATGCAATACCACAGTTCTTATCTTGGCACCCTACCATATGCTTTCTCCAGATCCACAAAGGCACAATGCAGCTCCCTCTGGCCTTCTCTCTACTTCTCTATCATCATCCTCAAAGCAAACACTGCATCTGTGGTGCTCTTTCTTGGCTTGAATCCAAACTCTTAAAAATGGGCACCAGCACACTTCTCCTCCATTCCTTCGCCATCTGCTCACTCTCTAAGACCTTGTTGAATGTTCTTGTCAGAAAATCTATTACTACCTCTTCTAGACACTTCCATACCTCCACTGGTATATCACCAGGACCAACTCCCTTTCCACTCTTCATCCTCTTCAGTGCCCTACACACTTCACCTTTACTAATCTTTGCTACTTCCTGCTCCTCAACGGTCACCTCTTCTGCTCCATTTTCTCTCTCATTTTCCTCATTCATCGGCTCTTCAAAGTACTCTTTCCATCTTCCCAGCGCACTTCTGTCATCAGTTAATACATTTCCCTCTCTCGTTTATCAGTCGAAATTGCTGCATGTCCTTCCCATCTTTATTTTTCTGCTGTGCCAGCCTGTATAAATCATTTTCTCCCTCCTTACTGTCCAACCTAGCATACAAGTCATCATACACCCTCTGTTTGGCCTTTAACACCGCTCCTTCCACCTTATGCTGTGTTTCCCTGTACTCCTGTTTACTCTCTTCGGTCCTCTCAATGTCCCACTTCTTCGTAGCTACCCTCTTCGTTTGTATACATTCCTGCACTTCTTCATTCCACCACCAAGTTTCCTTACCTACTGTCCTTCCAGAGGACACACCAAGTACTCTCTTACCTGTCTCCCTGATCACATTAGCTGTGGTTGTCCAGTCATCTGGAAGCACTTCCTGACCACCCAAAGCCTGTTTCAAATTCTGCTTGAAGACAACATTATACTCTTCCTTTTTCAGCTTCCACCACTTTGTCTTCTGCTCTACCTTTGCCTTCTTCACCTTCTCACCATCATCTTCATCCTGCACACCACCAGCCTATGCTGTTTGGCAACACTCTCACCCACTATGACTTTGCATCACTGACTTCCTTCAAACTGCATTGTCCACACAAGATGTAGTCTACCTGTGTGCTCCTACCTCCACTTTTATAAGTCACCCTATGCTCCTGTCTCTTCTGGAAGAAAGTATTCACCACAGCCATTTCCATCCTTTTTGCAAAATCTATCAACATCTGTCCTTCTCTGTTTTTGTCCTGGATACCAAACCTACCCATCACTTCCTCGTCCCCTCTGTTGCCTGCACCAATTGGTCCATTGAAGTCTGCACCAATGACCACTCTTTCACCTCTGTAGATCCTCTACATCACTTCATCTAACTCACTCCAGACTCTCTCCTTCTCTTCTAGCTCACATCCTGCATGTGGGGCATAAGCACTAATAACATTGAACATCACACCTTCAATTTCTAACTTGAGACTCATCACTCTGTCTGACACTCTTTTCACTTCTAGAACATTCCTGACAAACTCCTCCTTCAAGATGACTCCTACTCCATTTCTCTTCCGATCCACACCATGATAAAACAGCTTAAACCCTGCTTCTAAGCTTCAAGCTTTGCTACCTTTCCACCTGGTCTCCTGGACACAGAGTATGTCCACCTTCCTCCTCTGCGTCATGTCAGCCAGCTCTCTATTTTATATATATATATATATATATATATATATATATATATATATATATATATATATATATATATATATATATACACACACACACACACACATACACAGGGATTCATGCAGCTTCAGTGAATGGGGTTTTTTTTTTGTTTTTTTTTTTATATTCATCGAATTAAAAAAATAAGGACATTAAGGAATAGGGGGGAAGTGAAGGAAAATACCACAAAAACAAGGCCAATTCTGTCAAAAAAACCCAAAACAAAAAAGAAACCAAAATCTCAAATCAAAACTATGTGGTGCAGTGAGTGGGGTGGTGCAGTGAGTGGGGTGATCCTACTTCGTGGATTTCAATGGTCGCGTGGGGATCTCAGTCCCAATCAACCGCAGAAAGTGAGGGATCCCTGTATGTACATAAATAATGATTGGTGTGTGTGTGTGTGTGTGTGTGTGTGTGTGTGTGTGTGCATTTACAGCATTTTCCAGAGTGACTTGCATTTATTATTTTTTATACAACTGAGCAGTTGCGAGTCTTTGCTAATGGGTTCAACAGTGGCAGCTTGATAGCACTGGGAATTGAACCCTGAACTTTGTTCAAGTGACCCTCAGTCTTTTGTTAATCCAGAGAATTAACCTGCTGTTCAAACTAAATTCATTCATGGGGAAACTGGCGCCCATCCCAGCCGACTCCGGGTGAGGGCAGAGTACACACTGGACAGCTCGCCAGGTCATCGCAAGGTAGAAACATGCTGACAGCAATGTAGTCTCCTCTTGTCAAAAGTCAGCAATAGTTCTTTTCACCATAGACAGTGAGAGACATGGCCGGCCTTTGATAACTCAGTTAGCTGCACTGGTGGTCATACTCAATGATATCATCTCACTCTATATGTCCTGCCCATGCAGCACCTATCTGCAACATTAAAGGACATTTAAATCGATCTGTAATACTGTAAAATTGCATAAAGTCACTAAGTTCTGAATGCATTCTTATACTGTCTCACTGGGACACAGGTTCAGTGTCCCATCAGTCAAAATTCAGTGGGTGGGTAATGTGTGTGTGTGTGTGTGTGTGTGTGTGTGTGTGTGTGTGTGTGTGTGTGTGTGTGTGTGTGTGTGTGTGTGTGTGTTTTAAATTTTGTATTATGAATTATGTTTGTGCAAAAGGGACATTCCACCATATTTGGCCCTGAGGAGGACCCATACCTCACCTTTAGTGATCCTATGACATTTCATTCCAAATATATTGTACTAACAAATCTTATGAACAGAAGGAGTGGACATTCCATTTCTCTTACTGCTGCATCACTTCAAAGGAAGATGTTATGCAAGGTTTCATCTTTGGTTAGATCAGGAAAGAAAAGTGAATCGTCAATTCTCTGGACATGGTTTTCTTCACCTTCTTTCATTTAACTCATGACCGAGTTCTTATAACTTCAGAACTAAATCAACTTCTCCTCCATTTGGAAAACACCCTGTTTAATATTACTTTTGTCATCATTTCTATTAAGAACCTCAGCCACTTTCACCATACATTATGGATGTAGGCACTTACTACAAGATACTATCTCAAAACTTCCTCAGAGTTCTTTCTTGCTCAGCTGATGTAGGCATTCATTTATATTGACAGAAAAAAATTAACAAATTACAAATAAATTGTTGTGACTATATATGATTAAAAAGTGACTATATGTTACACGACTGTAAATATCATGTACTGTGTTGTCGTGCAATATTTTATTTTTCCACTACATAATGGTTTGGCACCAAAATGTTAAACATATAATTGGGATGTGAAAGGTTATAATCAGACAGTCAGTACCATTGGATGTGGTGCTGGAAGCCACAGCTTTCTCGCTGATCTCAGTTCGGGTCAGTGAAGATCTCTGAATTGCCACAATGCTCTCCACCCTTTTTTTCTTCTCTGCTGTTAAATTGGCCAGGGACTGTGTTTCCATGGTGACTGTACATTCCTTAGCACTGATTTTAATCCAAGACACCTGTAAGCTGCACCCAAAAAAATGAAAAAGGTCAGTGAGGTCTGTCAAAGTTTTTAATCCTGATCTTGTTGTGTAAACTTTATCATCAAAGAAAACTGGAAGCAAATTAACCTTCATAAGATATTCAGCGTTTTTAAGCCAAGGAGGTAAGAGGTTTCAGGACAACTTGTATACTTGAATATGTGTGAACCATTTAGACTCTTTTTAATATTCCTTTATAAATGTGAACTTAAACATCACCAGATTTTCACACAAATCCTAACAGTAGATGAAGAAAAGCCAAATAAACAACTGAAAGAAAATATTGTCATCCGATTGATTAAAAACACCCAACTTGATTAAAAATATTTTCCTCAATAAAAAAAATTATGAAAATAAATTACACCCAAAGCTCAAGCTTGCAATGGCACTGAATTAATTATTATTGGTGTCCAAGCCTTGAAAGGGTTAAAACCTTGCTGTAATTGTTTTGAATTGTATTATAAACAGGCACAGGGCAAAATGGGAGTTGTTATTATTATCATTTTTTAAAAGAGGTGCATTTTTCATCCCTTTCCCCTTTTTCTTAACCTCATAAATTAGCACACATGTAGATTCTGGTGAAAGTTTGTGTCTGGTGGGGTTTCAGGATTTGGATCATATGAAATGTAGCAATGGTGCCACTCGTTTAAAAAAATCTCTTAGACCAAACCTAGAGCATATGCATGGAAATGTAAAGGTTGAAACAGCATATCAAGACACACAAAGCCACTTGTACATATGTTGCTAAGTCAACAGACCCACACCCCTTCGATCGCTATGCTCCTACTACTTTCGGATAAATCCAAAAGTTTGAGTATCAAAATTTGAGTTTTTAAGAAACCACGTGGCAAATTCACCAAAAAACAAGGTGTGTTCATGTGTTCATAACTCTATTCTACATTTTTCAATCTTGCTCAAACTTCTTAGGTGGTAAGGCTTTAATCCTGAAAAGAATTATAATAAAACACCAAGTAATGGTAATAGCATCACCATCTGGCTACAATTATGTTATATTTTTAAGTGCAGTTCCAAGAGTTTTGTGAAAATTACTCAGTAAACTTCTGTTAAATGAAATTTGGGCGGTATGATATAGGGCCACCTAGAATCACAAAACAGCAACAACAAAAACAACAACAAAAGACGCCCACTGGTATGTGTATTAAAGTTCGAGTTTTTTTTTTTTTTATATCATATTAATACACAAAAAGGCCTATTGCACCCATGGCACAAAGTAAGCAGGAGGTTTGTCATTCTTAAGTGAAAGGTAATGATTTGCAAACTGTCTGATTGAGCTCCTCCTTGAGGTTTTTTCCATCAACTTAAAATCTGGGCACTAATACCACACAAGTCAAGGAACCAAAGTTTAATAAAAATCTTGAGTTTTCTCTGATCACACAGAATTTTCAATGCTAAAAATTTAATCTTTTTTTCCAATTTTTCATTAAAAAGTGTCTATAATTCATACATACATTGCAGAAACCCCCTAAACCCCTTTATCCCCAACCCCTCCTTCACTATAGGCAGATGTTCGAAGCTATTCATTTTAGGAAAGGGTTCTGAAAGGCTTGTTAGCTATCAGTTAAAAGATTTTCTTTGAGAGGAATGACAGCCTATCAAGCCACCAATCTGGCTTTACAAAAAAAGCACAGCACCGTTTCAGCAGCTCTTAATATACCCATTTGAATGTAATCATCGTGGCAGAAAGGCGTAGAATGCACTCTACAGAGGAGCTTTGACATTTTTACACGGAAAATGGGTCAAAAACCTACGGAAAATTGTACCTTTGGAACACCTTCGGAACGTTCAACAGAATGTGCGGAAAAGACACGGAAAGACAGCGGTACAATGTCGGAATACATGTGTAAAAGCGCTCGGATTACCTTCGGAAAGGTAGACCTTCGGATAATTCACGGAATGTTCATGGAAGGCATGGAAAACTCAAGGAACGACTACGGCACTACTCCATTTTCCAAGGAAGCGCTACGGAATGACTGTGAAACAGGCGGAATGAAGAAAGAACATTCACATTCATCACGGAATGACTAAGGAATGACTGAGGAATACCTGGCGTAACCACGTTTCAAAGAGGAAAAATCGGCAATGATGAAAGAATTTGCTCCTGATTCCACCTATAAATACACAGATTCGCCCAAGGAAGCTTGTTTTCTCATTCATACTATATGTTTATAATTTATAATATGTTTATAATGTACAATAAATTTAAAAATTAACATATTTTTGTAATTTACTAGATGTTTATAAATAACAAGATGTTTATTAAAGTACTTTCGTAAAGTACTTTAGTAAAGTTTATTAAAGTATAAAATTTAACATATGTTTGTAATTTACCATATGTTTATAATATGCAATATTTTTATAATTTACAATAAATTTAAAATTTAACATATGTTTAATATCAATAATGTCAATATGTTCCTTTTATTTGCACTTCAATAAATCATTCCAGACTAAAAACCATACACACAAGTCCAAACCACAGTGATTATAACTTCAAAACTTTATTACATGAACAGGAAAACAAACAAACAAAAAATAATAAAGTGAATGAACTGGAATAATTTAATATTTATAGTGGAAGTGACTTTCGTGAGTGTTCCACAAGTCTTCTGTGTTATCCGCAATCATTCCACAAACCTTCCGTGAGTATTCCATGGGGATCCGTAGATGAACGCAAATGTTCAGTGGCCGCTTTTCACCATCCAAAAGAGGGGGAAGGCTCGCGGAACAATCAAGGAACACTGATGGAATAAAAGGAATGATCACGGAACATTTGAGGAAATGATGGAATGTTTGCGGAAGGACTGTGAACCAAAAGGAACACTGTCGGAACATTTTTCCGTTCAAAAGCACGTTCACGGAAGATTTTGGCCTGCCGGAAGCGGAGGAATACATTCAGAATCATATGGAAGAACACGGAAGATGATGGAATGACTAACGAACATTGGCAGATGATGACATTTTTGATTCCACGAGTCTCCCGCGCTCCAGTGAAATGGGGGTATAAGGTCTTGAATGACATTATGGAATCCCTCAACCTAAGGAAATTGTTTGTAGCCTTATTTATAGACTTATCAAAGGCATGTGATTCAGTAGATCATGAAATCTTCATTGACACATTACACAAGATTGACTTGTTGGACCATTCATTTTCCTGGTTCCAAAACTATCTAATGTTTCGATCACAGGGTGTTCGGATGGCTGGGTCCTCAGTGAAATTATTGATGGTTTCGAAGGGGGTACCCCAAGGTTTAGTGTTGGAACCTATTCTATTTTCCATCTGCATTAATGATCTCTGTAATGACCTGTCCGATGCCTGTTATTGTTTATGCCAATGATAAGATCATTTATTGTTTTGCACCATGTGCTGTGCAAGGCTTTTCCCTTTTATAGTGTGTGTTTAGCATAGTTCAGTCTTGTCTGCAAAAGTTAAAACTGGTGTTGAACGTGAATACAACAAAGGCTATCTTGCTGTCTTAAATTGCCAAGGAACAGCTACTGAGATGGTTTCATCTTAAAAGTATTTGCACTTCGGTATTGATCAACATCTCTCTTTCACATCTGATATTTGAAATATCATGTCTGATCTCTCAAATTATTGTATGATTCTGGTGACATACTTATATATACACGCTGCAGCTACCTGTTGACACTCAATGGATACTGTGTGTCACCATGCAATATAGTTTGTCACTGGTTGTACTAATCTGACCCATCATTGCACTCTATACCAAAATCGAAATGGTCATCCTTGTCCAAGAGCATATACAAACATTGGATGACTCATTAACAAAGTTCTCCTTGGTGTGGTCCCGTTCTATCAAGGAAGCTATTTAATTAGGAATCAAGGACACTGTAACTTATGATCATCCAACTTCTTTACATCCACTGTACCCCGAAGTGTTCATGGAAATGGGGAAAAGGCCATTTTGCTATGCTGCCGACTTCTCATGGAATTTCTTGCAGACTGCTTTGAAATTGCCTGAACTGATCCCGTTTGACAGCTTTGTTGAAATGCTCAAGCATGAGGAACTTGAAAGCATTGGGATTTGTCAATGCTTTAAACCTGACTGATTTTACTTCTTGTTTGTATGATACTGCTTGTTATTGTATATATTTGTTGCCTCCTGGCCAGGTCGGTTTTCTAAAAGAGATTAAAAAAAAATATCTTTTACAGAAGTTCACCTGGTTAAATAAAGCTCTGAAAAGCCTCACGTGATTAATAGTTAGAGCCTTCACACATTTCTATTACAAAACATTCTGGCTAAAGAAAATACAACCAAAAAAAAATCACTTGTTATATAATTATGTGCCATGAGAGATACTAGTATGTTCTGTAAATTTAATCAGGGAACTTTGAAGACTTTGTTGATGATGGTGATTGTAAGTTTTTTGTAATATGGTATCTCTTAATCTCTCGGTGTGTGCATGGTAATGCCACAAATTTTCTCTATTTTTCAAAATGTCACCATGAAAAAGGAAAGTCTACAATTCACATATACATTACTGTAATGGGTTGAGGTGCTGTCTCTCTCTCTCTCTCTCTCTCTCTCTCTCTCTCTCCCTCTCTCTCTTGTTTTTTGTTTGTTGTTTTACCTCTCTCAAAATTGGTGAGGAAAGTTGAAAGACCTTGATGGTAATGTGTGGTAAATATTATGGTTTCACTCTAAACCATGTACCTCCTGTAGAGCAGTGAAATCAGAGTTTTGATTTGAGAGAGGATGTCCTTGTGACTGACCTTGGGATGTCAGAAACCTTACAAAACTTGGCATACACATGTGGACACAGAATACATTTAACGTTTTACATTTGTGCGCCTAAACTTCTCCATAGCACTGCCAAGAAACAAACAAACAAACAAAAAAGTAGCCCAAATATGAGCTGAATACTTCAAGCTTATTTAAAGTACCTGTATGAACAAAAACATATCAGAGGACATAGCCAGATCACCATGCTCTTTGTGACTTATAGTGCCCGAAAAACCAAAGAAGGAGACTACATCAAGAGAAAAAGCAGAAATGTTTCTGAAGAGCCAGTGAATGGAAGAGGTTAATAGTGGAGGAGCTAAATGTGATTTTTGGCAAAAATAATTAGATTTTTGTTGATCATCATCATCATCATCATTATTGAAATCTAGTAAGAATATACCGTATCCAATGTCATAAGAGCCAAGTGCGCTATAAAAATTGGAATGGGTGGGTGCTTATTAAAATGTTAGCCTCAGAGTGGGATGGGAAGTGCTGATTACCATCAAGGTGGAATAGAACAATTAAAGAATTTTACTGGTACAGTGGTACCTCAAATTACAAAATTAATCCGTTCCAGAAGTCGTTTTGTAACCTGATCTTTTCGTAAGTTAAGCCACATTTTAACTTAACTTATGAAAAGATCAGGTTATGAAACCACTTCTGGAACGAATTAATTTCATAAGGTGATGTACCACTGTACCAGTTGAGCCGCATATTACATGTGTGATGGAGAGTACCCCCAGAGGTGAAAGAGTGGTCATTGGTGCAGACTTCAATGGACATGTTGGTGCAGGAAACAGAGGGGACGAGGAAGTGATGGGAAGGTTTGGTATCCAGGACAGAAACACAGAAGGACAGATGGTGATAAATTTTGCAAAAAGGATGGAAATGGCTGTGGTGAATATTTTATTCCAGAAGAGTCAGGAGCATAGGGTGACTTATCAAAGCAGAGGTAGGAGCACACAGGTAGACTACATCTTGTGTAGGCAATGTAATTTGAAGGAAGTCAGTGACTGCAAAGTAGTAGTGGGTGAGTGTGTTGCCAAACAGCATAGGATGGTGGTGGCATAATGATGCTGATGGTGAGAAAGGTGAAGAAGGCAAAGGCAGAGCAGAAGACAAAGGGATGGAAGCTGAAAAAGGAAGCGTGTCGTGTTGTCTTCAAGGAGGATTTGAAGCAGGCTTTGGGTGGTCAGGAAGTGCTTCCAGATGGCTGGACAACTACAGCTAATGTGATCAGGAAGACAGGTAGGAGAGTACTTGGTGTGTCCTCTGGTAGGACAGTAGATAAGGAGACTTGGTGGTGGAATGAAGAAGTGCAGGAGTGTGCAAAAAGCAAGAGGTTAGCTAAGAAGAAGTGGGACATTGAGAGGACCGAAGAGAATAAACAGGAGTACAGGGAGACACACGTAAGGCGAAGGTAGCGGTGTCAACGGCCAAACAGAGGGCATATGATGACTTGTATGATAGATTGGACGGTAAGGAGGGAGAAAATGATTTATACAGGTTGGCACAGCAGAGAAATAGAGATGGGAAGGACATGCAGCAAGTTAGAGTGATTAACGACAGAGTGGGAAATGTATTGACTGATGACAGAAGTGTGCTGGGAAGATAGACGGAGTACTTTGAAGAGTTGATGAATGAGGAAAATGAGAGAGAAAAAAAAGAGTAGAAGAGGTGACCGTTGAGGACCAGGAAGTAGCAAAGATTAGTAAGGGTGAAGTGAGAAGGGCATTGAAGAGGATGAAGAGTGGAAAGGCAGTTGGCCCTGATGACATACCGGTGGAGGTATGGAAGTGTCCAGGAGAGGTAGCAGTAGATTTTCTGCCAAGAACATTCAACAAGGTCTTAGAGAGTGAGAGGATGCCGGAGGAATGAAGGAGACGTGTGCTTGTGCCCATTTTTAAGAACAAGGGAGATGTGCAGAGTTGTGGCAATATTCAACAAGGTCTTAGAGAGTGAGCAGATGCCGGAGGAATGGAGCAGAAGTGTGCTGGTGGCCATTTTTAAGAACAAGGGAGATGTGCAGAGTTGTGGCAACTACAGAGGGATAAAGTTGATGAGCCATACAATGAAGTTATGGGAAAGAATAGTGGGAAGCTAGACTAAGGGCAGAGGTCAGCATTTGTGAACAACAGTTTGGTTTCATGCCAAGAAAGAGCACCACAGAACTACCAGGCAGAAGGCCGAGAGGAAGACCAAAGAGAACATTTATGGTTGGAGTAAGAGTAGAAGATGCAGAGGATAGGGTGAGACGGAGGCAGATGATTTGCTGTGGCGACCCCTGAAGGGAAAAGCCGAAAACAAAAGAAGAAGAGCCCCATTTTACATGTAAAAGGCCTGAAAAAATACGGAAATTTTAGGTAAATGCATTTCGTAACCTGGATTTTTGATTTGTTGGGATTTTCATAAGGTGAGGTACCACTGTATTTGTGTTATTCATTTTGTATCATCAACCAAATTACTTACATGAAAGCTGAAAATAAACAGAAAACAGCATTTTTTTTAACAAAGGCCCCTTACTTTTCCCTCCCGGAGCTGTTCCTTTAAACATTTTACCAGAAGTAAAATTGAGCTAATTAACACAAATGTCAACTTTATCACATGGCAAGTTGAACCAATCAACACGAACATAAAAGCATATGGCAATGGTCAGCTTTCCTGGTCCAGATGCAGCACAACAGACCAAAACCATGATACTACTATCATGTTTTACGGATGGGAGAAGGGTTTATGCTTGAATTCAGTTTTCCTTTCTCCAAACATGACACCTCTCCTTCAAACCAAAAAGTACTACTTCGGTTCCATCTGTTCACAAGATTTTTTTCCCCCCAACAGCATGTTGGTTCATCCAGGAAACTGCAGATGAGCAGCAGTGCTCCATTTGGAAAACGGTAGCTTTCTCCTTGCAACCCTACCATTGTTGTTCAGTGTTCTTCTGATGGTGGACTCATTAACATTACCATTTTCCAAAGCAAGAGAGGCCTTCAGTTGCATTGAAGTTACCCAGGGGTTCCTTTGTGACCTTGCTGACAATTACACGCCTTTCTCTTTGGCGTGATCTTAAATGGTCGACCACTTCTGGGGAGGGTAACAAAGACCTTAAATTCCCTCCATTTCTGCACATTTTATCCGAACCCTTCAGAGATATTTTTTGTCACATTTTTCAGCCTGAGGAGTATCACCAACACTATTTCTGAAATCTTCAGAAATCTCGTTTGTTGGTTCCATGATACACTTCCGCAAATGTGTTGACACTTTGATAGATCTGTGTCCTTAAATTAAACAGGGAACTGGTTGTTATCCCACTGACTGATAGCAACTGGCTATAATATCACCTTCAATTTACCTGATAATCTTAGAGGTTCGCATACGTTTGACACTCATAGATCTAGCATTGGATTGTTTTCCTCAATAATTAAAAGACCAAGGAAAATGTTTTTTGTATCATTTATTTATTTGGGTTATCTTTATCTACTCTTAGGACTCCTGTGAAAATCTGACAGTTTAAATTGTATTGATGTAGACATGTAAAAAAAATCCTGAAAGGATCACAAACTTTAAAGCACCACTGTAAATTAGAGTGGCAGGGAGGCGGGCGTCCATCGCAGCCAACTTTGGGAATGGGCACAGATTGCATCCTGCACAGCTCGCCAGGCCATCGCAGGGCATGTAAACTGCTTTATATGCATCCAAGCATATCTAATCTTTGTGGTATTTTCTATCCCTAAACCATCTTGAAAAAAAACACAGTTATCTGATTTATAAAATGAAAAGCATTTACCTTTGCTTACAGTGGGTAGGTCTATATTAAACAACGATAGAAAGAGAATGGACAAGAGCAGTGGTGGCCTGGTGGTACTGAGTGCTGGACCGCTGATCCTCGGGTTGGGGTTGTCACTGTCCCCCCAGTGCAGGTCAAAGGCCAGCCATGTCTCTCGTTGTCTATGGTGAGAGGCAAGTAAAAGAACCATTGCTGACTTTCGTAAAAGAGTAGGCTGCATAGCCGTCAGCGTGTTTCTGTCCCTTGCTAAAGGGTTGTGTCAGGAAGGGCATCCGATATAAAAACCTATGCCAAATCAAACTTGCGAATCAGATGATTTGCTGTGGCGACCCCTAAAAAAGGGGTATGACACTGTTATGAGCATTTCTAACCCCCTCCCCCCAATTTCTCTCTCTCTCCGTGTTTATACTGAGGCACACATGCTGTTTCTGGGATGCAAGTGATCCTGATCCTTCTGATTTCTGAGTACTGTGGTCCATCCTGGTGTGCTGCTGGTTAGGGTGAAGTGATTTTTTTTTCAATATCTGCTTTGGATAGTTATACAAAACCTATTGACATATAAAAAAAAGTAATCTGGGGGGGAAAATGGACAATTTGAAGCATATCTTGAGGTTCCACAATGAACCTGAAAATATGGTATATTTTGAACAAAATTGCAAAATCTCAAAAAAGCAAAATGGTTAGCATAAGGAATACAGTTATATTATTTTATTTTTGCAAAGTTAACTAGCACAGTCCAGCAGAACTGCAAATAGTAAGAAGTGTCACAGTTTCTTTGATCAATTAGATCCGAAAATTTATTTATGTTGAGTGACAATTAAAGTAGAGTGAAATTGGAGCAAATTAACACCCCCCCCCCCAGATAATATTCTCTTCTCTCCCACTCTGCTGAGGTCACCCACTCTAGCCCAGAACATTCAACACAATACACACCCATTATAAGCACAAATCAATGGAAAAACCTTGTCAAACTTAACAGCAATCGAGGGAAAACAATAAAAAGGTAGCAAATCCAATTTTATTGCACACAGCCATCTGTGGCCAGGAGTCCATGGGAGCTAATTAGCCAAGCTCTCACGGGAGGGATGGCATACGCTCACATCCCTGTCTTCTTCTTCTTCTTCTTCTTCTTTTCCTTTCGGCTGCTCCCTTCAGGGGTCGCCAAACAGCAATCGCCAGTCAATCATGGGTGTCTGTGAACTCATTCGTGCAAGTGGACAGATAGCGCTTTCCCTCCAACTGTGTCAGTCTGCCCCCAAATATGCATGGTACCATGGTTCGGAAAGATGCTGGGGGGCGTGCGCATGCTTTCGCCCCTCTGTGGTCTGTAGTGATCATGCAGTAGGGAAGGCAATACCTGATGGGTGGGAATTGAATTAGGTAGAAAATGGGGAAAATCCCCCAAAAAAGTTGCAAAAAGCCATTTTTACCAACAAAATGATGACCTTAGTTATTACGTTTGGAAGACTCAACCAAGTTTCTACCTGAAAGTGTGGCTTCTTGGCAAGTTTCACGATTGTTCATCAACTTTACCCATTCATTTTAACAGGACTTCTGGCATGGTTTTAGGATAATTGTGTTGTCATAGTAACAAAAAAGGGGCAATAAAAGTAATTGCACACTTTGCAGAGACAAACGTTTTTCTCTATATATCGTGTTGGTGCACTTTGCCATTTGGGGCCCATTAAGTGCGACATGGAAAAAAAAATGAATAGTAATCTGAAAAGGCTGAATAGTAATACATGCTGCACATAAGTACATATACAAATAAAAATAAAAAATAAAGAGAATAAAAATTATTTGAATAATATGACACTCTGGTGCTAGCTATGCTAAGAACTAACAATTGATTTCAAGCACAGGAGGAAAGCAAAGACCTGCTCACTACCACCGACAGCTTGATGGAGAAATATAGAAATACTGGATAGATAGAACCCTGAATTGAGCTCTTATTCTTTTACATTACTGCATCCTGCAGATTCTGTTCACTCACTACAGTGGAAATGAGCAAAGGAGGGCAACAGAAAAAATGAAAACACACAAGTCCTTTATACGTGTTATTGACTGGCTTCTTACACTTTGGTGCATTGGCTCTACATGTCTGTGACTAGCTGAACCTGCATGTACCCAGCTGTCAAATTCCAGTAAATACAAAAAGTGCACAAAAGGGTTAAGAGAAAAGAGGTAATAAGTAGAAGAAGCAGGTGGTTAAAAAAAAGAAAAGAAATGAAAGAAAATGGATACATAGAACAGAAAACAGGAATCAGATATTCTCATTCCGCATAGCCAAGCTTAGTAAATGAAGATCATTAGTCTTTTCTCCATATTAATGCAGTGAACCACTGCCACCTGATACCTAATTCCGTTTGGTCCTCATTCTGTGATTTTAAACTTCACAATGACACTGTAATTAGATATTCTTGTTTGCTACTGCAAAAACCTATGTACTTGAGAATATAAAGGTTAGCTAGATGCATTGTTGATGAAAGACTGCATAGTGAGATAAACAAAGAGGGGTGTCTAGCTTTTAAGTACATTTTGAGAAACAATAATCTTTTACTTATACACCACTCAGCTCTTCACAAGTGATTGCATTCAAAGCCTCTCACCAGTGCCAAAATAAATGTAAATTTTAGAACTCATTCCTCACGCTGATGGAGTCCCACACCCAATTAGCTGAGAGAGGAAAAGAGCGTTCCCTTCATGTGGGCTTGTCCATAATCCTCACTCAGAGACAGAGAGGCGATTAACCAGGTTTTAAAATACCACAAATCAGACCGCTTCCAAGAAAAAAAAAAAGATTCTTATTTTAAGCACATTAGGCAAATCAATTTAACATAAATTATACGCTCTAGTGACAAAAGCAAGTTGAAAGTCAGTGGCAAATAAAACATCAAAGTCAAATAACAGAATAAACTTTTCAAAAAAAAAAATACTGTCTTTTCCAAGGACATTTATTTTCACTATTATGTGAATATAATTAAAACATTTTATTGATTACGTAATATGGGTGGCAGCATGCAGAACTACTTCCCCGTGCCAAAATTTTACCATTATTGTTATATAGTGGTCGAAACTACAAACCTTTCTGAATGGAAATATGTTTTGCATGTACCCAGTAGTTCCCAGTGTTCCCAGCACTGCACTGGATCTACTTTACTGGACACAAATAACCTAAACTAATAGTGATTTAAATAAACATATTTCTGCAATGGCCTGGCGAGATGTCCAGAGTCGACTAAGACGGGCGCCAGCCTCCCAGCAACCCTAATTAGGATTAAACTGTTCAGAAAATGAATTAATGAATGAAAGAGTAAACATATTTTTGCATTTACATTCATAAAAAAGCATTCAAAAATGTATTTGAAAGTCATTGTTTCAAATTACCCCATCAGCATAATCATTTTCGCTGCAAAGCCAGAACAATGCTTTAAAAAAAAAAAAATCACCTACTGAAATAATCAAAATTCTGCATTCTACCTTAACATGTGATTTAAGTTTGGCTTCATCTGCCTCAAGCCATCCTCTTCTTGAGTACTTCAGGTGCTCTCTGCCAGTGACAGATTTGTGGTGCCGAGATGCAGGATTAACAGGTTTAAGAATAATTTTATTCTTGCTGCTATTGTCATTTTAAATAACTATGTAACTACTTGTTAATATATTTATGGTGTACTGTTCTCTATACCTTATGAAAGTTTGTTATACTATACCTGCTGATTTGTGAAACAAATTACCCCTTGGGAATAATAATTCCTTGATCACTAGGCCAAATTTGGAAACACTGGTGATAAATGCATTACATGTCTCTGTTTTACTGATGGGACTGTCCAAAATAAAATATTTTCATATAACAGACATTATGCTAACCGTGGCTAGCTTTTTACAATTGCTCAAAGGTTCTTTGTTACTGTAAACAGATGCTGGTAAGAGAAGCATATTTTAGAAAGCTCACAAGATGAGCTGATTTCCAGGACTGAATACAGCAGCTTCATTTGTGTAAAATCATTGTTTTATCATGTGGTATAGAATCAGGTAGTCTCCTCTACTTTTTTTGCTAGTATCATGGATATACATTTCGGGTACTATGTCAGTATCATTACAACCTTCAAGCAGCTCTAAATGATGAAATAAAATAGACAGTTTTCCAATGATCTTGTGACTTATCAATGAAGCTTTATTGATAAAACTAATTAGCACCTACACTACCATACCAAAAAAAAAAAAAAAAAAGCTGTGTATGCTTATATACGTATTATTGGCCATAGTTTAGCTTTAGTTATAGCATGCAATTGCCATGCCATTGTTTCACTAATCCTGTGTTCATTTCAGTTTCGAGTTATTTTAATTCTACTCTATAATTCTAATTCTATTCTAGAGAAATGAAGAGTCAAACCACTGCATAAAGTTATAAAGTATGTCCTAGCTACATCTCAAAAACAGGTGAAATGTCCATAATTTTGTAGAACAATTGTTGAGGTTTGAATTGCAATTTTGTAAGATCTTATTTTCAGGGTTTCGAAAATAAAAAGTATAAACAAATCCATCTTCAGGTTCTGGTGTTATATTTAAAATTAATCGAACAGGTTTAGTATATTCTAACATACCCTATTCGACCTGATAAGCGCCCAGGGCGCTTTAAAAATTGGAGTGGGTAGGCACTTATTAAAATGTCTAAAATGTCAGCGGAATGGAACAGTAAGTGCTTATTACCATCGAGGCAGAAAACATGAATAATAACAGAACAATAAAAGAGTTTTACTGGTATTTGGGTTATTCATTCTGTGGTATCAACCAAACTACTTACATGAAATCTGAAAATAAACAGAAAACAGCAGAAATAAAAAAAAGGACTTTCGCTTCCCTTACTTTTTCCTTTAAACATTTCCTTTAAATATTTTCCCAAATAAAATGAGCCAATCAGAATGTCAACTTTAGCACATGGCAAGTTGAACCAATCAACAGGAACATAAACAAAAGCACATGGCCAGGAATGTCTTTAAATTTATAACACTAGTGAGCAGGAGAATCAGCTGAAAAATACTCATCACCACCTTCTGATAGGTCTATGTCTGGCTCATCGCTCCATTCATTCAGAGCATTACATAGTTTTGCTGTAACAGTTTCTAATGGTTCATCGGTTGCTGAACATTTCCCAAGAGAAAACAGCAAAACATTTTCCTGTTTTTTAAAACACGACAGAACAATCAAATGTGTTGTTACTGATGAGCATTATAGACATTCCCCAGTGGCAGGGGGTCTTGAAATACCGAGTGAACTCACTTTTACAGGCAGTGAGCGCCTCATTTTACGGTTACAAAGACTGATCAAATAAAATTAGTACATTTGATCTACAATTTTGCTTCCACTACACATGGGCGGTTATTAGACATAAGATTAAAAAAAAAAAAGGGGGGGGGGGGTTATTGGAGCAGGGCGCTTATAACGTCAAATGCAGAATTTTTTCTTCAAACTCACTTGTCTGTCTGTATTACCTCGTTTCAGTGGCCCAGTCTGTACAAACTATGATTAAACATTTTATTTTCTTCTCTTATTTATTTTATGCTCTGCTTTATGCATTTCTATATGTTTATGCTATGTTTACTGCTCACACTGAACACAATGTATACATGTCTGTTTGTTCTAATGTGACATGTTGATATGGAATATTTCCAGTTAGTTTGGTTTGGAATGTGGCTCTCAAGGTAAGGGAGGGTTCCTTCCTGTTAAACATTTTTATTCCCCTTTATGTAAGCATGCATCATTCATTTATTTTCTAAGGCACTTACTTTTAATGAGGGCCATGTAGAGACTAGTGCTCAGCTCAGCCAACTCTCAGCAAAGGCAGGCTTCATCCTCAACAGCTCACCAGGCCATTGCAGGGCAACACAAACTTAACCATTCATACTGATACCAAGGGACAATTTGAAACAGCCAATTTACCTAATGTGCATGTTTTTGGACTGTGGGAGAAAACTAGAGAACCCAGACGAAACCTACTTAAGGACAGGGAGAACATGCAAACTCCAAATAGAAACAGGAATCAAACTCAGGCCTTCTCAATGAGAGGCAGATACATCATTTCACATTTAATATTCTCTGTTTACTGGTGGGAGGGTGTTGGATTACTGATCCCAAGGTCAGTGGTTCAAGCTCCATTATTAATGGGTTGTCACTACTGCCCCTCAGTTTAACTAACCGTGTTATCAAAGGCTGACCATGTCTGTCACTGTTTACGGTGAGAGGCATGTAAAAAAATCATTGCTGACTCTTGTCAAGAATAGGCTGCATAGCCGTCAGAGTGTTTCTGCTCTGCGATGGTCTGGCAAGCTGTTCAGGGTGTCCTCTGCCCCCACCCAGAGTTGGCCTTCCGGTGACCCTAATTAGAATTAAGCGGTTTAGAAAATGAATGATGAATGCATTTTCTGTTCAAGAAGAAAAGATATTCTGTAATGTGATTGTACAATATGTTAAATGAAAGTTAAAGATTGTTTGTTGAATTGAATTCTATGATAAATGTGAACCTCTTAACCTACTACAAATATGGACATTAAATAGTACTTTCAACACATATACTAGTGTGTTACATTGTGCCAAACATGGTAGTTCGGTGTACAAAATATGACTAAAAGTTTCAAGTTTAAATCATGGCAGATTAATGTACAGTACTAAGGTAAAATAAGACATTCCTTCAATAATCAATGTTCTACGCATGAAATCCAATCAACATACAAATTCAAGGTCAATATAAAAGTCAGTGAGATAAAATAACCAATTTCTTTAAATGATCACTTTCCTATACATTAAATCAACTACAAATTCATTGTTGATATAAAACCAAGTATAAACCAAATTGCAAAAAAGTTGGCACACTATACAAATTGTAAATAAAACTGAATGCAATGATGTGGATCTGACAAATTTCAACATTTCATTCCAAATAGAACATAGATGACTGAGAAAATGTATCATTTTAAGGGAAAGATATGTTGATTTTAAATTTCATAGTGTGAACAAATCTATGTCTATCAGTCAATGCTCGACTGCGAATCGCTCCGGTGAGACCTGGAGATCCCGGATTGATGAAGCCAAAAGGATGCCATCCACAAAAAAAGAAGCATAGACAAGATATGATGGCCACCAAACCTAGAAATTGGCCCCGACACCTAGAAATTCTGTCCATAAAAATTATGAACAGAACCGGTGACAAAGGACAGCCTTGGCGGACTCCAACCCTCACCAGAAATGAATTTGACCTGTTGTTCCCAATGCAGACTAAGCTCTGGCTCTGGTGATACTGCAAATGAATTGCTCGCAGCAAAAGGTTCAGAATGCT
Organism: Plotosus lineatus; assembly: GCA_024760905.1. Classification (NCBI taxonomy): domain Eukaryota; kingdom Metazoa; phylum Chordata; class Actinopteri; order Siluriformes; family Plotosidae; genus Plotosus; species Plotosus lineatus. Next base: position 17,437,571 of record CM045739.1, read on the forward strand.
GTACTCCCAGAGCACGCCCCACAAGATAACCTGAGGGACATGGTCGAAAGCTTACTCCAAATGCACAAAACACATGTGGGCAGATTAGGAAAAATCCCATGCCCTCTCCAGAATCCTGTAGAGCATTTAGAGCTGGTCGAGAGTGCCACGGCCAGGAGAAAAAACACATTGTTCCTCCTAAATCCGAGGTTAAACTATAGGTTTGATAATCCTCTCCAGCACCCCTGCATAGACTTTCCTGGGTCGGCTGAGGAGTACGATTACACAATAATTGGAACACTATAAAAAAGGGGGGCTACCACCTCAGTATGCCAATCCAGAGATATGGCCCCGGATGATGACAGAACGTTGCAGAGACGTGTCAACCAAACAGTCCTACAAGCTCTGTCTTTTTCCTATTAACATAAAGGATTTGTGACTCCCAGTGTTTTCTTTACTGTGTAAAATGGATCCAAATGGCTCTTTGAATGGCAAAGATTGGCGGCCACTGTCTAGACAGTATCTCTCCAAATCACACACCAGCTCAGGCTCCTTCCCCGACAGAGAGGTCACATTCCACGTCCTAAGAGTCCGAGTCAGGAGCCGAGGATTGGTTTGAAAGAACCCATGCCCTTGGCCGCCACCCAACTCACACTGCACCCAACCCCCATACCCCCCACAGGTGGTGAGTCAATGGGAGGGTGGACCCATGTCTCTTTTTTGGGCTGGGCTAAGGCAGGCTCCATGGGCAGAAGCCTCGCCACCAAGCGCTCACCTTCAAGCCCTGCCTCTCGGCCTGACTTCGGGAAGGGGGGACCCCAGTGACCCTAGTGACAATAATCCAGGCAAGTGAAACTGTGTCCTTATTTTTTCTTTCTTCATAGAGGTCTTTTGAGCCACACTTTGTATGGTCCTGGGACCTGTTTGCCTAGGGTGATCCTACCAGGGGCACAGTGCCCCTGACAACATAACTCCTAAAATCAATAGGGCACACAAACCCGTCTACCATGAAAAGGTGGCAATTTAAGGAGGGGAACAGCATTTGTATTTATCCTACATTTAGTAGGGGTAAATCAGAATTTAATAGTGTCACTCATAAAGCTGGCCACACTTCTTATTTAAGACTAACTGTCAGATTAAATGTTGAAAATATAGTTGCAGTTCCACAGTCAGAAACTATTTCAGATCATTATCTTATGTTGCTTGCAATGCCTCTTAGTTCTAACCTTGCCATGTTCTTGCATTAAGCGTACAGTAGGCCCTTAACTAATTGCAGTTTTGCACTGGCGGCTTTGCATATTCGCGGATTGCCGAGCAACTGTCATGTGATTCAAATTCAGGCAATGGCTGTTCTCCCTCCTGCTGATTGGTTGAGATGATGCCACGCCCATTTTCCCTCATCCTTGCACACTTTGTGCCTGTGCTTTTTTAGTGTGTGTGTTCTTGGTTACAGTTCAGCTCTGTCATGCCACCCAAACGTTGCGCACCTTCTCAGGCTTCTGGTAAATGATGCTGCATGAAAAAAGGAGAACGGCTTGATATGATTCAGGACGGAAAACGTTTTGCTGCAGAAGTGCTAAGAAGGTGAATGTTGTATGAAACAAGGTCATCATCAGACTGGAACCTGCCTTAGTATTCTGGATACTTCTAGTTCAGGGGTCGGCAACCTCTGCCATTCAAAGAGCCATTTGGACCCGTTTTCCACTGGGAAAGGAACACTGGGAGCCACAAATAATTTTTTGCCATTTAAAAATCTAATAACACTGCATATAATGTTTTTCCCCTTTTTCCTTCATGTGAATATAAAACAACAATGTGTTGCATTGATTTAAATGACTGCAGTGACAATTAAATTACAATTCTGCTCGCAACAAAAACAAGATTAAAAAAAAAAAAAAAAAAAAAAAAAAAAAATTCGCCTCCCCGTGACCCTAATTACAATTCAGTGGTTGAGAAAATGAATAAATGTTTTCGAGTCCTTCTTGTATTTTTATAAAGAAAAAGAATATCCATTCCACGAACGGGGTACCTCACCATCACGCCATTCGTGGGATCTTCTTTTCTTTATTCATTGTATTAAGGTTGTTTTGTCATAGTTTTAATTTACAAAAACGACAGCAACACAGAAAAGTATATGAAGACTTATTTTAAGAAGGAGCCTGCTCAACATTCTTTTAAATAATATGCTTAATGCTGCTCTGACCGACCCATTCTCAGAGTGGCGACTGAACCACACCGGGTCTTTTATTTTGTCACTGGGAGGAGAGTTATTTAATTCGGAGATTGCTGTATAAAAACAAATGTCATTCACCGGCTCTTACTTCAGCTGTGATTTCCGTTTCTGTATTACAAACCCCGGCGGGGGTAAAATCTTCCTCACTCGCTGATCTGCTGCTGGCTGATGGTGAGAGCACTCCTTGCCAAGAGCACAAAAATTTGGAAATCTACCAACACCGCAGATCAAAAACACTGAGACTCTCATTGTAGCTGATAACGCACAGAAAATCACCCCGCCCACACCCGTGACTGATAATTTTCATCTATGTAATTTTCAACCATAAAAGAGCATTTTTGAAAGGGTACCCACAGGGTGAAAGCTGGTTTAACTACCCCTAGAAGCCCAAATTGCTTCCGATGTGAGTAAATAAGCGTCATTTTTTTTTTGCACTTGAGCCGCGGGCTTCACCTTCTTTATCTCTGCTCCCTTTAACCTCACCGTTCCTCTTGGGTCCATCTCATTCACACACATGTATTCTGTCTGATTGAGGCTAACCTTCATTCCTCTCCTTTCCAGGGCATATCTCCACCTCTCTAGATGTTCCTCAACTTGTTCTCTGCTCTCACTACAGATCATGATGTCATCTGCAAACATCATAGTCCATGGAGATTCTTGTCTAACCTTGTCTGTCAGCCTGTCCATCACCATAGAAACAAGAAGGGCCTCAGAGCTGATCCTTGGTGCAGTCCCACCTCCACAGTGAATTCTTCGGTCACGCCGACAGCACACCTCACCACTGTCTTACAGCACTCATACATGTCCTTCACCACTCTAACATACTTCTCTGCTACTCCAGACTTCCTCATAAAATACCACAGTTCTTCTCTTGGCACCCAGTCATATGCTTTCTCCAGATCCACAAAGGCACAATGCAGCTCCCTTTGACCTTCTCTGTACTTCTCTATGAACATCCTCAAAACAAACACTGCATCTGTGGTGCTCTTTCTTGGCATGAAACCAAACTGTTGTTCACAGATGCTGACCTCTGCCCTTAGTCTAGCTTCCACTGTATGGCTCATCAACTTTACCGGGCAGTGGCTAGCCCAAGCTTGGCTTCGGTTTAGAATGGAGAAGTAAGACGCCTCCTTCCCTCCATTAGTCTGAGTGCTCACCTTGGGCAAGTGACAGTACACCATTAGCCGTCCTTACCAGGCTCACAGTCCCCCTGTGGGTGGTGGGGTAGAATTGGCCCACTCCGCCCCGGGATGTCGTAAAAGGCAACTAAAGGGGTAACAGGATATGATAAATATATTTTCCTTTTTTTTCTGCATTCATTTTGCAAAATCGGCTTATATCTTAAACACTTCATGATTTGGGAAAAAAAAAGTGGTTTAATTTCATTGTTTTGTAAAATTGATTGCACGGTCTGGTTCCTTTTTATTAATTTCAATATGGAGTTGTCGTTGATATGGTTCAGTGATTTCATATACTTAAAGATCGTTCATTTATTTATTTATTGCACCCAGTTTTATTGCAATTTATTGCACCGCATACAAATAGATGTCCCCCAGTAGGGCTCCAAGGAGGGTAGGGAGCTTCGATGGTAAAATATTATCCCTTCACTATGGCTACAACTACTAAAAAAACATTTTAAAAAATCATTAGATAACGACTCGGACAGTGACTCTGACTATGGACCCAGCACTTCTTGGCCTGATTTCCTTGTTATTCAAGGGACAGATCAAACGAAACCTTTAAGCAAACTGTCTCCCTTTGCTATTGCAAAGGGAATCAAAGGACTTGATGGTGAACCTAAACAAGTGAAAAGGATGCGTTCTGACGATCTTCTTATTGAAGTAAGCCAGAAGAGTCATGCTGCCAACTTACTAAAATCCACCATGTAAGTCAACGTACCAATAAATGTTTCGGCCCACAACTCCTTGAATATGAGGAAAGGTATAGTATATAAAGTGTAATGAATTAAGATCCGCGACTGAAGAGGAGATCCTGGAGGGTCTTCGTGCCCAGGGGGTTAGGAAGGTTCAACACATAACAATCAAGAAAGAAGGCCAGAAGGTTCCAACTGGGACATTAATACTCACCTTTGATGCTACTACCATTCCTGGGGAAGTCAGGGTGAGATATTTAAATGTCCCAGTTTCTGTCTATATACCTAACCCCCTATGATGCTTCAAATGCCAATGTTTTGGCCACCATCAGGGTAACTGTGGTAACAAACTAACGTGTGGGAAATGCGGTAAAGAGCACGAGGACAAAAAATTGTAGTCAACAGGCCAATTGTGTGAATTGTAATAGAACTCACCTATCCTTTTCTAATGTCTGAAATGGGTAGAGGAGAAAGAAATTCAAACCATTAAATGCACTAGAAACCTTATCTTCAAGGAAGCAAGGAAACTGGTTGAGGAAAAAAGATCTCAACCACAACAGACCTATGCAACAGCTACTACTGCAAAAAAGGCTATCCATTACAATTCCATAATAGTACAAACTGACATAACTTGGCCTACAAAATCTCAGAGCCCTCAAAAATATCAACCAAAACAAGCTAACGCCATGGCCTCCTCTTCACAGGCCACAAAAAACTATGTAGGTACACAGACAGCATCAAACCCCGGACCAAAATCTGACCAAACTTCTGCTAAAAAAAGATGACAAAACTGTTAAAATAAACCGAACACCAAATAGAGATCCTAAGGAATCAGAAAACAAAGTGCCCCAACATAATAAATTTCAGGTGTTGGAGGATTCTGGAGAGGAGGAGAACATGGATGTTGTTCCTCATACTCGCCCACCTAATAGCAAAAGAGATAGGAGCAAAGAAAGAGCCAATACTAAGTCCTCATGAGTATCAAATTAAAAGGTATCATACAATGGAATTGCCGAGAACTTAAAGAAAATTATGAAGAAATTAAATCACTTCTTTGTGATAGTGTTCCTCAAATTGTCTGTCTTCAGGAAGCACTACTAAATCAACTAGATAATATAACACTTAAAGGATATGATATATCCATTAAAACATCTGTGTCATCAGTTGATGGGAGAGCCATAGGCAGTTCTACCATTCTAATTAAATAAAATGTCCCTCATGAGCTTATTACATTAAATACACGCCTCTGCAAGCTGTAGCCATGAGGATGCAACTTCATAAAACTATAACAGTGTGTTCCTTATATATCCCAAACACAGGCTTAATGCAAATGAATTGCATGAACTTTTAGACCAACTCCCCTCCCCGGTTCTGCTGCTTGGAGACTTCAATGCACATAGTGCTACTTGGGGTTGTCAAAATCCAGACAATAGAGGCAAATTGGTAGAAGATTTTGTTACACGTCATGATCTGTGCATTTTAAATTCTAAATCTCCTACATATCTTCATCCATCTTCAGGCTCCTTTACATCTATTGATTTGAGTATTTGCTCTCCTACCTTGTTTATGGATCTTCTTTGGGAAGTCGGTGACAATCAGTGCAGTAGTGACCACTTCCCAATCTTCATCAATACAACCACCCCTATAAATGCTGGAAAGCCCCCAAAATGGCAATTGCATAAAGCTAAATGGACAGCTTTCCAGGAATTGTGCAATGATGAAATCAATCGAAACACATTCCAAACCAAAATTAAAACAATAGATGACTTTGCTACCTGTGTCACAAATATTGCCTTAAAAACAAGTCCTCATCAATTCCTAAACCCAGACGTAAACCATGGTTTACCGATGACTGTCAAAAGGCTATTAAAGAACGCAAAAAGGCCTTAAATATCTTTAAACATGACTCTACATAAACTAATTTAGATAAATATAGAGCAGCCCACGTACAATTAAAGAAAATAAAAGGAAATCATGGAAAGAATTTGTTTCAAAGCTAAATATGAGCTCATCAGTGGGAAAAACATGGGAAATGGTACGCAAGATAAGTTGAAAACCAGTAAATAGTTCTGTAAAACACATTAATAAATCAAATGGGAACAAAGCCATTGATAGAGTTGACATTGCTAACACTCTTGCAGAAGAAATTTTAAAAATTCTTCAACAGAACACTACACTCCAACATTTCAAAAGTTTAAAAATCAGCAGGAGAAAACCAAACTCAAGTTTAACTCGAACAACTCGGAAAATTATAACGATTGCTTTAGTATATATGAACTAAGGGAATAATTAAACAAATCTCATGATATTGCTGTTGGACCTGATGATATCCATCATCAGTTTCTTAAACATCTCCCCGATGAATCTTTAAATGTTTTGTTGCATATTTTCAATGATATATGGGAAGCAGGTAGTTTTCCAGACTCCTGGAGGGAAGCCACCATTATTCCAGTTCCAAAACCTGGTAAAGACCCCACAGACCCTACAAACTACGTCCCATTGTTCTAACTAGTTGCTTGTGTAAGTCTATGGAACGTATGATAAATGCTCGTTTAATTTGGTATCTTCAGAAGAACCACTTAATATCAAAGTCACAAAGTGGTTTTAGATATTTTAGAAGCACTACAGACCATTTAATAGCTCTCGAAACTAACATTCGAGATGCATTTGTAAGAGGTGAACACATGGTATCAGTCTTCTTTGATTTTGAAAAAGCATATGATACCACTTGGAAATACGGAATTTTAAAGGATTTGCATGAGATGGGCCTTCGTGGAAGAATGCCTGTATTTATTTAAAAAATTTTAACCCAATAGACATTTTAAAGTTCGTGTCGGAAATTCCCTTTCTGCTTCTCAGAAACAAGACATGGGCGTTCCACAAGGAAGTATTTTATCTGTGACTTTATTTAATGTTAAAATTAACAGCATAGCTGACGTCGTTAAAGACGGCATATCAAAATCATTATTTGTGGATGATTTAGCAATTAGCTGTGGTGCAAAACACATGCACACTATTGAAAGACAACTGCAGCTATGCTTAAATAAAATTCAGAAGTGGGCTGATAGTAATGGTTTTAAGTTCTCGCAGTCTAAAACTGTGTGTGTGCATTTTTGCAATAAAAGAAAAATGCACTTAGATCCAGATCTTAAACTTGGTAGTCATGACATTCCTGTTGTTGATTAGGTTAAATTTCTTGGTGTGATTTTTGACGAAAACTCAACTTTAAAGCACACATCGACTATTTAAGAACAAAATGTCAGAAATCTTTAAATCTGTTGAAAGTTGTCTCTAAAATGGATTAGGGAGCTGATCATGAAGCTCTGTTAAGATTATACCGATCTTTAATCAGATCAAAATTAAATTATGGCTGCATAGTTTATGGTTCTTCTCGAAAATATTATTTTAAAAAGTTAGAAACCATCCAAAACCAAGCATTAAAAATCTGCCTAGGAGCCTTCAGAACTTCTCCTATTCCTAGTCTGCATGTTGAAGCAAATGAACTACCATTACATTAGCGTAGGGAAAAACTCGCCCTTCAATATGCTAGAAAACTGAGGGCAAACAAGGACAACCCTACATTCGAGCTTGCCTTTCAAACCAGAAGCACGCGGTTCTACAAAAACAAACCAACAGCTATCCGTCCATTTGCTTTGAGAATTAAAGATTCTCTTAAAGCTGTGTGTCCAGATCTCAAGACTATAGAACCATATGATATACCTGATATCCCACCTTGGAAATTAAAGAGACCACATGTAAATTTGTCATTATCTGAGTTTCCTAAAAATTCTTCGGATCCTTCACTGTTTCAGATGATGTTTGGTCAATTGAGAGATCTATATAGGGACTTTAGAGCTATTTATACAGATGGCTCTAAGGATAACAACAGAGTAACAGCCACTACAGTTACCAATGGTTTGAATGTCCAGGTCCGAATTTTGGATGGAGCTTCTATTTTTACAGCAGAATTGCGAGTGATTCTGCATGCACTTGATATTGTGTCTTCTTACGATGGAAACAATTTTATTATTTTTTCAGATTCTTTGTCTAGCTTAACTGCCTTACAGGGTAATGATTTTGATAACCCTACACCTTTAAAGATTTTACAAAGGTGCCATGATCTCATTGAGGGTGTAAAAAATAGTGTTTGTTTGGTGCCCCAGTCATGTTAGCATCAAAAATAATGAAAAGGCAGATAAACTAGCGAAGGAGGCTTTTAATCATCGTGTTTCTGAAAGCAAGGTCCCTTATACTGATGTAAAGTGTCGTGTAAATAATTTTGTCTTTAGTCAGTGGCAGAGCCAACGAGATGAAGAGACTAACAATAAACTTCATCTCATAAAGCCCAGTGTAAAAAGTTTATATTCTTACTCAAGTAGAACAAGTAGAAGAGAAGTAATAGTGTTGGCCAGGACTCGTATTGGCCACACTTATATTACACATAGCTATTTATTGAAAGGGGAGCCTGGCCCATGTGTGACACTTGTTCAGTCCCCTTGACTGTCAAGCACATTGTAATAGATTGCCCATATTTTGCTGAGACGAGGTACCAGCATTTTAACGTGAACAACTTGTATGATCTTTTTACTAAAGTTAATGCTTCAGTAATCCTGCAGTTTTTAAAAGATATTGAAATGTTTTATAAATTCTGAATTTGTGGGATAATTAGCATGAATTCTATTGCTAGAGTGCTGCAATTTCGCCTAAATAACAACAGACTATATGTAACAGACCCTATATATATATATATATTTTTTTTTTCCCTTTCTTTTGAAAAAAACAAACAAAAAAAAACCGCAAAATCGAAAAAACGTAACATGGATGAACGTAAGTCTGGAGCATCTGTATCTGTATACTGCCATCTTGTGAGGCGTGACAAGGAGTGTCATAAAACGGAAGCGCGATCACCTTTTTACCGTGATGTGGAGCAAACTGGTCTGGCCATTGAGTGACGTTGAGGAACTTGGAACACCCTAGCACAAACAATTCTCAAAAATACTGCAATGGTGAGGAATCGAGTGGAACATTGCGGAACATCCTCAATGGTACGAATGAGCAAGCTATGAGCAAACCTTATTCCTCTCTGGCACAAACTGTATGACTGACAGGTGAAATAAACACAAAATCATTCCGCCATGGTACGCATGAATGAGTGCCATTGAGGATTTAAAATGCATACTCGTGTCAGGCTGGCTTTAGTCATTATATTTAATAACCATGTTTGGACAATATAACACACTATATGTGTTGAAAGTGCCGTTAAACTTCATTCATTCATTCATTCATACACTCATCAACTTTCTTCTTCTTCTTTTCCTTTTGGCTGTTCCCTTCAGGGGTCGCCACAGAAGAATCATCTGCCTCCATCTCACCCTATCCTCTGCATCTTCTTCTCTTACACCAACTGCCTTCATGTCCTCCTTCACCACATCCATGAATCGTCTCTTTGGTCTTCCTCTAGGCCTTCTGCCTGGTAGCTCCAACCTCAGCATCCTACTACCAATATACGTACTCACTATCCCTCCTCTGTACATGTCCAAACCATCTCAATCTAGCCTCTCTGACGTTGTCTCCAAAACGTCTTACATGTGCTGTCCCTCTGATGTGCTCATTCCTGATCCTATCTGTCCTCGTTACTCCCAAAGAGAACCTCAACATTTTCATCTCTGCTACCTCCAGCTCTGCCTCCTGTCTTTTCACCAGGGCCACTGTTTCTAAACCATACAAACACTCAGCCATGCAGCCGTGAGGGGGGGTGCACAAGCCAGTGTCTCTCCCTCACTCCGGTCCCAAGCCCAGATAAATGCAGAGTTTTGCGTCAGGAAGGGCATCCGGCGTAAAACAAATGACAAATAAAATATGCGAGTCACACTCATCAACGTTATCCCTCTGTAATTGCCACAACTCTGCACGTCTCCCTTGTTCTTAAAAATGGGCACCAGCACACTTCTCCTCCATTCCTCTGGCATCTGCTCACTCTCTAAGACCATGTTGAATGTTTGTCAGAAAATCTACTGCTACCTCTCTGAGACACTTCCATACCTCCACAGGTATGTCATCAGGACCAACTGCCTTTCCACTCTTCATCTTCTTCAATGCCATCCTCACTTCACTCTTACTAATCTTTGCTACTTCCTGGTCCTCAACGGTCACCTCTTTTACTCTTTTTTCTCTCTCATCTTTCTCATTCATCAGCTCTTCAAAGTACCCTTTCCATCTTCCCAGCACACTTCTGTCATCAGTCAATACATTTCCCTCTCTGTCTTTTATCAGTCTAAATTGCTGCATGTCCTTCCCATCTTTATTTTTCTGCTGTGCAAGCCTGTATAAATCATTTTCTCCCTCCTTACTGTCCAACCTAGTATACAAGTCATCATACACCCTCTGTTTGGCCTTTGACACTGCTACCTTCGCCTTACGCGTGTCTCCCTGTACTCCTGTTTATTCTCTTCGGTCCTCTCAATGTCCCACTTCTTCTTAGCTAACCTCTTCCTTTGTACACACTCCTGCACTTCCTCATTTCACCACCAAGTCTCCTTATCTACTGTCCTTCCAGATGACACACCAAGTATTCTCCTGCCTGTCTCCCTGATCACATTTGCTGTGGTTGTCCAGTCATTTTGAAGCACTTCCTGACCACCCAAAGCCTGTTTCAACTCCTCCTTGAAGACAACACAAAACTCTTCCTTTTCCGGCTTCCATCACTTTGTCTTTTGATCTGCCTTTGCCTTCTTCACCTTCCTCATAATCAGCGTCATTCTGCACACCACCATTCTATGCTGTTTGATCATACTCTCACCCACTGCTACTTTTCAGTCACTGACTTCCTTCAAGTTGCATCATCTACACAAGATGTAGTCTACCTGTGTGCTCCTACCTCTGCTTTTATAAGTCACCCTATGCTCCTGTCTCTTCTGGAAGAAAGTATTCACCACAGCCATTTCCATCCTTTTTGCAAAAGTTATCAACATCTGTCCTTCTCTGTTCCTGTCCTGGATACCAAACCTGCCCATCACTTCCTCATCCCCTCCGCTGCCTGCACCAACATGTCCACTGAAGTCTGCACCAATGACAACTGTTTCACCTCTGGGGGTACTCTGCATCACTTCATCTAACTCACTCCAGAATCTCTCCTTCTCTTCCAGCTCACATCCTGCCTGTGGGGCATAAGCACTAACAACATTGAACGTCACACCTTCAATTTCTAACTTGAGACTCCTCACTCTGCCTGACACTCTTTTCACTTCTAGAATATTCCTTAACAAACCCTCCTTCAAGATAACTCCTACTCCATTTCTCTTCCCATCCACACCATGATAAAACAACTTTAACCCTGCTCCTAAGCTTCTAGCCTTGCTACCTTTCCACCTGGTCTCCTGAACACACAGTATGTCCACCTTCCTCCTCTGCATCATGTCAGCCAGCTCTCTACCTTTTCCTGTCATAGTTCCAAGATCCAAAGTCCCTACTCTCAGCCCTAGACTCATGCTTTTCCTCTTCTCTCTCTGCCTACAGACACGCCTCCTGCCTCTCCTTCTTCAATCAACAGTAGTCCAATTTCCACCAGTTGGTCTACAGCACTGATGGCAGTCCTTAACCTGGGCCTCGACCGATCCAGTTTGGAGGTAATATTTGTGATTTGCACCTTTGATCTGACTCAGGTTTTACGCCGGATGCCCTTCCTGACACTACACTCTGCATTTATCACGGCTTGGGACCGGCATGATTGAGAACACTGGCTTGTGCCCCCCTCACGGCTGCATTCGCCCCCTCCCGGCTGCATTTGCCCCTTCACGGCTGCATAACTATACAAATACTATATCTCCACAATCTTGTTCTTTTATTCATTACCTGAAGCTTGTAAGAATAGGTGAGGGTAAGAGCATAGATCCGCTGGAAATTTGAGACCTTTGCCTTTTGGCTCAGCTCCCTCTACACCACAACAGATCTGGACAAGCTCCACTTTACAGCATGGGTTGCATCTATCTGGTTGTCAATCTATCATTCCATCCTTCCCTTACTCATGAACATGACCCTGAGATACTTGAACTCCTCCACTTCGGGTAGGACTTCATTCCAGAGCCGGAGGGTGCATTCAACCCTTTTCAACCTGAGCGCCATAGTGGACTTAAAGGTGTTGATATTCATCCCAGCCACTTCACACTTGGCGATGTCTCACTCCAAGAAGAGCTGGAGATCCCAGCTTGATGAAGCCAAGAGGCCAACATCTTTCATAGAAAGTAGGGAGAAGACCCTACGGCCATCAAAAGAGAAACCTGCAACAGCTCACCTGTGCCTAGACATTCTGGCTCCAGTGATATCGAGACCAAATAGCCCATAGCAATGGGTCTGGCACACGATAGTCCTGGAGCACACTCCACAAAATAGCCTGAGAGACTGAGTCAAAAGCCTTCTCTAAGATCACATAGCAAGTGCGGATATATTGGGCAAATTTTCATTCCCCTCTCAGATCCTATATCATGTGTAGAGCTGGTTTAGTGCTGCGGTTGAGATGGAATGATTCCCTGAATCCGAGGTTTGACCATAGGATACTCCTCTCTAGTACTCCAGATAGGCTGACAAGTGGAACACACATGCCATCCCCCTTTTTAAAACGGAAAACTTCTACACAAGTTTGCCAATCCTGAGGTATGTCAGCCTCCCCATGACTCTAATTAGGATTAAGCGTTTATATAAAATGAATGAATGCTTTCCCCTCCTGAGGTGTTGATGGTGGTCCAGACCCTTTTTGAGGCCAACTGATATTTGCTTTCCAGGCCCTCATTGAACTCCTATACCCAAAATTTTGCTTCTGCAACAGCCTGGACTGCAGCACATTTAGCCTTCTATACCTGCTCACTGCCTCGGGAGTCCCACAGGACAAAAATACCCAATAGGCCTCCTTTGTGACCACCACCAAGTTCAGGGGTTGCTCCCACACCAGGCACTGATGACCTTCTGGTCACAGCTCCAGGCTGCTGAATCAAATATCAAGGCATGGAACATGTACCATTGGGACGCTATGTCCACTGCTTCCTTTGGGATGTGGTGGTAGTTCTACTGGAAGAGTGAGTTGAAGGCCCTTCTGACAGGAGGCTTTCCCAAATGTTGCCAGGAGATCCTAACTGCATGCTTGGGACTCACAGGTCAGAGGGGTGGCTTCCCCTGCCATCGGAGCCAGCTCACCGCTAGGAGGTGATCAGATGGCAGCTCAGCTCCTCTCTTCACCTGTGTCCAGAACAAGTGGCCACAAGTCAACTGACATGACTGGAGAGTCGATCATCAAACTGCACCCTATGGTGTACTGGTGCTATGTCCACCGATGGATACCCTTATGTTTGAACATGGTGTTCATAATCAACAAGTATTGATGAACACAGATCAACCCATTCGGGTTCAGACCAGAGAGGCCACAACTACCAATCACACCCTTCCAGGTCACACTGCCAGAGGTGGTAGATCCATAAGATCGTTCACTTTACTTTACATATATATATATATATATATATATATATTTGCTAATACTGAAATTTGAAAATCTGTAAATATTAAGATATTACAATTAATAAATAATATTTCTTCATAATATTAAGAAAGTACAAATGGGTCACAGAGTTGAATATGTATGACTGCAGCAATATTATTCCAAACTAATTTTGCACTTGCTGAAAAAAAAAAAAGAATTACTAAAGCAATTATAAATAGTTCCATTTGTTTTTGGTTTTTTTTACAGGTTCTGGTGCTTAGAAGAATTACTGTTAATTAAACTATCTACATATTTATCTATATCAATCTGTAGATTTACTTAGCTTAATTCTAATTAGGGTCACAGGGAGGCTAGTACCTATCTCAGCCGACTCTAGACGAGGATAGGGCACACTCTATGGTGAGTGGCATGTAAAAGAACCATTGCTGACTTTCGTCAAGAGTAGGCTACATCACCTTCAGCGTGGCGAGCTTTCCAAGGTGGACTCTGCCCCCACCCAGAGTCGGCTAAGATGAGCACCAGCCTCCTCGTGACCATAATTAGGATTAAGTGGTTCAGAAAATGAATGGATGAGCCTTTCAAACCAAAACAGCTAACTTCCGATTTATATTGAACTTTAAACTGAAAACATTTCATCATACATGTTCCCTGATGAGACCTATCAAATTGGATCTGATTATTACATTGTACTCCATAATTATTAGCCTCCCTTGTTAAAATGTGTTAAAAGCCTTAAAATAAATTCAGTTTTTATTGCAGAAGCACACTCTCACACTGACACTTGTAGAAAAATGTAATATTCAGCTGAAATGAATTTAAAAAATCCCTGACTAAGAATTTTATTTTATTTTATTTTTTTCATAAAATCACGTCTTCCAGAATTATTGGCATCTCTGACAATTACTCGGAAATAAATGTAATTGAAGTATTTCTGTCATTTCTATAGCAGTTCACAAAGTTGATCAGAGTATTTAGGAACATTTCATTAGTAATGTATGACTTCCTGTTTTCCTGAGGTATCAATATGACGTGACACAGAGGCCATTTCTCTTATAAATTCTTCAACATAGTAAAAACAAAGGAACACACCATTCGTGTAAGGCAGATGTGTGTTGACCTTCACAAGTCAGGCAACAAGAAAATAGCTCCTCGCCTGCACCTGTCCATGTCTACTATCATTAAAAAGTTTAAAACAACTGAGACCGTGGAAAACCAGCCGGGACGAAGATGCAAGGTTATTTTGCTCCCACGCACAGTGAGAGGGATGGTAAGGGGCGGTTCAACAGTTTCAACATTTTCCCAAGTGTACAGAGAGTGCTCTTTTTTGACCCCCCTCCAAAAGTGTACAAATAAATGTTGATGATCTCTCGGCAGGATTTTTTAATAAGGTATTAAAAAAAAACAATGATCAAACCTCTTTTATAAAATAAATCAATGTACTTCCTTGATCAATACCTCTTTTATACACTAGTCAAATAATAATGAAATCAATAAAAATTATACTTTTAAAGAATTCTTCTTAATGACACCTGCTTTAATATTAATATTAAGACATTTGGTTTTAATAATAAAAATGACATTGTTTTTCATAATATTATTTTATATTAAAATATAATTCAAAATGTCTGACTTTTTTATTGGTCATTCAAGGGCGTAGGCTAGTCTGACCGTGGTCTGACTGGAATGTGAGTCCCAAGGGCTATAGGTCTAAGCCTTAGAGGGGAAATGAAACGCCAACTAAATAAGTTGGCGGTTGCTTAAGTATAGTTTATTGAAGCGATTGTGACTTTAATTTTACATCATAAATAAACCATTGCACACACAGCGGTTTTGTTTTATTTGCTTTTCGTGTAAGTTATCGACCCGAAAGCCGCCATTGCTAAGTGCCCGCCTACACAAAGTTACAGTGACGTCACTGGGTTGGTACAAAGTAAAACATGAAATATAGTGCATGCATATCACAGCATATTATATGATATAAATAACATGCAATCTCACGCCGACAACACGCACAATTTTTCAGCAGAAGATGATTCATCTATTACTCGCAGAAGACGAATCAAATATTATAGTTCAACCAAAAACATTCTCAAATATATTTCAAATTACATGTGCAAGTACATGTCCTAAATACATTTACGTATTGAGCTAAAGTTATTTATCTATTCAAAGGCACAAACAAATATTAACACATATTTACAGCACAAAAACATACTATTAATTTTATAAAAGTACTGACTATTAGGCTGCAGATACAGGCTGGATGGCTTATGATTATTTTAGCCATTCATTCATGTTGTTGTTGTTGTTCGTGTACCACAGGTGGTTGGCGAATCGCGCATTGAGAGTTTCAAATGTACACGCACAAACAAAAAAAATTCACGAGTGCACGTATTATTGTTGATCGATATTTTTATAATGTTAAAAAGCGTACACAGACATCTTACTCCCTCCTCCCCAGCGTACGTTTTGTATGCTTAGGAAAATGTTGAATGATCCCAAAGAAAAATATAATGTCCTCCAAACCTCACTGTTAAAGAATTGCAAGAAATGGTAGCATTTTGGGGTCACAAAGTCTCCAAAACAACCACCAGACGTTGTATATATACACATGCCAACAACTGTTTGGGAGGCATGCATGGAAAAAACTTTTCTCACTCACAATCATAAAGGCAAACGCCTGGAGTTCACTAAGCGGTACTGGGACTTCAAAAGGACCTGTGTGCTTTGGTCAGATGAGACCAAGATAGAGCTTTTTTTAGCACCAAACACTCTAAGTAGAGCTGGCAACCTTCTTAAGGTGCATGGCATCATGCACGTTTGAAATACCAGGACATTTTAAATCAAAATCTGGTGGCCTCTACACGAAAGCTGAAGATGGGTCATCACTGCATATTTCAGCAAGGTAAAAAAAAAAAAGGTAAAGTCTGTTGGGTCTTTACACTTAAGCCTAGTGGCTCATCGGACCGGTGCTTATCTACAGTTTCTGTAGCATCAAGCGACCAGGAGTTCAACTCCTCCTGGATGGGACGCTAGTCCATTGCAGGTTACCTTCCCAGTATATTTTTAGTGGTACCCATTTATACTGGTGGGTGAACAGAGGCACACTTGTGGTTGAGACCTTGCCCAGAGGTCTTAGCACAGTGAGGGTCTCAGTGGGATTCGAACTCACAACCTCCCGATCATGAGCGCAGCACCCTAACCATTACACCACCAGCTCCACTTTCAGCAAGAAATGACCCTAAACATGTGGCCAAATCTACACAGAAATGGTTCACCAGACATAGAATCAAGCTCCTCCCATGGACATCTCAGTCCCCAAACCTCTGAAAACCTGTAGAGTGAGCTGAAGAGGAGTGTGCAGAGGAGAGGAACCAGGTCGCTGGATGATTTAGAGATTGTGCAAAGAGGAATGGCTGAAGATTCCTCTTTCTATATTCTCCCATCTTGTGAAACATTATAGAAGACTAAGTGCTGTTCTGATGGTACAGGGATGGCAAGAAGGAAATCAATTTTCAGCTGAAAATGAATTTTATATGATGGGGGGGGGGGGGGGAACACGCCCCTGAAACTGAAAACCTTTGAGCAATTTAGGACAATTTTAGAGTGACATACATGATATCAAAAACAAATTCTCGCACAAAATTGAGACACCAGATTTAATGAAAAATCAACTTACTATTTTGAAAATTACTTGTTTCATATGTACCCTATTTTGTCCCGATTTTCACTTTAACAGTAACTCCGCTCAAGCCAATCCCATCTGAATTTGCTTTTAGCACTCTTGTCGATTTCAAGCACTGAAGACTCTTGATCCTTTGTTACTTAATGATTTTGTCAAAAACAATAGTGAAAAAATGGTTTTAGACTCAAACACGCCACCATGAAATTGTAAGGTGAACGGTACGAGCTTTCTCATTAGTCAGTCTAATCCAGCTCAGCCAATCGGTGATCCCTTAAATAAAGCTAAACGTTATTTCCTGTTAGGTCTTTGTCTGTGGAAAATACGTTTACGATAAAGCTGATTTGACACAATTTTCGTTGCCACCAATGAAAATAGGTACCTAACCTCCCCCCCTGAAATTTTCTCAACGGATTTAGACGATTCACAGAAATGATCATTTTGAAATAAAATCGGCGGAAATCTGCGGATTCATGGAAAATTGCCATGTATGATGGTAAAAGGGGTTGTACAAAGTGTTAACATTAGGGGTGCTAATAATTGTGGCAGACATGATTTGATGCAAAAGAATTATTTCTTAATGTGGGATTTTTTTTTCCCCACTGAATAAATGTACTTGAATTAAAGATTGGATATTTTTTCATTGTGGTCTTGAATTTAAAAAATCTGAATTTATTATGAGGTAAAGAACACATCTTAACCAGGAGTGCCAGTAATTATGGATATTTCATATTTATATATTTTATTTATTATAAATATTTTATATTTATATATATTATATTTACATTGTACATAGGATAATTTAGTTTGTTAAATTATGACAACAAAAGGGTCCATAAGCTTGCCAGGTAGCGTCATGGTTGTCAGTGAAATTTGTAATACAAATGTGATTAAATTTGGATTGTTATTAATCCTGTAGAATTTGGGATAGACTTGATGATAATTTATGGGTGATTTATAGTCATTTCATGTGTGATTGTATGTTTAGATTATCGGAAATAAAACAGAGAAAACCTTAACTAAGAACATTAAGCATGCCTTCAGAATAATATAAAATGATTTAATACATGAATAGTTTTAGTTCATATCTGTGGTGGATTTTGTTATAGCATCTGACGGAACTCCTTTTTTCCTCAATGTATATTTTGCCACCAAATCTTTGGTGTTAAGAAACACTACTGAATCTGTACGTTCTTTCAACCTGGATCCCATTTTTTTTATTGAGTGGCGGACTATATAACAAGAAGGCTGCTATAGTTTAGTTTAACTTATAACTTCAGTTGTAGAGGGATTCGTGCGAGCCGTTGATTATTTCTGAGATTTTATTTTATTTTTTTGTTTTGTTTTGTTTATTATCCAATTGAATGCAATGCTGTTTAGCATGTAGGTGTGTGTGCTTATGGTGCTGGGCTCATGATCAGGAGTTTGTGTGTTTGAATCCCAGTTAGACCCTACTGTGCTAAGATCCCTGGGAAAGGTCTTAACCACAAGTGTGCCTCTGTTCACCCAGCAGTATAAATGGGTATCAATAAAAGTATACGGGGAAGGTAACCTGGAATGGACAATGGAAACTGGAGAGAAGCAACAGCCTGATGAGCCACGAGGCCAAGGGTGGCCAACTAGTCAGAGACCAAGAGCCACATTTTTTAATGTTACTGCCAAGAGCCACATTATACATATGATCACACATGAACATCCCTCATCCCTCTCTCTCTCGCTCTCTTTCTCTCTCCATGTGTGTGTGTGCGCGCGCGTCTCTCTCTCACACACACACACGCGCGCACACACAGCTCTGCTTTGCCAGATTCATTGTAAATTCACACACCAACATGACAAAATACTCGCATATTTGAAGGTCAGAGTGCTGCTGTGATTCAATAGCCGTGTTAATGTTCGATATTCTGTGTTCGACAGTGTGACGGGACTGTCCGATATCCTGTGTTTTGGTTTGTTGATCTTCAGGAAACAAGATTTCACCAAAGTCATTGAGGGATATTATAATGAACTCTTCTTCATTGTATGGCGTTTTGGCCAGTGTAATGTTCCCAAGCCAGTTGACACGATGCAAGCGTTACGGTCTCTGAGCACTTCGTAAATTTTTGGAAAAACTATATCCGTTTTTCTGCCTGACTTTTTAAAGTGAACTTGTGTCTGCGAACTTCAGTCCATTTAGGAAAGTCCTAGTGCACAGAGTGCGCTGAAGATTTGGAGCTTTGAAATGCGCTCATGATGCATGACATAAGGCAGAATGGCTTTCCATTAAGTCGGTGCCTTGGGGGGGCACGGTATGATTCCCTGGTGAACAAACTTTTCTGGAATAGTGTACGAGAATTATGTCCCCAGTGCAGCTAACTGGGTTATCAAAGGCGGGCCATGTCTCTCACTGTCTATGGTGAGAGGCATGTAAAAGAACCATTGCTGACTTTCGTAAAGAGTAGGCTGGAAAGCCGTCAGCGTGTTTCTGTCCCTTGTTAAAAAGGGTTGTGACAGGAAGGGCATCCGACGTAAAAACCCATGCCAAATCAAATGTGCGAATCAGATGAGTCGCTGTGGCGACTCTCGAGAAGGGGAAAAAGCCGAAAAGAAAGAAGAAGTGTACGAGAATTATGTGTAATTGCACCTCCATTCCAATAGTTGGAAGTGGTGCTCTCTTATGGTGTAGCGGTTTGTCTGCACGAGCAAGCTATATGAAGTGGAGTAAACAATCCCTCAAGAAATAACAAAGAGAAAGGTGGAGAGAGACGGAAATATTAAGGCATAAATAAATTGAATGAGTTTTAAATAAGGATTTTTTTTTATTATTTCAGGAACATTTGTGCACTTTATATCTTTTCTGTTAAAGATTAAAAATGTTAATGAAGTTTTTCTTTATTGTAAGTTGAACTATATTTCTTTCTTTTTTGTTTTTAATGTTAATAAAAATACATTGTTATGCAGAGGTGTACTAATAATAATTTTACAGACAGATACTATTTATAGTCCTTCGCGGGGTGGTGGTGGGTGAATTTTTTTTTTTAATCTCCCTCGAAGGGGCACCACGGAAAATAATTGAGAAGCACTGCATTAAACTCAACAACAAAACTCTCCTTCTGTTAAAAACATCCCGTGTTCATCTTCATATTTCTGTTTTGCATTTTCCCCTGCCATTTTAAGAGCGAATTTGACACGTGTTGTTTACTTAAAATGATCTTGCGCATACTGGGAAGTTTTGTGGTATTTTCATCAAACTCTCGTGCGCATTTCATGAAAACACCATGTTGAATTCAAGTGAAGTGGACACAGAATAAAAAACCCCCACAAACTCCGATATGAACAGAAGAGCCGCAGGTTGCCACTCCTGTAAAAAGCCCAACAGACTACCTTACCTTACTCTTTAACATATATACCTACATTTACCATGTATTGTACAACATTAAAACAGCAGATTTGCAGTTTACAAAATCTTTAGACAATAAAACTACTTCAAACAACTAAACCAATCATATCATCTGATATTGCTTCTGTGTTTGTTAGTTTTTACATTCTGTCATGCATTTTCTGAGGTTTTGAGCATGATTTAAAAAAATGGGCAATGAAACTTACTTTTTAAAATGTTTTGCGGTATATCAAAAGCATTCATTCGTTCATTTTCTGTAACCACTTAATCCTAATTAAGGTCGCGGGGAGGCTGGCTCCCATCCCAGCCGACTCCAGGCAAGGGCAGAGTACACCTTGAACAGCTCACCAGACCATCACAGAGCAGAAACACCCTAATGGCTATGCAAACTACTCATGTCAAAAGTCAGCAATGGCGCTTTTACATGCCTCACACCATAGACAGTGAGAGACATGGCCAGCCTTTGATAATCCAGTTAGCTGCACTGGAGGGACAGTGACAACCTGTTGAGAGTGGGGCTTGAAACTGCAACCTTAGGATCAGTGATCCAGCACCTGTACTACCTGGCCACCACTGCCTAAGGAGAAGCATATCAAAACAAACTTAATTATTCACTTTGCCAGTAGGTGGTGCTATAACTATCATGTTTGTGTGTGACAGTTATTAATCATTTAAAGTTTGGAGACAATGCGTGTTACCGATTTTCTGTGGTTTGGCAACATTTTAAAAATGTCCCCATTTTCTTACCAAAGGAAAAAGAAACACAATATGACAAGCAAGCTGTCTGACTTTACTGAGTAATTTTATGTGAATCAGTATAAACTTCTGAAAATGCACATCACAGTAACTTGTATTTATTTACTTGTGTTTCCTTTTATTACTAAGGTGGTGCCATGGCTTTCAAAATTTTAATATAAATATGTTTAGGCTGGGACGAATAATGGTGCTGCAGTGGTTAACATTGCCGGCCTCACAGCAAGAAGTCCAGGGTCCAATAGCTGGGCTCAGATGTTTCTTTGTGTTTGTATGTTCTCCTCTGGCTTTCTCCCTCAGTCCGAAGGCATGCACAATAGTCTAACTGCCTGCACCCAACCTGTCCGGGGTGTTCTCCGCCCTCGCATCAAGTTAACACTGTTCTGAACAAGCAGGTCAACTTCCAGCAAAAAAAAGGTCAATATTCAGCAAGTCAACCAGTATATTTACCTGTATACAACATTGACACATGCTGAGAATAGAACTCAACTGTTATACTATATGATGTACTCACAAGCTCAGTTTAAGAGCACACATCAGCTAGGTTTATTTTCATATACTGTAAAGCCTGTAGGTGGGTCTGTTTGGACTTTTTACACCCAAGCCCGTTGGCTCATCAGTCCCAAGCTTATTCCCAATTACTGTAACATGAAGTGACTAAGAGTTCAACTCCTCCTGGATGGGACACTAGGCCATTAAAGTTTAGGCATTCAGCAATTTAGGACATCCAGAAAAAAAAAAACGTGTGGCTCCTGTACAAACACCAGCCATTAACGTCCTCATGGTCTGCTAGTAAAATATCTAACCAAATCCACCAGTATGTCCCTGCTCGCGCAAGAACCTTTAGTCAATGCACATCCCCACTATTGCTGTTACTGCTGCCAAAAAAAAAAAAAAAAAAATTGTAAGTTCACTGGCAAATGGAAAAGTCAAACTGCATTACTGCCATGGTAAATAGGCAAAACAACAACAGAAGCAGAAACAGTTGCAACAGGAAAAAACATTGAATGAAGATTGAGATTAAAAGTTGGTATAATTTTTTCACAGTGTGTAGCCATACATTGTATACTTTATTTTTATTGAGCAACAGTGATATATGTATATAAGGTTCATTAACAAAAATTAAAAAAAGAAAGACTTTTAGAGCAGTTTTCTCATACCCCACCCCACAAAATATGCAGGACATTTGAATGAAATGGAATAGTAAATTAAACAAAAGCAGCAAGAACAAAAAGCAAATAGGTTCACCGTTACTAAGATTGTACATACATAGTATCAACAACAGAAAAGCAAATGTATGGGGATGCTGGGAGCTAATAGATGGGTACATTGAGAGTGTATTTTATTTTATCTAACTGTACGTATTGAGCTAGGTCACTAAACCATAGATACTTTTGGTGGATTTTTAGATTTCCAGTGTAATAAGTTTATTAGATCTCTGTAACAGTTCTAACCATGCTATAGGACTTTTCCTGCACTTAAACGAAATTCAAGCTTTATCAATAGATTTTAAAAGGATTTAGGGAGATCGTTTGGGATACATTAAAAACAGGTAAAAGAATTTGGGAAGCACATTCAGTTTGATAGTGTTTACTCTCTCTGCTAAGGATTGGTGAAGTGGTTTCCATTTCTTAAGGTTCAATTAGACTTTTTGAAATAGCAGACAGAAATTTTCTTGATACGATTTTGCATGTCCCTTGTAATATTGATTTCCAGATATTCTAAGCCATTTTCAGACATTTGAAATGGTAGAACATGGTCCTCTATTTGGAGAGCCAGGTCATTAACATGATGACATTCACTTCTAATAAAGTTCAGTTTGTATCATGAAAAAGCACCAAATCTTCTCAAAGCATGGACAATATCGTGAACTCCTGAAACAGGATCTGATACGTGCAGTAATAAATCATCTGCATATAGAGACACTTTATGCTCCCTCCCCAACTATGAATTCCAGTTATTGATCATAATAGATAAGGGTTCCATGGCCAAGGTAAATAATAAGGGAGTAATTGGACAGCCCTGGTGGGTACCCCTTGACAGTTGGAAATATTGCGAGAACTTACCATTTGCAATTAGAGGTTTTGGGTGAGGTATAAAAAGTTGAATCCATGAGATGAAATTAGGTCCGCACATTTCTTGAAACATACAAATAAATATCTCCATTCTACCCTATCAAACACTTTTTCTGCATCAAGTGCAATAATAACCATCACGGTGGCAAACTAGACCCAGAGAAGTGAATAACATTTAGAAGCTGAGAGGATATATGAAAATGAATGATAGCCAGAAAGAAAACCCGTTTGGTCAGAAGAAATTGCATCATTCAAGGTGGCTTTCAGACTTAAAGCAAGAGCTGTGGCATCACTATTTATGGAGGAGAAGGTTGATATGAACCACATCTTGTGCGATCTTTACCTGGCTTAAACAGGAAGGTAACTGACACCATGTTTGTGGAAGTGATCCATGAGATAAGGACTCATTAAACATAAGTAAGATTGTGGATAGTTTACTAAAAAATCTTTTAAAGAACTCAATAGGGTAGCCATCTGCAACTGGTGCATTGCCATTCTGCATTGCTTTATTTGCATTAATGACTTCTATACAATTCAGTGTAAGCTCAGTCTCAGCTTTTTGTATCACTGTTACATTGGAACTTGAAGGTTATACTGTATTTAAAATGTTCCATTTCAGAGCACATCATTTGTCATCTCAGACACATATAATTTTGAATAAAATAAAGTGAATGTTTCATTAATTTCTTCAAAGTTAATAGTTAATTCACCGTTGCCGTTCAACATTTGTGGAATTTGTTGAGAAGTTGATCGGCCCTTTAAAGTTGTGCTAATAGATGTCCAGCTTTGTCTCTGTACTCATAGATATATCCCCGTGATTTCCCCCGTGGAGATATTCCAGCTTTTGTGTACCGTACATGGAAAATTATACTGTGTTTGGAGGTCCAGTTTTCTTTTGTAGAACTCAGGGGAGGGAGGAATAGAGGGAGTTCAGAGATGAAAATGTTGAGGTTCTCTTTGGGAGTAACGAGGATGGATAGGATCAGGAATGAGTACATCAGAGGAACAGCACATGTAAGATGTTTTGGAGACAAAGTCAGAGAGGCTAGATTGAGATGGTTTGGACATGTACAGAGGAGGGATAGTGAATATATTCGTAGTAGGATGCTGAGGTTGGAACTACCAGGCAGAAGGCCTAGAGAAAGACCAAAGAGGAGATTTATGGATGTGGTGAAGGAAAACATGAAGGTAGTTGGAGTAAGAGAAGAAGATGCAGAGGATAGGGTGAGATGGAGGCAGATGATTCGCTCTGGTGACCCCTGAAGGGAACAGCTGAAAGGAAAAAAAAGAAGAGGGTAGAGAAAAACAGATTACTGGGCATCCACCACAGATATTGCTTTGATGAGTTTCTTTTGTTTAATTTTCATCTTCATTTTATGTATTTTAGCTGAATTTGATTATGGTCTCACCCATTTACCACTTTTTGTCATGTAATTTTTGGTGTATCATTACACAAAGGCTCTCACCAGCCAAAAGATTTCTGTACAATTTCCAATTTGTAAAGAGGGAATACAAGATCTAATAGCACAGGGGCAAGATCTAGCTCAGGTATAGAAGAATATTTACATTTTGTAACAAAAGGGATAAGGCTCTGGTCAATAAAAATAGTTTATTCTACTATGTAAGTGATGGACAGAGGAAAAAAGATAAATATTTACTTTGTGGGAATAAAAAAAATAAAACACCGGGGGTGGACACTTCCTATCTGATCCATAAAAACCGATAATACTTTGGTCTTTTTGAAGAGGTTTGTTGATTTAGAATTAGACCAGTCAAGTGTTGGATTTATCACACAGTTTAAGTCTCCACCAAAAATCAATTATGCAAATTCAAGTCTGGAATTAAGACCTGATCTTTAACCAGTAGATTGGTTTCCAGAAGGAATGTAATGTCATATTTTAAGTACCTAAGATGATTGAATACCCTGGCTTTTTTTTTTTTTGACAGGTCCATTCAAACCTTTCACAGTCCAGCTAATGAATCTTACAGAAGCCCTTTTTGCATCAATACAGATCACCATGTTTAACTAGATAAAATAAAATGGAAAGAAAACAGAGCATTAATTATATTAAAGTGCACAGTTTTCTTCATTCCCCCCCAGTGCACCTAACTGGGTTATCAAAGGTGGAGGATAGGGAGAGATGGAGGCAGATCATTTACTGTGGCAACCCCTGAAGGGAACAGCCGAAAGGAAAAGAAGAAGAAGATGGGGCAGTGGTGGTCTAGTGGTATAGGGCGCTGGATCACTGATCCAAAGGTTGGGGGTTCGGGTCCCACTCTCCACAAGGTTGTCACTGTCCCCCCCAGTGCAGCTAACTGGGTTATCAAAGGCGGGCCATGTCTTTCACTGTCTATGGTGAGAGGCATGTAAAAGAACCATTGCTGACTTTCGTAAAGAGTAGCTGCAAAGTCGTCAGCGTGTTTCTGTCCCTTGCTAAAAAGGGTTGTGACAGGAAGGGCATCCGACGTTTAAAAAAAAAAAAAAAAAAAAAAAAAAAAACTCTGCCAAATCAAAACGTGCGAATCAGATAATTCGCTGTGGTGACTCCCGAGTGAAAAGGGAAAAAGCCGAAAGGAAGACAGACAGACGGTTTTCTTCATTCCTGCCCTTGCATGAATACAGGCTAGCACACGTTGCAAAGAAGTGGTGGTGACCCTTTCCTTAACCCTGCCCACATACAATGCAAACCTTAAACTAGAACTAAGCTTATGTTTGTCTCTCTATTTCCAAAACCCTCTGAGAGCACATTCTGTCAAAACTTCTGCCCATTAGAGCTCCCAGCCCTTACCTTTAGAACTTCTCACAAAAACGTTAACAAAAATGAGATGGTTGAGCTACATCTTTCAAACAATTGATCATACATACATACATACAGTACATACATACAAGTGTTTATTATCAATATTGAAATTAGGTATAAAAATGGTGAAATAATTTGACAAATAATTGTATGCTGCTCTTTGAAATGTGCTCACACATTACCCATAAGAAAAGATATAGAACAAATATCAACAGCCTTAGCATAAAATCAAGTTAAATTACCTGTGTCTCTGTCTGGTAATAATCTTCCAAAACGCTTACATTAAGAGCAGCACAGGAAACCACATTTATGAACTCTCAAGGATGATTTTACAACCCGAAGCCCTCAACATGTTCAGTCCTCTCTTATACCTACGTAGAGTATACCGAGAAGACACCCATCTTACATTTACCAGTCTTCTTTGCTCCAGAGAGCAGAGGTGTGAATCTCCCAAGGCTCTATCGAAACATCCCACACCAACAAGACAAAAATGTTATCACAACTTTTACAACAATGAACTTAGGAACACCTCAGTAAGAGAGATAGATACCATTTGGAACGCTTACCAGATATAGAATAATAAGTAATCACTCAAAGCTTCCTCTTAGCCAAACTTCACAGAATGACTGATAATGCTTCAGATACCACCTGGAAATCAAAGCTCAAGATTTGGGAGCACAGCACTGTGGTTCTTCTAAAACCTTAAACACCTGAAAAGTGACTTTGGATCTCTTGTGTCATGAAATTTTAGGACGTAGATGAAATTATATTTAATTCAAGTTTAATCATGATACTTAAATCAGGACTTATCATCCCACCTGCAAATGCTGGGGTCGTTCTTTCTCACCCTGTAACCGCTCTGGCACAGTCAGTCACTGTCTTGATAGTAAACCAGCCACTCACTTTAAAATTATATCCTGGGTGCAACAAGTCATTGCATATATATATATATATATATATATATATATATATATATATATATATATATATATATATATATACATACATACATACACACACGCTCCCCGACTTACGTTTTAGTTAGGTTCCGGACGGCTGAACGTAAGGTGAAAAAACATGTAAGTTGTTACTGTATGTTCCAGTGACGTATGACGTTCATACTGCATTATACATACCGTATTATACATCCATAAATAAAATTACCGTATCTCATAAAACACCCCTAAATCAATTATTATAAAGATAACATTGTAAAATAATATCAAATATATCAAATAACATGAACATTAATTTCAAATAAATTAAATTCAAGCAAAATAATTTCAAATAGATAAATTTTAATCAAATTCACTCATCAAATATCAAATACAGTATCAAATATAACCTTTATCATTCTTTATGATGCGATCTTTCTGCTTGTAAATGGTTCCGATGGTCGACGGAGCCATTTGGAAGAAAGATGAAACATTCACATGTTTTTCACCAGCATCAATTTTCTTGATACTAGCCATCTTCACTTCTAACGAGATGGCTTGCCGCTTTTTCGACGTCTTTACACAAGGGTAACGTTCAGTCTGCCATTTGTAAACAATGGACGCAGCATCATGCGGAAGTAGCATATTACGTCAGCGTACTATGTAGGTACATCTCGTACTACAGAGAACACGCTAAACTCAAAATTTGACTATTTTTTTTTTAAACGCAAAATCAAAAAATAGGTAAAGCGAATGAATGTAAAGCGGGAAGTGGGAGTGTCTGCATATAGATGTGAGGCACTCCACCGAATGTAGGCGCTTGTCACATGGACTACTTTCGAGAAAATTGCCAAAAGAGTAAAAATGGTCATTTTTTTTAATCGAACTTCGGATTTTTGCATAAACCATTAAAACAAGCATTCAACTATAACTTGCTCAAGTGAAATCGACAAAAACTCACTAAAATTGTCTTCTATTTCCATTTTTCTGACAAGTACCCTCATAAAACTGGATAAAAACAGTAGCAAACTTATCAGTTTTTCTTTGCAATTATTCACCGAGTTTGGTACAAGACACACTATAATCCATGCACCAGAAGAACGGTCGTGAAGTTGTCTCTCCATTTTGGATATTGTTTTAATCTTAAAATGCCGTTTCAGTGAATAAAATAAAGGTTATGAAGACGATATGCACGTAAACAATGCAGGCTAGTTCCTAAGGAAGATCTGAAACGAGCACACTGATTGGTGAACTCGGGCTTGCACATGCGCAGTGTCCATCACACGTTAACTTCTGGTTTACTTTCTGACTCTAGTATACCTCATGCGGAACTTATCTCCGACTTTCTCCTCAATAACAGTATGCAAGTTTATTTATAAGATTGTGAATACACATAATTTTTGGAAAAGGAGAGTGAAATGTCATCTGTGATGTCTAGCAGCATTAGTATAGATGTTAAATTTGATGCTGGAATTCGGCTTTGAAGAAGACTATTTCTCTCTCTCGCTCGCTCTCTGTCACATACACAGTGTATGCAAACGATTAAATGAGCAGCATCCAGATGAACTAGTACAATTTGAATTGAAGAAAATACAATATATGCAGGGAGTGGGGCAAATGAGTGCAAATGGTGCGATAAATGCACAAATGAGCAGTCACCCACTGCTTACAGTCTCTGTGTGTCTGTATGATACCTCAGGTCTGCTGGAATACTAAGAAATAGACATGATTCCATTGCAACTCAGTCAAAGAAAATCCCATATGCTCAGTATTACGTACTTTAGAAACTTAATATGAGTATTGGTATTTTTCTCTGCATGCAAAATTCAATTATGACATTTTTTTGATCATTTCATTTGTGTGTAATCTTGTCTGGACTGGACATGCTGGATAGTGGGTTGTTTAGTTTTGTACGAAAAATGGTCAAGATCTGAAAAATATTTAAATGTTTCATAAGTTTTACATATAAACAAACTGATTTTGATGAAGAAGAGGCATCTGTTAATAAAAGTGTGATGACTGGTGTTTGTGAAGATGTGATATCTGCTGAGCAGGATATAGATGAAGATGATAATGCTGAGGGCAAAGTTGATGAAGCTTACTTGTATAATGAGATCAGAGAGTTTTGTTATATGGTTTTCTTCTATACATATATAGTTTTCTTAATATCAGTGTGATTGTTTGAACCTGACAGTGTCTTTTTCAATCAGTATCATTTGAAGGTATTTGAATCTTTATATAAATGGTTAAAAAGATACATACTGATCTTATTGGAATACAGACTCTCCCCGACTTACGTTTTTAATTAGTTCCAGACAACCAACAGCAAGTTAAAAGTGAACACAAGTTGTTACTGTTACAGTGACGTATGACATATGATGTGTGACGATGCTCATACTGTACTATACATCCTTAAATACCATAACTGTATCTCATATAACACCCCTAAATCGATTGTTATTAACATAACATTGTAAAATAATATAAAATATACCAAATATCAACATTAATTTCAAAAAAATTAAATTCAAGCAAAATAATTTTAAATTGATCAATTTTAATCAAATTCACTCATCAAATATCAAATACAGTATCAAATATAACCTTTAACATTCTCTATGATGCAATCTTTCTGCTTGTAAATGGTTCCGACGGTCACCTTACATGGAGCCGAGCTGAATCACATGACATAAAGCTGAGTCGACTCACTTTACATGAGGTTAAAACAGCCAATCAACGCTTACAATATGTGAGGCGCTCTATACCGAAAGTAGTGCACTTGGTGAAAGTAGTTTACAGTAGGCCCTTGACATTCGCAGGGGTTCGGTTCCGGGCCCTCCCGCTATTCGAGATAATCCGCGAGTTCTGTACCTGGAAGTAAAAACCCCATCTATGATCTCACATGCGCGAATGAGCGTTACATGCGCTAAACTATGCTTCTTAAACACATTCTATAGACAGTCTTACTCATTAATACAGTATTAATGTAATAATGATTAAGGAAAACTCTTCAAATTTTACTGTTATATTTATTGATGCTAAAATATAAACATTATACAGCATACGCATAAAAACACCTTTCAGTGCATTCTCTTTATAAATATACAGCACTGCAGTTTTCAAAAATGCCCACTAGAGGAACATACTGTATTGCATTAGGCATGACATGACTGAATTCAGGTATTAACTGCATTAAGTCCGAGCAACTCAGCCACGCCTCCCAGCCGGAGGAGTACAAAACAGAATTTTAGAGTGATAGAGTAAGAGGCGTTACAAACCAAAGAAGCTGTGATGTTGATGTGAGTTAATCCTCTGCCACAGAGCTGAGCGTGCTTTTGGTTATTGGGAGTAAATGAGAATAGTGAATTCAGGTGTGCTCCCGAGCAGCTCAGCTCCGCCCCTCAGGAAGTAAACAGTTAGTGAGAGGCACAGCACCAAAATCAAAGTCCCCCAAAACACAGATCATAACAAAAAGGACATAAAAGAACAAGAAATGTAATAAATTGGATAAACAAAACACAATGAGAAACATGCTACACCACAGTACATAAAATATAACACACAAACATTTTAAACATTACCTGAGGTCATGTACTGGAATAATAATTAAAAAAGACTTTAATAGTGGAGTGTTTTACAACAGTTCAAACGATTACTATATTCCTCTTATATAAAGTCAGCAATGGTTCTTTTACATGCCTCTCACCATAGACAGTGACCTGCCTTTGATAACCCAGTTAGCTGCACTGGGGGGGACAGTGACAACCTTGTGGAGAGTGGGACTCGAACCCCCAACCTTTGGATCAGTGATCCAGCGCACTATACCACTAGACCACCACTGTCCCATCTTCTTCTTCTTCTTCTTTTCCTTTCGGCTGTTCCCTTCAGGGGTTGCCAAAGTAAATGATCTGCCTCCATCTCTCCCTATCCTCTGCATCTTTTACTCTTTTTGCTGCATTTTGCAGCTTTGGGCCTCCTCTATGTGACTGTGTAAACATTTTTCATTTTTGTACCCAAGAGCCTACTTTCGGTGGAGTGGCTCTCACACACACACACACACATATATCTTCTTTCTTCTTTTCCTTTCGGCTGTTCCCTTCAGGGGTCGCCACAGCAAATGATCTGCCTCCATCTCTCCCTATCCTCTGCATCTTCTACTCTTACTCCAACGACCTTCATGTCCGCCTTCACTGCATCCATAAATCTTCTCTTTGGTCTTCCTCTGGGCCTTTTGCCTGGTGGTTCCAACCTCAGCATCCTACGACCAATATACTCACTATCCCTCCTCTGTACATGTCCAAACCATCTCAATCTAGCCTCTCTGACTTTGTCTCCAAAACATCTAACATGTG
Source organism: Plotosus lineatus (assembly GCA_024760905.1). Classification (NCBI taxonomy): domain Eukaryota; kingdom Metazoa; phylum Chordata; class Actinopteri; order Siluriformes; family Plotosidae; genus Plotosus; species Plotosus lineatus. The sequence goes on from CM045739.1 coordinate 17,469,117, forward strand.
CTGTCCCTCTGATGTACTCATTTCTGATCCTATCCATCCTCGTTACTCCCAAAGAGAACCTCAACATTTTCATCTCTGCTACCTCCAACTCTGACTCCTGTCTTTTCCCCAGGGCCACTGTCTCTAAACCATACAACATTGCTGGCCTCATCACCGTCTTGTACACTTTTCCCTTCATTCTTGCCGATACTCTCCTATCACACATCACACGGACACTTTTCTCCATCCATTCCAACCTGCCTGCACGCTTCTTCACCTCTTTTCCACACTCTCCATTGCTCTGGATTGTTGAGCCTAAGTACTTAAAATCCTCCACCTTCTTTATCTCTGCCCCCTGTAACCTCAAAGCTCCTCTTGGGTCCTTGTCGTTCACACACATGTATTCTGTCTTACTAAGACTAACCTTCAATCCCCTCCTTTCCAGGGCATACCTCCACCTCTCTAGATTTTCCTCCACTTGGTCTCTGCTCTCACTACAGATCACAATGTCATCTGCAAACATCATAGTCCATGGAGATTCTTGTCTAACCTCATCTGTTAGCCTGTCCATCACCATAGCAAACAAGAAGGGGCTGAGAGCTGACCCTTGATGTAGTCCCACCTCCACCTTGAACTCTTCTGTCACACCGACAGCACACCTCACCACTGTCTTACATCTATCATACATGTCCTGCACCACTCTAACATACTTCTCTGTCACTCCAGACTTCCTCATACAATACCACAGTTCTTCTCTCGGCACCCTGTCATATGCTTTCTCCAGATCCACAAAGGCACAATGCAGCTCCTTCTGACCTTCTCTGTACTTCTCTATTAACATCCTCAAAGCAAACACTGCATCTGTGGTGCTCTTTCTTGGCATGAAACCAAACTGTTGTTCACAAATGCTGACCTCTGCCCTTAGTCTAGCTTCACTATTCTTTCCCATAGCTTCATTGTATGGCTCATCAACTTTATCCCTCTGTAGTTGCCACAACTCTGTACATAAGCCCTTGTTCTTAAAAATGGGCACAAGCACACTTCTCCTCCATTCCTCTGGCATCTGCTCACTTTCTAAGACCTTGTTGAATATTCTTGTCAGAAAATCTACTGCTACCTCCCTAGACACTTCCATACCTCAACTGGTATGTCATCAGAGACCAACTGCCTTTCCACTCTTCATCCTCTTCAATGCCCTCCTCACTTCTCCTTACTAATCTTTGCTACTTCCTGCTCCTCAGCAGTCACCCCTTCTACTTTTTCTCTCTCATTTTCCTCATTCATCAGCTCTTCAAAGTACTCTTTCCATCTTCCCAGCACACTTCTGTCATCAGTCAATACATTTCCCTCTCTGTCCTTTATCACTCTAACTTGCTGCACGTCTTTCCCATCTCTATTTCTCTGCTGTGCTAACCTGTATAGATCATTTTCTCCTCCTTACTGTTCAACCTATCATACAAGTCATCATCGCCCTCTGTTTGGCCTTTGACCTGCTACCTTCGCCTTCGCTGTGTCTCCCTGTACTCCCTGTTTACTCTCTTCGGTCCTCTCAATGTCCCACTTCTTCTTGGCTAACCTCTTCTTTTGTACACACTCCTGCACTTCCTCATTCCACCACCAAGTTTCCTTATCTACTTTCCTTCCAGAGGACACACCAAATACTCTCCTACCGGTCTCCCTGATCACATTGGCTGTGGTTGTCCAGTCCTCTGGAAGCACTTCCTGACTACCCAAAGCCTGTTTCAACTCCTCCTTGAAGACAACACGACACTCTTCCTTTTTCAGCTTCCACCACTTTGTCTTCTGCTCTACCTTTGCCTTTTTCACCTTTCTCACCATCAGTGTCATCCTGCACACCACCATCCTATGCTGTTTGGCAACAGCTCACCCACTACTACTTTGCAGTCACTGACTTCCTTCAAATTACCTCGCCTACACAAGATGTAGTCTACCTGTGTGCTCTTACCTCCGCTTTCATAAGTCACCCTATGCTTCTGTTTCTTCTGGAAGAAAGTATTCACCACAGCCATTTCCATCCTTTTTGCAAAATCGATCAACATCTGTCCTTCTGTGTTCCTGTCCTGGATACCAAACCTGCCCATCACTTCCTCGTCCCCTCTGTTGCCTGCACCAACATGTCCATTGAAGTCTGCTCCAATGACCACTCTTTCACCTCTGGGGTACTCTGCATCACTTCATCTAACTCACTCCAGAATCTCTCCTTCTCTTCTAGCTTACATCCTGCCTGTGGGGCATAAGCACTAACAACATTGACTATCACGCCTTCAATTTCTAACTTGAGACTCATCACTCTGTCTGACACTCTTTTCACTTCTAGAACATTCCTGACAACCCCCTCCTTCAAGATGACTCCTACTCCATTTCTCTTCCCATCCACACCATTATAAAACAGTTTAAACCCTGCTCCTAAGCTTTTAGCCTTTCTACCTTTCCACCTTGTCTCCTGAACACACAGTATGTCCACCTTCCTCCTCTGCATCATGTCAGCCCAGCTCCTATCTTTTCCTTGCATAGTTCAACATTTCAAAGTCCCTACTCTCAGTCCGAGGCTCACGTATTTCCTCTTCTCTCTCTGCCCTACGGACACGCCTCCCGCCTCTCCTTCTTCGACGTCTTCGACCAACAGTAGTCCAATTTCCATCAGCACCCTGTTGGTTGACAGCACTGATGGCGGTCGTTGTTAACCCGGGCCTCGACCGATCCGGTATGAATTTTGTTTTGATCATTTGCATATATATATATATAGCGTAGGCCTCCGTCAGTCCCGAAGGACTATGACTGCGCTCTGGCCAGTATCCCGACTGGTGATACTCCCCAGTGCACAGAGCCTGGGTAGGGAGTAATGAGGGACAGGCTGTTACCCAAGCAGCAAGTCCCCCCCTGTCTCGGCGCCACCGGAAGGATCCAATGGAAAGGCAAGTGCCGATACGACTGGGTTCCAGTGCCGCTGCAGGAGAGCTCTGCTACCTCCAGCTCTCCCTCTTGTCTTTTCCCCAGGGCCACTGTTTCTAACCAATACAACATCACTGGCCTCATCACCGTCTTGTGTACTTTTCCCTTCATTCTTGCCGATACTCTCCTATGACACATCACACCGGACACTTTTCTCCATCCATTCCAACCTGCCTGCACACGCTTCTTCACCTCTTTTCCACACTCTCTATTGCTCTGGATTGTTGAGCCTAAGTACTTAAAATCCTCCACCTTCTTTATCTCTGCTCCCTGTAACATCACCGTTCCTCCTGGGTCCTTCTCATTCACACACATGTATTCTGATTTTCTGAGGCTAACCTTCATTCCTCTCCTTTCCAGGGCATACCTCCACCTCTCTAGATTTTCCTGCACTTGTTCTCTGCTCTCACTACAGATCACGATGTCATCTGCAAACATCATAGTCCATGGAGATTCTTGTCTAACCTCGTCTGTCAGCCTGTCCATCACCATAGCAAACAAGAAGGGGCTGAGAGCTGACCCTTGATGCAGTCCCACCTCCACCTTGAACTCTTCTGTCACACCGACAGCACACCTCACCACTGTCTTACAGCTCTCATACATGTCCTGCACCACTCTAACATACTTCTCTGCCACTCCCAACTTTCTCATGCAAAACCACAGTTCCTCTCTCGGCACCCTGTCATATGCTTTCTCCAGATCCACAAAGGCACAATGCAGATCCTTCTGACCTCTGTACTTCTCTATTAACAACCTCACAAGCCCTCTCTGCTGACTGTATCAAAAGCTTTTGTGAGGTCAACAAAAGCCATGTACAAATCCACATTCTGCTCCCTGCATTTCACTTGGAACTGTCTTGCTGAAAATATCATATCTGCTGTTCCTCTGCCACTGTGGAAACCACACTGAGTTTATGGAAGGAAAGGGGTGCTTCCGTGATATGGTGGATAAAGCGATTCTTGCTTGTATCTTGCCTGCTGGGACGAAGAGATATATACTTTCCTTTTGTGCAAACTGACAATTGACCCTTGAATTCTTGAGGTATCCTTTCCTCTTCCCACATTATCTGGAAAAGTTTTGGCAGATAGTGAACAAGGTGGTGACCTCCGAACTTGTAGATCTCTACTGTTATGGTATCTGATCCAGGTACCTTGCCATTTGACAAAGCTTTGATGGCTTTCTGTGTGTTGTCAAGTGATGGTATGTTAGCAAGAGCTGCCACAATGCGCTTCTGTACAAACTCCTAATGGCATCTGGATCAACGGCTGACTGCCGATTTAGCAGGGTACTGAAGTGTTCTGCCAACCTTTTCTTGATGAGGTTTTTATCAGTCAGGAGTGTGGTTACATCAGCAGTTAGCAGTGGTGCTGTTCCGTTTCAAATTGGACTATATATGGCCTTCATTGCATTGTAGAAGCTTTTGGTGTCATTCTGGTCTGCATACGCTTGCATTTCTTCATCTTTTCTTTTCCACCAGGTGTCGCACATCTCTCTCTCAGCCTGTTTTGCACCTTGCTCCTTACCTTTGTGTGTTTAGCTCTTTTCAATGTTGAACCTTTATCTTTCATCCACATTAACTGTGCATGTTTTGGCTCTGAATTGCCACATCATTTTCATCAAACCAGTCCTGGTGATGTCTTTTGGCCATGCCAAGGGTTGTCTCTACTGTTTGGTGAACAGTCTTCTTGAAAGTGTTACACTCTTCCTCTACATCCTTAGATGGGGATGCCTGCCATCTCGTTTATATTTCTACTAAGTTTTTCCCTAATGCCAGCAATGTTCAGCTTGCTTATATGTAACTTTTTTTGGTGGCTTAGCCATGTGTACACACTTGGGTGCAGCTATCTGGAGCACCAGTTTGGACAGGAGCAGTCGGTGGTCAGTCCAGCAGTCAGCACCTCTCATTACTCTTGTGATTCTTACATTCTACATGGAACCAAACAGCCAAACAACAGAGTCCACCTGAGTATAGTTGATCCCTGACTGGATATGTAGATTTTCCCCTTTGGATGCCCTGTCTTTATACACCATCTTGCCATTCAAGTAGCCCTTTATATTTATTGAGGAGCCACTTAACCTTTTGGAGAAATGGCACTGGAATGAATTTGATAATGTGAAAGCGTGCCTCTGTATATGTTCTCAGAAATTATTGTGTCGGGAGAACCAGAATCAATTACAAATATCGGAGTAGAACAGTCATTTCAGCTATAGGGCATCCAGTATATATGTCCCTTATTGTAAGAACATACTGGGAAAGCCATAGCCTAGGTGACTTTTGGACCAAAAGGTTCCTGAACCAGCAAGAAAAATGTTTGGCAGTGGGGGAGTGAATAGCACCTTCCCTTTCTCCACATAAATGGCTAAAGTGCCCTTGAGCAAGGCACCTAACCCCTAGTTGCCTAGCTCACTGGGCACCACCAATGTGTGTGTGGCAGCCTAATGCTCCAAGTGTGTGTGTGTGTGTGTGTGTGTGTGTGTGTGTGCGCGCGCGCTCATTTTGGATATGTAAAATTACCATAATCACATCATTGACCATAGGGTCAATATCTATATCTTTTATAGATTCACCAGGTAACTAGCTGCTTTTCCTAAACTTTTGTTTTTTTGTTCATGATAACATTATTTTCCTTGTCCAATTTTATAATGGTTTTCCTATGGAAAGGTATATGGGCAGTTCTCTCTCTCTCTCTCTCTCTCTTCTCTCTTTCTGTGTGTGTGTGTGTATATTCACATATGCACACATACGCAGAAGGATGAATGATATGTCAAAGGCCCTGGATATACACCAGGTAAGAGAAAGAGCTTTCAATTATAAGGTGTGTGGTGTTAAAATGTTATGATATTTGAGACCTGCGCTAAACATGAGTATTGCACTGAAATTTGAACATGAATTTTGCACTTGAACATGGAATATTGTACTTAACATAAGTATTGCACTGTCCAGGAAAATGGTTTGAATGATGTTTATTCAGTTACTGTGTGTGACGGTGGTGGTGGGGTTACACGTTGAACAGCTTGTGGTAAAAACTGTTCTTCAGTCAGTCAGTTTTTGTTTTTACTGTCCTCTACTTTTTTCCAGAAGGGAGAGGGGGAAAAATGTTGTGTCCATGGTGTGTGGTCTGCCAGTCTAACGGTTACTGAGTGGTTTTCACTAATGGTGAAATTCCAATTACTCACCCTGCCATTCTCACCACCTGCTGCAAGGCCTTCCTGTCCGCCGTAGTACAGCTACTGAACTACCATCTACAGCAGTAGGTCAGGAGGCGCTCTATGACTGAGCGATAAAAGTTTTTCACAGTTGAAGTCGACGGATTTGTCGGAGTTTTCTGAGGAAGTACATCCTTTGTTGTGCTTTCCACTCCTGGTGGAAGATGTTTGTGATCCAGGTGAAGTCAGCAGAAATGTTCACCCTCTCTCCCTCCTCTCCATTGATATAGAGGGCAGAGTGCTTAGTTTGTTTCGATTTCCTGAAATCCATTATCATCTTTTTGGTTTTGGATATGTTTAAACGAAAACAAAGTGGGCTTTATAGATCATTGGAGTACTGTTGGTGCTGCTATCATTTCTTGCAGCATAGCACATAGTCTATGAACAGGACTAGTCAGTCAGTGACTATCCAGACCCAGGGCCAGATAATCCACAAACAGGCTAATCTGGACATCTGCTAGCTGCACAGAGTCATCACTCTGTTTCCCAAATTAAATAACAATGTAAAAACTCTCAGAGAGTTTGTTTTAATAATCTTATTCACATAAATTTAAATCATACCAAACCTACAGCCTGCACCTTTGATCTAAAGATATGGTTATTAAATGTTAGATCTCTTGCATCTAAAGCTCTTATTGTGAATGAAATCATTACTGATTAGGAGTTGTAAAAGTGTATCACATTATCATGTTCTTTGGTGCACATACTGCTTTATATAACTGTATAATGGTGCTTCATTTTTTATGTTTTGCTATACTTAAATGCTTGTTGAGAATTATCAAATGATATGCTTAAGGGACCATTCTTCATGCCTATTGTAAAAGTGCATACTTAAACCGAAGTGCATGCTGGGTACCCGTGACACACCGAGGCATTCCACTATCAGTGTGATCTTTAACAGACCAAATAGTTTCTAGTTGTAAATAACTACGAGGTCAGGAGGTGGGGGTGTGTGGGGGCTGGGACGCACCTGGAAAGAGCCCAGATTTATCGCATTCTGTTGAGATAACAATGCATCAAAGACCCAGTCATAAACCCGGAAGGAGGAACCTGGTCTGCAGCCCTTAAAAGCACACCCCCCGCGAGTGAGACGTCAGACCTTAACTAGCGTGCCTTTTATGCATTGCAAACGACGCAATAAAGCTTCATATTCAACTCAAAACCAGTCTCCAATCGTCTTCTTCCACATTCAACGGATCCAACAGAGTTTAGTGTAATGTGTTTAACAGAAACATGGATTAAGCCCAATGAGCATGTATCATTAAATGTAGCGAGTAGTCCCTGATACAGTTACATACACCAGCCTCTTATAACTGGCAGAAGAGGCATTCCAGTTATTTCTACTGATAATCTCGGCCTTGCACAAAGATCCAGACATGAATTTAATCCGTTTAAAATTCTATACACTAACACTATGTTCCTGGAAAAAACACACACACATCTGATTGCTTTAATTGTTATTTACAGACCCCCCAGTGTCATTTTCAGAATTCTTATGTGAATGTGCAGATTTTGTTTCAAACCTGGTTGTTTCTTTAAATGAAACTTTAATTATTGGTGACTTCAAAATTAATTTCAATAACCCGGAGAAGCCTTTACGATCAGTGTTTGTATCTATCGTAGAGTCAGTCAGGGTGAATCAATGTAATAGGACCCACTCATAAATCTGGCCACACTTTTGATTTAATACTAACTTTAGGATTAAATATTGAAAATATAGTCCCAGTTCCACAGTCAGAAACTATTTCAGATCAAGATCTTATCTCGCTTTCACTGCCTCTTAGTACTAATATTTACACATGGCCACATTATTGCATTAAGGATACTCTTACATCAACGACTACACAGAGTTTCAGTAATTATCTTCCAGAATGATTAACTATGATTTGATCACCATCAGACCCCGCAAAACTTGATCAAGCCACTGAGTGCTTTGAGTCAAATTTACACCATACGCTAGATAATGTAGCTCATCTTAAAAGAAAACCAATCGTAGAGAAAAAATTAGCCCCCTGGTATAATGATGAAACATGCACACTAAATCAGAACACCCCCAAATTAGAACGAAGAGGGTGGCAAACTAACTTACTGGTTTTCCAATTAGAATGGAAGGAGAGTTTCCTTAATTTCAGAAAAGCTCTTAGTGCTGCTAGAGCGGAATATTTCTCAAATCTAATGTAAAATAACAAAAATAATCTGAAATACTTATTTAATACTGTTGCAGAATTAACCAGGAATAAGACCATGAATAAAATGTGTAAACCATCTACAGTTATACCTCACCTTATGAAAGCCCCAACTAATGAAAAATCCGAGTTACGAAACGCCTTTACGTAAAATTTTCGTCTCTGAATACGAAAGAAAATTCTAGTTACGAAAAGCAAAATCTCAAAAATTCAAACAATGTGCATGATAGAGATGCTCTCCCATTGGCTATCTCCCAACACCCCGCTGGCCTCCCATTGGCTAGGAAGGAGCTACATCTCCATGATACCCATGATGCTTTTCGTGTGCCTTTGACCCTCATTCATCACAGACTTCTAACACACGTAAAGGACAGTGACTGTTGTTTCATGAGTTTTTCAAGTGTGCTCATTGCAACTTTATTCTTTGTTATTCATCATGGGTCCCAACAAAGTGATGCCCGGTGCAAGTGAAAAGAAGAAGCGGGCTCTGTTATCAATAGAAGTAAAACAGGAGATGATAAAAAAATGAAAGTGGCATGCGGTTGAGTGACATCGCAAAGGAATATGGTCAAAACCTTTATACCATCGGTACAATATTGAAGCAGAAGGAGCCAAACCCCAATGGTAAATGATTTAATAAATAATTTTCTTTTACTTTTAGCACATATTTTATACAAAATTGATATACTTTTATCATTTTTAAAGGGTTTAGGGGGGAGTATTGGGGGCCTTGGAACAAATCAGGCCTTTTACATGTAAAATGCGGCTCTACTTACGAAAAAAATCACGTTACGAAACCACTTCTGGAACGAATTAATTTCATAAGGTGAGGTATGACTATAGAAGTGACCATTTATGTAGTTTTTTCATGTTAAAATTGAAACTATCAGGCAAAAATTGATTCTAAATTTAAAGACAGGTATGTAAATAACTAAAACAGCAAATAATAGAACACTAGCATATCAACAAATATAGTGTTTTCGACCCATGTCAATTGTCCAAATAGATCATTTGACAGTGCGATGGCTGATTGCCCACTGGCACAGGGTGCGCTCATGTCTGTTACCTTCTGGTTCTCTCTCTTTTAGTTATGCTGCCATCAGTCTAGTCATTTTTAAGAAGGGGGTTGGAGAGTGTGTTCCAATTATCGGGGAATTACACTCCTCAGCCGACCTGGGAAAGTCTATGCAGGGGTACTAAACAGGAGGATCCGACTGATAGTCAAACCTCGGATTCAGGAGGAACAATATGGTTTTCGTCCTGGCCGTAGCACTCTTGACCAACTCTATACGCTCCACAGGATTCTGGAGGGGGAATGGGAGTTTGCCCAATCTGTCCACATGTGCATTGTGGATTTGGAGAAGGCTTTCGACCGTGTCCCCGAACGATCTTGTGGGGTGTGTCTGAGAGTACGGCGTTCCGGACCCATTCCTACGAGCCATTTGGTCGCTGTATCACCGAAGCCAGAGTTTGGTCCATATTGGCAATAACAGGTCGAATTCGTTTCCGGTGGGAGTTGGAGTCCGCCAAGGCTGTCCTTTGTCAACGATTCTGTTCATAATTTTTATGGACAGAATTTCTAGGCACAGTCCATGCGTTGAGGGGTTCTGGTTTGGAGGCCATCAGATCTCATCTCTGCTTTTTGTGGATGATGTTGTCCTTTTGGCTTTATCAAGTCGGGACCTCCAGCTCTCATTGGAGTGATTTGCAGCCGAGTGCGAAGCAGCCGGGATGAGGATCAGTACCTCCAAGTCTGAGACCATGGTTCTCAGTCGAACAAGGGTGGAATGCACCCTCCAGGTGAGGAATGAGGTCCTGCCCCAAGTGGAGGAGTTTAAGTATCTTGGGGTCTTGTTCACAATTGAGGGAAGGATGGAGTGAGAGATCGACAGACGGATCGCTGCAGCCTCTGCTGTTAAGCGGTGCCTATACCGGTCCGTCGTGCTGAAGAAGAAGCTGAGCCGCAAGGCGACGCTCTCAATTTACCAGTCGATCTATGTTCCAACCCTCACCTATGGTCAGGAGCTTTAGGTAGTGACCGAAAGAACAAGATCATGGATACAAGCGGCTGAAATGAGCTTCCTTCGCCGGGTGGCGGGGTTCTCCCTTAGAGATAAGGTAAGAAGCTCTACCATCCGTGGAGAGCTCGGAGTAGATCCGCTGCTCCTCTGCATTGAGAGGGGCCAGTTGTGGCTCCAGCATCTGGTCAGAATGCCTCCCGGACGCCTCCCTGGTGTGGTGTTTCGGGCATGTCCAACCGAGAAGAGACCCCGGGGTCGACCTAGAACACGCTGGAGGGACTATGCTTGTCTGGGACCGCCTCAGTGTCCCCCCCCGGGAGAGTTGGAGGAAGTGGCTGGGGAGAGGGACGTCTGGACCTCTTTGCTTAGGTTGCTGCCCCTGCGACCCGACCCTGGACTTAGCGAAAGATGATGATGATGATGATGATGATGATCTAGTCATACCGGAGTCCCTGCTTGCACTCAGCAAAAATAAAATATTCTATTTCCATTACACTATGAGTATACATAACAACCTCTCGCCCTCTCTCTCAATCTCTCCCTCTCTGTTTTGGTTGAAGTATATATTCTCCTTCATATACCAGTGATCCTGATCCTTCTGCTTCTTGAGTCTCGTGGTCTGTTCTGGTGTACTGATACTGACTGTAGTCCTCATCTTGGAAGCCCCTCCTTTTGCTGATGAATACCTAGATCAGGGGTCGGGAACCGTTTTGACTAAGAGAGCCAAAAATAAACACATATCTTAAAATCTAATCCTCTGAGAGCCATATATATTTTAATACTGAATACAACTAAATGGAAAAAGAAGACCAACAATTTTAGAGTATAATAAGACTGAATTTATTTTAAACAACATTGTTAGAACAAAGTTATTTATTAACAAGAAAAGTACTTTTTACTAATGCGACTTCTGGTGCTGCATGGTTTTGCTAATGGCTTTGTAATCTGGTTGATATGTGGTGAGGTTCAGTTTCATGCAGATGTTTAGGCTTCCATCTGTTAAACATGACCGCAGGTTGGTCTTGATGTTTTTCATGTGTGAAAAGGACTGCTTGCATGCTAGGTAGAGCCAAACGTGGTCAATATGGCACGACTCACACGCTGCAGTGTTTGGTATGTGACAGGAAGCGCGTTCCAGGTTTTGGCAATCAGCTGGTCTGCGGATTGAAGTTTTTTCATGTGTGTCTGATTTGCTTGCCAGCTTTGCTTGGCTTTGTGCAAATGAGAGGATCAAAAATGGGGGAAATTTACCTCTTAACGCAAGAACAACTCGCGCAACCTGTTGTGTATAATCCAATAAAATTAGACTTTTGAGGTATCGGACCTGCCCACACAATTGGAATACAGAAAGGGTTGGCCCTCCGCTGTGCGCCACAGCGACAAGTGGTGTTGAAAATAGATGTATAGATTAAAATGCAAGAGCTTTAATTATCTGTTTTTGTTTTATTTGATGGCCTTTTTCTGTATTTTTATTTAAATGACAGTAAAATTATTAGTTATTCTGTTAAGAAAGGCCACCTGATTTATTTGAGAGGCAGATGCAGTCATCAAAAGAGCCACAACTGGCTCACGGGCCATAGGTTCCCAACCCCTGACCGAGATGGACCCAGATGTGCACTAACAAACTGTGAACATGATTTCCTAATTATTATGCAGTTGATGGCATCGGTCATTTTAAAATTGCTTCACCATGACAAGGCCTAATTCTCAGAATATTCAAATTTGAGATCACAGACTTTAATGACCTATTTAATGACCTATATGCTCTAGGTATATAACTACTAGTATAACTGAACACACCCATAGTCCAGTGTTTAATAAATGAAAAATATATTTTACTTCCTCTCATGAACAGTACCTTCAATTGATGGAAACTTGCAGGTGTAGTAGCTTTGGGGTGTGCTTTATCTAAATTGCCAAAAAAAAATGCTCCTCACTAAACTCATGAAATATCCAGTTCAATTGCCCAAACTGTTGAAAACAAAAATCAGCTTACTAAAATGAACCAAACTGCCCACCATTTAGGTCCATTCAATTTGGGCAAAAGCCACACTACTGGATGTGGTCAAAATGGAGAAAAATTAGAAACTGGTGTTCAACTCTGAGGTTGCACCACTTAATTTTTAGCGAGATCATCTTGTAATTTTGCGGGCAACAACAGTAGTTGTGTTCTCTAAGCAGTCCAAAAGGAACTGGCAGAGTTTTTTGTTTCAGAGTTTTTATGATGTCTCCTTTAAGAACAAGCTACACTGTTTCTCAGTTCCTGAGGATAATCACATATAGTGTGAAAAAACAATTCCAAGCACCCCAATCATTATCCGATCAAGGAAATGAAGAATCAAAGTCCCATTATCTCTGTCAGTGGAGAATCAGGGGGCAAATTAGTGTCCCACAGCTTCAAAATGATTCATCAAGTCAAGACCTGAGGAGAAATTATAATGCTTACTTAAAGACAGCCCACTTTCTCCATTAGCATGCTTTATTGGCTTTTATTAATTCCTGTACAGACCCTAGTGACTTTACTATGCACCTCTAAGACAGAAATGAGATTAGATATCAGTGTGCACTGCAAAGCCCCATCTCAAAACAAACAAACAAACAAACAAAAAATCATGTAGGAGTCTTAAATAAAAGTTATGAATGTGAAATAAAGTTTTTTTTTATTATTTGTTTATCATGAATCATGATTCTTAGTAGACAAGAAACAAAAGAAAAGGAAGACGAAACAGTGGTAAAATTAAAGAAGTAATTTAGCTTTAGGTAAATACCATATATACAATATAACCTTATAGTAATTCATAATAGTACAGAATGATGCTTAGATGCCCAAGGGTAGGCTGTGTATTGCTTCGTGTGTGTGTGTGTGTGTGTGTGTGCGCATGTGTGCTCACTGCTTTGTGTGGGTTAAAATGCAGAGCTTAATTTCCTTTGTTGAGTTAATAAAGAATCCGAAATAAATAAATAAATAGATTTATTAAAGCATAAAAAACACTTGCCAAGCCCAGAACTCAAACACAGCATTTCATTCATTCATTTTCTGAACAACATAGTCTTAATTAGGGCAATAAGGAGGCTGGCACCCATCTCAACCAACTCTGGGTGAGGGCAGAGTCCACCCTAGCAAAAACATGCCGATGGCTATGCAGGCAACCGTTATTTTACATCCCTTTCACCACAGAGAGTGAGATGTATGACCGACCTTTGATAGCCCAGTTAGCTGCACTGGAGGAAAGCAGGAGACCATTGATAGTGGAGCTTGAACCTTAACCTTGGAACCAGTAATCCAGTGCTCTAACAGCATGCCACCACTGACTCGCTGTGCATTTCAGTCTGGTGCAATTATTATTACAATATTCAACGTAATAAGCGCCCTACTCCAATAAATTCCCTTAGTTTTTATTTCGAAGTTCGATGAATATTTAAAAAAAAAATGCGATGCACTGAAGCCGCATAAATTGAAGTGCGAAGTCGCAAGGGATCCCTGTATATATGCATTTATTCATTTCCTGGGGGGACATTGATAACCCGCTGGGAATGGAGCTTGAACCCCCAACCTTAGGATCGGTGATCCAGGACCTTTACCACCAGGCCACCACTGCCTGCACATACTACGCAGGTATGAGATTTTCTTTCGGGAAAAACCTTTGACATCTTCCTGTACTCCTGTTTACTCTCTTTGGTCCTCTCAATGTCCCACTTCTTCTTAGCTAACCTCTTCCTTTGTACACACTCCTGCACTTCCTCATTCTACCACCAAGTCTCCTTATCTCCTCTCCTTCCAGATGACACACCAAGTATTCTCCTACCCGTCTCCCTGATTCAACTCCTCTTTGAAGACAGCATGACACGCTCCTTTTTCAGCTTCTACTACTTTGTCTTCTGCTCTGCCTTCACCTTCTTTACCTTCCTTACCATCAGTGTCATCCTGCACACCACCACACTATGCTGTTTGGCAACACTCTCACCCACGACTGATTTGCAGTCATTGACTTCCTTCAAATTAGATCGCCTACACAGGATGTAATATACCTGTGTGTTCCTACTTCTACTTTTATAAGTCACCCTATGCTCCTGTCTCTTCTGGAAGAAAGCCATTTCTATCCTTTTTGCAAAATCTACCAACATCTGTCCTTCTGTGTTCCTGTCCTGGATACCAAACCTGCCCATCACTTTTTCATCCCCTTTGTTTCCTGCACCAACATGTCCATTGAAGTCTGCCCCAATGATCACTCTTTCATCTCTGGGGGTATTCTGCATCACTTCATCTAACTCACACCAGAATCTCTCCTCTTCTAGCTCACATCCTGCCTGTGGGGCATAAGCACTAACAACATTGAACATCACACCTTCAATTTCTAACTTGAGACTCATCACTCTGTCTCAAGTCACTAGAACATTCCTGACAAACTCCTCCTTCAAGATGACTCTTACTCCATTTTTCTTACCATCCACACTATGAAAAAAACAGCTTAAACCCTGCTCCTAAACGTATAGCCTTGCTGCCTTTCCACCTAGTCTCCTGAACACACAGTATGTCCACCTTCGTCCTCTGCATCATGTCAACCAGCTCTCTACCTTTTCCTGTCTAAGTTCCAACATTCAAAGTGCCTACTTTCAGTCCTAGACTCACGCCTTTCCTTTTCTCTCTCTGCCTACGGACACGCCTCCCGCATCTCCTTTTTCGACGTCTTCGACCAACAGTAGTCCAATTTCCAACAGCACCCTGTTGGTTAACAGCACTGATGGCGGTCGTTGTTAACCCAGGCCTCGACCGATCCGGTATGAAATTCTTTGTTGTGACTTGCATATTTTATTTGGCATTTGTTTTATGCCGGATGCCCTTCCTGACGCAACCCTCTGCATTTATCCGGGCTTGGGACCGGCGTGAGGGAGAGACACTGGCTTGTGCCCCTCCCTCACGGCTGCATTAGTGTGTAATCAAAGGTATTTAATTTAAAATAAAAAAGCCCACAGAAATATCACTATACTAGTCCTTCTCAAAAAAATTAGCATATTGTGATAAAGTTCATTTTTTTCTGTAATGTACCGATAAAAGTTAAACTTTCATATATTTTAGATTCATTGCACACCAACTGAAATAATTCAGGTCTTTTATTGTTTTAATACTGATGATTTTGGCATACAGCTCATGAGAATCCAAAATTCCTATCTCAAAAAAATTAGCATATCATGAAAAGGTACTCTAAACGAGCTTTTAACCGAATCATCCGATTCAACCAATTAACTCTAAACACTTGCAAAAGGTTCCTGAGGCATTTAAAACTCCCAGCCTGGTTCATTACTCAAAACCGCAATCATGAGTAAGACTGCCGACCTGACTGCTGTTCAGAAGGCCATCATTGACACCCTCAAGCAAGAGGGTGAGACACAGAAAGAAATCTCTGAGCGAATAGGCTATTCCCAGAGTGCTGTATCAAGGCACCTCAGTGGGACGTCTGTGGGAAGGAAAAAGTGTGTCAGAAAACGCTGCACAACCAGAAGAGGTGACCGGACCCTGAGGAAGATTGTGGAGAAGGACCGATTACAGACCTTGGGGGACCTGTGGAAGCAGTCGACTGGGCTCCAGGTGCCACATTCCCCAGGTCAAGCCACTTTTGAACCAGAAACAGCGGCAGAAGTGCCTGACCTGGGCTACAGAGAAGCAGCACTGGACTGTTGCTCAGTGGTCCAAAGTACTTTTTCGGATGAAAGCAAATTTTGCATGTCATTTGGAAATCAAGGTGCCAGAGTCTGGAGGAAGACTGGGGAGAAGGAAATGCCAAAATGTCTGAAGTCCCGTGTCAAGTACCCACAGTCAGTGATGGTCTGGGGAGCCATGTCAGCTGCTGGTGTTGGTTCACTGTGTTTTATCAAGGGCAGGGTCAATGCAGCTAGCTATCAGGAGATTTTGGAGCACTTCATGCATCCATCTGCTGAAAAGCTTTATGGAGATGAAGATTTTCATTTTTCAGAATGACCTGGCACCTGCTCACAGTGCCAAAACCACTGGTAAATGGTTTACTGACCATGGTATTACTGTGTTCAATTGGCCTGCCAACTCTCCTGACCAGAACCCCATAGAGAATCTGGGGGATATTGTGAAGAGAAAGTTGAGAGACACCAGACCCAACACTGTGGATGAGCTTAAGGCCGCTATCGAAGCATCCTGGGCTTCCGTAACACCTCAGCAGTGCCACAGGCTGATTGCCTCCATGCCACTCCGCATTGAAGCAGTCATTTCTGCAAAAGGATTTCCGACCAAGTATTGAGTGCATAACTGAACATAATTATTTGAAGGTTGACTTTTTTTTTGTATTAAAAACACTTTTTTTTTAATTGGTCGGATGAAATATGCTAATTTTTTTAGATAGGAATTTTGGGTTTTCATGAGCTGTATGCCAAAATCATCAGTATTAAAACAATAAAAGACCTGAAATATTTCAGTTGGTGTGCAATGAATCCAAAATATATGAAAGTTTAATTTTTATCAGTATATTACAGAAAATAATGAACTTTATCACAATATGCTAATTTTTTTGAGAAGGACTAGTACATTGGAGCTCAGTAAATACATCACACTTAATCCTAATAGGGGTCATGGGGAGGCTGGTGCCCATCTCAGCCAGCTCTGTACGAAGGTTGTTTAAGAAATATGCATGTGATTAAAAAAAACAAAAAAAACCAGAGGTTTTGAACTTGGTACAGCTTATCAGTAGCAATAGGAAAATAACTCAATCAATTCACTTAGGTGCAGACTACGAAGAACGCACATAATGAATAGGCTAAGTTCAAGAAGTATGGATAGACAGACTGGCTCATTACCAGCTTATCATATCCCTTAATCGTGGTGCATGATTTGATAGATAGATAAACAGTCTACTATTTAATAAATGTAATGTCTGGATGCACCTGACACACAACTTTAAGAACAACCTGCAATGTTTTTCACAGGCCATCCCCCCACAATTCTAATTACAATTAAGTTGTTCAGAAAATGAACGAACGAATTAATTTCTTAAACATGCATACACTTAAACATGTACTTAAT
This sequence comes from Plotosus lineatus, assembly GCA_024760905.1. NCBI lineage: Eukaryota > Metazoa > Chordata > Actinopteri > Siluriformes > Plotosidae > Plotosus > Plotosus lineatus. Next base: position 17,486,531 of record CM045739.1, read on the forward strand.
CTATACACAAGGAGACATAGCCAGTTTACTGTAATAAATACAGACATGTAATGTATACATGCTATTCACACACACACACACACACACACACACAAAATGTAGGAATGGTGACAGTGATCAGAGATATGTCTGATTTCGCTTCCTTGTAAAAATGAAAAAAAAAAAAAAAAAAAACAGTATGGTATGTGTTTATATTCCATATGCTCAACCAGCTTATTCTGTTTTATGATTGTTCATTTATTTTTTAATCTTTGATTATTCAATTTAGTTTAAGGTCTGAAGCGTGTTGAACAAATATGTCTATCAGCCATCCTTGTCTGATCATTTGGTCATTAAGCAAATCCATTTTCCGTACCAATTTGAAAGTTTTTAATAGTCGTACAATTTTAATTTTGTTATTAAGTTAGAGTGAGACTCTTTCTTAAAGATGCTTCGGCATGTAGACAGAATTTCACACAATAGACTCAAATGAAGAGGAAAAGAACATTCCACAAATCTTTCCCTTGGCATGCTTTCCTCTACATTTTAAAACCTTCAAAACTTGTATATGTGAGAAAGAAAATGAGAGAGAATGTGTGTGTGTGTGTGTGAGAGAGAGAGAGAGAGAGAGAGAGAGAGAGAGAGAGAGAGCGAGAGAGACTGTGTGTGTGTGGGAGAGAAAGACAGATCCTGTGTGTGTGTGTGAGAGAGAGAGAGAGAGAGAGAGTAAGAGATACTGTGTGTGAGAGAGAAACTATGTGTGTGAGAGAGAGACTGTGTGTGTGTGTGTGTGTGTGTGTGTGTGAGAGAGACTGTGTGTGGGAGAAAGACAGAGAGAGAGAAAGAGAGAGACTGTGTTGGAGAGAAAGACAGAGCCTGTGTGTGAGAGAGAGACTATGTGTGTGTGTGAGAGAGAGAGAGGGGGAGAAGAGATACTGTGTGTGTGTGTGTGTATGTGTGTGAGAGAGAGAGAGAGACTCTGTGGGAGAGCGAGAGAGTGTGCGTGTGAGAGAGAGAGAGAGAGAGAGAGACACTGTTTGTGAGAAAGACATTCATTCTGGAGTCCTGGAGACATTACGAGTATACTGCAGGCACAGAGATTTGATTTTGTTCTTCCCGACATCCCGCTACTGCTGCAAAGAACTAAAACCACTCTTTGTCTAAAACTTTCCCAAAAAACATTAAAAGCTTTCTTAAAATTGTGGTCAGATAGGAGTACTGTGTTGAAGTGCCAGTATGCACTTCCGCATCTGATGTTATTTATTAAGACACAGCACTCAACCAAAGAATGGTCTGAGAATCCCACTGGCACAATCGAGCAGTTCTTAAAAACATTAAAATTGTGTTTAAAACAATAAAGCCCGTCGAGCCTGGCCATGGACAGTAGCCCATTTCTTGAGCGGAGCCAGGTGTACTGTTGGCTGTTGCCATAAAAGTTTCTCCAGACGTCTAAAAGTTTGTGTCTCTCAACAAGTTTTCTTAATGTCCTTTGCGAGGCATTGTTTGGTTCGGGGTGGTTCCGATCTAAAAGATGATTTTCAGTACAGTTAAAATCCTCCCTGATAATCAGGTACTCCTCCTGAACGCACCTCTGGATCACATCATCCAGGGCGCTTAAAAATAGGAGTTTCTCTGTGCCTGCGGTTGGAGCGTAAACGTTTAAAAACAAAACCTTGATTTTTTTCCCCAGCTCTGCTGTAACGTTTAAAATGTGGCCCGCATAGAAACCGGGTTAAAATTCCGGGAGAATAAAATTCCAACTCCCCCACTATTGGCACTTTTGTGACTAAAATACACCTGTCCGTTCCATTCCCTCCTCCAGTCACCTTTATTGTCCACGGTGCTGTGTGTCTCCTGAATAAAAAAAAACATTTAGTTTCTTTACATGAATTAAACTAAAAATCGAGGCTCTTTTTAAGTCCTGTCTTGCTCCGTTTATATTGAGCGTGGCGATTTTTAAAGTCTCTATGTTGAAAATAAAAGAGGGGAGAGACTGAACCGTGAGGGGGAGAAGCAGGTTGAGTAAAAAAAAAACAAAAAAAAAAACAGACGAAAGAAAGAACATTAGTCCTCATCCTCAGTAAGTTGTTTTTTAAACCTTGAAGCCAGTTTCCTCAATCTATAAATCTCTTGCTCGGTGAAACCTGGCTGTCCGCGCTCGCCTCGCTTTCTTAAATGGAGATGGACACAGTCGATAAATAGTCTGAGGTCTGGAAAAAAGTTTTCAGCTTTAATTCTAGCCCCTTTATTGTCATGTAGGAACTTTTGAAATTTTTCATCGCTGTGCGCCGTGTTTGTGTCCATTTTTTCTGTGTTCTCGTCCTGCTCTCAGACAAGCCCTGGGACAGACAGATTTCCCCCTTTGAGGCTTTATTTTGTTCGAAATTCTGTTTTCTGTGTTTGTGAACTTTCTCTTAGCAACCATTTTTAACTCGTCAACTATTAATTATTCATCCTCCAAACCTAATTCCTCCAGAACTGACTCTGCCACCCTAGCTATCTGCCCTGCTGTCTGCTCCACGCTTTCCTTCTGTCTTCCCAACTCTATCTGATCATCACCATGCGAATGTTCTGCACACCCGTAAACCTTCACCTGTGTGTCTGAGTTATTTACCTGTGCAACCACCGTAGTGTCTGTGCTGACCTGCACACCGTTCGTCTGTGCCTCTGGGCTGTGAGAAACCATTTTCCTAGTCTCCGATACGGTTGTTGTTGTTGTCTCATGCAATTTGGAAGTCCTTTCTCACAGTTTGGTTTACAGTTTTCGCAGTGCTGCCGCGGGCTCGGGCGTCACCGCGGGCTCGGGTGCTGCCGGAGGCTCGGGCGCGGCCGCCGTGGTCGGTCCCGCTCCCTGCTCCATCGGAGGACGGGAGGCGGCAGCCGTCCACTTTGCTTCATCCCCCTCCGGGCACGAGCGGATAAGATGGCCTTCCATGCTGCACCTGAAACATTTCATGTTCCCTGACGTGACGTGTGTGGTGTAGTCGAAGTTGTCAACCTTAAATTTCAGCGCCAAATTCAGCGCGGGGCTTTTAAGAATCATCATCATCTGTCGTCTACAGGAAACGACATGTTTCAGGAGCAGGGACTTACAATTTAAGGAGATCATTCGAATCGGTGACAAAATCTAGCCGTATCAGGACAACTCCCCCTCCAGAACCTCATTACACACAAACGATGGCACGATTAACCAGCGAGAGAACGGAAGTGAAACTTCCCTGAAGCACAACCCCGCTCTCTACAACTTGGTTCACTTTCTCCACATTGTCCAAAAACATCACCACTGCGCTGTTCATTCTGGACGCGGATCTCACGCTTTCGAAACCAACTAGTTCCCCGACAACCCTCACACAATCCTCTACTGCACAACCAACTGTCGGGACCATTTTAATGGCGTGCTGGCGAGTCAGCTGCTCCAGCCCGGAGCCAGCCAACATTTTCCCGGTGTGCTGAGCACAGTGCTCACCTCCACCTGTGTCACCACCACGCCCACCACAGAAAAATTAAAGAGGAAAAATAAACAAAACTGAGAAATAAGAGAAAATAGAAAAATGCACTATGAAAAGAGAACAAGGCACTCTCTGCACACACACACGCTCCAAGCACACTCACACACACTCCCAGCATGCACTGAGAGAGCAAGAGAGAGAGAGATTTTGTGGGAGAGAGACTGTGTGGGAGAGAGACTGAGAGAGCCTGTGTTGGAGAGAAAGAGAGAGACTGTGTGTGAGAGAGAGACAGTGAGAGAGAGGGACTGTGTGTGTGTGTGTGTGTGTGAGAGAGAGAGAGAGAAAGAGAGACTGTTTGAGAGACTGAGAGAGTGTGTGTGTGTGTGTGTGCGTGTGTGAGAGAGAGAGAGAGAGAGAGACTGTGTGGGAAAGAGAGAGAGAGAGAGAGACTGTGTGTGAGAGAGAGAGAAAGAGAGAGACGCTGATTGTGTGTGTGAAAAGAGAGAGAGAGAGAGATACTGATTGTGTGTGTGTGTGTGTGGGAGAGAGAGCTTGTGTGTGTGGGGGGGGGGGGGGTTGATCCCCCCAAATATAGTGTTATTTGTCTAAAAAATTGTTATAAGTAAACCTCTACATAACACTGAATCCTTATTAACATAATAAATCCATATTATCATTATGGAATACAAAAAAAACAACAAAAAAACACGAAGAGATATAGATCAACTTCCAACAAAGAATAACTTCATTAACATTTTTTAGTCTTAAACAAAAAGATTTAAAGTGCATCAATTTGCCTGAAATAAAAAAAGTATCCTTATTTCATCTGTAAGCATTTTTGACCAACAATTTGAACCATTTGATACTGAAAAATAAAATTAAATAAAATTAATCAAGAATGATAAATTTAAATTGATCAGCAATATTAACTCAGGGGCACAATATATAAAACATTTTAATCTACAGGGCAGTGATGGCCTAGTGGTATAGGGCGCTGGATCGTTGATCCAAAGGTTGGGGGTTTGAGTCCCACTCTCCACAAGGTTGTCACTGTCTCCCCAGTGCAGCTAACTGGGTTATCAAAGGCCGGCCATGTCTCTCACCGTCTATGGTGTGAGGTATGTAAAAGAACCATTGCTGACTTTCAACAAGAGTAGGCTACAAAGCCGTCAGTGTGTTTCTGCCCTGTGATGGCCTGGTGATCTGTCCAGGGTGTATTCTGCCCTCGCCCGGTGTTGGCTGGGATAGACACTAGCCTTCCCGCAACACTAATTAGGATTAAGCAGTTACAGAAGATGATGATGACTTTAATCTACAAAAATGAATAAAACTATTTATATTATTATTATGATCAAAATGTCCAGATTCATGGCTATAATAAGCACATTCCGCAGTGCACAGCTTTTCGAAGCCAGGTTTAAAGCATGATACTGAACTCTCAGCTACTGCTCAATGCTGAACTGGTACCTGGACTTATTTTCGCAGCAGTGACGTCATCCAGCATGACAGAGACCATGTCTGCTGCAGGTAGGATCAGTTCCTCTGCTGTGCTGTGGGGTTTACTACACTGAACAGTTTGGTACTCCACCTTATCTGATGCTAACAGAGCTCGCTGCTTTGCTGAGGTAGCATTCAAATAGCGGGATGGTTGTTGGTAATATTCGGCACGTTTTCACTGAAAAAAAACTCACGCGGCTCATCACGTGATCAGGGTGTGATGTCTTTAAGTGACAGCTGAATTTATTTGGGTTCATGCTGTCTGCTGCTAATGTTCTGAGACACAGTAAACACACTGGCCTTTCCTCGTTTCTAACCGAGTGCTACATCCCCTTCATCGTACCTCATCGACATAGCTTTTGGGTGACTTTCGTTTCTCTCACGGTCTCCGTCTCGCTCCGCCGTTCTTTCCGTCCCTGTTAAAAATTTCCATGGTGGGTTTATTAACTTTACTTCTTATTTTACCTCTGGGCACACTCTGACATTGAGGAAGCCACTGCCACCTGCTGTAGTGGATGTAGAATTACACTTTATCCTAATACAGCAAAAAAAAAAAAAAGCATGTTCCCTAGGCTCACACACATTTTCCCAATTTTTATTTACATCATTTCGATCGTCAAGGTAAATTCCCAGGTACTTGATCCCACATTTTTTTGAGGTGAGACCACCCAGCAGGACGATACCTCGCGGCTCGTTCCCCAGCCACAGAGCTTTGCTTTTTCCCCAGTTTAACTTGGCGGATGAAATTTCACTAAAATCTTTAATAGTATTGGTGAAGTATCTGCATATGCAGACAGTTTAAAAGCCGAATTGCAGTCTGGGACATTAAAACCAGAGAGACCTGTTCTGAGTCGATGCAAGAGAGGCTCTATTGCAAAGGAGTACAGCATGCCGGACAGCGGGCAACCCTGCCTGATACCCCTATGCACTTTAAAAGGAGTGGTCAAACCACTGTTGATTTTTAATATACTCTCAATGTCTCCATACAATGTCCGAATCCAAGCAAAGAGACCTGGGCTGAGCCCAAAACCCTCAAGTGTTTGCCATAGGTATGCGTGCTCAACCTGAAAGGCTCGAATGCCTTTTCTTGATAAAGAGAAATTAGAACAAGTTTCACTCCCAATGAATTGGAGAGATCCATTGTCTGTTATCAGCATGCCTGGTGCACAGTAGGTCTGGTCTACATGAATGGCCTGCTCCATCGCTTTCCTCAACCTGTTTGCCAGGACTTTGGAAAGGAGTTTGTAGTCGGTACAGAGGAGGGACACTGGTTGCCAGTTTTTAAGATTTTGACAAGTTTTCTTAACTTCCTTTGCAAGGCAGTGTGTGGTTCGGGGTGGTTCTGATCTAAAAGATGATTTTCAGTACAGTTAAAATCCTTCAAGATAATGAGGTACTCATCCCGACCGCACCCCTGGATCACATCATCTGGGGCGCTTAAAAACAGGAGTTTCTCTGTGCCTGCGGTTAAAGCGTAAACGTTTAAAAACAACATCTTGACTTTTTCCAGCCTGCTGTAACTTTTAAAATATGGCCTGCCATCACATCTTCAATATGTACAGAAACTGGGTTAAAATCTCGGGAGAATAAAATTCCAACTCGCCCACTGTTGGCACTTTTGTGACTAAAATACACCTGTCCATTCCATTGCCTCCTCCAGTCACCCTCATTGTTCACTGTGCTGTATGTCTCCTGAATAAAAACATTTAGTTTCTTCACATTCATCAAACTAAAAGTCGAGGCTCTTTTTCAGTCCTGACTCGCTCCGTTTATATTTAGCGTGGCAATTTTAAAAGTCTCCATGTTGAAAATAAAAAGAGGAAAGAGACTGAACCGTGAGAGGTAAAAGCAGGTTGAGTAAAACAGATGAAAAAAAAACATTAGTCCTCCTCAGCGAGTTGTCTTTTAACTTTTAAAATCATTTTCCAAAGTCAACAGACCTCTTGGTTAGTGAAACCTGGCTGTCTGGGCTTGCCTGGCCTTCTTACAGGGAGACGGACAAAGTTGATAAACAATCTGAGCTCTGGAAAGAAGTTTTCAACTTTAACTCTAATCCCTTTTTTGTCTTGTAAGAACTTTTTGATTTTTTTCCATGGTGTATGCTGTGTCTATGTCCATTTTCTCTGTGCTCTCGTCCTCACTCTCAGACAAGCCCTGGGACAGACAGGTTTTCCCCTTTGAGGCTTTTTTCTTTACTTTGTTCAAGCTGCTGTTCTCTGTGTTTACAATCTTTCTTTTGGCTGCTGGTTTTAACTCATCAACTGTTATTTCCCTCATCCTCCTCACCTATTTCCTCCAATACTGACTCTGCCACTCTAGCTGATATCTGCCCCACACTTTCCTTCTGTATCCCTAACTCCATCTGATCACCATGTGAATCTTCTACACACCCTTTGCCCTCCACCCGTGTGTCTGAGTTATTCACCTGTGTGTCCACCGTGGTGTCCGTGCTGCCCTGCACACCGTTTCTCTGTGTCTCCGGGCTGTGAGAAACAATTGGCCTCGTCTCTGAGGCGGTTGTCATTGTCTCAGGTAATTTAAAAGGGCTCTCCAACGGTTTTGTTTTCGGTTCCCACAGCACCGCCGCTGGGTCGGGTGTGGCCACCGCGGGCTCAGCTGCCGCCGCCGTGGCAACCACGGGCTCGGCCGCCTCCACCACCGCCGCGGCCAGCCCCGCTGCCTGCTCCGCCGAAGCACGGGAGGTGGCAGATGGCCACTTGGCTTCATCCCCCTCCGGGCACGAACGGATGAGATGTCCCTCCATGCCGCACCTGAAACAGTTCATGTTCCCTGACGTGACGTGTGTGGTGTAGTCAAAGTTGTCAACCTTAAATTTCAGCGCCAAATTCAGCTCGGGGCTTTTAAGGATCATCATTGTCTGCCGTCTGAAGGAAAAGACATGCTTCAGGTGCGGGGACTTACAATTTAGAGATATCATTCTAATCGGGGACAAAATCTGACCGTAGCGGGACAACTCCCTCTCCAGAATCTCGTTTCGTACGAACGGCGACACGTTTGAAATAGTAACACGTTTAGCTGGACTAACCAGGGAAAGAACGGGAGTGAAAGTTCCTTGAATCACAACTTCACTCTCTAAAACCTTGTTCACTTTCTCCACACTTTCCAAGAACATCACCACTGCACTGTTCATCCTGGACGCGGATCTCATGCTTTCAAACACGATTAATTCCCCGTCAGCCAGAACACAGTCCTCCACCGCGCAGCCGACTGTCGGGACCATTTTAATGGCGTGCCGGTGAGTCAGCTTCTCCAGCCCAGAGCCAACCGTCATTTTCCGGGTGTGTTGAGCACAAGTGCTGACCTCCACCTCTGTCGCCACCACACCCACCACAGAAAGCTTAAGAAGAAAAATAAACAAAACTGAGAAAAAAGTAAAAGAGAAAATAGAACAATATGCAATGAAAAAGAGAAAAAAGCGCTATCTGCACATTCCCAGCACACTCACACACACTCCCAGCATGCACCAAGAGAGAGAGAGAGAGAGAGAGAGAGAGAGAGAGAGACTGTGTGTGTGTTTGAGAGAGAGAGAGAGGAGACAGCGAGTGTGTGGAAGAGAGAGCATGTGAGATAGAGTGTGTGTGTGTGTGTCTGTGCATGACAAAGAAAGAGTGTGTATCTGAGAAAAAGAGCGAGAGTGTGTGTGTGTGTGTGTGTGTGAGAGAGGGAGAGTATGGGTATGTATGAGAGAGCAAGTGTGTGTGTAAGAGGGAGAGAAAGAGAGTGTGCGTGCCTGAGTGCGCGAGTATGTGTGTTTGTGTGCATGTACATATGTGTGTGTGACTGATCGCGATAGAGAGAGAGAGAGTATGTATGTGAGAGAAAGAGAGAGATTATGTCTGAGAAAAAGAGAGAGCGAGTATGTGTGAAAGAGAGTTTGTCTATTTGAGAGAAAGGGTGTGTGTGGAAGGGTGGCAGAGAGAGAGAGAGCGCATGTGTATGACTGAGAAACAAAGAGTGAAAGGGGAGAGAGAGAGTGTTTGTGTAAGCGTGAGTGTGAGACAATGTGTTTCTGTGTCTGTGAGAAAAAGAGTGAGTGCATACATGTGTGTGTGCATGTACATGTGTGAGAGAGAGAGAGAGAGAGAGTGTGTGTAAGAAACAACGAGAGAGCCTGTGTGTGTGAGAGAGAGAGAGAGAGGAGACAGCGAGTGTGTGGAAGAGAGAGCATGTGAGATAGAGTGTGTGTGTCTGTGTGTGACAAAGAAAGAGTGTGTGTCTGAGAAAAAGAGAAAGTGTGTGTGTGAGAGGGAGAGTCTGGGTGTGTATGAGAGAGCAAGTGTGTGTGTGTGTAAGAGGGAGAGAAAGAGAGTGTGGGAGTACGTGTGTGTTTCTGTGTGTGTGTGTGTGAGACTGATCGCGAAAGAGAGAGAGAGAGAGAGAGAGTACAGACGCTCACCGACTTACATTTTTAATTGGTTCAGGACGGCCAAACGCAAGTTGAAAGTGAACGCAAGTTGTTACAGTGACGCATGACGTATGACGTGTGATGTATGACGCTCATACTGTACTATACATCCATAAATACCATTACCGTATCTCATAAAACACCCCTAAATAAATTATTATAAACATAACATTGTAAAATAATATCAAATATATAAAATAATATCAACATTAATTTCAAATAAGTCACTTATTTATACCGAGTCACTTTACATGAAGCTTAAAACAGCCAATACCGAAAGTAGTGTACTTGCGAAAGTAGTGTAACAAGACCGAGGAGCTGGCAGCGCTGAGCCGGCACCGGAGGGAGAACCGGGACTGCAGCCTCATGTGTTTTTCAGAGACGTGACTGAATAAACTCACACCGGACTCTGTGGCGGATTCACACTCGCGCGTGCAGATCGGAGTGGTGGAGAGTGGAAAGAAGAAAGGAGGGGGCGTGGCGGCCTATGTGAATGAACGATGGTGCCACCTGGCCAACGTGCACGTGAAGGAGCAGCTGTGCACGTGGGACCTGGATCTGCTTGCTGTGAGCGCGCGGCCATATTATCTACCGAGGGAGTTTTCACACGTGATTGTGTTTTGCGTGTACATTCCGGCCTCGGCTGATGCGGCGGCTGCGTGTGAGCGTCTCCACAGCGCTGTCAGTCAGACACAGACTCGTCACCCCCGCGCCATGATTCTGATCAGCGGGGACTTTAACCACGCCCCTCTCTCCGCCTCTCTCCCGACGTTCACGCAATACTTGCAGTGTACCACAAGAGACAATAAAACGCTGGACTTGCTGTATGCTAATATGAAGGACGCTTACAGCTCCACCCCCTCCCCCCACTGGGACGCTCAGACCACAACCTGGTCTACCTGCTCCCCCAATACACACCAGGGTGCGAAAGCAACCTGCACAGAAGAGGGGAGACCAATGAGAGGCTTAGGGACTGTTTCCAGACCACAGACTGGAGCATGCTCTGTGACTCCTTTGGTGATGACATTGACAGCCTCATACACTGTATCACCGACTACAAGAACTTCTGCGTGGACAGCACTGTGCCAACACGGAGAGTACGGTGCTTCTCCAACAACCACCCGTGGGTCACCCCTGAGCTTAAGGTCCTCCTGAACCAGGAAAAAGGGCTTTCATCTTGGGGGATAGAGAGGAGCAGAAGAAGGTCCAGCGTGAGCTCCAGTGGAGGATCAGGAGGGCCAAACAGGACTATGGGAAGAAGATGGAGGAGAAGCTGGCTCAGAACAATGTGCGGGACGTCTGGAGAGGACTAAAGACCATGTCTGGATTTGGGCAGAGTGTCAGAGGGACAGCTGATGGTGACCAGCGCTGGCCGGATGAATTAAACTGTTACTTCAACAGGTTTGATTCTCCCCCCTCCCCCCTTCACATGTCTCCAGACCAGCAGACACCTCCCCCCTCCCCAGGCCAACTTCACTTGACTGCTACAGCCACATCCCCCTCCCTCTGCAGCCCACCCAGCCCCCCTCTCCCTCACGTCAGACCATGTGAGGAGACAGCTGAGGCGACTAAATCAGAGGAAATCTGAAGGACCAGATGGCATCAGTCCCAGGCTGCTGTGGACCTGTGCGGACCAGCTCTGTGAGGTTCTATGCCACCTGTACAACCTGAGCCTCAGCCTGAAGAAGGTCCCCATCCTGTGTAAGACCTCTTGTGTGGTTCGGGTTCCCAAAACAGCTCAAGCAAAGGAACCCGCCCACTACAGACCTGTCGCCCTGACCTCCCACCTCATGAAGACCATGGAAAGGCTCCTCCTCAAACACCTCCGCTCTATGGTGAGCCCCACCCTAGACCAGCTTCAGTTTGCCTACAGGCCCACAGACCTGTCGCCCTGACCTCCCACCTCATGAAGACCATGGAAAGGCTCCTCCTCAAACACCTCCGCTCTATGGTGAGCCCCACCCTAGACCAGCTGCAGTTTGCCTACAGGCTCAATATCGGGGTAGAAGACGCCGTCATCTACCTTCTGCAGCGGGCGCTCACCCACCTGGAGATCGCCAGCGGCGCTGTGAGGGTCATGTTCTTTGACTTCTCCAGTGCCTTCAACACTATCAGGCCAGCACTTCTGCGGGGGAAGCTGGAGGACATGGCAGTGGACGGACATCTTGCTGCATGGATTATCGACTACGTCACTGACTGTCCACAGTACGTGCGGCTTCGCGGCTGTAAGTCAAAGGTGGCAGTCTGCAGCACAGGGGCACCGCAGGGCACCGTCCTCTCACCCTTCTTTTTCAACATTTACACCTCAGACTTCATCTACAGCACAGACAGCTGCCACCTCCAGAAGTTCTCGGACGACTCCGCCATCGTGGGCCGTGTGCCAGAGGGGAACGAGCTGGAGTACCCGTCGGTCATCGTTGACTTCGTGGACTGGTGTGAGCGCAACCACCTGTGCTTGAACACTAGGAAGACGAAGGAGATGGTGGTCGACTTCAGGAGAAGCACTCTAACACACACACACACACACACACACACTCTCACTCACTGGTGAACATCCAGGGACAGGACATTGAGACAGTGGACAGTTTCAAGTACCTGGGCGTTCACCTTAATAATTAACTGGACTGGTCCCACAACACCAACGTCCTGTACAAGAAGGGCCAGAGTCGCCTCCACCTTCTGAAGAGACTTAGGTCCTTCGGAGTATGCAGACCTCTGCTCAGGATTTTTTATGACTCTGTGGTAGCCTCTGCAATCCTCTACGCTGCCATCTGCTGGGCCCCGGGCAGCACAGAGCGGGACAGAAAGAGACTGAACAAGCTGGTCAGGAGGGCCAGCGCTGTCCTAGGCTGCCCACTGGACTCTGTGGAGGTGGTGGGTGAGAGGAGGATGGTAGCAAAGCTCACATCCATCATGGTCAACATCTCTCACCCACTGCACCAGACTGTAGAGGAGCTGAGCAGCTCCTTCAGTGGACGATTGAGACATCCTCAGTGTAGGAAGGAGTGCTAGTGCAGGTCCTTCATTCCCACCGCTATCAGACTGTACAACGCCACTTTGTAACTGTCTGTGAAAAAAACGGTTATGTGCAATAAAAACCCGTGCACTTTAATCAACCACATTTACCCCACTGACTCTGAACCATATCAACCCATCTACTCTGCCCTCAGATACATGTACACTTGAATATCGGCCAGTCTACAAAGTTGTTTTTTTTCTTTTTCATTGCATATTACTTGATACTATTTAAGTATCTATTTATTTACTTACTTATAATATATGTATGTGTGTATGTATATGTATTATTGTATATGTCTCTATTTTGCACCCCCTACTGATGGTACCTCAAGAGCCTGTAACAGTGAATTTCTCCATTGTGAGATTAATAAAGCTGTATCTATCTACTTGCTGTGGGTTATACGGACTTCCGGTCTTCCAAGTGCGCAAGGGTGCCATTGAACTCGTTTAGAACACAGCCTGCACTGATGTGAATGTGCATTGATAGAATGTGATACATCTGTGTATGAGACTGGCAGCCATGCTAGTAGGCTTACGCTTCTGACCAAACATAATTGCTTAGGGTTACAAAAGTCCACAAGACAGTGTAAACACAAAGATCACAGAGACGACATCTTAACACAAGGGTAACATGCTATATAACTGATTGGCTGTTTATATATATACACACACACACAACTGAACTGGGAAGGTGGGGCACGTTCAGTCTGTCGTTTGTAAACAATGTACGCAGTGTCATTGCGGCATTACGCCAGCGTACTACGTAGGTACGTCTAAACTCAAAATTTGACTTTAAAAAAAAAAAGGTAAAATCGAAAAAACATAAAACGGATGAACGCAAGTCAGGGAGTGCCTGTATGTACTAGTCCTTCTCAAAAAATTAGCATAATGTGATAAAGTTTATTATTTTCTGGAATGTACGATTAAAATTAGACTTTCATATATTTTAGATTCATTGCACACCAACTGAAATATTTCAGGTCTTTTATTGTTTTAATACTGATGATTTTGGCATACAACTCATGAAAACCCAAAATCCCAATCTCAAAAAATTAGCATATTTCATCTGACCAAAAGAAAAAAAGTGTTTTGAATACAAAAAAAGTCAGTCTTCAAATAATTATGTTCAGTTATGCACTCAATACTTGCTCGGGAATCCTTTTGCAGAAATGTCTGCGTCAATGCGGCATGGCATGGAGGCAATCAGCCTGTGGCACTGCTGAGGTGTTACGGAGGCCCAGGATGCTTCGACAGCGGCCTTAAGCTCATCCACGGTGTTGGGTCTGGTGTCTCAACTTCCTCTTCACAATATCACACAGATTCTCTATGGGGTTCAGGTCAGGAGAGTTGGTAGGCCAATTGAGCACAGTAATACCATGGTCAGTAAACCATTTAGCAGTGGTTTTGGCACTGTGAGCAGGTGCCAGGTCGTGCTGAAAAATGAAAATCTACATCTCCATAAAGCTTTTCAGCAGATGGAAGCAGGAAATGCTCCAAAATCTCCTGGTAGCTAGCTGCATTGACCCTGGCCTTGATAAGACACAGAGGACCAACACCAGCAGCTGATATGGCACTCCAGACCATCACTGACTGTGGGTACTTGACACTGGACTTCAGGCATTTTGGCATTTCCTTCTCCCCAGTCTTCCTCCAGACTCTGGCACCTTGATTTCCGAATGACATGCAAAATTTGCAGCCATGAGGAGGGGGGGGGGGCACTAACCAGTGTCTCTCCCCCTCATGCCGGTCCCAAGCCCGGAGAAATGCAGAGGGTTGTGTCAGGAAGGGCATCCGACGTATCCACTAATCCGACGGCTGCCCACTGGACTCTGTGGAGGAGGTGAGTGAGAGGAGGATGGTAGCAAAGCTCACATCCATCCTGTCCAACAGCTCTCACCCACTGCACCAGACTGTCGAGGAGCTAAGCAGCTCCTTCAGTGTACGACTGAGGCATCCTCAGTGCAGGAAGGAGCGCTACCGCAGGTCGTTCATTCCCACCGCTATCAGACTGTACAACGCCACTTTGTAACTGTCTGTGAAAATACCGGTTATGTGCAATAAAAACCCCCGTGTACTTTAATCAGCCACATCTACCCCACTGACTGTGAACCATATCAACTCTGCACTCAGATACATTACACTTTAATATAGGCCAATCTATAAAGTTGCTCCATTCTTTTCTTTTCTTTTATTGTTTAGTAATTTATACTATTTATGTATCTATTTATTTATTTACTTATATAATATATATGTATGTGTGTATGTTCGTACTTGTACCTATTTTTGCACCCCCTACTGATAGTACCTCAAGAGCCTGTAACAGTGAATTTCTCCATTGTGAGATTAATAAAGCTGTATCTTATCTTATCTTAAAAGTATTCCCTCCATACCGGATCGGTCGAGGCCCGGGTTAACAACGACCGCCATCAGTGCTGTCAATCAACAGGGTGCTGATGGAAATTGGACTACTGTTGGTCGAAGAAGGAGGAGAGGTGGGAGGCGTGTCCGTAGGCAGAGAGATAAGAGGAAAGGCATGAGTCTAGGACTGAGCGTGGGGACTTTGAATGTTGGAACTATGCACAGAAAAGGTAGAGAGCTGGTTGACATGATGCAGAGGAGGAAGGTGGACATACTGTGTGTTCAGGAGACCAGGTGGAAAGGTAGCAAAGCTAAAAGCTTAGGAGCAGGGTTTAAGCTATTTTATCATGGTGTGGATGGGAAGAGAAATGGAGTAGGAGTCATCTGGAAGGAGGGGTTTGTCAGGAATGTTCTAAAAGTGAAAAGAGTGTCAGACAGATTGATTCTCAAGTTAGAAATTGAAGGTGTAATGCTCAATGTTGTTCGTGCTTATGCCCCACAGGCAGGATGTGAGCTAGAAGAGAAGGAGAGATTCTGGAGTGAGTTAGATGAAGTGATGCAGAGTACCCCCGGGGGGAGTGGTCATTGGTGCAGACTTCAATGGACATGTTGGTGCAGGCAATACAGGGGACGAGGAAGTGATGGGCAGGTTTGGTATCCAGGACAGGAACACAGAAGTACAGATGTTGATAGATTTTGCAAAAAGGATGGAAATGGCTGTGGTGAATACTTTCTTCCAGAAGAAACAGGAGCATAGGGTGACTTATAAAAGCGGAGGTAGGAGCACACAGGTAGACTACATCTTGTGCAGGCGATGTAATTTGAAGGAAGTCAGTGACTGGAAAGTAGTAGTGGGTGAGAGTGTTGCCAAACAGCATAGGATGGTGGTGTGCAGGATGACTGAAGGATGACTCTGATGGTGAGAAAGGTGAAAAAGGCAAAGGCAGAGCAGAAGACAAAGTGGTGGAAGCTGAAAAAGGAAGAGTGTTGTGTTGTCTTCAAGGAGGAGTTGAAACAGGCTTTGGGTGGCCAGGAAATGCTTCCAAATGACTGGACAACCACAGCAAATGTGATCAGGGACACAGGTAGGAGAGTACTTGGTGTGTCCTCTGGAAGGAAAGTAGATAAGGAGACTTGGTGGTGGAATGAGGAAGTGCAGGAGTGTGTACAAAGGAAGAGGTTAGCCAAGAAGAAGTGGGACATTGAGAGGACCGAAGAGAGTAAACAGGACTACAGGGAGACACAGCATAAGTAGCAGTGGCTAAGGCCAAACAGAGGGCGTATGATGACTTGCATGATAGGTTGGATAGTAAAGAGGGAGAAAATGATCTATACAGGTTGGCACAGCAGAGAAATAGAGATGGGAAGGCCGTGCAGCAAGTTAGAGTGATTAAGGACAGAGTGGGTAAAGTATTTACTGATGACAGAAGTGTGATGGGAAGATGGAAAGAGTACTTTGAAGAGCTGATGAATGAGGAAAGTGAGAGAGAAAAAAAGAGTAGAAGAGGTGACCATTGAGGAGCAGGATGTAGCAAAGATCAGTAAGGGTGAAGTGAGAAGGGCATTGAAGAGGATGAAGAATGGAAAGGCAGTTGGTCCTGATGATATACCTGTGGAGGTATGGAAGTGTCTAGGAGAGGTAGCTGTAGATTTTCTGACAAGAACATTCAACAAGGTCCTAGAGAGTGGGCAGATGCCGGAGGAGTGGAGGAGAAGTGGGCTGGTGCCCATTTTTAAGAACAAGGGAGACGTGCAGAGTTGCGGCAACTACAGAGGGATAAAGTTGATGAACCATACAATGAAGTTATGGGAAAGAATAGTGGAAGCTAGACTAAGGGCAGAGGTCAGCATTTGTGAACAACAGTTTGGTTTCATGCCAAGAAAGAGCACCACAGATGCAATGTTTGCCTTGAGGATGTTAATAGAGAAGTACAGAGAAGGTCAGAGGGAACTGCACTGTGCCTTTGTGGATCTGGAAAAAGCATGACAGGGTGCCAAGAGAAGAACTGTGGTATTGCATGAGGAAGTCTGGAGTGGCAGAGAAGTATGTTAGAGTGGTGCAGGACATGAGAGATGTAAGACAGTGGTGAGGTGTGCTGTCGGTGTGACAGAAGAGTTCAAGGTGGAGGTGGGGCTGCATCAAGGGTTAGCTCTGAGCCCCTTCTTGTTTGCTATGGTGATGGACAGGCTGACAGACGAGGTGAGACGAGAATCTCCATGGACTATGATGTTTGCAGATGACATTGTGATCTGTAGTGAGAGCAGAGAACAAGTGCAGGAAAATCTAGAGAGGTGGAGGTATGCCCTGAAAAGGAGAGGAATGAAGGTTAGCCTCAGAAAATCAGAATACATGTGTGTGAATGAGAAGGACCCAGGAGGAACGGTGATGTTACAGGGAGCAGAGATAACGAAGGTGGAGGATTTTAAGTACTTAGGCTCAACAATCCAGAGCAATGGAGAGTGTGGAAAAGAGGTGAAGAAGCGTGTGCAGGCAGGCTGGAATGGTTGGAGAAAAGTATCCAGTGTGATGTGCGATAGGAGAGTGTCAGCAAGAATGAAGGGAAAAGTGTACAAGATGGTGGTGAGGCCAGCGATGTTGTATGGCTTAGAAACAGTGGCGCTGAGGAAAAGGCAGGAGGCAGAGCTGGAGGTAGCGGAGATGAAAATGTTGAGGTTCTCCCTGGGAGTAACGAGGATGGATAGGATCAGAAATGAGTATATCAGAGGGACAGCCCACGTAAGATGTTTTGGAGACAAAGTCAGAGAGGCTAGATTGAGATGGTTTGGACATGTACAGAGGAGGGATAGTGAGTATATTGGCAGTAGGATGCTGAGGTTGGAACTACCAGGCAGAAGGCCTCGAGGAAGACCGAAGAAGAGATTTATGGATGTGGTGAAGGAAGACATGAAGGTCGTTGGAGTCAAAAGATGCGGAGGACAGGGTGAGGTGGAGGCGGATGATTTGCTGTGGCGACCCCTGAAGGGAGCAGCCGAAAGTAAAAGATGCAAAATTTGCTTTCATCCAAAAAAAGCACTTTGGACCACTGAACAACAGTCCAGTGCTGCTTCTCTGTAGCCCAGGTCAGGCGCTTATGCCGCTGTTTCTGGTTCAAAAGTGGCTTGACCTGGGGAATGCGGCACCTGTAGCCCGGTCCACTGCTTCCACAGGTCCCCCAAGGTCTGGAATCAGCCCTTCTCCACAATCTTCCTCAGGGTCCAGTCACCTCTTCTGGTTGTGCAGTGTTTTCTGCCACACTTTCTCCTTCCCACAGATGTCCCACTGAGGTGGCTTGATACAGCACTCTGGGAACAGCCTATTCGCTCAGAGATTTCTTTCTGTGTCTTACCCTCTTGCTTGAGGGTGTCAATGATGGCCTTCTGGACAGCAGTCAGGTCGGCAGTCTTATCCATGATTGTGGTTTTGAGTAATGAACCAGGCTGGGAGTTTTTAAAAGCCTCAGGAATCTTTTGCAGGTGTTTAGAGTTAATTGGTTGATTCAGATGATTAGGTTAATAGCTCGTTTAGAGTACCTTTTCATGATATGCTAATTTTTTGAGATAGAACTTTTGGGTTTTCATGAGCTGTATGCCAAAATCATCAGTATTAAAACAATAAAAGACCTGAAATATTTCAGTTGGTGTGCAATGAATCTAAAATATATGAAAGTTTAATTTTTATCAGTACATTATAGAAAATAATGAACTTTATCACAATATGCTAATTTTTTGAGAAGGACTAGTATGTGAGAGAAAGAGAGCGACAGCGAGTATGTGTGAAAGAGCGTTTGTCTATTTGAGAGAAAGGGTGTGTATGGAGGGGTGGCAGAGAGAGAGAGAGAGAGAGAGAGAGTGTATGCGTGTGTGTGACTGAGAAACAAAGAGTGAGAGGGTGTGTGTGTGTGTGTGTGTGTGTGTGTGTGTGTATGCGTGTGTGTGTGTGTGTATGTGCGTGTGTGCGGCATGTACATGTTTGAGAGTGTGTGTGTGTGTGTGTGTGTGTGTGTGTGTAAGAAACAACGAGCGAGAGAGCCTGTGTGTGTGTTGTGTGTGTGTGAGAGAGAGAGAGTGAGAGAGAGAGTCAGGATGTGTGTGTGTGTGTGTGTGTGTATATATATATATATATATATATATATATATATATATATATATATACACACACATACACATGAGCTTGTATACATGTGTGTGCTTGTGTAAGATAGAGACGCTGCATGTGTATGAGAAAGAGAGGAAGAGTGTGAGAGAGCGAGAGAATGTATGTGTGTGAGAAAGAGCGTGTCAGTGTGACAGACACTGTCAGAGAGAGAGAGAGAGAGAGAGAGAGAGAGAGAGAGACTTTTTCAAATAAAAAAAAATACTTTATTTTAACACAAAAAGAAACACTTGTTTGTAAAGCATGAACAGAAAGAGTACATCAAAGGAATTAGTGTAGAAAAACACACGGCACAAAAAATAAATAGATAGAAAAATAAAAAGAATAAAGTAAAAAAATAAAGAACTAAACAACACCACCGCCCCCAACAAATTAAACCACTTTG
Source organism: Plotosus lineatus (assembly GCA_024760905.1). Lineage (NCBI taxonomy): Eukaryota > Metazoa > Chordata > Actinopteri > Siluriformes > Plotosidae > Plotosus > Plotosus lineatus. Next base: position 17,505,796 of record CM045739.1, read on the forward strand.
ACCTTCACAGAAATAAGTATTTTTATCATCAGAAACAATTCCTCTAAAACAATATTGGTGCAAACAGCAGCTTCTCTTCCTTCACAGAACATAAACAGTCATTTTCACACCAAACATTCTCAATAGACTCCAAGTCTTTCATTAAACTATAATAATTAAAACCAACCATCAATCTGCTTCTTATCATTCTGATTAAAACCGTTTTCACATCACAGTCCAGTGAACCCTCCACTTTTCTTTTTTTTCCTCAGGTAAATGGCCAATTTTGATTGGCCCATCATAAAATTGAGCATGTAGCACTTGGCCTTCTGTTTTTGTTGGTACCTAAAATTAAGAACAAACATGTGTTTTGTAAAAACCACACCATACATACAGAACAGACTCTTCAACCACACAAACAGTGACTGCAGGAAACCATGGAACACCGTCTCTCTGAGGGAACAGAATAGACACTTTTCTTCAACACTTGGATTGAAAATGGACACAAAACCATTTACAGCAATAGCGTCATGTAAAACCCTCCACTGTAAGTCTCTGCCCCTTCTTGGCAACGGTGGTTTGGACAGTGCTCTCCATGAAGGATCCACTTCGAGTTTCAAACCCAGGTAGACCCTCCATAGTTCGTCAGTCCTTTTTGTTTCTCTCTATTTAACACTTTTACCATCATTTTGTACATTATTTTGCCTGAAGTGTTACATAAGCATATAGGTCCTGACACACCATGTTCTAAAAACCAACCAGAACAGACTTTAAAATCCGGGACGAGGCTCTCAACAGGAAAGGGGTCTGTGTCTTCGAGGGGTAAAATGTTGTCAGTTTGGGAGACAATGCTGGAGTGTTCATCCGAGGAGAGCTGGTCCTTCCAGACCCGCAGCATGTTTCCCAGAAGTCTCACTGACGAAACCCAGACAGCAGCAACATCCTGCAGGTATGGACCACACAGGTCAAACACGTGACCCAGTGTGATGATGTGTGCCGTTACAAACTTCTACAGTTTGTATGGGCCAGCAGTCTGTCACACATTAAAACAAGTTCCACAGACAACAGGTTCTTTTAGAGTCCAGAACCATGAGCTGTGTGTCTGCGATCTGTTCTTTTTAAAAAGTTCCCAGATTTTAAAAAGGCTTTGCTAAAACTCTGGAAATACTTTTAGGTCATGTTTACTTAGGTCCATTAAAAAGGTAGAGTCCTGCAGTCCAGGTTCCCAGCACCAAGCTAGAACTGCGTCAGTTGTGGGCCTCCACACCAGGTCTTTTGGTCCAGTCAGCAGTCTCTGGATGAACTGGAGCCTAAACGCTGCTCCCCTGCTGGCCAGATGTATAAGATCATGTCCCCCTTCTTCTTTGGAGAGAACGAGGACACTGTGTGGGACCCATTGCAGCCAGTCCCAGAAGCAGCTGACGATCTCAGCCTAGGCTTTTACGAGTAGGGTCTCAGGGGGTCTACACAGGAGGGACTGTGGCACAACATGGAAGCAACCAGAATATTGATGATTAAAACACGATCTTTAAATGACATTTTTGGTAAAATCCATTTCCATTTTTGAGCCTCCCTTCCACTTTCTCTAAAACATTTTCCCAGTTTTTGTTTATAATGTTTTGATCGCCAAGATAGATTCCCACCTTTTCTCCAGATGAGACCGCCCGGCAGGACAACACCTCATGGCTTGTCTGTCACCCACAGAGCTTCACTTTTTCCCCAGTTTACCCTGGCTGATAAGATTTCACTATAACTTTTAACAATGTTGGTTAAAAAAAATTGATGTCTCTCTTGTTTTTAATAGCAATGATAAGATTGTCTGTGTATGCAGACAGTTTAAAAACTGATTAGCAATTTTGGACTTTAAAACCAGAGAGACCTGTTCTGAGTCGGTGTTAGAGAGGCTCTATTGTGAGGGAGTACAGCATGCCTGATAGGAGGCAACCCTGCCTGATACCCCTCTACACTTTAAAAGGAGCTGTCAAACCACCGTTGATTTTTAGTATACTCTCGATGTCTCCATACAAGGTCCGAATCCTAGCAATAAGACTTGGGCTGAACACAAAACCCTCGAGTGTTTGCTAGAGGTATGCATGCTCAACCCAATTAAATGCCTTTTCCTGATCCAGAGAAATGAGACCAAGTTTCACTCCTAATGAACTGAAGAGGTCCAAAACATCCCGAATTAAAAAGACATCTGTTATCAGCCTGCCTGGTACACAGTAGTACACTGTAACAGTGAATTTCTCCATCGTGAGATTAATAAAGCTGTATCTTATCTTATCTCTTATCTGGTCTATATGAATGACCTGCTCCAATTGCTTTTTTCAACCTGTTCGCCAGGACTTTGGAAAGGATTTTGCAGTCGGTACATAGGAAGGACACTGGTTGCCAGTTTTTCAGGTTTTGTAGGTCCCCTCTCTTTGGCAGGAGGGTGAGGACCGCAACTCAGGGGCAACCAGCCTTTCTGCAGACTGTCCCTGAGTACGTACAGCAGGTCCTCACCGATCACCGGCCAGAAGGCCTTATAGAAATCGGCTGGCGGGCATTCTATATCTGGGGCTTTCCCCAGTTTGAGGCTCTGTAGTGCCACCAACAGTTCCTGTGGGCACATGTCAGCTTCCAGATGCCTGTTGGCATCTGCTGATACCTTTGGCTGAGCAGTGAGGAACATATCCAATGTTTTTGGTTTTTTGGAATATTCACATTGATATGGTTTATCATAGAAACCTGCTGCGTACCTACGAATTTCTGCAGATTCCTGGAGCAGCTGTCCAGCCCCAGAGCACAGGCAATGTATCAGCCTCATCGGCCTGTTTTTCTTTTCCAGCCCAAAGAAAAAGTGAGAGGGAGCATCCACCAGAGTAACGTTTTGGAACCGGCTACATACCATGGCGCCCCTGGTAGGTATGTCTAGCAAGTTAGTTAACATACGCCTTTTGGCTTTGAAGACTTCAACATGTCTTCTTTCTCCTGTGGAGTCTGCCAAAGTTTGCAGCTCCATCATCTCTCTCTCTCTCCAAATCTTTAATGGATCTGACCAAGTTCCCGGAGACATTGCGAGTGTACTGCAGGCACAGAGATTTAATTTTGTTTTTCCCGATGTCCCCCCCTGCTGCAAAGAACTAAAACTGGACATTGTTTGTTTAACATTATTCCAAAAAACAGTAAAAGCTTGTGTCTGTATGTGTGTGACACAGAGAGTGAATGTTTGTGTATGTGAGAAAGAGAGAGTGAGCGTGTGTGTGCATGCACATGTGTGTGATAGAGAAACAGTGTGTGAGTATCAGAAAGAGAGGAAGTGTGAGAGAGCAAGAGTGTATGTGACAGAGAGAGTGTGTGAGGTCAGAGAGAGAGAGAGTGTATGTGTGAGTGAGAGAGTACGAGACAGTGTCTTTGTGTGTCTAAGAAAGAGACAGTGTGTGTTCATTTGTTCATGAGAAAAAGAGCAAGTGCATATATATATATATATATATATATATATATATATATATATATATATATATATATATATATATATATATATATATATATATATGTGTGTGTGTGTGTGTGTGTGTGTGTGTGTGTGTGTGTGTGTGTGAGATAGGATGAGAGAGATTGTGTGTGTCTTGGCGTGTGTGTGTGTGTGTGTGTGTGTGTGTGTGTGTGTGTGTGTGTGTGTGTTTGTGTGTGTGTGTGTTACAGAGAGAGTGCATGTGTGTGTGAGAGAGGGAGAGACTGTTTGTGTGAGGCAATGTGAAGAAAAAACTATGTCCCAAAACTAATGGTGCGACCCTAAAATTGTTTGGGTTACCAGGGATTGTTATGGCCGATGGACAGGTGTTGCTATGTGACAGCAGACTAGATTAGGCTGCATTGAGTTCCTAACTTTTCTTTTATCCCACTATGTATGCATCACTTTGATTTGTTTTGTCAGAGAGAGAGAGGCCTCATATTGACATGTGTATAAATATATTTACATATATGTATCATGTCCTGCTGGTCAATGAGTTAAAAAAAAATTCAGGAACAAATGTCAATATTGTGAAGTGCCATACATATCAATCTCACAGGCCACATTAACATTAAACTTTCATATTAAGACAAGCGCAGAAAACTATCATCCCGCAGATCGCGGTCGGCCCGCAGGCCTCGAGTTTGAGACTCCTGCTCTAAAGCTCTCTCTTTGGACAACTGATTTAAGATTTTGTACATTGGCAGACTGAACAAATTTTCATCTGTTCCACATTCATATGTCCTAAAACTATGTGCTTTCCAAAATCCTTTCTGTAGTTGAACATGAACCATGAAACATGAACCATGAAACTCACATTTCGGAACTGACTAAAGCCTGTCAATTTTAATGTATACAAAGTTAGGCCATAAAACCACTGTATCATCTTAAGGGATGGTTTTGTCTATATTATGGGTTTTTTTGCGTGTGTTTTTTTTTTTACTTTAAATTTTAGACAGGTGTCCAAATTTGTTCTTCAATGAGCAAACCCACATTGATTACTTTTCCCCATTCCAGCTCACCCTTGTGTAAACCACACCCTATAGCTGGTAACCCTACATGGACTAGGACATGTTTTCATTTGTAGCTACCTGTTGTGTTTGTGCCTGTCATTAACAGCGCAGGGCTAAACCTGCAGGCCTGCTTCACCCTCTAACCATGTCATCTAGTCCCTGGTCCCACCTGGTGATGGACTTCATCACTGGCCTTCCCAATAAAGGGGCAGCACCATGATCTTTTGAAATATTAAACTTGGAAGTGAAGTTAGAAAACTTCAGATAAGCCAGTAAACACAATGAAACTACAAAACATGGTGCTTGAGCCAAGCTGATCTCTTTTGGAACCTCTATCACAAGTCATAAGATTTCAAAAACCTTTTCATGAACTTTCAATGAGCTTGAATGAAAGTACCACGACTTTTTACTGATAGTTTGCAATACCCAGCCTAAGGGATTCATTATGTGTCTACTGGAGCCAAGCTGATCTGAGTCAATGAGCTTGAATGAAAGTACCACGACTTTTTACTGATAATTTGCAATACCCAGCCTGAGGATTAATTATGTGTCTACTGTAGCCAAGCTCATCTGAGTCTTCAGGCAGCTGATTGGTCAATCTGTGTGCTTGGCACAGAGACTGACCAATCAACTGTCTGAACACTCAGCTCAGCTGATTAAATTACCTAAGTCTGGTGTGCTGCTGCTTGGTTGAAACAAAAACCTGCAGACACATGGTCCTTTGTGGCATGAGTTTGACACCCCTGTACTACACTATTCAGCAAGCCTTGCAATGCTCATTATCCCCAACCATTCCGTAAACGTTCTGCATGTATTCCTCAAACCATTCGTGAGTATTCTATATACTAACATAATATGTGTTGCTGGAAAAATGTGTCTATGTAGCTGATCCCTTTAAGGATTATTTACAGACTTACTGGGCAGTACTCCAAACTCCTCTGTGAATTTGCCAAATTCATTTCAATTCTGGTTCTTTCTTGAGATAAAGCCTTAATTGTTGGCAACTTTTTAACATTAATTTTCATAACCCAGGTCTGAGCATAAAAAAAACAATATACAATAGGCCTTCTTCTTACGAAATCCCCAGAATACGAAAAATCCAGTATGCAAAAACCATTTTCCTAATGTTTTTTCCTCTGTATACAAGTTCTTCTTACGAAAAGTGCCAAACGCGCCATTCAAACATTCAAATGCGCCATTCAAACAGAGTGCAAGTTGCTCTCTCATTGGCTGTCTCCCAACATCCCAACTTGTTAATCCAATAGCTGTGCACGACATGTAATAGCGGACCCATAAAGCTTGGTTGTCACATGCGTAAAGGAGAGCTGTACTGTTGGTTCGTGAGTTTTGTGAGTTTTTTGAGAGTGCTCATTACAGCTTATTTTTCGTTTTTTTAAGTTGTTTAATTCAGTCAATGTTTAATAAATGTGGTGCGCTCCGACAAATGTGGATAAAACACGGCTCATCCGGACCTCCGATCCCTCAAGCAAACAAGTGAATGTTGAGTACTAAACAAATATTCAAAGCGCACTTACCTGCTTGAGGGATCGGAGGTCCGAACAAGCCGCGTTCCGCCCCAAAAGCTCCGGTGTCAGCCGCGACACCGCCCACACTCGGCGGAGCCCGTCACAAATGTTTAATAATGTTTAATATTGTTTGTATTGGTTAAATGGGCAGTGGTGGTCTAGTGGTATAAGGCGCCGGATCGCTGAGCCAAAGGTTGGGGGTTCGAGTCCTACTCTCCACAAGGTTGTCACTGCCCCCCCCCCCCCCCCCCAGTGCAGCTAACTGGGTTATCAAAGGCCGGCCATGTCTCTCACTGTCTATGGCGTGAGGCATGTAAAAGAACCATTGCTGACTTTCGACAAGAGTAGGCTGCAAAGCCGTCAGCGTGTTTCCGCCCTGCGATGGCCTGGCGAGCTGTCCAGGGTGTACTCTGCCCTCGCCCTGGGTTGGCTGGGATGGGCACCAGCCTCCCCGCGACCCTGATTTGGATGAAGCGGTTACAGAAAATGAACTGAACTGAACAGATTGTGTAGAGGTGTTTTAGTATATACTACCAAAAAACAAAACAAACAAAACAAAAAACCCCAAAAACATATGTCTGGCTTTGTTATTTCCATTTTAATGCAGAACAACAAATTACACCACTTGCTCCAAATGACCAATGAACCGTGAATGTCTGTCAATTTAATTAAGGCATTGCTCATTTGCAATAATGTATTGTTAATCCAAAGACAGTGGACCAATCAGATTCTACCATTTCTGTGTAGTAAAGATGTATGGGAAATCAGACAGATCAGAATTCTGCATGCCTCTTTTTCAAGGTGATTGGTGTGAATGGTGATTAGCCCATATATTTCTAATTTTGCTCCAATTCCTATGCTTTCAGTGCAGGAAATTGTCACAGTAGCACACAGGCACACAGTTGTGGACACGAATCATTCCAGTAGCGAGCACTCTTAAAGCCACAGGCTAAGATAGTGTGGAAGTTTTTTCACGGTAAAGACAAAGTTCGCAATCCATAATACAAACCTAATAAGATAATTTTTTAAAGACCCAACTGAACATGCCCAGTTTAAAAACGTTAACAGGTTAAAACGGCAGAATTAGCAAGTTCCAGCCACTCCTGCACTAAAGCAGGTTTTGGAGAGAAGAGCATAGAGTGGGCAAAATACCAGTATTGGAAGTGGGTCAGAGAAGGTTCAGACGTGGCTTACATAACCTAAAATTACTACGGAATATTATTATTATCTGTTGTAGTAGTTGTCGTTTTTGTTGTTCATAATAAAAATTGCAAGCAGTTATGGATGTTGTGGAAGCCTATCTGGTATGTCCCTCCCAACTACTCGGTGGGGTACATTAACAATTGGTGTTTGACATCGATGAAGCATTGTCTGTTTCTATGCTGTAAATGTGTTGTTATTCACTTGAATCTATCCGGTGCATTCAAAACATTAAAATTGTTTGTGTAATAGGCCATGCAACAATTGAGCAATTACCACACCATTGTAGGACTGGCCAATGGAGTGACTCTAGATTGCCCACCAAGTTCCAAAAATATCAAATGAATCACTCTTGATATCTAGGCTTGGCACTATTGAAGTGACACCTTCTAGCTAATAACAAACAAATTGGCTCCAAAGCATCAGAGTATCATTACAAACAAATTTTCGCATCTGGGTTATGCTGTACCTTCACTGTGAATTGCAATGTGCAATCCTTCCAGCCTTTTGATGACTTGAATCCTTAATTCAAAATGAATACTATTAGTAGGGGCATCACAGTGGTGTTGTCACGTCCACCTCACAGCAAGAAGGGCCTGGGCTTGAGTCCCAGGCTTGGCAAGAGTGTTTCTGTGTGGTGTTTGCATGTTCGCTGTGGGCTTGCAGGAATTTCCTCCAGGTATGTTGCTTTCCTTGCACAGTCAAACTTGCACATTGAGATAATTGGATGTTTCAAACTGCCTCTAGAAGTGGCTTGGTGGTAAAAGGTGCTGGATCACTGATCTTAAGGTTGGGGGTTCAAGCACCACCCTCCACAGGTTGTCACTGTCCCCCCACTGCATCTTAGAGCTAAACAAAATACAAATTGAACAAGGGTCTCAAAACAAAGATAGTCACCAAGCAGCTGCAGCATGGTAAATTTAGAGGCGGCGCATGCGCCGGTGGAAAAAGGCTTGGAATCATGCATGTCAAAAGAAACAAATGATGAAACCCTTCGTGTTGACTGTGGATGAACGTGGATGATGGACTTGGGTGATGAAGTCTTGAACGATGGCCGCGAGCCAGTTGGCAACAGGTCCTTAATATAGATTCCCTAAAGTTCGGGAAAGTTTCATTCTGGAATACTCTAAATCACCTGACCTGTCAGCAGGGCACATGCACAGCTAGGTCCATCTCGAACTTTCCCGAACATGATGGTCGACTACGCAGGCAAAAACAAGAGTGACCCAAAAAACAGCTGAGTAATACCATGTGTCACTGTTTACAGCACACTAACTGAATATAAGTATACACAATGTTTATCCATTCACATTTATATTTACATTTACACATTTATTTACATGGCCATAACATAACTGGGTTATCAGAGGCCGGCCACGTCTCTTACTGGCTATGGTGTGAGGCATGTAAAAGAACCATTGCTGACTTTCGACAAGAGTAGGTTGCAAAGCTGTCAGCGTGTTTATGCGCTGCAATGGCCTTGCAAGTTGTCCAGGGTGTACTCTGCCCTTGTCCAGAGTCAGCTCTGGGCACCAGCCTCCCTGTGACCCTAATTAGGATTAAGTGGTCGTAGAAACAGAACGAATGAAATTGCCCCTATGTAGGAGTGTGAATGTTTATGTGTTGGCCTGTGATGGACTAGTGAGCTCTACAGGGCTATCAGAACAGTTTTTCAAGGAGGACATGACTGGGCAGGGATGAAAAATGGTTGCACAGATGCACGTAGCAGCCTCGTTGGTTCCAACAAATGGTGCTAATCTGACTGACAAGCAGTCTGATCAGCTTCCACTGTGGCCATTAAGCACCTACGATTTTGTGCTCAATAAGAAATTGTAAAATACTAATTCCAAAATCCAGCTATAGGGGATAATGTCATTCTATACTGATAGGAACACTAAGACTTTTGACCACGCGGCAAGCCTTGTGTATACATTAACAATAACTGGTGCGCTAGTGCCTCGGCAGGCTCTTCCACTGCATCTGGAGGTTAAATTGCATGTAAGATGTCGGCCTTTTCATCTTTCAAAAAGATAAAATATGTTGGCTTCCAAGAAAATTCACCACCATTTTCAATGTAGTGGTGTATATCCAACCCCCAAAAAGTGCTGCCTGAGCTTTATGACCCAGTCATTGAGCAATCAACCCACCCTCCACCTGGGATCCTGGCGGAAAAAAAACACTGCTGTCAGATGAATTCTGTGAGAAAAAGGAAAGAGATGCTGTCTGATCAGCCATGGCTCATCTTTCTATGGGGATCAGAAATGCTAAAAGGGTCAACCTGCAAAAATCTCATGCACAATTATTTAAAATAATAAATGATCATTTATTTCATTATTATAATAATATAAATGAAATAACTTTGTTTTGTATGCTGCTTATCATCAGTGATAAAGGTAACATCAGGTCCTTTAACTTGTGTTAAAAAAAGAAAACTGGAGGTGGGGTGCTGAGAGACTTCTCTGAGGCACGATGTAGTTCTTGTGAATTTCAAGAAACCACTGTTATTCCTGTGCAAAAAAGGTGTACAATGATGTGTCTTAACCCATATCATCTGATCAACTGAGTCATATTATGATGAAGTACTTTGAGCGTCTGGTCATGAGACACATCCACGTATCTCTCCCCTTCTTTCTAGGCCCGCTACAATTTACATATCCTCCCAATGGCTCCACTGCTGATGCTGCCTCCAACACACTGCACAATAAGGATCTGTATTTTAGAAAACTGTTCATCATTTCAGTTCAGCATTAAACACAATCATCCCATGGCTACTGAAAAACTCTGTCTGCTATGCCTTAAAGTTCATGGGCAAATATAGCTTTAGGACATAAAGACTGGAAGCCATGAAAATATTACTACCATGCTGTGGACATTTCAATCAGGAAACCTTCATCCACAAGCCCGGTGTTGTAACAAGTTTGGAGGTGTGTTTTGGTGACTGAGGAAGGATGCCATACTAGTAGTATTCAAACATGAACATTACAGCAGTGGACCTCTAAAGCGGTGGTTCTTAACCTTGTTGGTGGTACTGAGCCCTATCAGTTTCATATGCTGACTCACCGAACCCTCCTTTATTGAAAAATAAAATGTGATTTTTTTTTTTTTTTTTTTTTTTTCCCCCAAATTCAAGACATAGGTATATGTTTTTAATGGGGCACCAAAATGAGCTGTACATTAACATCGCTGTGTTCAAAGAACAAAACCAATACAATGCATGAACTCCCCCATCACAACTACTTACGTTTTTATGTGAGGTGCGTGCACATCTGAGTGCGTGCACGCGCATTTGGGTGTGCACACGCATGTCTGTGTGTGTGTGTATTTGTTTTATTTACATCTTATGTTTAATTGTTATTATAAGCATTTACAGTATTGAATATGTACTAGTCCTTCTCAAAAAATTAGCATATTGTGATAAAGTTCATTATTTTCTGTAATGTACCGATAAAAATTAAACTTTCATATATTTTAGATTCATTGTACACCAACTGAAATATTTAAGGTCTTTTATTGTTTTAATACTGATGATTTTGGCATACAGCTCATGAAAACCCAAAATTCCTATCTCAAAAAATTAGCATATCATGAAAAGGATCGGATGAAATATGCTAATTTTTTGAGATTGGGATTTTTGGTTTTTCTTTACTTTTTTGCCAAAATTATCAGTATTAAAACAATAAAAGGCTTTATCTACTTTAGTTGTGTGTAATGAATCTAAAATATATGAAAGTCTAATGTTTATCAGTACATTCCAGAAAATAATGAACTTTATCACAATATGCAAATTTTTTTGAGAAGGACGAGTATTTATTGATATTACACACACATATACATGTACATATACATCAGTCAGCAGGGGTTGATCCTACTTCGCAAATCATGCAGATAAGGTCATGCAGACGTCGACTAGCATCATGTTCCGTTATATATGTGAATCCATGTTGGACATATTCATCCGGCCACTTTCCTTTTTTGCTCAACATAGTATGGATTAAAACATTAAGAAAGAAATCACATGACGTACCATCACAACAGTCACAAGTCGACTACTGAGCGCACCAAATTTCCTGCAGGACAGATTGGCCAAGCAATGCAGCCTGATCACCTGCAGCCAATGATGGCCAAGCAGGGCATGTCGTCATGAACATGAGTCGGGTGTGTGTCTTGACCTCCGCCGAATCCCTGAGACTGACTCATCAAACCCCTAGGGTTCGATCGAACCCAGGTTAAGAACCACTGCTCTAAAGAGGAGAAGGCTGGAGATAAAGAGGCTCTAATCTTAGATATCTACTATAACGTATGTCTACTGCAGAGCCACACAGCTAGATGTGTTATGGTCTGTGCTTGTTGGTGGCTTTAACTCTCTCTCTCTCTCTCTCTCTCCATTCACTGCAGGCGCTGGCAAGGCTGTTACCTGCAGGCGAGATCCGAAGAGCGCACCTGTATTCACTGAGCAATCAGCGAGCTATAAACAGGAGCGGTGTGCTCCCCTCCAGCGTCAGAAGATTGTACTTTCTTGTGATTCCATTTTCCCTGTGATCGCTCTGACTCCTGGTATCCTGCCTTGTGCTCGACCAGTTCCGTTAAAATATTATTTCCAGTAATTGTGGTTTCCCCTGTACTAAATAAACTTGTTGAAGTTTCGTACATGGTCTACTGCATCTTTGGGTCCGACTCATATGCTCCAGCCGTTACAAGATGTTGTGCTAAGTAGACAATAGTACCTGTATGCATTACTGTAGTCTACATGTTTTATAGTTGTTTATTATTTATAAGTTATATTATGGCCAGATGCAGGCAACAGCCTCTGCTTTTTGATGAAAAGTCTTTGCTATGATACAATAACAATCAGTGCCCTTGATTCCCCTTATTTATTTTGCACTCCACTCTGTGTATGTCTGTGCTGTGTTTGATTCTAACACTTAATGCAGTGTTGACATGATAGCCGTTTTTGCTAATGTTACATTCTGATGTTGAATATTTCCGACCAGTTTCTCAGTAAGGTAGATAACACATTCACATTTTATAGTGGAGCTCTGGTGCTCGAAAGCCATGAGCTCGATTTTATTGTCATGTCCATGCTCAAAGGTAACCCAAAGCGCACCTCCATGCACTTGTACTTGAAGGAAATGTTATTTGGTCAGTGTTTTGTTTCTTCTTGAGGAGAATTAAGTTTCTGAATTTAATTTAAAAATGATTGTAATTTATATTATGTCTGTATCCTTACTGGAAATGAATGCACACTTTACAGAGCTCCACTTTTAGGCAGCACCTAAACATTTCTATTATTCTGAGTTTAGAAAGAAAAGCAGAATGAATTTCCCAAACTAAAACATCCTGCAGTTCTGAACAGATGGTATCTGATGTGTACAGACTAGATTTGTTTGAGCAGTGGCGGTTGATATATAGATTGCTGCACTGCCTAACAGTGGAACTACCATATGATTTCTCTTAGTTGACAAAGTTGACTCAAAGCTCATATAATAATCCTACATACACAAAGATGAATTCATTTTAATAACTTGTTTATAGAAGGGAATAAAAAGTGAGGTTACCAAACATGTTCTTAACATATGAAGTACTATATTTACATACCGTATGCTTTGAGAAAATTTCAAGATCACCTGGATGTCATTGTCCATTTGTGAATTGCATAGTCTTTAAAATGTAGGATTTGCTGACAAAATCAGTGACAATACATTTCACAATATCTAAGAAATCATTTATCCTAGTAAGCATATGAGCAAGCCCTGCAAAAAATGTTCTATACAACTTTGGGATTTTTTGGGGGGGGGAAAGTTCTATAGAAGCGTTGTGAAACATTACCATCAGCAATGAGCCATGAAAACAGACCACATGGAAAGTAAGGGCAAACCAGTGTTGATCTTATATACCAATGGGATGAGCTGGTAATCACCATCCTGTGGATGTTGCTCAGTCATATACATTTAATCCCAAAATCCAAGAGTAAGTTTGGAATTAAATTTACACATTTTTTATAATGTTATTTATAGATTCTCATCTCATCAGCTTCAAAACTTCTTTTCAGAGAGATTAATGAACATCTGATAGTTTTAATATACCAAATACCAAAAGCATTCCTTTTCTGTTTGCTTTAATGTTGAGACTTATGCGTATGCATTTGTTGTATTTAGTTAATTATTCCAGTGAACAAGATTGGACCTTTAACTTGAACAAATGAATGAATAGAATTAATGAAATATGCTAATTTTTTGTGATCGGGATTTTTGGTTTTCATGGGCTGCATTCCAAAATCATCAGTATTAAAACAATAAAAGACCTGAAATATTTCAGTTGGGGTGCAATGAATCTAAAATATATGAAAGTTTAATTTTTATCAGTACATTACAGAAAATAATAAATTGGCTCTCACACACACACACATATATATATATATATATATATATATATATATATATATATATATATATATATATATACATACATACTAGTCCTTCTCAAAAAATTAGCATAATGTACTGATAAAAATTAAACTTTCATATATAATAAAAAAAGTGCTTTTAATACAAGAAAAGTCAGTCTTCAAATAATTATGTTCAGTTATGCACTCAATACTTGGTTGGGAATCCTTTTGCAGAAATGACTGCTTCAATGCGGAGTGGCATGGAGGCAATCAGCCTGTGGCACTGCTGAGGTGTTATGGAGGCCCAGGATGCTTCGATAGCGGCCTTAAGCTCATCCACAGTGTTGGGTCTGGTGTCTCTCAACTTTCTCTTCACAATATCCCACAAATTCTCTATGGGGTTCAGGTCAGGAGAGTTGGCAGGTCAATTGAGCACAGTAATACCATGGTCAGGAAACCATTTACCAGTGGTTTTGGCACTGTGAGCAGGTGTAGGTCGTGCTGAAAAATGTAAATCTTCATCTCCATAAAGCTTTTCAGATGGAAGCATCTTCTTCTTCTTCTTTTACTTTCGGCTGCTCCCTTCAGGGGTCGCCACAGGAAATCATCCGCCTCCATCTCACCCTATCCTCTGCATCTTCTTTTCTGACTCCAACGACCTTCATGTTTTCCTTCACCACATCCATAAATCTCTTCTTTGGTCTTCCTCGAGGCCTTCTGCCTGATAGTTCAAACCTCAGCATCCTACTGCCAATATACTCTCCATCCCTCTGGACATGTCCAAACCATCTCAATCCAGCCTCTCTGACTTTGTCTCTAAAAACATCTTACATGGGCTGTCCCTCTGATATACTCATTTCTGATCCTATCCATCATCGTTACTCCCAGAGAGAACCTCAACATTTTCATCTCCGCTACCTCCAGCTCTGCCTCCTGCCTTTTCCTCAGCGCCACTGTTTCTAAGCCATACAGCATCGCTGGCCTCACCACCGTCTTGTACACTTTTCCCTTCATTCTTGCTGACACTATCCTATCGCACATCACACCGGACACTTTTCTCCAACCATTCCAGCCTGCCTGCACACGCTTCTTCACCTCATTTCCACACTCTCTATTGCTCTGGATTGTTGAGCCTAAGTACTGAAAATCCTCCACCTTCGTTATCTCTGCTCCCTGTAACATCACCGTTCCTCCTAGGTCCTTCTCATTTACACACATGTATTCTGATTTTCTGAGGCTAACCTTCATTCCTCTCCTTTCCAGGGCATACCTCCACCTCTCTAGATTTTCCTGCACTTGTTCTCTGCTCTCACTACAGATCACAATGTCATCTGCAAACATCATAATCCATGGAGATTCTTGTCTCACCTCGTCTGTCAGCCTGTCCATCACCATAGCAAACAAGAAGGGGCTCAGAGCTGACCCTTGATGCAGTCCCACCTCCACCTTGAATTCGTCGGTCACACCGACAGCACACCTCACCACTGTCTTACATCTCTCATACATGTCCTGCACCACTCTAACATACTTCTCTGCCATTCCAAACTTCCTCATGCGATACCACAGTTCTTCTCTTGGCACCCTGTCATATGCTTTTTCCAGATCCACAAAGGCACAATGTAGTTCCTTTTGACCTTCTCTGTACTTCTCTATTAACATCCTCAAAGCAAACATTGCATCTGTGGTGCTCTTTCTTGGCATGAAACCAAACTGTTGTTCACAAATGCTGACCTTTGCTCTTAGTCTAGCTTCCACTATTCTTTCCCATAACTTCATCGTATGGCTCATCAACTTTATCCCTCTGTAGTTGCCGCAACTCTGCACGTCTCCCTTGTTCTTAAAAATGGGCACCAGCCCACTTCTCCTCCACTCCTCCGGCATCTGCTCACTCTCTAGGACCTTGTTGAATGTTCTTGTCAGAAAATCTACAGCTACCTCTCCTAGACACTTCCATACCTCCACAGGTATGTCATCAGGACCAACTGCCTTTCCATTCTTCATCCTCTTCAATGCCCTTCTCACTTCACCCTTACTGATTTTTGCTACATCCTGCTCCTCAATGGTCACCTCTTCTACTCTTTTTTCTCTCTCACTTTCCTCATTCATCAGCTCTTCAAAGTACTCTTTCCATCTTCCCAGCACACTTCTGTCATCAGTCAATACATTTCCCTCTCTGTCCTTTATCAATCTAACTTGCTGCACGTCCTTCCCATCTCTATTTCTCTGCTGTGCCAACCTGTATAGATAATTTTCTCCCTCTTTACTGTCCAACCTATCATACAAGTCATCATACGCCCTCTGGCCTTAGCCACTGCTACTTTCGCCTTACGCTGTGTCTCCCTGTACTCCTGTTTACTCTCTTCGGTCCTCTCTTTGTCCCACTTCTTCTTAGCGAACCTCTTCCTTTGTACACACTCCTGCAGTTCCTCATTCCACCACCAAGTCTCCTTATCTACTTTCCTTCCAGAGGACACACCAAGTACTCTCCTACCTGTGTCCCTGATCACATTTGCTGTGGTTGTCCAGTCATTTGGAAGCACTTCCTGGCCACCCAAAGCCTGTTTCAACTCCTCTTTGAAGACAACACGACACTCTTCCTTTTTCAACTTCCACCACTTTGTCTTCTGCTCTGCCTTTGCCTTCTTCACCTTCCTCACCATCAGCGTCATCCTGCATACCACCATCCTATGCTGTTTGGCAACACTCTCACCCACTACTACTTTGCAGTCACTGACTTCCTTCAAATTACATCACCTGCACAAGATGTAGTCTACCTGTGTGCTCCTACCTCCGCTTTTATAAGTCGCCCCATGCTCCTGTTTCTTCTGGAAGAAAGTATTCACCACAGCCATTTCCATCCTTTTTGCATACATTAAAGTTTGGCATTGGTTTTACGTCGGATGCCCTTCCTGACACAACCCTCTGCATTTCTCCGGGCTTGGGACCGGCATGAGGGGGAGAGAGACACTGGTTAGTGCCCCCCCCATCCCGCCTCATGGCTGCATTGAAGCATGAAGTGCTCCAAAATCTCCTGATAGCTAGCTGCATTGACCCTGCCCTTGATAAAACACAATGGCCCAACACCAGCAGCTGACATGGCACCCCAGACCATCACTGACTGTGGGTGCTTGACACTGGACTTCAGGCATTTTGGCATTTCCTTCTCCCCAGTCTTCCTCCAGACTCTGGCACCTTGATTTCCGAATGACATGCAAAATTTGCTTTCATCTGAAAAAAGTACTTTGGGCCACTGAGCAATAGTCCAGTGCTGCTTCTCTGTAGCCCAGGTCAGGCGCTTCTGCTGCTGTTTCTGGTTCAAAAGTGGCTTGACCTGGGGAATGCGGCACCTGTAGCCCAGTCCAATGCTTCCACAGGTCCCCCAAGGTCTGCAATCCACAGAGAAGGCTCTTCCCCACAATCTTCCTCAGGGTCCGGTCATCTCTTCTGGTTGTGCAGCGTTTTCTGCCACACTTTTTCCTTCCCACAGACGTCCCAATGAAGTGCCTTGATACAGCACTCTGGGAACAGCCTATTCGCTCAGAGATTTCTTTCAATGATGGCCTTCTGGACAGCAGTCAGGTCGGCAGTCTTACTCATGATTGCGGTTTTGAGTAATGAACCAGGCTGGGAGTTTTTAAAAGCCTCAGGAATCTTTTGCAGGTGTTTAGAGTTAATTGGTTGATTCAGATGATTGGGTTAATAGCTCGTTTAGAGTACCTTCTCATGATATGCTAATTTTTTGAGATAGGAATTTTGGGTTTTCATGAGCTGTATGCCAAAATCATCAGTATTAAAACAATAAAAGACCTGAGATATTTCAGTTGGTGTGCAATAAATCTAAAATATATGAAATTTTAATTTTAATCAGTACATTACAGAAAATAATGAACTTCATCACAATATGCTAATTTTTTTAGAAGGACTAATATACAGTAGGCCCTTGACATTCGCGGGGGTTCGGTTTCGGGCCCTCATGGCCGTAGTGGATTTATATTGCACTTTATCCTTACTGAATATTATGCTCAAAGCGCACTGGGGAGTGTTCAGTTAATTATGATAACTCTTTATTGCCAAAGTACATTACATACATGAAATTTGTTTTTTGTGCTCTGAACACCTGTTACCACTGTGCAGCGCCAGTTATTGCATTGTTCTATCCTTTGATGCTGAGAACCAAGCAGGAAGCAACAACTGCCAAATTTTAACATCTTATGGTATGACTTGGCCGGATTCGAACTCCGACCTTCCGGAGGAAAAAGCGGACGCTCTTCCAACTGATCTAAATCCCCAGTAATAAGGGAGCATTGTTTGCAGATGTTGGCATTGATAACCCATAATTCCACTGACCTCTAGTCCATGCTAAACACGCTCTCTGAATCAACAAAATTATTTGGTATGACTATCAGAGGAGAAGATGGTGGTCTACTTCCAGCCTGCTACACTAATCAACTTCAGAAAAGCAGCTACCAATGACAGTACCAAGTACCAAGTTATCCACAGTGTTAGAGTATAGATTTCTACTGGAATAGCAAAAGAAAGTCAAGCCCTTGGCAGACTTTGTGACTGAGCAATAAACCAACACAATGTCACCAAGTCCAACAAACTTTAAATCTACAATGCAGGGGTGTTGCTGTTTTTGCTGTCCAGTAGTCAATGATGGACTACCTATTATCGTCATCCCCAGAAATAAAAAAAAAAACTTTCATATGCAGTCTTTTCACTCCATTTTATGAATTAGATGGCAGGACAAAGTGACAAACACAGAAGTCTTGAGAAGAGAAAACTCAGTATCTATTCAAGTTCTGTAATACAATCACAACTTAGCTGGTCAGGATTTGTAAGTTCATTGTCTTCCAAAGCATGAATTCTATGCAGAGCTAAATTAGGGTCAAAATAATTAGATTAGATGAGATTAGATTAGATTAGGTTAGATTACATTCAACTTTAGTATCATTACATATGCATAAATCCAGGGTAACGAAATTCAGTTTAGCATCCAATCAGAAGTGCAGCGTGTCGTCCACAATGAGCGCTTTGGTTTTGCTGGTGTTCAAGAGCAGGTTGTTGTCAACACACCAAGCAGCTAGGTGCTTTACCCCTGCCCTGTAGTCAGACTCATCATTGTCACTGATGAGTATGATCACTGTGGTGTCAAACTTTATGATGAAGTTGGATCCATACATAGGCCTACAGTCATGGGTGAAGTGGAAGTAGCGGTTCACCAGTGTTGCGTATGATGATGGAGGCACAGTTGTGGCCTAAGTTGTGGTGTAAGAGACAGGTTGATCAATCTGGGTTGACCACACAAATAATACAAGGACAACTTTAAAAGTAAAGCTGAAACAGCATTCAAATTGAAGAGCAAGACATGCCGTCACCGTAATGTCTCTCAAGAATGACAATAAAAAGAAAGCCAAGATGCCAGAGACAAACATCACTGAGCAGCTCAAACTAAGGAGTTTAATGTCAATGTTGCCCTTTGCCAAAGTCTGCTTGGTAGGCATGGACAGGTGGTTTTTCAAAAGCTCTGGATTGTGAGTACTGAGGGAGCCAATCACTAAACAAGTGCACGGAAGAAAGAATCCTGGGAGTGGTGCCAGTGCCATGCAGAATCCATACATTTGGTGAAGGAAAAAAAAATCATATGCATATCACAAATATTTTAAGCTTTAAAATTAATTGAGATTTTATTTTAGATATCTGAAATCAAAAATAATTTTATTGCCCATATATATATATATATATATATATATATATATATATATATATATACGTACATGATGAACTGGTTTCTGGTGGAGGAAAGCTTTCTGATTCATAAGGCATGGAAGAAAAAATTTGGAAAGAAAATAAAAGCAGAGGTTAAATTTCAGAGCATACACAAACAAAACACTGAAAGTCTACAAATTCATAGACAGCTATAATTATCATCAAAGACGCTCCCCGACTTACGTTTTTGTTTGGTTCCAGACAGCCGAAAGCAAGTTGAAAATGAACATAAGTTGTTACTGCATGTTCCACTGAAATATGACCTTCATACTATACGATACATCCATAAATACCATTACAGTATCTCATAAAATATCCCTGAATCAATTATTATGAACATAACATTGTAAAATAATATGAAATATATCAAATAATATCAACATTAATTTCAAATAAATGAAATTCTAGAAAAAGAATTTCGAATTGATAAATTTTAATCAAATTCACTCATCAAATATCAAATACAGTATCAAATATAACCTTTAACATTCTCTATGATGCGATCTTTCTGCTTGGAAATGGTTCCGATGGTCGACGGATGGTCACTTTACATGAAGCTTAATACAGCAAATCAACGCTTACAATGTGTGAGGCGCTCAATACCGAAAGAAGTTTACTTACTTGTGCTTGAGACAAAGCGCGGGTTATACAGACTTCCGGTCTTTCAAGTGAGCAAGAGTGCCGTTGAATACTCGTTTAGTACTCAGCCTGCACTGATGTGAATCACCAACAGAGCGGAGAGTTATCTTTCTTTTCTGAATTCGGGTTTTCATTCATTTTACAACTCTCTTTGCTTAACTGAGTATGCATGGTAGATTGCGCCGATCCAAGCAGATAGTTAATTCATCTCTGTGTATGAGACTTGCACCCATGCTAGTAGGCTTACGCTTCTGACCAACCATATTTGCTTAGCGTAACAAAAGTCCGCAAAACAGTGTAAACACAAAGATCACAGAGATGACGTCTTAACACAAGGGTAACATGCTATATATATATGTATATATATAGAGGATTTTCTGAGTAGATCCTTCCGTAGGAGAGTGCTCAATACTTTTTGGTAGAGCAAATAAACAAAAATAAAAGGACAGGACAAAGACTTTCTATTGAAACTCCATTTATCACTACAGATCTGTTTCGAGGGGTGGTGAAACCATCCTCTCTCTTCAGGTGATTATAGAATTCTATTTTTTAGATTATAGATTATAGATTCTTCTATAATCACCTGAAGAGAGAGGATGGTTTCACCACCCTTCGAAACAGATCTGTAGTGATAAATGGAGTTTCAATAGAAAGTCTTTGTCCTGTCCTTTTATTTTTGTTTATTTGCTCTACCAAAAAGTATTGAGCACTCTCCTACGGAAGGATCTACTCAGAAAATCCTACATATATATATGTATATGTGTATATATATATATATATATATATATATATATATATATATATATATATATATATATATATATATATATATATATATATATATATATATATATATATATATATATATATATATATATATATATATATATAAAACTGAACTGGGAAGGAGGGGCACGTTCGGTTTGTCGTTTGTAAACAATGGATGCAGCGTCATGATGTCATTGCATTAGCATACTATGGGTTTTTTTGGAAAAAAAAAAACAAAAAAAAAACAAACGTAAAATCGAAAAAAACGTAAAACGAATGAACGTAAGTCGGGGAACGCCTGTACTCCAGATATGTTCAGCAAAAGCTTACATATTTGATGAAAGCCATTACTGTACATTCCTTGCATCAACCATGATCATGAAAGCATGATTTTTTTCCCCACTGGTTCACCCTTTTTCAATAGATATTCATTGATCATTTGTCACTTATTTTCATCTAAATTTTGTGATATGACCCTCAGTGAAAATGAGTTTGACACCACTGCACTAGATCTACAAATCTTTACAGACACGTCACCATAAGAACCATATGGAGCTCCTTCCCAAAATTGGTACCACAAAGCTGAAAGCACACATTTAAGCAGAATGTCTTGGTCTGCTTTTGGGTAACAAATTTCCTCTACTAGAACTAAGAGGCTCAAGTTTCAACTTTTATTTCCACATACAAGTAACAATGAAATGTCATTACCAGCAATACAATTCTTTGACTTATTGCCCCCTGAATATTGCATGTAAAGAATCAAATATTGCACAAAATGAAACATTTATATTAAATAAAAAGGAAAAAATAAAAACTATAGACAGTCCACCCTCTACTTACGAAACCCTCTGGGTATGAAAACTCCAAGTTACGACAAACATTTTCCGAAATTTGCATTCTCTTTTTATGAAAACACCCTCTTATTACGAAAAGCGCCGCGCCATATAATAATTCAATAATTCAAACGCCCCATTCAAAATTCAAACCATGCACCTCTGGATACAAAAACAACCCCCTCTTACAAAAAGCGCCAAACGGGCCATTCAAAATTCAAACACGCTAATCAAAATTTCATACGATGCGCGAGTTGCTCTCTCATTGGCTGTCTCCCAACATCCCGCCCCGCTGGCCTCCCATTGGCCAGGAGGCAGCTGAACTGTACCCATACTTCCTGTACCCATTCTTCCTGTTTGTCACACGTGTGAGAGAGGAGAGTTGAACAGGAATGTTGGCTCGTGAGTTCTTTTTGAGAGATCATTTCAGTGTTATATTTCGTTATCCACCATGGACCCGGAAAATACTGAAAAGCGGAAATACAGCGACGGAGGCAATTATTTCGGCATATTGAAGCAGAAGGAGCCGGGGGCAGTGGTGGTCTAGTGTTAAAGGGCGCTGGATCGCTGATCCAAAGATTGAGGGTTCGAGTCCCACTCTCCACAAAGTTGTCACTGTCCCCCCCAGTGCAGCTCACTGGGTTATCAAGGGCGGGCCATGTCTCTCACTGTCTATGGTGAGAGGCATGTAAATGAACCATTGCTGACTTTCGTAAAGAGTAGGCTGCAAAGTCGTCAGCTTGTTTCTGTCCCTTCCTAAAAAGGGTTGTGAAAGGAAGGGCATCCGACGTAAAAACCTCTGCCAAACCATACGTGCGAATCAGATGATTCGCTGTGGCGACTCCTGAGTAAAAGGGAAAAACCGAAAGGAAGACACAAAGACATTGAAGCATAAGGAGCATGGAAACAGAGTGCTCCGTGGGACAAGACCTCCGATCTTGCAAGGAAGCAAATTAATATTGAATCAGGACCACTGATCTTTCAAACAGGTACTGTAATTCCGCTTTAAATACAACATGTGTGTGTGTGTGTGTGTGTGTGTGTGTGTGTGTGTGTGTATGTGAAAGAGAGAGAGAGACAGAGAGAGACAGAGAGAGAGAGACAGACAGTGTGTCTATATGTGTGTGTGCACGGCGCACTGTGTGTGTGTGTTTGTGCACGGCGCACGTGTGTGTGTGTGTGTGTGTGTGTGTGTGTGTGTGTGTGTGAGAGAGAGAGCGAGATAGAGAGTGACGGTATGTGTGTGTGTGTGTGTGTGTGTGAGAGAGAGAGAGAGAGAGAGAGAGAGAGAGAGATAGGGAGAGACTGCATACAGAGTCAGTCAGAGATGAAAGGAAGTGTTCTTTACTCTTTCAAGAGAGCACATTGTATCTTATGTATTGTTTTTTAAGTAGTTTAATTCAGGAAACGTTTAATAAATGTGGCGCACTCCGCCGAATGTGAGCAAAACATGGCTCATCCGGACCTCCGATCTCTCAAAGATACAAGTTAAAGTTGAGTTTGGACCTCCGATCTGTCAAGCAGGGAATGCGCTTTGAATTCCCCATCTTAGAATGCTCCGGCATCCTGCATGTGGGCGGAGCCCGCATTCAGCGGAGCGCATGTGTATTGTGTGTGTGTATTGTGTGTGTGTGTGTGTGTGTGAGAGAGAGAGAGACAGAGAGAGAGAGAGGGGGGGGGTGTATGTGCATTAATAAAAAATGTTTAATACTGGTTTAATTAATAAATATGTTAATAAAATTTTTAAATGCTTTAATAAATAATTTTATTTTACTTTTAACACATATTTCATGCATATTTCAGACAAAATTGGTGGACTTTTATCATTTTTAAAGGATTTATGGGGTAGTCTTGGGAGCCTTGGAACAAATCAGGCGTTTTACATGTAAAATGCGCCTCTACTTACGAAACCTCCACGTTACGAAAAAGGAGCTGTACTAGTCCTCAAAAAATTAGCATATTGTGATAAAGTTCATTATTTTCTGTAATGTACTGATAAAAATTAAACTTTCATATATTTTAGATTCATTGCACACCAACTGAAATATTTCAGGTCTTTTGTTTTAATACTGATGATTTTGGCATACAGCTCATGAAAACCCAAAATTCCTATCTCAAAAAATTAGCATATTTCATCCGACCAATAAAAAAGTGTTTTTAATACAAAAAAGTTAACCTTCAAATAATTATGTTCAGTTATGCACTCAATACTTGGTCAGGAATCCTTTTGCAGAAATGACTGCTTCAATGCTGCGTGGCATGAAGGCAATCAGCCTGTGGCACTGCTGAGGTGTTATGGAGGCCCAGGAGGCTTCGATAGCAACCTTAAGCTCATCCACAGTGTTGGGTCTGGTGTCTCTCAACTTTCTCTTCACAATATCCCACAGATTCTGTTTGGGGTTCAGGTCAGGAGAGTTGGCAGGTCAATTGAGCACAGTAATACCATGGTCAGTAAATCATTTACCAGTGGTTTTGAGACTGTGCGCAGGTGCAGGTCGTGCTGAAAAATGACATCTTCATCTTCATAAATCTTTTCAGCAGATGCAAGCATGAAGTGCTCCAAAATCTCCTGATAGCTAGCTGCATTGACCCCTTGATAAAACACAGTGGACCAACACCAGCAGCTGACATGGCACTCCAGACCATCACTGACTGTGGGTACTTGACACTGGACTTCGGGCATTTTGGCATTTCCTTCTCCCCAGTGTTCCTCCAGACTCTGGCACCTTGATTTCCGAATGACATGCAAAATTTGCTTTCATCCGAAAAAAGTACTTTGGACCATGCTTCTCTGTAGCCCAGGTCAGGCGCTTCTGCTGCTGTTTCTGGTTCCAAACAGGCTTGACCTGGGGAATTCGGCAGCTGTAGCCCAGCAGGTCTGGAATTGTCCCTTCACCCTTCCCTTTTGAATCTTCCTCAGGGTCCGGTCACCTCTTCTGGTTGTGCAGCGTTTTCTGCTACACTTTTTCCCTTTCCACAGACGTTCCACTAGGCTGCCTTGACACAGCACTCTGGGAACAGACTATTCGCTCAGAGATATCTTTCTGTGTCTTACCCTCTTGATTGACGCCCTCTTGCTTGACGCCCTCAAGCAAGAGGCCATCATTGACGCCCTCTTGCTTGAGGGCGTCAATGATGGCCTTCTGGATGGCAGTCAGGTCGGCAGTCTTACCCATGATTGCGCTTTTGAGTAATGAACCAGGCTGGGAGTTTTTAAAAGCCTTAGGAATCTTTTGCAGGTGTTTAGAGTTAATTCGTTGAGTCAAATGATTAGGTTAATAGCTCATTTAGATTACCTTTTCATGATATGCTAATTTTTTGAGATAGGAATTTTGGGTTTTTCATGAGCTGCATGCCAAAATCATCAGTATTGAAACAATAAAAGACCTGAAATATTTCAGTTGGTGTGCAATGAATCTAAAATATATGAAAGTTTAATTTTTATCAGTACATTTCAGAAAATAATTAACTTTATAACAATATGCTAATTTTTTGAGAAGGACGAGTAGCGGGCCGACTGAAAATTAAAGAAATAGAATCTTCTTCTTTTCCTTTCGGCTGTTCCCTTCAGGGGTCGCCACAGCGAATCATCTGTTTCCATCTCACCCGATCCTTTGCATTTTCTTCTCCTACACCAACTACCTTCATGTCCTCCTTCACCACATCCATGAATCGTTTCTTTGGTCTTTCTCTAGGCCTTCTGCCTGGTAGTTCCAATCTCAGCATCCTACTACCAATACACTCACGATCTCTCCTCTGTACATGTCCAAACCATCTCAATCTAGCCTCTCTGTCTTTGTCTCCAAAACGTCTTACATGTGCCGTCCCTCTGATGTGCTCATTCCTAATCCTATCCATCCTCGTTACTCCCAAAGAGAACCTCAACATTTTCATCTCTGCTACCTCTAGCTCTCAACACCAACACCATCTTGTACACTTTTCCTTTCATTCTTGCTGATACCCTCCGATCACACATCACACCGGACACTTTTCTCCAACCATTCCAACCTGCCTGAATATGCTTCTTCACCTCTTTTCCACACTCTCCATTGCTCTGGATTGTTGAGCCTCAGTACTTAAAATCCTCCACCTTCCTTATCTCTGCTTCCTGTAACCTCACTGTTCCTCTTGGGACCTTGTCATTCATGCACATGTATTCTGTCTTACTGAGGCTAACCTTCATTCCCTCTCTTTCCAGGGCATACCTCCACCTCTCTAGATTTTTCTCCACTTGTTCTCTACTCTCACTGCAGATCACAATGTCATCTGCAAACATCATAGTCTATGGCAATTCTTGTCTAACCTCGTCTGTCAGCCTGTCAATCACCATAGCAAACAAGAAGGGGCTCAGAGCTGACCCTTGATGCAGTCCCACCTCCACCTTGAACTCTTCTGTCACACCGATAGCACACCTCACCACTGTCTTACATCTCTTATATATGTCCTACACCACTCTAACATTCTTCTCTGCCACTCCAGACTTCCTCATGCAATGCCACAGTTCCTCTTTCGGCACCCTCTCATATGCTTTCTCCAGATCCATAAGGGTACAATACAGCTACCTCTGGCCTTCTCTGTGCTTCTCTATTAACATCCTCAAGGCAAACACTGCATCTGTGGTGCTCTTTCTTGGCATGAAACCAAACTGTTGTTCACAAATGCTGACTTCTGCCCTTAGTCTTGCTTCCACTATTCTTTCCCATAACTTCATCGTATCACTCATCAACTTTATCCCTCTGTAGTTGCCACAACTCTGCACGCCTCTCTTGTTCATAAAAATGGGCACCAGCACACTTCTTCTCCATTCCTCTGGCATCCGCTTACTCTCTAAGACCTTGTTGAATGTTCTTGTCAGGAAATCTACTGCTACCTCTCCTATACACTTCTATACCTCCACCAGTATGTCATCAGGACCAACTGCCTTTCCATTCTCCATCCTCTTCAATGCCCTCCTCACTTCACCCTTACTAATCTTTGCTACTTTCTGGTTCTCAACGGTCACCTCTTCTACTCCTTTTTCTGTCTCATTTTCCTCATTCATCAGCTCTTCAAAGTACTCTTTACATTTTCCCAGCACACTTCTGTCATCAGTCAATACATTTCCCTCTCTGTCCTTTATCACTCTAACTTGCTGCACGTCCTTCCCATCTCCATTTCTCTGTTGTGCCAACCTGTATAAATCATTTTCTCCCTCTTTACTTTCCAACCGAGCATGCAAGTCATCATACGCCCTCTGTTTGGCCTTTGACACCTCTACCTTCGCCTTACGCTGTGTCTTCCTGTATTCCCGTTTACTCTCTCCGGTCCTCTCAATGTCCCACTTCTTAGCTAACCTCTTCCTTTGTACACACTCCTGCACTTCCTCATTCCAACACCAAGTCTCCTTATCTACTGTCCTTCCAGATGACACACCAAGTATTCTCCTACCTGTCTGCTTGATCACATTAGCTGTATTTGTCCAGTCATCTGGAAGCACATCCTGACCATCCAAAGCCTGTTTCAACTCCTCCTTAAACATAACCCGACACTCTTCCTTTTTCAGCTTCCACTACTTTGTCTTCTGCTCTGCCTTTGCCTTCTTCACCTTCCTCACCATCAGCATCATCCTGCACACCTCTATCCTATGCTGTTTGGCAACACTCTCACCTACTTTGCAGTCACTGACTTCCTTCAAATTACATCGCCTACACAAGATGTAGTCTACCTGTGTGCTCCTACCTCCGCTTTTATAAGTCACCCTATGCTCCTGTTTCTTCTGGAAGAAAGTATTCACCACAGCCATTTCCATCCTTTTTGCAAAATCTATCAACATCTGTCCTTCTGCGTTCCTGTCCTGGATACCAAACCTGCCCATCACTTCCTCGTCCCCTCTGTTGCCTGCACCAACATGTCCATTGAAGTCTGCACCAATGACCACTCTTTCACCTCTGGGGGTACTCTGCATCACTTCATCTAACTCACTCCAGAATTTCTCCTTCTCTTCTAGCTCACATCCTGCCTGTGGAGCATAAGCACGAACAACATTGAGCATTACACCTTCAATTTCTAACTTGAGACTCATCACTCTGTCCGACACTCTTTTCACTTCTAGAACATTCCTGACAAACCCCTCCTTCAAGATGACTCCTACTCCATTTCTCTTCCCATCCACACCATGAAAAAACAGCTTAAACCCTGCTCCTAAGCTTCTAGCCTTGCTACCTTTCCACCTGGACTCCTGACTCCACAGTATGTCCACCTTCCTCCTCTGCATCATGTCAGCCAGCTCTCTACCTTTTCCTGCCATAGTTCCAATATTATATAAAGCATAAATGTAGTAGTTGAAAAAATATAGAAATACAGGGAAGAGTATTTAAAAATACTGTAGTGGTGTATGATGTAAAGCATGTCATGGTGTGTGCATGTACAATCAGTATGCATATTGCTGTGTGCAAATTGTACAGTATTTCAGCAGTTCGGTAACCTAATCGATTGTAGATAAAACTATCCCTTAATCAGCTGGTGCAAGTTCAGATGCTCCTGTACCGTCTGCCCTACAGCATTAGCGTTAGGAGTGTGTGGCTGGGGGGTCTAGGATCAGAGCAGACCTGCTGGGCCTTCCTAATGCTTTACTGTTTGTAGATGTCCAGGATGGCTGGCATTTCAGACCTGGTGATGTATAGTGCTTATCTAATGATTCTCTATAGAGCTTACTGTCTTACCAAGTAATGTTGCAGTCAGACAGAATATACTCAATGGCAAATCAGTTGACATTGGTGAGTATTCTAGAGTTCATGTCAAGCCTCCTCAGCTGCCTCAAGAAGAAGAGCTGTTGTTTCACTGCTTTTGTGATCACACCCATATGATGTAACCAGCTCAGATCCTCAGTGATGTTGATCTCCAGGAACCTGAAGCAACTCTGTTCACCTTTGTCTCTTCAATGTGGATAGGGGTGTGACCTCCACCCTGCAATCTCTTCTAGTCCACGATGATCTCCTTGGTCTTCCTGACATTGAGCAGCAAGTTTTAGTTCTGTGATGTTAGGGCTCTCAACTCTGCTCTGCAAGCAGACTCGTCTCCATATGAATTGCAGCTGATGGTGGTGTTATCTGCATATTTGATGACTGTTTTTTTTTTTATATATATAGTTTATTGATCCCTTAAGGCAGTGCCGCTAACTGGGTTATCAATGGCAGGCCATGTCTCTCACTGTCTATGGTGAGAGGCATGTAAAGGAACCATTGCTGACTTTCGAAAGAGTAGGCTGCAAAGCTGTCAGCGTGTTTCTGTCCCTTGCTAAAGGGTTGTGTCAGGAAGAGCATCCAACGTAAAAACCTATGCCAAATCAAATGTGCGAATTAGATGATTCACTGTGGCGACCCCTGAAAAAGGGGAAAAGCCGAAAGGAAAACAAATATTAATCCCTTAAGGGAAAATTATTTCTTCTGCATTCAGCCCACCCAAAGTGAGCACACACACACACACACACACACACACACACACACACACACACACACACACACAGGCATAAACAGTGAGCACACGCAGTTGAAGCAGTGGGCTATCACACACATTGGAGATGTCCGGAGAGCAGTTGGGGGCTAGGTGCCTTGCTCAAAGGCACTTCAGTCATTTATTGGGGGAAGAGAAGGCGCTGCCTACTCCCCCACTGCCAAACATTTTTCCTGCTGGTTCGGGAATAGAACCAACAACCTTTTGGTTCCAAAGCAGATTCTCTAATCCTTAAACGATGGCTACCCCAAAAGCAGCTGTGTGTGGCTGTGGGCGAGCAGGGGGCTGAGCACAAATGCTCGGGGGCAGTGGTGCAGTGTCAGTGTGGATGACACGACACTGCCAATCTGTACCACCTGTGGTCTGCCCATCAGGAAGTCCAGGATCCATTTGATTAAAGAGGCACTGATACACAGTTCCCGTGTACACAGTGAGCTCAATGAAGACATGACTTACCAAATTTGTAGTGGGAAACTGTGAGACCTGAGCACTGACCTCAGCCCCACTGAAGATGTCGGGGATGAACTAGAATATACCAGTGTCCCTATCTGACATCACTGCCTGACTTTAATAATGCTTTTGTGGACACATGATCACAAATCCCCACAGCCCACACTATAGCATTAAAATCAGTTTTGAACTGATCTGAGTAGATCCCCCTGTCCGATTCAGGCTAAAAACCATTTCAAAGCCAGTTTTGTCAAGACTTGTTCTCGAGCTGGATTTGACAAGATTAATTCTGTAAAACCAATCTTAATTTGTAGTGTGAACAAGAGAAATGAACTGAAGCAAACCTGGCAGAAGTGTGCTTGTGCCACAGATCAAAGTAAAGAAGTTAGGTCGGTGATGGACTCAGTGAATCTCTCACACTCACTCATCTCTCACAACCACCCACTCACTCCCTATATCTTATCCCCACCTACCTATTCCATATCTCTCACAAACATCCATCCATTCCATATCTCTCACAGGCTCCCATCCCCTCCCTCTCACACCCACTCAACTAGTAACCGACTTAATCTTTCCACTTCCCTTCCAGCCACCTACATCTGCATTCCCTATACAGTACCTCACACTCTTTCATTCATCACTACCTACCTCTCACACTGACCCATCACTACTTATCCCTCATACCCACTGTATGAGGAATATGGTGTGTTTTTATATGTTTCTTATTTCCTGGATGCCATTATTTGTCCTCTTTCAATAATTCATTGAATGTCATCATTCTTTATGGAAACTATCCAATTATCCCATTATTACATAGCACTTGAACTACTGTATGTACTTTGCATGCGTATTTTAGGTATATAGCAGGACAGAGTAAAATGTGAATTAGCAGCAGACATAATTTAGTGTGATTTTTTTTTTTTTTTACCGTTACACGTTAGAACACCGTTAGAACATAGGTTACCATTAGAACCTGTTAAACTGCTGTGGAGTGCCCAAAGAAGTACAGTGGTACCTCACCTTATGAAATTAATCCGTTCCAGAGCCTTTTTCGTAACCTGGATTTTTCATAAGTAGAACCACATTTGTAAAATGCGTGATTCATGCCAAGGTTAAAAGCCTGAGACAAAAAATAAAGTTGCAGTGAGCACACTCGAAAAACTCATGAACAAGCTGCTGCTCAAGGGAGCTGCCTCATCCCTCCTAGCCAATGGGAGGTTAGCGGGGCGGGATATTGGAAAATAGTCAATGGGAGAGCAGCTCGTGCATTGTTTGAATGTTTGGATGGTGCGTTTGGCGCGTTTCGTAAGGAGAACTTGTTTCGTATACAGAGACAAAAAATTTTGGAAAATGTTTTTCGTAACCTGGATTTTTCGTTTGTTGGGACGATCGTAAATTGAGGTACCACTGTATTTTTATATGTAGTAGAGAAACTTAAATATATTCAAATGAAAACAGAACATGGATGTACAAGAATGTGAATAATAAACATGCAAAATGACTATTTGCATCTTCTGTGACCCTGCAACTCAGTAAGTAAAATGGTAAAACTGAGTCAAAACCACCAAAACCTGCCTACTGCTAATAACTTTTAAGTGGCTTTGAAATTAAGTTAAGGTGCCGCCACACCTACCCACTTATTCACTGTCTTTCTCAAACACCAACAAACCACTCCCTATTCTTCATACCCACAGACTCACTCGCTTTCCCACCGACCAACTCACTTAGACCCTTTCTCACACCGTGGTGAGTTTTATTCTTTTATTCACAATTCGGAAGTCTTATTGTGTCTGTATGTCACACATTCCCTAACTGAACACAGGAAAATTTCCAGTAAACATAAATCTAGACATATCTAGTTCTGTAAGAACAGCAGTTTTCATTGTACATTGAGTGATAAATATCTGTCAACCTATGCTGGGTGCGAAAGTATACATTCATCCATTCATTCATTTTCTGTAACCGTGTAATTCTAAATGGGGGTCATAGGGAGGCTGGCACCCATCCCAGCTGACTCCGGGTGAAGGCAGAGTACACTCTGGACAGCTCACCAGGCCATCACAGGGAAGAAACACGATGACAGTTATGCAGCCTTCTCTTGTCAAAAGTCAGCAATGGTTCTTTCACATGCCTTTCACCATAGACAGTGAGAGACATAGCCGGCCTTTGATAACCCAGTTAGCAGCACTGGGGGGACCGTGACAACCCGTGAGAGTGGGGCTTGAACCCCTAACCTTAGGATCAGTGATCCAGCACTTTTTACCTCCAGGCACTGCCCTCTGTTCAAGTATATGTTGGAGATATTTAGAGGTTGCATCTTGCCTCACAAAAAGAAATTTATGTTGTTCCACAAATATTGTTACTTCTTGAATATCATGAAAAACACAAGTCCTGTGTGGTCAGGTTGCACCACAGGATGTGCCTCGGGAATATAATTATTATTTAATTACAGTAATTATGGCACTAGTCATTCATTCATTCATTAATTTTCTGAACTGCTTATTCCTAATTAAGGGCCACGGGGAGGCTGGCCATCTCAGCCAACTTTAGCGGGAGCAGAGGACACCCTGGACAGCTCGCCAGGACACCACAGGACTATAACACTAATTAATTCCTATTAGTAATTATATTCGTATAGGCAGCATGGCCCACCTCACACCAAGAAGGCCTGAGTTCGATTACCGGGTTCTCACCATGCGTATATTCTCACTATGTTTGAGGGTGCGCTGATTTCCTCCCACAGTCCAAAAAAAAACATGTACAGTGGGCTAATTAACTGTTCCAAATTACCCTTATTTGTGAGTGTTGTCCTTGAAATGGCCTGGTGAGCTGTCTAGAGTGGACCCTACCCTCACCCAGAGTTGGTGGAAATGGGCACCAGCTTCCCCGCAACCCTAAATAGGATTAAGCGGCCTAGAAAATGAATGAATGAATGAATGAGTTACATTTCCATTGTGTGATTCGAATAACAATTCTGTAGTGGTTTATCAGTGTGCACCCACTTTGTGCTCCTGTTATGTTTGCATTGTGTTTCATCCAACATGCTCCTACTACAGTATACACTCAGCATGGGCTCCTCTAGTATATGTATTACTTCCAGTAACAAGATTAAGCACACAAGATCAAGACATCATAGGCCGAGGGCTTTCATGTGGTTTGTTCATTCATTTTCTAAGCTGCTAATCCTAATTATAGTCGTGGGGAGGCTGGTGCCCATCTCAGCAGAATACACCCTGGCCAGGCCCTCGAAGAGCAGAAACACTACAGGGCCACCAATGCCCCAATTTCATGTGGTCATACGGGCTGTATTTCTCTTGTAACTTTGAACAAATACTTTTTTCTTTACGTTTTTTAGGGCTGTGACTTACGTTTTGCATTACATTTACAATTTTACATGTATGCTGCCCTCATAGTTTTTTAAAGTTTTTAGGAGTTAAAATCTGTTTTGGCCTCTTTGAACAGCTGTGCTTTGATTATGATGACGATGATGATGTGCTCTTTTTGAAATATTGCTGTAATAACTTCATTAAGATTGCTGTAATGAGATGTTCTTTCAGTGAACTTCCTGGATGCGTTTCAATATAATTGATTAGAATTGTTGTTTTGGCTGGCACCCATTCCAGACAACTCTGTCTCTGGGTAGAGCACATCATGTACAGCTCGCCAGGTCATCAAAGGCACATAGGCTAATTTAATGAGAATAAAATTCTATGTCAATGTCCAGATGTGTTCATAATGCTAAATGATGACACAAACCAACAGCTCTTATAAATAATACCACCCAATCACAAGTTACCACTCTGTCATGCTGTTATTTTCTTTCTATACAAAGAAAGTGACATGCTCTTTAAATCGCTGAGAAATAATGTTTTTGTTTTGTGGACGATATCAATGTAACCTAATTTTTACAATATGAAGGAAAATAGTATTTAGGGTAAAATGAATCTGCTAACATTTCAAATTCATATTTCAAGATTAAAAACTCCCAGGTCTGAATAAAAAATTGTCTACAAATAAAGCTTTTTATGTTCGAGTTGAAAAATGCATTTATTTATTATTTTATGTTCATTTATTTATTTTTGAATTTCAATTTCATCGATAAATAAACGTTTAAGTAAAATTATCTCATTTATTTAATTGGGTCCTCTTGATCTACTCTTTGGACTTGTGTGTAAATCTGATGATAATTTAATGTATATGTATGCAGAAAAAATATAGACAGTTCTTAAGGATTCACAAACTCTGAACCAACCACCACTGTGTATGTATGTGTGTGTGATTGATATATATATATATATATATATATATATATATATATATATATATATATATATATATATATATATATATATATATATATATATATATATTTTTTTTTTTTTTTTTTTTTTTTTTTTAATTAGCATTGATATATACACGGTTTTACGTTCTTCTTTTTCTAATATCTTGTTACAATAATCTCTCTCTCTCACTCACTCACTCACTCACTCACACACGCACATGCTCGATAGAGATGAACCGTTTCACCCGTTTTTTTTTAATGGCTGATTTTCGTGAGCGTTTCTGTTGATCATGAGACAAAAACAAAAAGAAGCGTTTTGTTTGTTTATTGATTGATTGATTTATATGTTTATTTATTTTGCAAAGTTTGAAAGAAGAAAATGAAACTATTAGATTGTGGCGTCGGTAAGTCCCTTCCGCTCCTCCGCGCTGCTTTAATTAATGAGAAAGGCAGCGCGTCAGTGTGGAAACTCCGCTCAAATATGTCAGGGTTTTCATCCTTTTCACGACATCAGAATTAAACATAAAATAAAACGTTTTTTTTTTCTCTTTTGCTTTTTTGTTCACGTTACTTTCTTTTTTTCATCGCATTGCCTTGCATGCATTCTGCGCTCTTTGCAGGTCCTATAGCCACAATAGCGCAATTAAATTACAGTGACCCTGCGCTCAGAAATGCGCACAACAATAAATTAAGGACACATTAAAGGCACCCATGTGCGCGTCTGAGCCCAGGTTGAGCGAAGCTGTGTCAACAAAAGTACTTGAGCCTTTAGGATTAATAGACCCCAACAGATGAACAACAGCTTAGTGTGAAATGGATGAGAGCACATTAGACAGGAACAACACAAGAATATTAATAAAGATGGATGTGGGCGCAAAAGGAAAGGGGGAAAGAGATTAAGAGAGAAATGAGACAAGAGGTAGGGAGAGAACAGGAGTTGTCCTGATGGAGAAGCAGATCTGAGGCATGCCCTGAAGGGCTGACTCAACCTGGAGATTAGTCAGAGTGAGGGGGGGGCAGTGAGAGAGACAGGGAGAATGAGAAAGAGACCTATGCTGCATGGAATCACACCCTTTTGTTACCTCCTCTGAGATACAGATAAGGGCAGACATTTTTGACATGTCTGTAATATGACCCAACAAGTTTATGTAAACAAAATACACACCCATACACATAAGCAAGGCTGACATCCTTCCAGCCTTATATCAATTTCTCATAGTCCCAATTTTTCACCTAGTTCCCTTTTTGCTCTCTATGTCCTTTTCATTTCCCATTAACATATTAATGCTGAAAATCTATACACTGAGATTTTCTAATCAAATTGAAAAGGAGTGTGACAAACTTCAGTTTTGCAATATTTAAGGATTTCAGTCATGATTGTCAAGGACTAATTATCCCAGTCAATAATTTCAGAGAAACTATATCTCAATTTATTTTTTTCTTATCCAAGTGATATGTATAAAAAGACCACAATCAGAGAAGACAGCCAGCATGTCTGATGCACAAGTGTGTAGCATTCCCGCCAGAGAGCCATCATAACAAATCATTTCCATGATACCTTTACCACAAAAATAATCAAAACTATCTAATTCAAAAAAAATAAAGAAAAACCCCAAACACTCTAAGCATTTCTGTAATCTCCAAATGTGAACAATAGCAAAACAGTAAGAAAAACACAAACTTTCACCCTGCTAATCATCAGTTTATTTATTCATTCATTCATTCATTTATTTGTCTATCTATTTTTATTTTTGTAAGGGATAAAAATCTATTTAAATTAACATTAGCATGACAATGGCATGCTGCCAAGCACCCCTAAACACACACACACACACACACACACACACACACACACACACACACACACACACACACACACACACACACACACACAGGTAGTGCTGTAGGCTGCTTTATGGATTAGTTCAAGTTCAAGATTGCATAAGGAAAGGTGATAAACAAGATGATTGTGTGAATCAAGTATTCTTTGCTTTAAAACATTAGGTGGTGATACATATGTGCTCTCAGAAATGAAGACATTGGGAGATGATCTGGTCTGATTTTTAAACTATAACAATAAAATGGAAGTAATGAGTAAACGGTAATAAGAAGAACTGAAAGAAGAAATTGACTTTAATATTAGTTATTTTTATTACAGTGGAAGAGGAAAATTATATTTTTGCCCACTTTGAAAACAATGCAATTTAATATATACATGTCTGTCTGCCTGTCTGTATGTCTGCACAGACACACAAACAAACACACACACACACACACACACACATACACACACACATATATATATATATATATATATATATATATATATATATATATATATATATATATATATATATATATATATATATATATATATATATATATATATATATACACACACATATATATATATGACAAATAGTAAAGATGGATAATGTGGTATAGTTGATAAAAGACTACATAATAGACAGGATAATCCATTATGTCCAAAATTCAGAGATCATTTCCATTTCAAATTAGAAAAGGAAAAATTTTGTATTTAAAAATTTACCCACCTTTACAGCAAATGTAGCAAATAAAATATCTGAATATTTGAAAAATGGAGGACTCATGATTCTACAGTATTTCCAAGTTTGTATTTAATGTAAACTTTTTTGTGGTAATCAGTATTTTAATTGTTTTTTTTTTCCTTGTTGTTGTTGTCTTTATAAAAATTTCAAACTTAGCCATGAGGCCAGCTTGAATTTTTTTTATAAAAACAAGCAATTAAAACAGATATTTAGTAGAATCTGCTTTTCACTCGAATTGTTGTCAAGAACAACTAATCATGAAAACTGTTGTTTTAGAGTCTCAAATTCAAACATTTTGAAGTATAGTTTAACGTTCTTGCACCCAACTTTATACACACACACACACACACACACACACACACACACACACGCGCGCGCGCGCGCGCGCGCGCGTGCGTATGATGGAGTCATTTTCCAAATTTTTATAGTAATTAGAATTAAGTCTCCCAGTGAGAGAATTTAACGAGTATAACTGGTAAAATATATCTAATGTATATTTTAAACCACCTTGTCCTTCAAAACCCAAACTGTAAAGTTTGTTCTAAATGAAAAATCACTTGAATGGAGTTTAATACGGCTTTGACTGGATGTTTCAAATCGCATCGCGGAACTTCATCTCTAATTCAGAACAAATTAAACAGAACATCTGCTGAGAATCATTTTAATTCTTATAAATATCGCACAACAACAACAAAAAAGTCACTCAACAAAATAGCCGGAAATCAAGAACATCCGTAAGTTACTGAAAGGAGAAGAAGATCAAAGCATCCAGCAGTGTTTCCTACACATTATCCGTGCTATATACATTAGCCAGCTTAGCGCTTATAAATAATTACATTCATTTGCGCTCATGATACCGCAGTGTAATTTCTACAATTTATCGAATAAATAAATTTTACTTGTTTTTCTGAGGTGTCGCAAGCTCTTTACCGACTGAGCTCAAATCTGAGAAGTGCGCTATGCGGCGTGCGCTCGCACTTCTCCGAGGCGCTGCTGTGCTGCATAGGACCGACACATAACCAGCCTGCAGTCTTTCAGCAGTGTGCACATCACCAACTGGCACTCTCACCTTACTCTGCACATCACCCTGAACTCTCTCCGCGCTGTGCGCATCATCACCCTGCACTCTCACCTCACTGTGCGCATCACTACCCTGCACTCTCACCTTACTGTGCACATCATCATCCTGCACTCTCACCTCACTGTGCACATCACCCTGCACTCTCTCTCACCTCACTGTGCACATCACTCTGCACTCTCACTGCACCGTGCGCATCACTACCCTGCACTCTAACCTTACTGTACACATCATCATCCTGCACTCTCACCGCACTGTGCGCATCATCAATCCTGCACTCTCAACTTACTGTGCACATCACCCTGCACTCTCACCGCACTGTGCGCATCATCAATCCTGCACTCTCACCGCACTGTGCACATAACCACCATGCACTCTTTCAGCAATGTGCACATCACCACAATTTTTTAATAGGCCAGTTCGCACTAAGGAGCCACGGAGAACAAATGAGGCTGCACTACTTAAAGAGGAAATTGACATTAAAAAAATGCGCAAAACCAGTATACGAAGAAAAATATAGGGTCGTTAATTTAAATATGAATCCGATCCTGATTACTCTTTTAAATCTAGCTCTTTTTTTTCACAAGCTGTCAAAGGCCACTATAAATCAGTGTTATCCCAAAACGAAGACCCGATTTTAAACGAAACTTCAAATAATGCAATCAACAAGAATAATATGTCATTTAATATGATGTCAGTAAGTGTGGTGTGCGTGTGCGCGCGCGTGCGTGCGTGCGTGCGCGCGCCAGTCAAGTGAACGTAGGGGACCATGTGAAGATTGGATGCCGCTACAATGTGCTGTTTACTCTTGACTCCGAGGGAAATGCTCGGCATTCCTGTAGTACAGGCCCGAGAGTGAACCAACCACTTACCCTGAACTCTCCGCTCGACTGTACACCAAATAAAAATAGTGCATTTTGTGGGTCACATTCCGTGTAAAGAAACAAAAAAGATCCATTGACCTGAAATCCATTCAGTTTGAGAATAACGGTAAGAATCGATAAACCTGGCAACCCTGTGTATAAACTCAGTAGAAACTGAAACACGCTGCAGTACAACACACACACACACACACACACAGAGAGAGAGAGAGAGAGAGAGAGAGAGAGCGCAAACCTGCAGAAAACGCCACCTCAAACTTACGTTTCTGAATCTTTTTCTCTTGTGGAAAAACGTTGAAGTTCCTCAACTTTCCTCTTCACTTCTTTCTTTCCACTTCTTGAAACGTTCCGCTTAAACGCGACTAAATCGACTTTTTCTTCTTTTCTTGAGTTCTTCTTTTTTCCCGGGACGCTCCTGGAACCGCACTACCGTTCCCAACTTTCTCTCAAGGATTCCAAGAACCTTGACAAACAAAGCGCAGGCACGTGTGCTTGCTCGCGCGCGCACGCGCGCGCGCGGACACACACTCACGCACACACACACACACACACACGCACACATGAACACACATACGTATATATACGCATACACCTGAAGTTTGATGTCAGTGAAGAGAGTGTGGTGGTTTCGAGCGCTGTGGTGAGTGGATGCGTAGTGTGGAACTCCAGCTGCCCTTTCCGTTTCATGACTCCTCCCTCGGCACCCTTATACGCCAGCTCCCTACCCCGCTATATTCTCCTCTTCCTTTTGCCTTCTACCCGGTTGCCCATGCTATTAAATCTGGTCTTTTTTTCTGCACATTGTATATTAATAATTCTTAATCATACCGTTTTCATTTATTGTACACAACACTCTTCTCTAAGGGCAGTGGTGACCTGGAGATAAGGTGCTGGATCACTGATCCAACGGTTGGTGGTTCAAGCCCCACTATCCACAGGTTGTCACTGCCCACAGTGCAGCTAACTGGGTTATCAAAGGCCAGCCATGTCTCTCACTGTCTATCGGGAGAGGCATGTAAAAGAACCATTGCTGACTTTTGACAAGAGTAGGCTGCAAAGCCCCCCTGTGATGGCCTGGCGAGCTGTTCAGGGTGTACTCAGACCTCGCCCGGAGTTGGCTGGGATGGGCGCCAGCCTCCCCGCGACCCGAATTAGGATTAAGCGGTTACAGGAACTGAACTTAACTGAACTCTTCTCTCAAACTTCAAACAAGCATCTACAGAAATCTAGATTCTTCTGAATCAGAAAACGGACTGACGATTGGAGCGGCAATAAAATCCCGACC
Organism: Plotosus lineatus; assembly: GCA_024760905.1. NCBI lineage: Eukaryota > Metazoa > Chordata > Actinopteri > Siluriformes > Plotosidae > Plotosus > Plotosus lineatus. Next base: position 17,545,441 of record CM045739.1, read on the forward strand.
TGTGCGCTGAGAGTGGATAGGTACTCTGGTATACCCTATTATTGCATTTATTTTAAAGATCAGATGTTCTGAATCAATTTGATTTCAGTATCTACAGAAAATGGTATGTGGATCTCATGTTCATTCACATCAAGTTAAAATCAAGCAAGAACACAACTATAATAATGATTTTACAACTTATTGGACACTATGTTAAGTTTCATAACCTCCGTTGAAAAAATCCAATATGTACATGCAAACTTAAATCAATGTTTCAAACCACTCCATAAAAGGTAATAATAATAATAATAATAATAATAATAATAATAATAATAATAATAATAATAATAATAATGTATTATTATTATTATTATTATTATTATTATTATTATCATCATACGATTATCTGTGTTCAAATTATAATATAAACACTTAAAAGAAAGATACTATATCTACACGATAAACTAAAGGTTACACATGTCAAGCAATAGCATTAATTAAATACAACTATGGTCATTGAGTACACTTTAACTGAAATCCTTTATACAGCAGTTAATCACTTAATTTCTGTATATTCAAATAGAACGCAAAATATAACTAATTCCATCATGTACACAAATAATAACTTTCTTTGAAAAATAGAAGCTTCTAAATATTCTAAATAACACACACACACACACACACACACACACACACACATATATATATATATATATATATATATATATATATATATATATATATATATATATATATATATACACACACACACATACACATATGTAATTATGCAGAGTGGGGTTTAAATATATTTGAAATGTTCCAATATGTCTCTAACAAACAAAACTAAAATTATTCAATGAATGAACATAAACCACCCCAAGGGGACTTAAAATGGAAATGGCATACACTTCCTTTGTAAATATCTGCAGGGACAAAAATCAGTCAAGAGGAAAAGCATATGCTTGATGTTATTAATTGTTCTGCAATAACTGTTGTAAGTTAATTTGTATTACAAGAAATGTGCACTACATGACCACTGTCTCAGAACCATAAAGTAATTTATTATGTAATAAATATACAGTACCTCAAACGTCAACAATATTGGATATTCCAATATTCAATAGCTGAATATAGAGACCTTGCAACCTTCTCACTTCCAGGTATCCAGTCATAAAAAAGGATGTAGTGTAATAAACCAAGTATACAGTATCTTTTAAACACAACAGTTTGGTTTCATGCCAAAAAAGAGCACCACAGATGCAGTGTTTGCCTTGAGGATGTTAATAGAGAAGGTCAGTAGGAGCTGCATTGTGCCATTGTGGATCTGGAGAAAGCATATGACAGGGTGCCAAGAGAGGAACTGTGGTATTGCATGAGGAAGTCTGGAGTGGCAGAGAAGTATGTTAGAGTGGTGCAGGACATGTATGAGAGATGTAAGACAGTGGTGAGGTGTGCTGTCAGTGTGACAGAAGAGTTCAAGGTGGAGGTGGGACTGCATCAAGGGTCAGCTCTGAGCCCCTTCTTGTTTGCTATGGTGATGGACAGGCTGACAGATGAGATTTGATGAGATGTTCCCTGTGTTCTACACTACAAGCTACCAAAGAACAATCATATATTTGACTGGATGAGCTCCCAGAAAACAATGGTTTTATGTACATAAATGTACAATGTTTCCGCCCTGCGATTAAGCGGTTACAGAAAATTATTTGGTGGAGGAATTTCATTTTAAATACACAAATGCAGCTCCAGTAATTAAGTAGTTTTGCATGGACTTTTTTTAAAAGTATAATTGTGCTGTGGAGAAGTCAGGGATGCAAAACAAAACAAAACAAACAAACAAAAAATTAAATAAATAAATAAATCACAATGGTTCATTTTTGTTCAACTTTTTAAGTATTCCCCTTTTGATTTTAAGTATTCCCCTTGTGATTGCCGACAAAGGGAATAACTCTAAATAATTCGAACATTCACAGTTCACAGATTTGGGATGACTGGAAAGGTCAGGACTCAGTAGTTTAGTCCAGGAAACTTGCCAGGTGGCGACAGAATCATACCGGAAAGAAGATTGAACTCTCTTTTCCGTTTCTTGCGAAATTAGGTAAAATCTGCCTTTTTTTAGCCCTAAATGGTTGGTTTACTGTTTTGAAATTGTGTCACAGCTAGGCCTAATGTACTTGTAACACTTGCGGACCATATCTTGATAACGGTGATGTTATTTTATTGAATATTTTCTTGTTTTGGTTTTATATCAGATATGGCTCAAGGTACGAGAAAGAAAAGTGCTCCACCAGTCTGTCCAGTATTCGGCACTCCAGTAAAACTTCCAGCCAATGTTCTTCCTACGTACAACGATGATATGAAGTTCTACCTCCTGTCTGCACATACACTCACAGAGAAACAAAAGAAGTATCGGGTATCATTCACTGATGTCGCCGATATTGTGATCACTGATGTCATCAACATTTGGAGTCAAGTCGATACCAACTGTGTCATACAAACGAGCCGTCCAGTTATTGAAAGTGTACCACACAAAATTCACGAATTTTCTCAAGCTGTACAAGAGTAGAAAGGACAGTGACAGCTACATCAGCCGAATTGACACATTTCAATGCGAGGCAGACCATTTGTTTGACATTTGTAGCTGCAGGTGTCCTGACAAATGTACTTGTGTCAAATGCTTTTTTTTGAGAGAATATATGTTAACACTGTGCCAAACTGCCTAAAATATATGTTTTTGATTGCTAGAAGCAAATTGGATCACTATATCAGAATTAAACATTTTCAGCAAAAATGCCCAAATATGGTCATTTTTATCACTCTTGGGGGGCCTAAGATATCAACTTATCAAGATGAACTTTAAAATTTTTTTAGATGACACATCTCCACATCTTTTTATTGCTATTTCAAGTAAAAATAATAAAAAATTGAATTTTTTCACAATTTTCACACCACCCTAATATAGAGTCAGTTTCAGTATTGCAAAGGTTGGCTGTCGGAGGCTAGAAAGTTACATACTATAAAACACAAATATTTCACTTGCAATAAGCAAATTGCACATCTCAGCTTGGGCAGTGCATTTTGTGATGGCAAAATATTTTAATTGCTACCAAGCATTGGATCCAAAATGGCAGATTCACATCTACATTCTAGGAGTGAATTAGCATAAGACACATATATGCATGAATACTGAAAAAAGAATAAATCCAACTAGAATCACGGGAAAGCTGTGACCAACTTAGTCAGGGTACACCCTGAACAGTTTGGCAGAAAATCACCGGGCAACGCACACAACCGTTCACACTGACACCTAGGGTCAAGTTGGAATGGCCAATTGACATTTACATTTACAGCATTTACCAGATGCGCTCATCCAGAGCAATTTACCATACTTTCCATGGTCATAAGGCGCAATATAAATTGCACTTAACATTAATAAACTTAATATTAACACACTTAACATTAATATACTTGACATTAATATACTTGAATGTATTAATGTTAAGTGTATTAAGTGTATTAACATTAATACACTTAACATTAATAAAATTACCGGTAACTTACGGTAATACACTTAACTTACGCAATACACTTAATACACTTAATTACGTAATACATTTAGCTTAATACACTTAACTTATGTAATACACTTAATACCGTACACTTAACTTAATCACTTAACTTAATAATACACTTAACAATAATCCAGTGTTAATTCAATACAAACAATACAGAACAATAAACTCACTTTATTCCATTTCCCTTAACTCTGCCTATGCCGGTCCCAAGCCCGGATGAAAAAGGAGGAGGGTTAAGCAAGAGGCCAATCACCCCTTCCCATAAAAAAACATTCTCCTTACGGAAACTTGCACAGTAAACGACACTATCCAAAATTGTCACAGAACCATATCAGACGAAATCCTGGAAAAGGAGGATCTTCGATGGGATGACGCCCACAGGACGGCTGGGGATGAAAGCCCAAGGGAAGTCTCCAACCTGAGGACGACATAGATGGGACAACTACTAACAATGAGAAAATTCATCCATGTATGCTGCTGGAACGTAAGGACCATATATGCCATCGGGAAAACTGCAATAGTAGCACAAGAAATGAGGAAGTATCACCTGGATGTGCTCGATATAAGCAACCTGAGATGGATCAGATTCGGAGAAGTGAAAGCCAACACCAGAGAGTCTATCCTATACTCTGGGTCAGAGGATCAACATTACAAAGGTGCAGCAATCATGCTGAGCCCTTAGACGAAGAAATGTTTGATCAAATGGAACCCGGTAAGTGAAAGAATCATAAGTACCCGATTCAATTCAAAGTATGTGAAAGCTACCATCATCCAGATCTACAGTCCTACCAATGATGCTGATGAAGAGGAGAAAGATGCTTTCTATGAACAAATACAAAAGGAGATTGAACTAGCACCAAAGCATGATATATTCATCCTAATGGGTGACGCAAATGCCAAAGTGGGGAGTAACAATGGAAACCACACAGGAGTGTTGGGCAAAGAAGGTCAGGTCAGGTCTGGTATGAGGGCCTGTGCCGGGACGGCACTTTGCTGCGTCCACCAGCCGCCTCCACTCATCCGGTCGTTTCCTGGCGATTGACCAGGCCTGTGCAGGGCCCATAACCCCCCCCCCTCGGCAGGGCATCCCTCAGCTGTGACAACCACATCGCACGTGGCCGTCCCTGTGATCAGCTCCAGCTCCTAGGATCCTGAATGCACAGGATCCGGTGTGCTGGGTCCGAGGGCGGGAAACCTGCCAAGTGCCCGTAGTAGTGCAGCTGACGGTCGCGGATCAAGCAGGTTACTCTTACCATCCCCGCATCCCCGAGCACCTTTCGGTTGGGAACAAAGTCCCGCCAGCTGTATCCAAAGATGCGGCGAAGGGAAGTGGTAACAAAGGAGTCCAGCTGTCGTCCAAGTTCAACCGTGTTCCATGTCTTATTTCTCTCATTGTTTAGGCAATATAAATGAGAATGGAGAAAGACTCGTTGAATTGTGTGAGGAATATGATAAGAGTGATTGGAGGCACACTCTTCAAAAACAAAGACATACATAAATATACATGGACCTCACCAAACAACAGAGACAAAAATCAAATTGACCACTTAATCATCAATGGAAGATACAGAAGATCGCTTGCAGCTGTCCAAGCCATGAGACGTGATGATGCTGGAACTGATCTGATGATGCTGGTAGATGGCAAGGTTAAGCTTAGACTTTCGTGACACTAAGCCAGGAATGCCAGCCAAAGGACAACATACAATACCGCACTCCTGAAACAAAAAGTGTCCAAAAACAGTTCGCAGTGCAGTTGAAGAACAGATTCAAGGCATTAGAAGAGAGCACGCAGGATGCCGCAGATAAGGATAACATACAAGTGACTGAGAGAACTTCACTACAGTGTACATAGAGGTAGCAGAGAACATCTTGGGAAAGAATCAAAGGGAGCATAAGAAATGGCTGAGCAGTGAAACCTGGAAGGCTATTAATGAAAGGAAAAAGATGAAAATTGAAATAAACTGTGTGCTGAGAGAGAATACGAACCATCAAACAACAACAGTATAGGGATATGAATCGGAATGTGAAGAAGAGGGTTCGGGCAGATAAGCAAGAGATGATCAACAGGCTTGCTGAGGAGGCAGAGCATGTTACGAAGACAAATGACATGGGTACTCTGAATAAGATTACAAAAGAGCTGTGTAATAAAAACAGACAGTCAACAACTGGAGTGAGAGATAAGAATGGTAAGCTACTCATTGAAGAAGATCAGATACTTCAGCGATGGAAAGAATACTTTGAAGAGGTATTAAATGTGGAAAACCTGTGTAATGAAAACAAAGCAAGGATAAGTTCAAGCTCAACAACATCGAAATTATAGGAGAAATCAACACTGGGCCTTTTAGAGAAGAAGAGGTGAAAAAGGCAGTCATAAAGTTAAAGAGTGGTAAAGCGGCCAGCGTAGAAGAGATCCGCGGTGAAATGTTGAAAGCTGGAAGCGAGATAACATCCAAGAAGTTGATGCACATTTTCGAAAGTGTGAGAAAAACAATCACCATGTCGGGTGATTGGGGGGAAAAAAAAATCAATGATCGCCAAAAAACCAAAGAAACGCGATCTGACTAGATGCGTCAACAGTAGAGGAATATCACTGCTCTCCATACCTGGAAAAGTCTTCTGCAGAGTTATCATAGAGCGGATTCGAAAAGCAGTGGAGGAAAGATAGCAAAATGAGCAAGCAGCTTACAGGAAAGGACACAGAACAGCTGGACAGATTTTCATCTTGAGGAACATTATTGACCAAAGCGTTGAGTGGCAATCCCTGCTGTAGATCAATGTCATTGACTTCCACAAGGCTTTTAATAGCATTGACAGAGTGAAGCTCTGGAAGATACTGAAGTTGTATGGAATTCCTGATCTTTACATTGAGATCATTAAAGAGATGTACAACAGAAGCAGTTGTTACGTGATTAACAACGGACAGACATCAGAGTGGTCCCCCATCAAAACTGGAGTTCGACAAGGTTGCATAATGTCCGGATTTCTTTTCATCATTGCTCTGGACTGGATTATGAGATAAACAACAAACGGAAAGAAAACCGGCATCAGATGGAAGTTTACATCCCAGCTTGAAGACTTGGACTATGCTGATGATATCGCCCTTCTGTCTAATAAGCACCAGCATATGCTAGAAAAGACAGAAAGACTATGTCAACATGCTGAGAGTATGGGTTTCCAAATCAACACTGACAAGACCAAGGTGTTTAGACTAAATAACAGAAATTCAGCTCAAGGGCAGGAGTTTTGAAGATGTGGGCACTTTTACGTAGCACTTTGTGCTAAATAAGACTGGAGGATCTGCAGAAGACATGAAGCACAGGCTAAGTCTAGCAAGGACTGCCTTCGCCATGCTCAGCCCCTCTGGAAACCAAGCATTTCCAGCAGAAAGACTAAGATCAGGGTATTTAGCAGCAATGTAATGTCAGTGCTACTTTATGGTGCAGAGAATTGGAAATTAAATGAAGGAAATACCATCAGGCTAGAGAGATTCCAGAGGAAGTGTCTTAGCAGAATTCTCCGGATTTTCTGGCCAATAAAAATCAGCAACAATGAGCTCTACTGCAGGACAGAAACGTACCAGTGGGAAAGACAGTTAGGACCAGGAGATAGCAATGGATAGGACAAACCTTGAGGAAGTCACATGATCATAACACAAGACTAGCACTGATATGGGTGTGAGAGGGGAGAAGAAAGAGAGGACGCCCAAGGACAACATGGAGGCAAAGCGTCGAAGCCGAACCTAAGGAACTAAGGAGTCATACATGCAGCGAACCTGAAGCAGCAGCAAAAGATTAACAGGGGTGACAGAGGATGCTGGCAGGCTTTATGAGCCAACCACGGCTCAAGGAGGATAAGTAAGTAAGTATTCTACTTCCATAAATCCATTAAATTATTCATCTTCTGTGTCCGTATTTAACAGTTGTGCGATTTCAACATCAAGCGTGCCCGAATTCCTCTCATCATGATCCAAGTCGGTCTCGGGGCTGTTACTTAGCTGAACAGTAATGATTCCTGCCTTGCTAAAAGCTCAAACGACACTTGAGACTGAAACCTTAGCCCAGGTATCTATGATCTACTGGTAGATAGTGGCATAACTCATCCTGTGTTGCCTCCCTGTCTTGGTGAATGTGTGTTCACCTTCCATCATCCAATGCTCTCACGCAGCTCGCAGTATAACTTTAAATGACCTGTTGAAGGCAATATCTAGCGGTTGCAGTTCTTTTGTTAATCCATCTGGAACGATGGTAAGCTCTGCAATAGTTTGCTTTATCAGGTTTTTAAAAGTGCCAGTGAGATGGCCGTGCATGGAATCACACATTAACAGAGATGGAGATTTGTGGAAAAAGCCATCCGGTCTCTTAACATAAACTTCTCTCAGCCACTCACCGGTCTTCTTCTCATTCATCCAGCCCTTTACATTCGCCTTCACAATGATGTTGGCTGGAAACTTTTCTTTTGGCCAAGTCTTCCGTTTAAAAATGACCATGTGTTCTGGTCAGATCTTCTTTTCAGTGATCTTATTTTTGCAGCAGGTGCGAAAATTGGTTCGCTTTTCTTCATAGTCCTTTGGCAGTTATTGTGAGATGGTAGTTCTTTCATGGATGGAGAAATTATGCCTTTTTATAAAACGGAAGCACCAAGAAGGACCCCCTCGAAAGTCGTCTATCTTCATTTCACGTGCTACCGTTGTTGCCTTGAGTCGAATAGAGACTGTAGAAATGCTTCACACACATGTATTCTATCTTACTGGGGCTAACCTTCATTCCTCTCTAGATTTACCTTCACTTGTTCTCTGCTCTCACTACAGATCACAATGTCATCTGCAAACATCAAAGTCCATGGAGATTCTTGTCTAACCTCGTCTGTCAGACTGTCCATCACCATAACAAACAAGAAAGGGCACAGAGCTGACCCTTGATGCAGTCCCACCTCCACCTTGAAAAACCGCTTCTGTCATGCCGACAGCACACCTCACCACTGTCTTACATCTTTCATACATGTCCAGCATGACTCTAACATACTTCTCTGCCACTACAGACTTCCACATGCAATACCATGGTTCCTCTCTCAGCACCCTATCATATGCTTTCTCCAGATCCATAAAGGTACAATGCAGCTCCATCTGACCATCTCTGTACTGCTCTATTAACATCCTCAAGGCAAACACTGCATCTGTGGTGCTCTTTCTTGGCATGAAACCAAACTGTTCTTCACAGATGCTGACTTCTGCCCTTAAATCTTGCTTCCACTATTCTTTCCCATAACTTCACCGTATGGCTCATCAACCTAATCTCTCTGAGTTGCCACAACTCTGCACGTCTCCCTTGTTCTTAAAAATGGGCACCAGCACACTTCTCTACCATTCCTCCAGCATCCTCTCACTCTCTAAAATCAGGTTGAATGTTCTTGTCAGGAAATCTACTGATACCTCTCCTAGACACTTCCATACCTCCACTGGTATGTCATCAGGATGAACTGCCTTTCCACTCCCTCATCCTTTTCAATGCCCTCCTCACTTCACCCTTACTAAACTTTGCTACTTCCTGGTCCTCAACAGTCACCTCTTCTACTCTTTTTTTCTCTCTAATTTTCCTCGTTCATCAGCTCTTCAAAGTACTCTTTCCATCTTCCCAGCACTTCGGTCATCAGTCAATACATTTCCCTATCTGTCCTTTATCACTCTAACTTGCTGCACGTCCTTCCCATCTCTATTTCTCTGATGTGTCAACCTGTATAAATCATTTTCTCCCTCCTTACTGTCCAACCTAGCATACAAGTCATCATACACCCTCTGTTTTCTCCTTTGGTGCCACAACCTTTGACTTACACTGTGTATCCCTGTATTTCTGTTTACTTTCTTCAGTCCTCTCAATGCCCCACTTGTTCTTAGTTAACATCTTCCTTTGCACACACTTCTGCATTTCCTCATTCCACCACCAAGTCTCCTTCTCTACTGTCCTTCCACACACGAAGTACTCTCCTATCTGTCTCTCTGATCACATTAGCTGTAGTTGTCCAGTCATCTGGAAGCACATCCTGACCACCCAAAGCCTGTTTCAACTCCTCCTTGAAGACAACATGACACTCTTCCATTTTCAGCTTCCACCACTTTGTCTTCTGCTCTGCCTTTGCTTTCTTTACCTTCCTCACTATCAGCGGCATCCTGCACACCACCATCCTATGCTGTCTAGTAACACTCTCATCCACTACTACATTGCGGTCACTGACTTCCTTCAAATTACATTGTCTACACAAGATGTAGTCTACCTGTGTGCTCCTACCTCCGCTTTTATAAGTCACCCTATGCTCCTGTCTCTTCTGGAGGAAAGTATTCACCACAGGCATTTCCATTATTTTTGCAAAATATATCAACAAATGGGGCAGTGGTGATCTAGTGGTATAGGGTGCTGGATCGCTGATCCAAAGGTTGGGGGTTCGAATCTCACTCTCCACAAGGTTGTCACTGACCCACCCAGTGCAGCTAACTGGGTTATCAAAGGCGGGCCATGTCTCTCACTGTCTATGGTGAGAGGCATATCAAAGAACCATTGCTGACTTTTGTAAAGAGTAGGCTGCAAAGTCGTCAGCGTATTTCTGTCCCTTGCTAAAAGGGTTGTGTCAAGAAGGGCATCCGACATAAAAACCTCTGCCAAATCAAATGTGTGAATCAGATGATTCACTGTGGCAACTCCCGAGTAAAAGGTAAAAAGCCGAAAGGAAGACAGACAATATAATAACCTGTCCTTCTGTGTTCTTGTCCTGGATACCAAACCTGCCCATCACTTCCTCATCCCCTCTGTTTCCTGCATCAACATGCCCATTGAAATCTGCACCAATGACCACTCTTTCACCTCTGGGGGTACTCTGCATCACTTCATCTAAGTGATTCCAGAATCTCTCCTTCTCTTCTTTCTCACATCCTGCCTGTGGGGCAGAAACACTAACAACATTGAACATCACACCTTCAATTTCTAACTTGAGACTCATCACTCTGTCTGACACTCTTTTCACTTCTAAAACATTCCTGACAAGCTACATCAAGATGATTCCTACTCCAATTCTCTTCCCATCCACACCATGATAAAACAGCTTAAACTCTGCTCCTAAGCTTCTATCCTTGCTACCGTTCCACCTGGTCTCCTGAACACACAGTAAGTCCACCTTTCTCCTCTGCATCATGTCAGCAAGCTCTCTAGCTTTTCCTGTCATAGTTCCAATATTTAAAGTCATCCCTCAGTCTTAGACTCATGCTTTTCCTCTTCTCTCTCCCTCTACAGATACGCCTCCCACTTCTCCTTGTTTGACCAATAGTCGCCCAGTTTCCACCAGCGCACTGATAGCGGTCGTTGTTAACCCGGGCCTCGACCGATCTGATATCGCATTTTATATGTGGCATTGGTTTTACGTCGGATGCCCTTGCTGACACAACCCTCTGCATTTATCTGAGATTTGGACCGGTGTGTGGAAGAACACTGTCTTCTGCCTCCCCTCACGGCTATATTATACAGTCAGCCCCCAACTTAATCTGTTCCGCCGCCTTTTTCGTAACGCGAAGATTTCGTAAGTAGAGGTGCATTTTACATGTAAAATGGCTGATTCGTTCCAAGGCTCCCAAAACTTCCCCATAAACCCTTTAAAAATTATAGAAGTACACCAATTTTGTATGAAATATGCATGAAATACTTGTTAAAAGTAAAAGTAAACTGTTTATTAAACCATTTAAAGATTTTAATAACATATTAAACCATTTAACATATTTATTAATTACCATTATGAAACATTTTTATTAACGCACATACACACACACACACACACGCACACACACACACACAAAACTGTCTCTCTCTCTCTCTCTCTCTCTCACACACACACACACACACACACACACACACACACACACACACACACACACACGCAGAATACACATGGCCCGCTCGCTGAATGCGGGCTCCGCCCACATGCAGGATTCCGGAGCATTTTAAGACAGGGAATTCAAAGGGCATTCCCTGCTTGACAGATCAGAGGTCCAAACTCAACTTTAACTTGATTCCTTGAGGGATCGGAGGTCCAGACGAGCCGCGTTTTGCTCACATTCAGCAGAGCGTGCCACATTTATTAAACACTTACTGAATTAAACTACTTTACAAATGAAAAAGCTGCAATGTGCTCTCTCAAAAGAGAGTTAAGCCTCCGTTCATCTCTGACTGACTCTGTAGGCAGTCTTTCTCTCTCTCTCTCTCTCTCTCTCTCTCTCTCACACACACACACACACACACAAAAAAACTCTGTCTCTATGGTGTGTTTTGCTGAACGCGGGGTCTGCCCACATGCAACTCACAGCTGACGGAACAATTCTATTTAAAGTTTAAATGGATGGGACGTTTTATTTAAAGCAGAATTACAGTACCTGTTTGAAAGATCAGAGGTACTGATTCAATATTAACTTGCTTCCTTGCGAGATCGGAGGTCTTGTTCCACGGAGCACTCTGCTCATGCTCCTTCTGCTTCAATATCGTGCTGAAATAATAACCTCCATCACTGTATTTCCACTTTACGGTCTCCTTCTGCTTCAATATCATCCCAATTGTAGAGGGGTTTCGGCGATAATGAAATATAACGCTGCAATGATCTCAAAACAAGCCAACAGTCCTCTTCAACTCTTCTCACACGTGTGGCGGACAAAAGGTATGGGTACAGTAATGGGTACGGTCAGCTTCCTCCTGGCCAATGGAAGGCCAGCGGGGCGGGATGTTGGGAGACAGCCAATAAGAGAGCAATTGATTAGTGTGTTTGAATTTTGAATGGGGCGTTTGGCGCTTTTTGTAAGAGGGGGTTGTTTTCGTATAAAGAGGATGAAAACTTCGGAAAATGTTTTTCGTAACCCCGAGTTTTCGTACTCAGAGGTTTTCGTAAGTAGGAGCTGAGTGTATATACATACACACACACACACACACACACACACATACCTACATATATATACATACATATATATATATATATATATATATATATATATATATATATATACACACACACACACACACAGACAGACAGTGGTGCCTCACCTTACAAAATTAATCCATTCCAGAAATGGTTTCATAACCTGATTTTTTCATAAGTTGAGCCCCATTTTACATGTAAAAAGCCTGATTCGTTCCAAGGCCACCATGACTACCCCTAAACCCGATAAAAATTATAAAAGTATACCTTTTAAGGCCTCCTTCTGCTTCAATATCGTACTGATGGTTGGGTTTCGGGTTTCGGCTATATTCCTTTGCGATATCACTCAACCACATGCCATGAGCCCGCTTCTTCTTTTCACTCGCACCGGGAATCACTTTCACCAGGAATCATTTTGCGTTCAAATCCCACTGAGACCCTTGCTGTGCTAAGACCCCTGGGCAAGGTCTCAACCACAAGTGTGCCTCTGTTCACCCAGCAGTATAAATGGGCACCAGTAAAATATATTGGGAAGGTAACCTGCGATGAACTAGCATCCCATTCAGGAGGAGATCAACTCTTGGTCGCTTCACGCTATGGAAACCGGGGATAAGCACCGGCCTGATGAGCCACCATGGCTCGGGTGTAAAAAAAAACCCAACAGACTTGTTTATATATAAGAGAGGGAGGGAGGGAGGGAGGGAGGGATGGATGGATGGATGGATGGATGGATGGATAGATAGATAGATAGAGATAGTTATTTGGCTCCGAGATCCCCACGAAACCATCGAAATCCGCGAAGTAGCATTACCCCCCCATCCTCCCCTTGACTGACATACATGTAAATGTGTATATAACATCAATAAATATATATTCAATGTTTATAATGATTAAACATTAAATAAACATAAGATGTAAATAAAATATAAATACACACAAACAGATGGTGTTGCATGAGAAGACACACGTGCGTACGCGCACGCTCACACGCACACACGCAGATGTGCGACACAGATGCAACAATGTAATAAGTTTTGATTGGAGATTTTTGTTTGTTTTTTGTTTTTGTTTGTTTAGGGCTTTTTTTTGTATAATTGGCCTTGTTTTTATGGCATTTTCCTGAACTACCTATTCTTCCTTAATTTACTTATTTTTTTTAATTCGATGAATATTTATAAAAAAAATTTAAAATGCGATGCACTGAAGCCATATAAATGGAAGCACAAAGTAGCAAGGGATCCCAATTCATGCAACTTCAGTGCATGGCGGGTTATGCAAAAAAAAAAAAAAAAAAAAAAACACCCAAACAAAAACAACCCCAAACCCCCATCAAAGCTACTTACATTTTTATGTGAGGTGCGCATCTGAGTGCGTGCATGTGCGCGCGTCCGTATGTGTGTGTATTTATGTTTTATTTACATGTTATGAATTATTTTTGAATGTTTAATTGTTTTTATAAGCATTTACAGCATTCAATATGTATTTATTGATATTATATACATGTACATATACGTTAGTCAAGGGGGGTTGATACTACTTCACGGAATTCTGCGGTTGCGGTGGTGGTGGTGGTGGTGGGGATCTCGGTCCCAATTAACTATGGAAAGTGAGGGATCCCAGTATTTATAAATTTTTGCACTCTTGTCATCAATGTTTACATTTATAGCATTTGGCAGATACTCTTATCCAGAGCGACTTACAATTATAATTTTTCTACATTTGAACAATTGAGGATTGAAGGCCTTGCTCAAGCACCCAACAGTGGTGACAGTGGGGTTTAAACCACTGAACCTTTGGATTAGCAACGAACCACATTAACCACTAAGCCACCACTAACACTATTTAACTGAGATGATGAGAGTCTAGTTTACCAATATAGTAGCTCTCAGACATATTGACTCAATGCCAGGTCACTGCATATTCACCCATTTTCAAGCTGGGAGCTTGTATGGACCCTCAGTCAGTTCAACTGCTATCAACGTCTCATAACACCGCCTAGCTGACTTGTCAAATTTTTCAGTGTTGTTAGAGGCCATGAAAAGTGATAGTTTGAAAAGAAGCCATATAGTTCGGATAATGTGTTTATAGTGTTTACATTATAATAATGTAAATATTTATCAAAGACGTTATCCAAACTATATCGCTTGTTTTCACTATGCTTAAAAAGGCCTGTGTTATGTCATTTTAAGCCAAATGTCTGACTACACCCATTTGAAATAAGGTTGTTATTACAAATAAATCACAATTAATTCCTTAATAAATGCCATGATTACATAAATTCATTACAGGAATTGGTCTTACATTAGTTAGACAATGTACTATTTTGTGAATGCAGCCAACTTAAAAAAATATATAGTAGGTAAAAAAGGCCATTATTTTTCCTGATATTTATTGCATAACAAATGTTATAAATTCAAACATCTAATAAAATTAGGCGTTTTGAGGTAAAGTTAGTTTTTTGCGGTGATTTAGTGATTGAAATGTTACTATGTCCAAAAACTAAAGTGTTTATGCATGGAAGAAGGAAACATTTGATTGATGTTTTAATGAAGAAAATAATTATTTTCTCCTCTGCAGCTAACTGATCCCAAGGTCTATGGTTCAAGTCCCACTATCAACAGGTTGTCACTGCTGTCCTCTCAGTGCAGCGAACTGGGTATAAAAAGGCCAGTCGCTCACTGTCTGTTGTGGGGGCATGCAAAAAGAACCATTGCTAACCTTCGTCAAGAGTAGGCTGCTAGCTGCCAGTGTGTTTCTGCCCTGCAATTGCCTGGTGAGCTGTCTAGGATGTATTCCATTCTTACCCAGAGTTGGCTAAGATGGGCACTAGCCTCAGCGTGGCCCTAAGGCGTTCAGAAAATGAATGAATGAATGAAATAATTCCACAGGGATCCCTCATTTTCCATTACAACAATGGGGGTTAATGGGGACCAAGACCCCCCCCTGCAATGGCCGATTTCCTCGAAGAAGGATGGTCCCCCGACTGACATATACAGGGATCCCTCGCTACTTCACGCTTCAATTAATGTGGCTTCAGTGCATCGTGGTTTAAAAAATAAAAATAAAAAATATTCATTGAAATAAAAATATAGCAAATTAAGGAAAAATAGGTGGAAAAGGTCACAAAAAGAAGGCCAATTATGCAGAAAAAACCCTAAACAAACACAAAACGAAAAACAACCCAAAATATCCCATCAAAACTGGATACATTGTTGCATCTGTGTGTGCAAGCGCATCTGCCCGTGTGCGAGCGTATGTATGTGTGCCGTCTTTTTCTCATGTAATACCATCTGTATGTGTGTGTACAGACGCTCCCCAGCTAACTAACGAGTTAGGTTCACGACGGCCGTTCTTAGGTGAATTTGTTTGTAAGTCGTTACAGGGCATTCTTTAGAGGGAAACATATGTTTAAACCTTGTTTCAGTAAACTATATGAGTTTGTACTGGTTACAATCCCCCCCTCCCCCCCATAATCTATGTCTTGTGTTTAAACTCCTGGTTCCTCTCAAGCACAGCACAGCGGATGTGATCAGATTTACAGAGAGTTTCACTCTTATCCAGTTCATTATAATACTGGAGTCAATTTGTTTCTTCTTTGAAAGTTTTGGCAGGAGTTAAGAAAAGTATCATTCAGCTTCTTTTCCCGGACTGTGTCAGCGCTCTGCCAGAGCCGAGTATTTAAGTGTACCTCAGGATAATGTTTAAACATATTATATTTATGATATATCTTTCAGTAGATAGGGAAGTGGTGGTCTAGTGGTATAAGGCGCCGGATCGCTGATCCAAAGGTTGGGGGTTCGAGTCCCACTCTCCACAAGGTTGTCACTGTCCCCCCCCCCAGTGCAGCTAACTGGGTTATCAAATGCTGGCCATGTCTCTCACTGTCTATGGTGTGAGGCATGTAAAAGAACCATTGCTGACTTTCGACAAGAGTAGGCTGCAAAGCCGTCAGCGTGTTTCCACCCGGCGATGGCCTGGCGAGCTGTCCAGGGTGTACTCTGCCCTCGCCCTGAGCTGGCTGGGATGGGCACCAGCCTCCCCGCGGCCCTAATTAGGATGAAGCGGTTACAGAAAATGAACTGAACTTTCTGTAGATGTTCTTCAATTTCATTTCCCTTTCCCTTTCACTTTCGACCTTGGACATGTTGATCTCTGGATGTTTGCAAAATGAATGTTGGTAAGTTGGGGAGTGTCAATATTTACATTTTATTTATATCTTATGTTATTTTTCTAATGTTTAATTGTTATTATATGTGGGGGTTGATCCTACTTCGTGGATTTTGATGGTCATGTGGGGATCTCGGCCCCAATTACCCACGGAAAGTGAGGAATCCCCGTACTTATGTATATATGTACAAAATATCAATAAATACATATTCAATGCTATATATGCATATAATAACAACATACAATAAATGCATAAGATGTAAATAAAATATAAATACACACACATACAGACGCACACACACACACAGATGCACACCTCACATAAAAATGTAAGTAGTTTTGTTGTTGGGGGGTTGGTTATTTTTTTATTATTTTAATTTTTTTGCATAATTGGCCTTGTTTTGTGGCATTTTTCCTTAATTTTTCCCATATTTTTCCTTAATTTCCCCTTTTTAAAAAATTTTCATGAATATTTTTGAAAAATCCTCGATGCACTGAAGCCGCTGAAATGGAAGCATGAAGTAGCGAGGGATCAATGTAATTAAAAATAATAATTGTTGCTATATAAAGGCAGTTTCTTTGAGGTACTGCAAGAACTTATCCTTGATGATATGAAGATGCTGTATGAACATAAAAATGCATGATTTTGAGGCATGGTATATAATGGTTAGCATGTGTGCCACACAGAAAGGCGATCCTGGGTTCGAGTTGACTTTGCATGTTCTCCTCATGCTTGTGTGGGTTTCCTCCATATTCTCCAGTTTCCTCACACAGTCCAAAGACATACAAATTGTTCTTATTGGCTGTTCCAACTTGTTCCTAGGTGCGAGTGTGAATGTTTGTGGGTGCTGGCCCTGCAATGCTCCATCAAGCTGTTTTAGTGTAGCCCACCTTTAACAAGTGACGGTTTCAATGGGCTGTTGAAATAGACCTGTTGTTACCAATGCAAACCAAGCTCCGGCTCTGGTGATACAGTGACTGAATGGCCAGTAGCAAAAGGTCTGGTACACCATACTCCCGGAGCACACCCCACAAGATAGTGTGACGGGCATGGTCTAAATCCCCAAAACACATGTGGACAGACTGGGAAAACTCCCATGCCCCTTCCAGGATCCTGTAAAGTGGATAAAGTTGGTCGAGAGTGCTGCGGCCAGGATAAAAACTACATTATTCCTCCTGAATCCAAGGGATCCTTATGACATGCTCCTCCCAAAATAAATGTCCCCAACATTCTAACTTTTGACCTCTATTGCAAATACTGGGTAAACCATCAACCATTAGATGCATCATTTCAAACTTCTTCTTCCTTGCTACTTATTCCATTGCTAGTGGAATGAGGATTGTTTCTGTAGCTGGTGTTGCACGTTATTGAGAAACCTACAGCCCAAGGCACACTGAATTCATCCTGACTCTACTGCTTGTGTAGCTGCTCAAATCACATATGACATTTCCTCTTAAGGATGAACGTCTCCACATCTGAATGCAAATGATAATTTTTATGTGCAGCAGTTAAGGTATGGGAGCCATAAGCGATCACACAGAGCTTTCCATTCTGCCTTGGGCACAATACTGCACCTAGTCCCTGGTTGGATGCATCCATGTGGAGAATGAACGGCTGTGAAAACTCTGAGAGGCCTCGAACATTAGGCTGAGTGAAACAGTCTATTAGCTGTTCTAGGATTGACTGATGCATGACAGTCCACTTAACTGGCATACTGGATGGAATTCCTTTGCTGTTTACTTTTGTTTGCAATTTTCTATTTTTGTTTTTGTCCATTCTTAATCTCTACAGGTGTTTGAAGGAGGTTAAATATAAGGGGCTTGCAGTGTGTGAAAAGTCTTTAATATACAGTAGGCCCTCGTTATTCATGGGGGTTTTATTTCCGGCCCCTCCAGCAAATGAAGATAATCCGTGAGTTCTGTACCTGGAAGTAAAACCCCATGTATCATATTACATGCGTGAATAAGCAACCGGAAGTAATATACTATGTATCTATTACATGCACTAAAATATGCTTCTTAAACACATTCTATAGACAGTCTTACTCATTAATACAGTATTAATGTAGTAAAATGTAGTAATGATTAAGAAAACCTTTTTAATTTTTACTGTTATATTTATTGATGATAAAATATAAAAATTATATAGCATATACTGTTGTAAAGCACTAGTATTAAAGTCTTTTTCAACTATTATTCCAGTACAGTACCTAAGTTAATGTTTAGAATGTTTGTGTATGAGATTTTATGTTCTGTAGCATGTTTAACAAACGATACCAAAAGGATAAACTTGCTTCGAGAGCCGACTACTGCCGCACTAGTGTAATCGCGTTGTTTGGTGTACTCTCCTTTAGCCATGTTTCACAGAAACACAGCATGGAGCAGACCTGTAGATCCCTCTGTGTTGCAATCTGAGCATGAAATTGGTCCATCTTGTTTTGCAGAGACTGAACATGTGCAAGCAGTATGATCGGAAGTGCAAACCTTCTGCGGCGAACCAAGCACCTGGGAGTCATTCAGCCCTTCCCCGCCTGCCACATCTCCACCTGGGCTTATTGTTAGTCGGGGTGTGAGCATTGCGCTACCATAGCATATTAGCTCCGGATAGGAGTCGAGTGTGCTCAGTTCTAAACGTCCGATCTCATAGATGGAGTAGGGTCGTTCGGTCATAGACAAGCATAGTGCAATAAACAAACAAACAAACAACATACAAAACAAATTAAAATGAACAAAGAAACAATTTGACCCCGAGAACTCCGCGACATCGCCCTCTTGGCAGCGCCATCTTGGAGACATCACGTTCAATGTAAAAGGACATGAAGCAAGTTTATCCTTTCGGTATCGTTTGTTAAACATGCTACAGAACATAAAACCTCACACACAAACATTCTAAACATTAACTTAGATACTGTACTGGAATAATAATACCTCCAGTGCAGCTAACTGGGTTATCAAAGGCGGGCCATGTCTCTCACTGTCTATGGTGAGAGGCATGTAAAAGAACCATTGCTGACATTCGTAAAGAGTAGGCTGCAAAGCCGTCAGCGTGTTTCTGTCCCTTGCTAAAAAAGGCTTGTGACAGGTAGGGCATCCGACATAAAAACCCATGCCAAATCAAATGTGCGAATCAGATGGTTCGCTGTGGCGACTCTGGATAACGGGAAAAAGCCGAAAAGAAAAGAAGACCACCGTACTGGAATAACAATTGAAAAAGACTGTAATACAACAGTTCAGGTGAATATTCCTCTTTGGGCACTTCAGAGGAAACTTTGATAAGGCAAGTAACTTTCCTTCCATATCTCATTTATAGCACAAACATTTGAACCTGTGTCTCAAAGTGGCTGAGTTTTCTATTTGTTTAGGACACCTCTGTTAATTCACTGCTTCCTCACTAACTCCCTTACACTAGGTGTTTTCTCTGGAATGCCCTTCTCTTTGCACTTGGTTTTCTTACTTGTGAGTGTTGCCTGTTTCTAAATGATGGAACAACTTTTGTGTAACAGCCAATGAGCCTCCTGACATTCCTTTGAGCAATATGATGTGGTTTTACAAATTGAACAACAATTTAGAAACAAGCAATATTAGTAACTCACCGTCTTTTTTTTTTTCCCTTTAAAATTTTCATAAAACTGGAACACAGGAGCAACCTTCCTTAGTTTAAATGGCCCCACCTTGCCAGCCTTACTGGTATTTGTGCTCTACAACCTGCTCTGAAATTGTCACTGCTTCCACATTTAAAATCATGTTGGCAACTCCCTTCACCTGCTTGGAAACAAGAAAAAATGTTAGGGGCATGGCATGGGACAATATCATTGTGGTGCAAATCTTTGCAGAGACCGAGCTTTCTCCCTCACCCGTTGAGGAACAAAGATTGGTTGGTACCCCTGCACTGCAGCGAGTGACTGCTGTTGGTAAAATGACGTGGTATTGGATTCAGTCTGATAAGGTGAGTATTGGGGGGGGGGGGGGGGGGGACTGGATAAATGGTAGCCAGATTTGCTGGTCCTATATACAATATATTTTCATGAGAAAATACCATAACCGCAATAAAGCTGAAACTACATTAATTCAGTTTAATTAATTTAAGGGAGGATGAATATGAACTAGTAATGCCTGTCTTGCACTACTTATCCTTTAAAGGCATTAGCAGCACTAGTTAGATGGATCCTGGGAGCCAGAGTGCAGAACATAGCAGGTTAGTTTAGGTTGTTATGCAAACTCAGGTTCTCAGATAGTTCTACATGCTAGAATTAATGACATACGGCATAAAACAGACAGATGCTTTGAAAGGTATTTTTCATTATTACAATTAAGTAATATGAAAACAATAGTGGATTGAATCTTGTTTATTATATATTTTTTATTGTTTTGTTTTGTTCCTTTATAACATTATTCCTGAAGCTGTGACAGCAAGAGGTTTAGAAAAAAATCACTTTGGTTATTTTTATGTCTGTGAAGTGTTGTAAGTGCAGAAAGCATTTAATTGGATTTAGAACTTGATTTTCAAAGATAAGAAATTCTTTATTTTGTATATTTTTCACTGTGCACGTGCTTCTTTACTTCTATAAGTTTAAATCAAATAGTTTATAAAGAAAAACAATGCTCAATGCTTTTGTAGCGAGATCAGAATAAATGTAATTCCATAAACATATTTTTCTCATTAAACTGAGTGTTAACTCCAGTAAATGTTTCCTCAAAATGGCAAAGGAAACCGTACACAACTGTTCTATACATTATATCTGTTTTAATGTTAATTATGAATTAGAATTGACAAAAAGTGATTATCTTAAGAAAACCAAAATTTCCGATCTCCTTTTTGTCCATTTGTGAAAGGTCTGCCAGCATATGTGCAGTAAAACCCTTATTTCCGGATTCTGTTTTTGACCGCACGTCAGTGTTCTTTAACATATTTTAAGATTTTTTTTTAATTAGATCTACCTGGAAAATCCCAAAACTTGAATTAGAATTTCCTTCATGTCCATTTATCTTCTGTTACCTGTTCACAATCCTCCCTTCGACTTGACAGATGAGTGCAGACAGAAATGTCTGTTGGAACTTCAGCATCTTTTTTCACAGTTCATTGAGTCAAGTAGTGTTGAATGCCGTTTTTAATTTGAGCAGTTTTCTCCAAGCAAGCCAAGTCTAACTAGTAGTAGTTACCTAAATCTGAAAACAAGATTTGATCTACACTGATAGTCATTGAAAACTTTGAGTCCATCATTGTCAACATAATATTTATTCCAGTGCACAAAACCAAATTTTTCTAAGATGGATAATTATGTTGGCTTCAACAAACAACAACCAAAAGTGTCAAGAATAAATTATGCACAGCAAAATCAACGAAACAAAATGGTACCTTCCAAAATGAAACAATATTCAGTACTAGGTATGATCTCTTGTGTTGTTACAGGTGGTGATTTGCAGTGATCACATGACGATCATGTGGCGAAATGCTTGACATCATGGGTCATCTGCTTTGGCTAAATTTAGACCGTAAACAACATGGGTCTGAGTTTAAAAGAATGATCACAGTGCGACAAAGAAGGGATCATCAAACTATTTTAATGTAGAGTTAAATGGTCTGAAATAGTGAGAATTGTCAGATTACCTTCCAGCACCCTTTATAGTTTCTTAGATAGATATTTTAAGCGGGGAAATTCGGAAAACAAGCCAAGAAGTGGACGGCCTAGTTTGTTCAAGACTTTCTAAGTGTGTCCGAGAGCATCGTCGTCAATCATTATCAGAGATAACCAACATTTTCAACAACTACAGAGACAGCACCTTCTCTAAGAGGATTGTTGAGAGAAAATTGCAGTCTCTGAGATTTCATAAACGGTTTGTGAGAAAAAATACTCACACTGCTGACGCCATGTTTTTCCGAATACTTAAGGTGGAATGCTGTAGCATGGTGAAACCGGTCCCGCAAGTGCTGCAACTGACTGTAGCGATGCTGTTCAGTCATAGTCACTCTTTCTCGTCCTGGATGTGGCCTGTCTTCAATTGACCATGTCTTGTGGCAGTCATAATTTCTCAGATCTCTGAAGATGGGCCGTGTACAGCCCATACACCTTGCTACCTCACCTTAGGACTAGCACTTTAGTCAGCCTCTACGTTCATTTGATTGACATGACTTTGTCTTAATGACTAACAATATTGGAAAATTTTGAGCCTTTTTGTAAACTTTCTAAGCCACTCCTCAAATCAAGCAGATATATGTTGTGTTTTGCTCAAATTCGGTCCACTTTTGCAAAGTTGCAAAGTGATCTTCACTTGAGCAATGAAGCATGACAAAATAATACATTTTCCCAAGTACTAAAGCCACAGGGTATATTCCCAACTCCACCAACCTTTTTCTCTCTACGTTTTTTAATGACTGTCAGTATAGATTACCAGCTACATAATTTATGGTGCATTATTATTACTGTCATGATTAAGAAATTGAATCTTTCACCTTTTAATTGTTGCACTAATATCTATTTATTTTAGCATTACATACTCTACTTTCTACTTTTCTGTTATTTTATTTTTATTATTTTATTTATGTGACATCTATATTATAAATAGGGCTTTTTAAATTAAGCCATCAGCTGGTTGGATTTCCTCCATGCCACTTTTATTGTCAAAATAAAAAAAATACACATTTTGTACACATAACATGCCTCCCATTAGCTTACACACATTATATTATAAAAATATATTTGATCACTCTGTCTTCCAGTGTACTTACTGCTCAAGCTGCTTTTCACAACGGACAGAGTAAATATGCATTTCAGATACGTTACACTGGCTTTAGGGAGAGCAATTCACATTTTGGATATCTCTGTAGGGGAGAAAAGAGGTGAATACAGTATCAGCAATATATAGGATATGCAGTAATCTGTTCAGTTTATTCAGTGAACTGCTGCATTTTTTAAATTCACTTTTCCAGATTTCCCACATAATTTCTCTGCTGATATAATATTAGATTTTCCTTTATTGGAATGGGTTGAAAAACTAGTCTAGTCTTTCACACATATCCAAAGTATATAAATCCCAAGATTTAATTAATAAAAACCTTATCCTGGTAATTATGCACCAATCTGACATACCTTGAACTGATCACAGAGGCAAACAAGTGGAAAGTCCTGTATATTGTTGTTGTTGTTAATATTATTATTATTATTATTATTATTATAGGTAGTGTGCTGGATAACCAATCCCAAGGATGAAGTTCAAGCCCCACTATCAATGGGTTTGCCCCCAGGGCAAAGTAGTCATATTGTATTTGTCAGGACAGTTGTGTGAATTAAATTGAAAGATTTTGTCTGTTAGTTATTTTAATGTCTTGGGTCTATATGTCTTGAATAAATGAGGCATTTACAGAATACTCTATGTTGTGTTACCTTACTGTATCTGTTAATGTTTTTCAAGCCATATTTCCTAGACCCCTCATTTAGTATTCTTTTCATAAGCTTGCCCCATTCCAAATTAATTGAATAACCCTGGTGTATCCCTTTTGTGTTTAAAATGGTCATAACCCTGAAATAAAGATACTGGAAATTTTTTAAATTTATTTATTTTTTTTCTGTTCTACAATTTATGCGTAGAGAATACAGTGGCAAGAAAAAGTATATGGACACTGTGGAATGAAACAAGGCCTCATGTACAAAGTGTAGGTATGCAGAAAAATGTAGCATATCTAATTTCCCCTGGCAAAGCTCAGATGCATCACGAGGTAAATGATTGTAAATGTGCAGTCCCTCGCACATGTTTTTAGAGCTGTTAGTCCTTTGGCGACACTTAGAGGTGATGCTAGGAAAGTGTCGATTATGTGAAAACAATTTGTCCTCAAGTGCTGGGCACGAGTTACACATGAACAATTAATACTGATGAACAATTAATTAATCCCCGTGTCTGCAGTTAGATGACTGGATATAAATGCATGTGCAAAGTTCAGTTCAGTTAATTTTCTGTAACCGCTTAATCCTAATTAGGGTCATGGGGAGGCTGGCGCCCTTCCCAGCCGACTCCAGGCGAGGGTAGAGTACACCCTGGACAGCTCCCAGGCCATTGCAGGGCCATGTACAAAGTGATGCAGAAAATACCTTTAACAACATTGGCCACCTTAGCACTATTAGAAGACATTACCAATAGTGCAATCAGAGTACAGCGAGTATTCGAAGACAGAGAGGATTTACTGGCACATGATGAGGAATGGCTCATCATCTGCTTCAGGCCGATTCTCCTGGAAATGCTTGTGGAACTGTTGCTGGCCTTGGAACATAACACGGCGTGGTGCGATCTGATGCAAGTACTCACACAGGTGGTGACTACACTGGGGCTGCTAGCAACATTCCAGAGGGAACTGGCTGTTCGATTGAGACTGTGCCAGTTGACACTGAGCCGAGCCATGTCAGCTATGTTGGATGGAATTATCCACGTCAGCCAGGCATATCAAATCCCCATACAGTGCAGCTGAACAGACCAAAATTAAAGTGCAATTTAAGCTGGTTTTCCTAATGTATGCACAGTCAATCACTGTGATGCACAAATTCAATTAATTACATTGTGGCGAGGTGGCCTGTTCCAATGCACAAGTCATACATCCTGACTAACAGTATACAGTAGTTGGGAACCGACTACAAGCTGGCACTGTGTGCATTGGGTGGCTTCTTGGTGAGTAAATTTATTCTATTGTACTCCTCATGTACATTGAGCACACATTCCTGTCTCCACAACATCAATACTAGTTAGTTCTGGTAAATCTACAGCTTTAGAGCTTTCTGATAGGCCCCTGATAGGACATGCCCAGTCAGGTGTGCAGCAGGAGCCAGTGGCTGGGGGACACTGATGCTGGGGATCGTGGAGGAATTCCTAGTCTATGACAGGACAACGTGTCAAACAGTATGTTTTTGTGTGCCTCCACTTCAGTGAGAAGTGTCTCTATGTTACATATGGAATTTAGAAGATGGAAATTGCCCCGTGAAACCAGCAAAGCACGACGGACCACAACACAAACTATGTACAATTTAATAATATGAACAAAATAAGACAAAATAATAACATATCTTAGAGCGCTCCATTCCCATTTATAGCTGGCTGCTTGCTGATTGCAGAGTGGGACCAGGCACACTCTTCTGGAACTCGCCTACCGGCAACAGCCACGCCCCTTGCCAGTGCCTACAATGACTAGAGAAAGAAATAATGCCGCCAGCCAGCACAGACCATAACAGTACCCCCCCCCCCCTTTAGGGGCACCACTAGGCACCCGACCAGGCTTGTCCGGGAACTGACGATAAAATCCGTCTAATAAGTCCGGGTCCAGGATTAGGGAGTGGGGAATCCATGAGTGTTCTTCAGGTCCATACCCCTCCCAGTCCACTAGGTACTGAAAACCTCGACCCCGCTTGCGTACATCGAGGATACGGTTGACTGTATGCGGGATGTCCATCAATCAGCCAGGGAAGAGGGGGTGGGGGGTGGAGGGGACTTTCTATCACGGGCTTAATCAGGGAAACATGAAATACTGGGTGTACCTTCAGTGACGATGGGAGTCTCAATCAGACAGCTCTGGAGTTTATAATTTTCTCTATTACATAGGACCCAATGTACTGGGAGACAGTTTTTTGGAGTTGACTTGCAGGGGCAGGTCCCGGGAGGAGAGCCACACTTGGTGCCTGACCGTGTAGGGAGGTGCCGGGATTCTGTGACGATCTGCAATCCTCCAGTTTCGGGCCAATGTTCGTTCCAGGGCAGCACGTGCTTCTTTCCAGACCCGGCGTGTTCTGTGAAACTGTGCCTGGGCAGATGGAATGGCCCCGCGCTCTGGGGGGCTTGCCTGCAGGGGCTTCATGAAAGGCTGAAAGATGAGCTCGCAGCCCCGAGATGAGACAACGACTCTTGAGGAGTTAATCGCCTTGTCCACCAGGCTGGACAACCAGCTGAGAGAAAGATAGGTCCCGGGAGGAGGGGACCAGTTTTATCTACCGATTCTCAAGCCACTCCGCGAGGCTCAAGGAGGCCCCACCTCAAACTCACACGCCATTTCCCCCTCTGATGAAGGATGACGGTCAAGAACCCATGCAGATGAACCGAACCAGACTGACGGCTGAGGAGAGGCACCGGCGGCTGGCCAACCGTCTCTGCATCTACTGTGCCGAGAAGGGCCATTGCCTTGCCCAGTGCCCCACGCGGCATGGTCCGACAGCTATGAGAGGATCCTCCATGACACCCAGGAAGCGCCTGCAAGTTCAAGGTACGCTACACTCCGCGCAACACTCTTATCCCGTAGATGGATTAATTGACTCAGGCGCACGCTAACTTTATTGATTCGGGGGTGGTTGAGCTCCACGACCTGCCTGTGTATGAACTCGAGACCCCCAAGGAGATTGTGGCCATTGATGGCCGACTCATAGCTCAGTTCACGCACAAGACCAAGCCAGTTAAGCTCAGCTTGTCCGGTAACCACCAGAAATATTTGGAGTGGTTCGTTCTCTCTGCCTCTCTCTCTCCCCTAGTGTTGGGGTGGCATAATGCTCACATCAAATGGCACACCCTCACCATATGTAGCTGGAGTGACTACTGTCTGCAACACTGCTTAATGGCGGCAGTACCCTCCCAAGCTTCACGAACCTCGGTCGACCTGGAGGATCTGGACTTAGCCGGCGTGCCCAAAGAATATCACGACCTGCAAGAGGTCTTCAGCAAGCACCGGGCTCGCTCATTACCTCCTTATCGACCATACGACTGCGCCATTGACCTACTGCCAGGTTCCACGCTCCCTTCCCAGCGACTGTACAGCGAGTATTAGCTCTCAAAGCCGGAGAAAGACTGCCATGGAGGCATACATTAACGAGTCGCTGGCTGCAGGTCTCATTCGGCCCTCATCTTCCCCAGTAGGCGCTGGCGCTGCTGACGAAGCGGAAAGTGAAGGGCAAGGGGGCGGGGTTGTGGCAGCGAGGTGAGTGGCGATGGCCAAGCTGGTGGTTATGTGCTAGAGATTGTCCATCATCTGATGCAAGGTGGAGTCGTGTCGTCCCAGCAGGGCACCCTGGTCGGATAGTGTCCGCCGAAGCTGCGCAGTCTCCGCTGGGTCCATGGTTCAGGTCAGAAGACTCTGTTAAGCCTGGAGTGTATGCGTTAAATTTTTAAACATGGGTGTGGACAGGGATTGGTCACTCATTCCAACCTGTTCCATGTTGATTTGAATGTTTCAAGGAAATATGCTTGGATTCATGCGTATGCACAGATATACATCTGAATGTGTTTGTGCTTACGATGTTTTTTTGGATTTAGACATTCACCATTTTTCATTTGGAAGTCTTTGTATACGAGTCGCCAAGTATATGGAATCTGATACCATGCAATACATGTCTTTTGTGGTAGTATACATTAAATTCATAATGCTGGCGGAAAAAGTGAAAATGGTGGGGAAATGGTTTTACTAATGACTTCAACAAAAATAGAGTATGGAGTCAGTAAACCTGAAGTCTCAATTATGCAGTACAGGGGAGATATAAACATCTTGTTTATATAAAAATAAACAAACATGTTTACATTTAAATTTTGTAAACTTTGCTTATTTGATCAGTTATACCTTTCATGTTTTATCCTATACCCCTATTTCACTGGAGGGCGGAATGCAAGGATCAGGACGGAAATGCATGGAATGCACGCTATGGTGGAGCTTCGGCATTTTTACACGGAAAATGGGTCAAAACCCGACGGAAAATTGCACCTTCGGAACACCTTCGGAACGACCACGGAATGTGTGGAAAGGACACGGAAGGACCACAGTACAATGTCAGAATACATGCGTAAAAGCGCTCGGATCACCTTCGGAACCAGTGTGGACAGCAAAGGAAGACTTTCAGATAATTCACAGAACGTTAACGGAAAGCATGAAACACTCGAGGAACAACGACTGCACCGCTCCTTTTTAGAAAGACCCATCGTGGAACAGGCGGCATGCAGGCGGAACATTCACGTTCAACAAGGAAAGACTGAGGAATGAAGGCGTAACCACATTTGAACTTGGAAAAATTGGTAAAGATCAAAGGATTTGCTTCTGATTCCACCTATACAACACGTGATTACACCAATGAAGCTCATTTTGTCATTCATGTTTATAACTTAATAATATGTATATAATGTAAAATAAATTTAATATAGGTTTTTTTTACAATAAGTTTATAATTTACAATATGTTTAATATATGCTTACAATTTACAAGATGTTACTATATGTTGAAAGTTTACAAGATATCTGTTAAAGCAATATATGTTTATTATTTAGAAGATGTTTAATAAATATTTTATAAATGACATACATATGGTACATTTTAAAGTATTATATGCTTATAATGCACAAATTAAAAATTTAACATGTTAATATGTTTAATATAAATAATGTCTTGCTCCTTTTATTTGCAACTCAATAAATCCTTCCAGACTAAAAACCATGCACACAAGTCCAAACCACAGTGATTACACAGTCATGTGGCTCTTTTGATGACTGCATCTGGCTCTCATAAATCAGATGACCTTTCTTAACTGAATAACTAATAATAATTTCGCTGTCATTTAAAGAAAAATACAGAAAAACCCATCAAATAAAACAAAAACAGATAAACAATGCGCATTTTATCTATTTTCCACTCCACTTGTCGCTGTGGCGCGCGGAGAGCCAATCCTTTCTGTACTGCAGTGTGCGTGAGGTCCCGATACCTTGAAACTTTAATTTTATTGGATTATATGCAACAGCCTGCAGGAGTTGTTTTTGGATCCAGAGGTAAATTTCCCTCGTTTTTGATCAGCTTATTTGTGCAGAGCGAAGACTTTCAACCAAGAAGATGGGGAAAAGGAAGAAAAAGATGAAGAGTAGGCTACAATCACTGAATGGAGATTTGGAAAGACTTGCATGAAGCCAAGCAGAGCTGGCAACCAGCTGATTGTCAAATTTGGAACGCGCTTCCTGTCATATACCAAACACTGCAGCATGCGAGTCTATGCATGCCATATGCCCTGCAATATGCAATAGCTTAAGTCTATTTCATGGCCAGGTAAAATAAATAAATTTAAAAAAAGCCATAGTGCTTCATTTCAAGGCGTTAGATGGTGAAGATTTCTGTTCTTCTCCCTTCAGGTTGGTTCATCTATTCGGTGTGTGGTACGTTTCAGAGCATCATCCGGGCTTTATTCTGACCCCCCCCTCCCAATACCTCTGATCGAGTCCGTGCTGGATGAAAGCATGCACTTGAGCACGTGTTTAAGACGCGCTGATCTCTGAACCCCACTATGTATTTGATCATTTATTATAAGGCGGCGCTCTCTACTTCGTCCGCGCACACGTGATCACCGGCAGGAGGAGGATGATCATGCAGACCCGATCGATGTCTCAAGCAAACCACAATCAGCAGTAGATCAGTGAATCAGAAGGTGAAATACTCACGGTGTGCCATAGATGAACTTCGATCGGGTCTTGAACATCGTCCTTATGCCGATGATCACGTGTGCGCGGACGGAGTAAGGAGGGCACTGCACGCACAGCAAAAGTGAGAGGCAAAGCACCCGGCAAGCGCTCGGTCTGATGCTGCTACTGATGGTGCTGATGGTGTGTGGTGTGTAGAGCAGCTCTCGTCACTGCTTTTGACCATACGGAAGAGGAGGAAAGACTTTCGGATAAGTTAAGGGACACTTTCGGTATAAAAGGAAAGATCACAGAGCCAAAGGGAAGACTCTCGGAATTTTTTTTTTAACATGTTTTGAACACCTTTGCGGAAAATTTTGGCCTGAGAGAAGAGGAGGAATACCTTCAGAATCGGAATGACACGGAAGATGACAGACTGACTGAGGATGACTACGGTTTTGCTTCCGCGAGTCTGCCGCGCTCCAGTGAAATGGGGGTAAGACAGTAATAATTTCATAGGCACAGAACAAAAATATCCTCTTTTCCTTTCGGCTTTGACCTTCAGGGGTCGCCACAGTGAAACATCTGCCGCCATCTCACCCTATCCTCTGCATCAGTGTTCTTCTACTCTTACTCCAATTACCGTCATATCCTCCTTCTGCACAGCCATAAATTTTCTCTTTGGCCTTCCTCTAGGCCTTTTGCCTGGTAGTTCCAACCTCAGCATCCTACTACCAATATACTCAATATCCCTCCTCTGTACATGTCCAAACCATCTCAATCTAGCCTCTCTGACTTGGCCTCCAAACCCTCTTACATGTTTTGTCCGTGTGATATATATTCCTTCCTGATCCTATCCATCCTCGTTACTCCCAAAGACAACCTCAACATTTTCATCTCTGCGACCTCCAGCGCTACCTCCTGTCTTTTCCCCAGGGCCAATGTTTCTAAACCATACAACATCGCTGGCCTCAACACCGTCTTGTACGCTTTTCCCTTCATTCTTGCCAATACCTTCCTATCACACATCACACCGGACACACGCTTCTTCACATCTTTTCCACACTCTCCATTGCTCTGGATTATCTTAAGTACTTAAAGTCCTCCACCTTCCTTATCTCTGCTCCCTGTAACCTCACCATTGGTCTTCGGTCCTTGTCATTCATACACATGTATTCCGTCTTACTGAGGCTAACCTTCATTCCCCTCCTTTCTAGGGCATGCCTCCACCTCTCTAGATTTTCCTGCACTTGTTCTCTGCGCTCACTACAGATCACAATGTCATCTGCAAACATCATAGTCCATGGGGAAGCTTGTCTAACCTCGTGCGTCAGCCTGTCCATCACCATAGCAAACAAGAAGGGGCTCAGAGCTGACCCTTGATGCAGTCCTACCTCAACTTTGAACTCTTCTGTCACACCGACAGCACACCTCACCACTGTCTTGCATCTCTCATACATGTCCTGCACCACTGTAACATCTCTGCCACTCCAGATTTCCTCATGCAATACCACAGTTCCTCTCTCGGCACCCTGTCATATGCTTTCTCCAGATCCACAACGGCACAATGCAGCTCCTTCTGACCATCTCTATTAACATCCTCAAGGCAAACACTGCATCTGTGGTGCTCTTTTTTGGCGTAGACTGCTTTTTTGTGGAGACCCAGCGGAGACTGCTCAGCTCCGGCAAGCCTTGTCCAACCAGGGAGCCCTGTTGGGACGACAACTCCACCCTGCACCAAATGGTGGATACCCTCCAGCAGATCAAAAAGAGCTTGGCGCAGCTTGGCGGAAGGATGGACGCCGTCGCCACTCATCTTGCTGCCACGACCCCGCACCCATACCCTTCACCCTCCGTTTCGGCAGCAGCGCCAGCGTTACTCCCCGACGCACCGAGAACCACGCATCCCCATGCCAGCCAGGTATTCGGGCACGATTGGCTCCTGCACACAGTTCCTCCACCAGTGCTCGCTCGTTTTCAGCCAGCAGCTGCTCACATACACTACAGATCAAAGCAAAAACCGCTTTCATCATGAGCTTATTTACAGAGCAAACCTCGTCCTGGGCACTGGCAGACACTACCCACACCCCAGAATTATGCTCCCAGGCAGAACGGTTCATGCAAGAAATGAAGGGGTTCGATCATCCGCTGAAAGGTGAGGAGGCGAGCTCCTCCGAATCCGGCAAGGCACGCAGGCGGTGTCAGAATACGTCACCCGATTCCGGATTCTCGTCACTGAGAGCGGCTGGAACGACTCCACGCTTCGGGGGGCCTTCCTGCAACGGCTCGACGAATGACGAGCTCGCGGCCCGAGACGAGATGACCACGCTGGAGGAAATAATCGCCTTGTCCACAAGATTGGACAACCGGTTGAGGGAGAGGGATAGATCCCGGAAGTGGACCCCACCTCGAACGCACTCGCCACTCCCCCCCCGAGGGATAATGATGACCCAGAGGCCATGCAGGTGAACCGCACCCAACTGACGGTCGAAGAGAGGCAACGCTGGCTGGATGACGGCCTCTGCATCTACTGCGCCAGTAAGGGCCATTACCTTGTCCAGTGCCCCGTGCGGCAGAGCGCGTCAGCAATGCGAGGATCCTCCACGACACCCGGGAAGCGCATACGAGTTCAAGGATGCTACACTCTGCACAACACTCATCCTGTAGATGTATTCATTCACTTGGGCGATGATGAGAACTTTATCGATCCGGAGATGGTTGAGCTCCACGCGCTCCCCGTGGAGGAACTGGATACCCCCCAAGGAGGTGGTGGCCATAGATGGCCGATGCATCGCCCGCACAAAACCAGGCCAGTGAAGCTCACGTTATCAGGTAATCACCAAGAATACCTGGAACTATTTGTTCTCCCTGCCTCTCTCCCTCTCCCCTAGTACTGGGATGACCCTGGTTGCAGACCCACAATCCCCACATTGACTGGCGCACCCTCACCATACGTGGCTGGAGCGACTACTGTCTGCAGCACTGCCTAATGGCGGCCGTCCCCTCCCAAGCATCACGAACCCCAGTCGACCTGGAGGATCTGGACTTGGCCGGCATGCCCGAGGAATATCACAATCTGCAAGAAGTCTTCAGCAAGGACCAGGCTTGCTCCTTACCCCTGCATCGACCATACGACTGCGCCATCAACTTACTCCCAGGTGTCACGCTCCCGTCCCACTGACTCTACAACCTCTCTAAGCTGGAGAAAGATGCCATGGAGGCCTACATCAACGAGTCGCTGGCTGCAGGTCTCATTCGGCCCTCATCCTCCCCGGTTGGGGCCGGCTTCTTCTTTGTTGAAAAGAAGGACAAGACCCTGAGACCCTGCATCAACTACACAGGTTTGAACCAGATAACCGTGAAAAATAAATACCCTCTCCCCCTAATCGATTCAGCCTTCACCCCTCTCCACGATGCCACTGTCTTTTCCAAGCTGGACTTGAGAAATGCCTACCACCTAGTCCGAATTCGGGAGGGGGACGAGTGGAAGACGCCCTTCAACACGCCCTTGGGGCACTTCGAGTACCTGGTCATGCCGTTTGGACTAACCAACGCCCCTGCAGTCTTCCAAGCTCTGGTCAACGACGTGCTTAGGGACATGCTGAACCACTTCGTATACGTCTACCTAGATGATATTCTGATTTTCTCCAAGGACCAAGACGAACGTCTCCGCCACGTGAAGATGGTACTAAAGAGGCTCCTGGAGAACAGATTATTCGTGAAGGCAAAAAAGTGCAAGTTCCATGTTCCCTCAGTCTCGTTCCTGGGGTTCATCGTGGAGAAGGGGCGGATAGGACCTGACCCGGCGAAAGTGAAGGCAGTGGCGGAGTGGCCGACTCCAGGGACGCAGAAACAGCTGCAGAGGTTCCTGGGGTTTGCGAACTTCTACCGCCGGTTTGTGTGGGACTACAGCTGCCTAGCAGCCCCTCTCACACAGTTAACATCACCCAAGACTCAGTTCCAGTGGTCTCCTAGTACCCAGGCGGCGTTTGACAAGCTGAAGGCGAAATTCATCCACGCACCTGTACTGATCCACCCAGACCCCACGCTGCAGTTCGTGGTAGAAGTCGACGCCTCAGACTCAGGGGTGGGGGCAGTCCTCTCCCAACGGTCCCCTGCAGACCAGAAGCTCTATTCATGCGCTGCCTTCTCCCGTCGCTTGTCCCCGGCGGAACGGAATTATGATGTTGGGAATCGCGAGCTGCTGGCAGTATTCTTGGCACTCCATGAATGGAGGCACTGGCTGGAGAGAGCAGCTCACCCTTTCGTGGTCTGGACCAACCATAAGAATCTGGCCTACCTCTGTATGGCCAAGAGGTTGAACTCCCGCCAGGCGCGTTGGTCACTCTACTTGGGGAGGTTCAACTTCATGCTGACCTACCGACCAGGCTCCCGGAACACCAAGCCAGACACTCTCTCCAGGCAGTTCTCCTCGGGTCAAGACTCAACCATAGAAACCATCCTGCCCTCCTCCTGCATAGTCGGAGCCACCCAATGGGAGGTAGAGCAACTAGTTCGGGATGCTCATCAGAGGGAACCAGAGCCCGTCAGGTGCCCTCAAGGCCGACTATACGTTCCCCCGCCAACCAGAACCCCAGCACTCCAGTGGGGCTCATGCCTCAAAGTTAGCCTGCCACCCCAGAGCCCATGGAACTCTCTTCCTGCTCAGTCAACGCTTCTGGTGCCCAACGATGGCAGTCGACACTAGGGAGTTCGTGGGCGCTTGCGTCACCTGTGCCGGAGCAAGTCCTCCCATTGTCACCCACGGGTCTCCTCCAACCCTTACCCATTCCCCATCGCCACTGGTCGCACACATAGCGGTGGATTTCATCACCGGGTTACCCTCGTCGGAGGGCAACACTGTCATCCTGACAGTAGTGGACCGGTTCTCCAAGGCGGTCCATTTCGTTGCCCTACCCAAACTCCCCTCGGCAATGGAAACAACGGGTCTCCTGATCCAACACGTCTTCCGCCTCCATGGCATTCCCCAGGACATCGTGTCAGACCGGGGCCCCCAATTTGCATCCAGAGTCTGGAAGGCATTCTGCGACACCTTGGGAGTCTCCTGCAGTCTGACTTCGGGTTACCACCCCAGTCGAACGGGCAGGCAGAACGCATGAACCTTGGGTCCTCCCTGTGCTTCCGCCTCCCAGCCTTTTGGGCCACACACCTCCCATGGGTAGAATATGTACATAATTCGCTGATCTGCACCGCCACCTGGATGTCCCCCTTCATGGTGATCAATGGGTTCCAGCCCCCCCGTTTCCCAGCCAGGAGGTCGAGGTGGCTGTCCCATCTATCCAGGCACAATTCCACAGAGCACCTCGGGTCTGGAAGGAAGCACGGGCTGCCCTGGAGCGAACAACGGCCCGAAACCAAGGATGGCTGATCGCCACCAAATCCCGGCACCTCCCTACAAGGTCGGGCAACAAGTGTGGCTCTCCTCCCGGGACCTGCCCCTGCAAGTTGAGTCGAAGAAACTATCTCCCCGATACATTGCGCCCTACGCAATTGAAAAAAAAATCATAAACCCCAGTGCCCTCCGGCTAAGACTCCCACCCTCACTCAAGGTGAACCCTTCGTCCTGCTGATGCTTCTGTAAAGAAGGGTTCTGTCCTTTTCCCCCAACCTCGACTTTGCTTAGCCCTGTAGCTAGGGTCTTTCTTGAAGTTTTGTTGGCGGTAACCTTCAGAGCCACAGTTATATGGATAAACCCGTGGCTTGTCCCAACGATATTTTGGTCTGTTGGACACAAAAACTTTCTTTCCCATCTGTCTAGAGTCTCCAATGTCCTTTTTTTCTTATGCAGCTCATCGCCAAACAAATACTTACTTGTGGTGATCATACCAGATGTACAAAAGGCGCTTATATGACCCAGTCAAGTCCTGCGTAAATGCATTGCTCCTTTTAACATTTATGTTTGCTTGTGCACCTGTCAACATTCTGAGCCCATCTGTCATTTTCTGCAAAGGTACTTTGCTGGTCAAGTCCTTGCGCTGTTATTATGCTTGTCATCAGCATGTCGGTAACTTGAATGAAGGGGATCATGGCTTTAACCAGTAAGCCTTGCACATGTTGCATTTTTAAGTCTCTTGATTTGCTGTATGCTTTCGCCTCGTGCCAGATTTCTTCATTTACTTTCAGCATCACTAAGCCTGCACAATTTTTGGGACGAAAATATTTGTCCATTAAGTCTTTCAACTTTGTGAAATTTGGCACTTTAGCCTGTCCATCCCCAATTGACTTCGCTAACTCCGGTTTTATACCGTCTGAAGTCTTTTCATCGTCACCAAAGAAATCTGTGAATTTGTTCATTAATCATGAACAAGGCATCAGTGTCTTCTTTGTCTGGGTCACCGATTTCACCATCATTCCCACATACCTGAGACACTAATGTATCAAATTCAGCGCCTTCCTCCTCATCTGAGTCGGAAGTGGCGTCGCCTTCCGCCATTGTTTGTTTACTTCCGCCTGGTACACAATCGGAAGTGGGGGGGGGGGGGGGGTAGGAGACGGCCGTGAGTTTCCATCACCATGAAAAGTGGTCAAATTCCTACCAACATTTTCTAATGTCTTTTCCATTTTTTGCATAGCTGCAGTCTGGGTCACTTGATTTTTCACCATAAAATCTAAAAGTTTCATGAGATGGTTATCAGCAGTGACCATGCCTTCCTTGTTGCTTGCTGGCTTGTTGCCTCAAGCTTTGGCCCAAACTAGATCAGGGGTCTCACCACCCGATTCAATTTCTCCGTCTGAGGCAGCAATGTCCTCGACATTTGACTGCTCTTTCCTTACCCATGAGGATTTCCTTCTCTTTCCACTTCTGGAAGTTGATGGCATGCTCTGTACAATGCCAAGTGCTCCCTCACGAACCTCTACACCCTCGGGGTTGTTGCTGGACACACCACGTGTTGCCATTGTTCTAGCCTTTTAGGCTGACCACGACCCGCGGTCGTTTTGGTCAAATTCAAAGCTGTCGTTCAAGCGAACCAGCTAAAAGTCCCCAAAAGGGATTCTTAAAACAATGAATCACACTCAGTCCTCAAAGTTCTTTGAACGAGAGAAATTGCAAAAGAGAAACGTTGTTTCTGGACACTCTTTGTGTCACCACTGTTCTAGCCCTTTAGGCTGACCATGACCCGCGGCTGTTTTGGTCAAAAACCACAGCTGTCATTCAAGCGAACCAACTAAAAGTACCCAAAAGTGATTCTTAAAACAATGAATCACACTCGGTCCTCAAAAAGTTCTTCGAACCTCCAGTTCTAATGAGTGAAATTGCAAAAAGCGTAGCAGAGATAAAAAGTTTGTTGAACACTGATATTCTACTCACGCGAACTGATATTCTGCGCTTGCGCATCTCACGTAGTCCTGATAGGACAGAATAGGGAGGTGGAATAAGGAATTAAAAGTTGTTAACTGTATAAATAGTAAGTTGTAGCTGTGGTCACAAATTGGAAAAAAAAAAAATGACAATACAAAGTAGGCAGAGACTGAAAGTTTGGTAAAATAGTGACGTTCGAGAAGAGGAAAAATCCAAACAAAAGCAAGGAATCTAAATTTCCTGAATTATAGAGAAGTCCAATGTACAGAAGCCCAAGAAAAGCGGAATAATCCAGGAGGGGTGGCCTGAGATGAACCATGTGAGGCAGCTATTTCTAAAGGAAACTGAGGTGGGCAGAACTACACTTTGAAAAGCATGTTTGGAAAAACACCAGTAGAAATATTACAAGCCAAAGAGTAACACATAAGGGATCATATTTTGAAAATATTGGATAAATGGAAGAAGAGAACCAAGGATTTAAAAACTAGATGTCTAAGGGGAGGTACATTACAACAGGGTGCTGTGTGAACAAATCCAAATTCTTATAGGGTATTATAAGCCTAAAAATTACAGAAAAAAAGCTCTAAAAGAGGACAGCAGAATTGATTGATTTGAAGAAAAGTTCAGAGCAGAGAGAGTGCGACTGAGAGAAGAGAAGCAAAGGCAGGGAGAGGAAGAAGGAAAACAATGAATTTGAAATAACAGTTCAGCCCAATACACTTCCACCCTACCCAGTAATTCTGGGGAGGAGGGCTGAAATAGACCACCACCATCATGGGATGTAGGGATATACTGAAGGGGAAACTCACTTTTAATTATAAAATAGCGGAAAATACACCACCATGAGAAGGACACACTGACAGTCCAGATGACTGGTGGACTGGGTTCACAGTAGGTAGAGAAAAATAATCATTTAGAGAAGAAAGTAATACGTAATGAACAGCTTCAGAGTTATGTGGAAAAGTTAAACAGAATGTTTGAAAGTGGAGAGCAAGAGCAAACCTGGCAAGGCACTGAGAAGAGATTGAATGGAAGGTCAGTGTTAGACATCAATGTTTTTTTAGAACAAATAGAGGTGAAGGAGTCACTGGCAAGTACACCAGAATGGCAGGGTGATACCAGACCAGTTAGACAGACACAAAGATTAGAAAGATATAAAGCTAGAAGATAGACAGAATTTAAGGAAGGAATAGCAAAAGAGAGAAACAATACTGTCCCCAGAGACAGCAGCCCTAGCTTTATGCAGCAGGTGGGTGGACATCAGGAGCAAAAAAGGTGTGTGAGAAAAAGTTAAGGTATAAGGACAGAGGAATTAGAAGGTAAGTCAGAGGATAATGAGCTAGACACAAACCTAGAAACATATGTCAGCAGGTCAGGTCATACATTTTGAGTACAGGAAAAATCTAATTATCAAATGCCACTACTGGCATTAGACGTGGCAATATTTGACCCTTAGAGGAATGGAGTGTGGAGATAGCTAACAGAGGCATTTCCGACTCGAACGGACCTTAACAATCTGCAGGGAGAATCCATCTCAGAAGGAGAGCACCCTATGACTTATGACCTGAAGATAAAATGTAAGTAGATCCTGGAAACAGATGCATCACCAGATAATAACCAACTCCAATGTTCAGAAAAGTAGTAATAGAGGAACTTCTGGATGCTGTAAGAAGAAACTGGAAGATGTAGTACGGCTAAATTATAAAGGTGGAGTCAAGATTTTGCGAGCATCTGACCTATGCTCTATATAAATATTAATTGCAAAGAAAAAGCTAAGAACAAAAAATCTCAGGAAGGTGAAACACCTTCAATCAGGAGAATTTACAGCAAAGTAAATACAAAAATAAAAATAAAAAAACCAACAGAATCAGGGAATAACCCCAAAAATTTAATTCCCAGTGACCAGAGCTGCACAAGGGAGAACTCAACCAAGCACACTATTAATACCAAGCATCATCTACAACTCAAATGGCACCATCTACTGTCCCAACAGTGGTAGCACACCCTCAGCCGAAAACTCCAACAATCATCGACTGCAGGGGTCCCCAACCTTTTTATTACCGCGGATCGGTCAACGCTTGACAATTTTACAGCGGACGTGTGTGTGTGCCATAGATTGTTTATATTGTAAATATAATTTATTTATATAAATTATTATTATTAATAAGCACTCCATGAATGTTATTTTTCAACTGCTGAAATAAAGTTGGTTGGTAAGTAGAGCTTGAACTTTTCTAAAAAAAAAATAAAAATAAACACAGGTGATTGTCCACCAGCTGGGAGAATGAAGCATCAGGCTGAGTCTCACCCAAAATCCCTGCTATGGTTTGAAACATGTCCAACTCACCTCTGTTCATGTGCCCTCCCCTTGTGAGTTACATTTTAATGCTTAAATTACCGACATGTAATCGAGAGAATCGGTCATTTTTCAAAATTAAAGATTTTTCAAAATTAAAGATTGATCAGACTCCAATAATGAATAAAATGGAAATAATTATTTCTTCTGCGGACCAGTACCAATTGATCCGCGGACTGGTACCGGTCCGTGGACGGGTAGTGCTGGAACTGCAATCAGGAAGGACAGAAGAGATTGCCCTATGAGACAAAGGACAGAAACATAAGTCCAGCGGTCTGGTCCATTCAATCACTGACCTAAGGCAAATGGAGGTTTCTGATGGGGTCAAGGAAATCCTATAGTGGAGAGCCCAATTTCCACTGACTGCACCATTTATTCTTTTGTGGTCATACTGGTGCAATTACCTATTCTGATAAAATGCTAGCTTGAAAAAAAATTATATAGTACATTTATTGGGACATGATTCCTTGTGTAAACAAAATCAAAAATTCTGTTCACCTGATGGGCTGTTTTTGGATGAACAAGAGGGATAGCAACTCAAATGGCCATACTGCCAGTGAATACTGGATAGGACAAATAGACTCACTACCCAACACGTTCCTCTCCTTGTGCTGCTACCTTGTAATGGTGGAGAGGCTTGCATGTCTCGGAGATTCTGGAGGCTAGGTCAGGGAAGGATGTATCCTTTGGCAGGTTCAACCATACCGAATTGGTTTCAGATGAGAGACCAGACAAAATACAGCACCCGATCCTCCAGGTTGGGGGTTGGACGTAGGGCTAACAACCCTACTCCTTGAAAAGAAAGTGTTACGGAAACTATGATAAACAATCCTGTGGACTCTGATGTGGATTTGAACCAACATGTTGGTTTTATGAACACACCTGAAAAAGCCTACTATAGGAAGTTAGGAGTGAGAGATTAAGTCTGCTCAAGCCCAAAACAAAGATAAAAATTGGTACATGGAACACACGTACAATGTTTGAAACATCCAAAACAGCACAGGTCACAAATGAGATGAGGCAATACAAGCTCAACATCCTAGGTATCAGTGAGTGCCGCTGGACTGGTACTGATCTCAGAAGAACGACAGATGGTTCAACTATTCTAAACTCAGGACAAGGAGACCATCATATCTGAGGAGTAGCCCTCATCATATCCCAGAAGTATGGTAACACCTTGTTGGAATGGGAGCCCCTTGGGGACAGAATGATTCGAGCCAGGTTTAACTCCAGGCACTGTAAGCTAACCATCATACAGTGCTACACACCAACTAATGATGCTGATGAATGAGATAA
The DNA here is from genome assembly GCA_024760905.1 of Plotosus lineatus. NCBI lineage: Eukaryota > Metazoa > Chordata > Actinopteri > Siluriformes > Plotosidae > Plotosus > Plotosus lineatus. The sequence continues at coordinate 17,586,464 of CM045739.1, forward strand.
AGATGAGTGGTATGAGAAACTGCAAGAACTAACATCAAAGGTTCCAAAACACGATCTCATACTAGTGATGGGTGATTTGAATGCAAAAGTAGGAGAGAATAACATCAACTGTGAGAGAGCAATGGGCAAACGTGGGTTTGGTACAAGAAACAACGGTGAGCGCCTGATCGACTTCTGTCTTGACAACAATCTTGTTGGTGGAGGAACACTTTTCCCCCATAAGAACATCCACAAATGGACATGGAAGTCACCAGATGGTACTACGGTCAACCAAATAGACCATGTTCTCATCTGTGGGAAATAGCGCAGGTCACTACTCGATGTCCGTGTATATCGTGGAGCTGATTCAAACTTCGACCACTACCATGTCAATGCCACACTCAGGCTCAAACCAAGAAAGAAAAAGAGATAGTAACATCAGGAAAAAGTTGGACATTGCCAAGTTAAAATGCCTCAACAACAACAAAGGCTTTGTGATGGAGCTTCGGAACCGATTCAGTGCATTAATAGAGACAGAAAGTGAAAACCTGAACATCCAAACCAAATGGGAAAACAAAAAAAATGCATATGTTGAAACTGCAACTAAGATCCTGGGCCACTGTGGAAGAAAGAACAAAGAATGGATAACACCTGATAGATGGCAAACAATAGAAGAGAGGAAACAACTAAAAGCTAAAGTGCTCAACACCAGGTCTGAAAGAATACAACAGCAGTTTCAGAAAGCATATAGACTAAAAGACAGAAGTCAAGAGAAGTGCTAGATGAGATAAAAGAGCCTTTGTAGAAGAGCAAGCAACAAGAGCAGAACAAGCTGCCGAAAGAGGTAAAATGAGCATTTTTTTAAGATCACAAAACAACTATATGGCAATGGCACATGATCAACAACCCTCTTGAAGGATAAAGATGGTAACATCCTCACCACAGATAAAGAACAGATAGAGAGATGGGTTGAACACTTTTGCAGTGTTCAACAGAACAGATCCAACTGAAACCACAACACCATCACTAACAGCAGATGAACTCAACATCAACACCAACCCCCCATCTGAAAGAGAAGTCGACGATGCCATTAAGAAACTAAAAAGTGGAAAAAACTCATTAAGCCAATTCTTTGATAAGTGGGGAGAATGAGTGATGTGAGTAGCAATACATGCAGCTATAATGCTCATAGAAATTGCTCTTCATCTTTTCCTTCTGCCTTTTCCCATTTTCAGGAGTCGCCACAGCGAATCATCTGATTCACATGTTTGATTTGGCAGAAGTTTTTACGTTGGATGCCCTTCTTGACACAACCCTTTAGCAAGAGGCAGAAACACATCGATGGCTATGCAGCCTACTCTTTACAAAAGTTAGCAATGATTCTTTTACACCATAGACACCATAGACAGTGAGAGACATGGCCGGCCTTTGATAATCCAGTTAGCTGCACCGAGGGACAGTGACAACCTTGTAGAGAGTGGGACTCGAACCCCCGACCTTGGGATCAGCAATCCAGTGCCCTTTATTACCAGCACTGCCACAATGCTCATAGAAATTGCTCGATTAGTATGCATTCTACTCCATCTGACCAAAGGACTATGTATAGAGATAGCCGTGAAGCAAATGTCAGTGATCATATGACCCCCAAACCCCACAAGGAGCAAAAATGACGTACCTCGAATTTAAGTAAATGCAACTGTGGTAAGTGCATTAGGACCATTGCCAGAAGGTAGTATCCTGGATAAGTACTAAAGGAAAAGGAGAATTCAAAAACTGGGTGCAAGAAGTACTTGCGTCACATTTTCCAAAAAATTAGCTGACACTACAACCATAAATCAGAGTGTCGTATGCATCATTTATAGCCAAAAATCTCCAAATATAAGTCCTCAAATTCTCAATAGTGATACACTGCCTTACCTGAATCTACTGGAATTTTGTGCAGAAAATACTGGTCTTTGAAGAAATGTCAGAAATAAAAATGAGCCAAGAAAGAATTTGTGGGGTAAAAGTAAATTCTGGTAATTATTTTTTTTAGAACGTAGCTAATTATAATGCGATTCACAAATCAGAATTCCATACCGGATCGGTCAAGGCCCGGATTAACAACTACCGCTATCAGTGCTGTTCACCAACAGGGTGCTGGTGGAAACTGGGCTACTGATTGTCGAACAAGGAGACTTAAGAGGCGTATCCATAGGCGGCGAGAGAAGAGGAAAGGCATGAGTCTAGGACTGAGAGTAGGGACTTTGAATGTTGGAACTATGACAGGAAAAGCTAGAAAGCTGGCTGACATGATGCAGAGGAAAAAGGTGGACAAACTGTGTGTTCAGGAGAACAGGTGGAAACGCAGCAAGGCTAGCAGCTTAGGAGCAGAGTTTAAGCTGTTTTATCATGGTGTGGATGGGAAGAGAAATGGAGTAGGAGTCATCTTGAAGGAGGGGTTTGTCAGGAATATTTTAGAAGTGAACAGAGTGTCAGACAGAGTGATGAGTCTCAAGTTAGAAATTGAAAGTGTGATGTTCAATGTTGGTGCTTATGCCCCACAGGCAGGCTGTGAGCTAGAGCAGAAGGAGAGATTCTGGAGTGAGTTAGATGAAGTGATGCAGAGTACCTCCAGAGGTGAAAGAGTGGTCATTAGTGCAGACTTCAATGGACATGTTGGTGCAGACAGCAGAAGGGACGAGGAAGTGATGGGCAGGTTTGGTATCAAGGACAGATGTTGATAGATTTTGATAAAAGAAAATTTTAGAAGTTGATAGTCTAAGTACTTAGAAAAAAAAAAAAAAAAGCTGGAGGATTTTATCTCTGTTCCCTTTAACCTCACCGTTCCTGTTGGGTCCATGTCGTTCACACACATATATTCTGTCTTACCGAGGCTAACCTTCATACCTCTCCTTTCCAGGGCATACCTCCACCTCTCTAGATTTTCCTCCACTTGTTCTCTGCTCTCACTACAGAGCACAATGTCATCTGCAAACATCATAGTCCATGGAGAGTCTTGTCTAACCTCGTCTGTCAGCCTGTCCATCACCATAGCAAACAAGAAGGGGCTCAGAGCTGATCCTTGATGCAGTCCCACTTCCACCTTGAATTCTTCGGTCACACTGACAGCACATCTCACCACTGTCTTACATCTCTCATCCATGTCCTGCACCACTCTAACATACTTCTCTGCCACTCCAGACTTCCTCATGCAATACCACAGTTCCTCTCTTGGCACCTGGTCATATACTTTCACCAGATCCACAAAGGCACAATGCAGCTCCCTCTGACCTTCCCTGTACTTCTCTATTAACAACCTCAAAGCAAACACTGCTTCTGCGGTGCTTTTTCTTGGCATGAAACCAAACTATTCTTTCCCATAACTTCATCATATGGATCATCAACTTTATCCCTCTGTAGTTGCCACAACTCTGCACGTCTCCCCGTTCTTAAAAATGGGCACCAGCACACTTCTCCATTCCTCCAGCATCTGCTTACTCTCCAAGACCTTGATTAATGTTCTTGTCAGAAAATCTACTGCTACCTCTCCTAGACACTTCCATACCTCCACAGGTATATCATCAGGATCAACTGCCTTTCCACTCTTCATCCTCTTCAGTGCCCTCCTTACTTCACACTTAATCTTTGCTACGTCCTGCTTCTCAATGGTCACCTCATCTACTCTTTTTTTCTCTCTCATTTTCCTTATTCATCAGCTCTTCAAAGTACTCTTTCCATCTTCCCAGCACACTTCTGTCATCAGTCAATACATATCCCACTCTGTCCGTAATCACGCTCACTTGCTGCACGTCCTTTCAATTTCTATTCCCAACCTGTATAAATCATTTTCTTCCTCCTTACTGTCCAACCTAGCATACAAGTCATCATACGTCCTCTGTTTGGCCTTTGACACCGCTACTTTCGCCTTATGCTGTGTCTTCCTATACTTTTGTTTCCTCTCTTCAGTCCACTTCTTCTTGGCTAACCTCTTCCTTTGTACACACTCCTGCACGTCCTCATTCCACCACCAAGTCTCCGTATTTACTTTTCTTCCAGAGGACACACCAAGTATTCTCCTGCCTGTCTCCCTGATCACATTTACTGTGGTTGTCCAGTCATCTGGAAGCACTTCCCGACCACCCAAAGCCTGTTTCAACTCCTCCTTGAAGACAACATGACACTCTTTCTTTTTAAGCTTCCAATACTTTGTCTTCTGCTCTGCCTTTGTCTTCTTCACCTTCCTCACTATCAGAGTTATCCTGCACACCACCATCCTATGCTTTTGGTTACACCCTCACCCACTACTATACAGTCACCGACTTCTTTCAATATTGCATCTATACAAGATGTAGTCTACCTGTGTGCTCCTACCTCTGCTTTTATAAGTCACCCTATGCCCCGGTCTCTTCTGGAAGAAAGTATTCACCACAACCATTTCCATTCTTTTCACAAAATCTATCAACATCTGTACTTCTGTGTTCCTGTCCTAGATACCAAACCTGCCCATCACTTCCTTGTCCCCTTTGTTGTCTGCACCAACATGTCCATTGAAGTCTGCACTAATGACCACTCTTTCACCTCTGGGGGTACTCTGCATCACTTCATCTAACTTACTTCAGAATCTCTCCTTCTCTTCTAGCTCACATCCTGCCTGTGGGACATCAGTACTAACATTGAACATCACACCTTTAATTTCACACTGGAGACTCACTCTGTCTGACACTCTTTTCACTTCTAGAAATTTCCTGACCATCCCCTCCTTCAAGATGACTCCTACTCCATTTCTCCTCCCATCCACACCATGATAAAATAGCTTAAACCCTGCTCCTAAGCTTCAGCCTTGCTACCTTTCCATCTGGTCTCTTGAACACACACTATGTCCACCTTACTCCTCTGCATCATCTCAGCCAGCTCTCTATATTAGTTCCAACATCCAAAGTCCCTACTCTCAGTCCTAGACTCATGCTTTTCCTCTTCTCTCTCCACCTCCGGACACTCCTCCTGCCTCTCCTTCTTCCACCAACAGTCGTCCAATTTTCACCAGCACGCTGTTGGTGAACAGCACTGATAGCGGTCGTTGTTAACCCGGGCCTCGACCGATCCGATATGAAGGTAATATTTGTGATTTGCAGATCAAGCCTGGCATTGGTTTTACATCGTTCGCCCTTCCTCACACAACCCTTTGCATTTATCCAGGCTTGGGACCGGCTTGAGGGAGAGACGCAGGCTTGTGCCCCCCCTCACGGCTGCATTATCACAGTTGGTGTACTAATGCTTCTAATTACCACAGGTGTGCATATCATGGGTCTTTAAGCCTTTAAGTGTTTCATTATTATGTCCTGTTGCTTTTTCATGAGATTATATTTGATTCTATAGGTCACATGGTATGCATTTCATTTATGCCTTTTCACTCTTTCTTCTATTAGCTTGGTCAGCCTTTCATTCTTTTGGAATGAGCAGAAGTGGCATCTCTGTCCACACCCCATCTTTTCTATACACAGATCCCCTTGATTTCCTCACTACTATTTGGTTCTAGCCAATACCTTCTGGGTACATATCGATATCTTCTGGGTATGGACCTATATCTAGTTCTTAATTCATCCATAACCAGTTAATTCATTGACAACCAGACTTCTGACCAATTCAGCCAAGCTGATGGCCTCACCTTTGATGGCTATTTTTCAACTTCATCTCTTGGCTGTCCTTACTTTCCCCGAAGTATTCCTCTTCTGAATGTTCTTCTCCGAATTCCCCAATGGACTATTATCCAGATTCTCCCAAATAACTTTTGCCCAGAGTCTCTTTCTAATGTACTCTCCTACTTCTCCTGTGGCATGTGAACTTCCTTCTTCCACACAATCACAATGATTCCCTTTGACAGACCTACCAATCTGTAACTTTTCAACCAATCAATAAACTCTCTCTTTCCTTCTTCCAGTCTTGGTATGGTAATGAACATTTGTGCACTAATATTAATGTTGTGCCTGATTATTATAAAGATTATATGTGGTTCTTACAATTTGCATTAATCAAAGCCAATTATTAAACAATAACCAAAACATGGCCAAACACATCAACTCCACTCGCATACATCTTTTTCTTTTTCTCATAATTCTTAAATAAATAAATAAATATCTATCCCTTTGATAACCCAGTTAGGTGCACTGAGGGGACAGTGACAACCTTGTGGGGACTTGGACCCCCAACCTTAGGATCAGCGATCCTGCACCCTATCCACCAGCCCACCACTGCCCCCAACTCCTCTAGCATACATAAAAATGGCAATTCTTGCTATATTCTGAACATGTCGAGTTATTATAATCGTCTATTGGCATTTTGAATATAATGTCCTTATTTCTATAAGACTTAACTTACTCTTATGAAAACATTTTCATACAAATGTTTTCAAGTGGGTAACTGTGGTCATGTGACCAGAATATGTTTCAGACTGGGGCCCCCAGTTTGCATCTAGAGTTTGGAAGGCATTCTGCGACACCTTGGGGTCTCCTACAGCTTGATCTCTAGCTACCATCCTCAGTCGAACAGGCAAGCGGAGTGAGCGAATCAAAGCCTCGGATCCTCCCTGCGCTGCATTGCCTCCCGCTTCCCAGCCTCCTGTGCCACACACCTCCCATGGACTGAATACGCACATAACTCTCCGAGCTGCACCGCCACCGGGATGCCCCCCCGTATGGTGATTAATGGTTTCCAGCCTCCCCTGTTTCCCAGCCAGGAGGTCGAAGTGGCCGTTCCAGCTGTCCAGGCACAGTTTCGCAGAGCACTCCGGGTCTGGAAAGCAGTACGTGCTGCCTTGGAACAAACAGTGGCCCAAAACTGGAGAATTGCCAAGCGTCATCAAACCCCGGCACCTCCCTAGACGGTCGAGCAACAAGTGTGGCTCTCCTCCTGGGACCTGCCTCTGCAAGTCAACTCCAAGAAACTGTCTCCCAGATACATTAGACCCTATGTAATAGAAAAAAATAATAAACCCCAGCACCGTCCGGCTAAGAATCCCATCCTTTTTGCATAATTCGCCTTGTTTTTATGATATTTTCCTTAACTTTTTCCTCTATTCTTTCTTTATTTTTTAATTTGATAAATATTTTTTTAAAAACCGAGAGGCACTGAAGCAGCGAGGGATCCCTGGATATCTATACACTGTATGCAACGTAATAAGCGCCCTCACCAATGTTTTTGATTTTGCGTTTAATAACCACCTATGTGTACTGGGAGCAAAATCATAGATCAAACTTACCAATTTTATTCGATCAGTCTCTGTAACAGTAAAATGAGACGTTTATTGCCTGTAAAAGTGAGTTTACATGGTATTTCAAGACCCCCTGCCACTGGGGAATGTCTATAATGTTCATCAGTAACAACACAGATTGTTCCGCTGTGCTTTAAAAAACAGAACATTTCACTGTTTTCTCTTGGTAAATGTCCAACAACCGATGAGCTATGACAAACTGCTGTAGCAAAACTATCAAATGCTCTGAATGAATGGAGCGATGAGCCAGATATGGACCCATCAGAAAGTGATGTGTTTTTCACCCAATTCTCCTGCTCACTGACTTCATATATTTAAAGACATTCCTGGTTCAACGTGCCATGTGCTCAAGTTTACATTTATGTTGATTAAACATTTTCCCGAAAGTAAAATCGAGCCAAAGGAACAGCACCGGGTGGGAAAAGTAAGGGGTCTTTTTTTTTTATTTATGCTGTTTTTTTGTTAATTTTCAGCTTTCATGTAAGTATTTTGGTTGATACCAAAAAATTAACAAATACCACTAAAACTCTTTTATTGTTCTGTTATTATTCATGTTTTCACCTCGATGGTAATAAGCACTTACAGTTCCACTCAGCTGGCAACATTTTAATAAGCTCCCACCCACTCCAATTTTTAAAGCACCCTGGAGGCATAGCATGTTGAATACGGTGTATGTGTGTGTGGAGAGAGAGAGAGAGAAGGATGGATAGATAGATCGATAACTTGATTATCTATCTATCTGTCTTAGGCCATTTCACATAATATTGAGCGTGATATCATCTTTGAAATCTGAGCGATCTGAAAGCGATTTTGCCCCGCCATGATCGGACAGTCTCCCCTGCTTTCTGAATGCTAATTTATGCGAGATTTCCTTTTACAAAGACGGCTATTATTGGTTCATTTTTAGACCAAATAAGATAATTAACAATCAAAAAAGGCTTCAGTCACTTGTGTGTGAGTGCAGTATTTACAAATGGTGAATGCAACCAGTTAGTGTGCATCGTAAAGCCGTTCATTTTATTTTTTTTCCAGCTTTCGCATTTGAGAATGTAACGTAAAGCCGACTTTTTTAGGCTTTGGCACAGAGTTAATGTTACCATGTCATTGATACGTGAATGCCATCCATGTTGCTCTTGTTGATGTTTTGTTTGTATTTTTGACGGATGTCCCATTTCCTGAGTTTCTAGACACAAAAACAGTCCTGCTGTCTATCACGACTTCTCTAAAGTCCACTTTTCTTTGTTGTTCCCTTTTCTAACCATCAAACTTGCTCATATTTTTCTGACTTCTATTGAAGTTCCTTTCTAATGTCCTCTATCAACTATGGCTTTTGCCCTTTACCTTCTCTCTGTGCCATCCGTCTGTTTACTGGCCCTTCATATCCTCCTACTATTTTGTTGGCAGCACCACTTTTATTTACCTGCTCAATGAAACTGTTTACTTTCTGATGTCCCCTGCATTTTAGTACTGAAGCCTGATGTGGGCGGTCTGCAGCATCAATTAATTCAATTATGTATTTCAAGTCTTTAATCGGGTTACTGGTGTTAACAACAAAGCCTTTCCTTTTACAATGTGGCAAAGTAACAAAAATGTCATATGATCATAAATGTAATCAGTGTAAATGTTTCCAGTTTTATCTTTCAATTGTATGAAATCTTTTGTGAGGGCCACTATTTCAGCTGTCTGTGCAGATGAAGGCTGTGGAATTATCTCTGCTGCAGCTGTTATAAATCAGGTTTTTGTTAACCTTACTGCCGAGTTGGAAGCTATTAAACCTCCTGTATGTGCTTGATAGCAACAATCATGACAAAAGAGTACTTCCTGTGGTATTGCAAATGGCTCACCTGTCAGCTTCATTTCTCATATTGCTTGTGAGCCACAATCATGTGGTTCTTTGTTTTTGCACATCACTCGAGAGAGTCACACCATCCCCTGTGAATGTTGTGTGGTTGCTCAAGTATGCGCTTGAATTTATTTTACCTTACATGTTCAAAGTGGAAACACAGTTGACTGTAAAAATTCTGTAATGCCATGGCTTGTGTACACCATAAGTGTTTGACACAAGCTGGGTTTTTTTTCCGCACTTTGCAACTGCCGCTATATATTTTGTGGATAGTGGATGTCCAATTCCTGCATTGCCCAATTTTGAACTCATTTATGAATTTTCTGAACCACGTAATCTTAATTAGGGTCATGGGGAAGCTTGCACCCATCTCTGGACAAGAGCAGAGTGCACCCTGGACGGCTAACCAGGCCCTCGCAGGGCAAAAACATGCTGATGGACATTCAGCCTACTCTTGATGAAAGTCTGCAATGGTTCTTTTACATGCCTCTAAACATTGACAGTGAGAGACATGGCCAATCTCTGATAACCCAGTTACCTGCACTGGGGGGGACAGCAGTAACAACCATTGACTGTAGCGCATGAACCTCCAACCTTAGGATCAGTGATCTAGCACCCTACTCCTCCCACACCCAAGATTTTGCATCAGCGACAGTCCGGGCTGCAGCACATTTGGCCTCCCGGTATCCGTCTGCTGCCTTGGGAGTGCAACAGGCCAATGAGACTTAATAGGCCTCCTTTTTCACCTGGATAGCCAGCTTTACAGCCAGAGATGAAAATGTTGAGGTTCTCTATGGGAGTAACGAGGATGGATAGGATCAGGAATGAGTACATCAGAGGGACAGCACATGTAAGAGGTTTTGGAAACAAAGTCAGAGAGGCTAGATTGAGATGGTTTGGACATGTACAGAGGAGGGATAGTGAGTATATTGGTAGGAGGATGCTGAGGTTGGAATTAAAAGGCAGAAGGCTTCGAGGAAGACCAAAAGAGACGATTCATGGATGTGGTGAAGTAGGACATGAAGGTAGTTGGAGTAAGAATAGTACTCTTATGCATGTGACAAACAAGCTTATGGGTACAGTATTATGGCGATTCAGCTCCTTCCTGGCCAATGGGGCGTGATGTTGGGAAACAGCCAATGAGAGAGCAACTCGTGCATTGTTTGACTTTTTGAATGGTGCTTTTTGTAAAAAGAGGTTGTTTCGTATACAGAGGGTGAAAATTTAGGAAAATGGTTTTTGTAACGTGGATTTTTCGTATTCAGGAGGTTTTCGTAAGTGGGGGGGGGGGGGGCGATTAATATATATTCTCATCCCGTCTGTGAATCGCTCCAATGAGAGCTGGAGGTCCTGACGTGAAGCCAAAAAGGACAACAACATCATCCACAAAAAGCAGAGACAAGATCCGATGGACACCAAACCAGAACCCCCTCAACTGCGCCTAGAAATTCTGTCCATAAAAATTGTGAACACAAATCGGTGACAAAAGGACAGCCTTGGCGGATTCCAACTCCCACCGGGAAGGAATTTGACCCGTTGTTACCAATATGGACCAAACTTTGGCTCCGGTGATAAAGTAACCAAATGGCCCATAGAAATGGGTCCAGAACACCATACACCCAGAGCACACCCCACAAGATTGTTTCTAGGGACACTGTCAAAAGTTTTTTTCAAATCCACAAAACACATGAACAGATTGGGCAAACGCCCATGTCCCCTCCAAAATCCTGTGGAGTGTATAGAGTTGCTCAAGAGTGCCATGGCCAGGACGAAAACCACATTGTTTATCCTGAATCCAAGGTTCAAAAAGATCCTTATGACAGACATACAAGGAAGCAGTCTCCCTTGCCTGGACGTGGATTACTGGAGTTCCCCCCTGGAGCCAGGCTCAGGGAAGGGGCTCCAAGGCGAGTGCCTGGTGGTCGGGGTTCTGCTCATGGAGCCTGGCCAGGCCTAGCCCGAAAAGGAGACGAGGACTCCACCCGTGGGAGGAGTTTTATGGATCGGGTGCAAAGTGAGCTGGGTGGCAGTTGGAGGCATGGGTTCTGTCGGACTGATCCTCGGGCTATGGAATGTCACCTCTCTGGCAGGAAAGAAGCCTGATCTGGTGTGTGAGGAGGAGATACCAAAGAGATATAGTCGGGCTCACCTCAACACATAGCTTGGGCTCTGGAACCACCAATCTTGAGAGGCTGGACCTTATTCTCTTCTGGAGTTGCTCATGTGGAGAGGTGGCGAACCAGTGTTTGCATTCTTGTTGCCCCCAGTCTCAGGGTCCAAATGTTGGGGTTCTCCCCAGGTGACGAAAGGGTAGCTTCCCTCCGTCTTCGGGTGGGGGGGGCATGTCCTGACTGTTATTTATGCTTATTCACCAAATGACAGTTCCGAGTACCCACCCTCCTTGGAATCTTTTGGGGGTGGGGGTTGGACAACACTCTCTGGAGACTCACTCGTTGTCTTAGGAGACTTCAATGCCCATGTAGGCAATGATAGTGTGACCGGTGGGTACGGCCTTTCCAATCTGAGCCCGGATGATGTTTCATTGTTGGACTTCTGTGCTTGTCACGGTTTGTCTATCACAAACAGCATGTTCGAACATAAGTGTGCCCATAACTGCACTTGGCACCAGGACACCCTAGGTCGCAATTCGATGATTAACTTTGTAGTCATGTCACCAGACTTGCGGCCACACGTTCAGGACACTGGGGTGAAGAGAGGCACTGAGCTGTCTACCAATCACCACCTGGTGGTGAGTTGGCTTCGGTGGTGGGGGAGGCTGCCTTCCAGACCTGGCAGGTCCAAGCGTGTAATCAGGGTCTACTGGGAATGTTTGGCAGAGGCCCCTGTCCGAGAAGCCTTTAATTCCCACCTCTGGCAGAGCTACAACCACGTCCCGGAGGAGGACGTGGAATCCAAATGGGCCATGTTTCGTGCCTCCATTGCTGAGGCGGCAGCCCAGAGCTGTGGCCGTAAAGTCGGTGCTTGTTGTGGGGGTAACCCCCGAACCCGGTGGTGGACACCTGCAGAGAAGGGGCCCGTCCAGCTGAAGGAGGTCTATCGGGTTTTATTAGCCTATGGGACTCCTGAGGCAGCAAACAGGTAGCGGCAGCCGAGGCTGTCGCAGATGCAAAATTTCGGGCGTGCAAAATTTCAGTGATGGCCTGGAGAGTGATTATCGGTTGGCCTCAGAAAGGTTCTGGACCGCCAGCCGACGCCTTAGGAGGGGGATGCAGTTCTCCACAAACACTGTTTACAGTGGAGCAGGGTTTAAGCTGTTTTTTCATGGTGTGGATGGGAAGAAAAATGGAGTAGGAGCCAACTTAGAGGGGTTGGTCAGGCATGTTCTAGAAGTGAAAAGCGTGTCAAACAGAGTGATGAGTCTCAAGTTAGAAATTGATGGTGTGATGTTAGTCTTTATGCCCCACATGCAGGACGTGAGCTAGAAGAGAAGGAGAGATTCTGGAGTGAGTTAGATGAAGTGATGCAGAGTATCCCAGAGGTGAAAGAGTAGTCATTGGTGATGATTTCAATGGACATGTTGGTGCAGGAAACAGAGGGGACGAGGAAGTGATGGGCAGGTTTGGTATCCAGGACAGGAACACAGAAGGACAGATGATAGATTTTGCAAAAAGGATGGAAACGGCTGTCGAACACTTTCGTCCAGAAGAGACAGGAGCATAGGGCGACTTAAAAGCGGAGGTAGGAGCACACAGGTAGACTACATCTTGTGTAGGCAATGTAATTTGAAGGAAGTCAGAGACTGAAAAGTAGTAGTGGGTGAGAGTGTTACCAAACAGCATAGGATGGTGGTATGTAGGATGACGCTGATGGTGAAGGCAAAGGCAGAGCAAAAGACAAAGTGGTGGACACTGAAAGGAAGAGGGTCATGTCTTCAAGGAGGAGTTGAAACAGGCTTTGGGTTGTCAGGAAGTGCTTCCAGATGACTGGACAACTACAGATAATGTGATCAGGGAGACCGGTAGGAGAGTACTTGGTGTGTCATCTGGAAGGAGAGGCAATAAGGAGACTGTGGTGGAATGAGGAAGTGCAGGAGTGTGCACAAAGGAAGAGGTTAGCTAAGAAGAAGTGGGACATTGAGAGGAAACAGGAGTACAGAGAGACACAGCGTAAGGCAAAGGTAACGGTGTCAAGGCCAAACAGAGGGCATCTGATAACTTGTATGCTAGATTAGATAATTTTCTCCTTCATTACTGTCCATACAGGTTGGCACAGCAGAGAAATAGAGATGGGAAGGATGTGCAGCAAGTGAGAGTGATTACGGACAGAGTGGGATATGTATTGACTGATGACAAGTGTGCTGGGAAGATGGAAAGAGTACTTTGAAGAGCTGATGAATGAGGAAAATGAGAGAGAAAAGAGTAGAAGAGGTGACCGTTGAGGACCAGGAAGTAGCAAAGATTAGTAAGGGGGGGGCCCCTGAAGAGGATGAAAAATGGAAAGGCAGTTGATCCTGATGACATACCGGTGGAGGTATGGAAGTGTCTAGGAGAAGTAGCAGTAGATTTCCTGACAAGAACATTCAACAAGGTCTTGGAGAGTGAGCAGATGCAGAAGGAATGGAGAAGTGTGCTAGTGCCCATTTTTAAGAACAAAGGAGATGTGCATAGTTCTGGCAACTACAGAGGGATAAAGTTGATGAGCCATACGATGAGGTTATGGGAAAGAATAGTGGAAGCAAGACTAAGGGCAGAGGTCAACCTTTGTGAACAACAGTTTGGTTTCATGCCAAGAAAGAGCACCACAGATGCAGTGTTTGCCTTGAGGATGTTAATGGAGAAGTTCAGAAAGGTCAAAGGGAGCTGCATTGTGCCTTTGTGGCTCCGCAGAAAGCATATGACAGGGTGCCAAGAAAGGAACTGTGGTATTGCATGAGAAAGTCTGGAGTGGCAGAGGTATGTCAGAGTGGTGCAGGACATGTATGAGAGATGTAAGACAGTGGTGAGTTGTGCTGTCGGCGTGACCGAAGAATTCAAGGTGGAGATGGGACTGCATCAAGGGTCAGCTCTGAGCCCCTTCTTGTTTGCTATGGTGACGGACAGGCTGACAGACAAGGTTAGACAAAAATCTCCATGGACTATGATGTTTGCAGATGACATTGTGATATCTGTAATGAGCAGGAAAATCTAGAGCGGTATGCCCTGGAAAGGAGAGGAATGAAGGTTAGCCTCAGAAAAACAGAATACATGTGTGTCAATGAGATGGACCCAAGATGAATGGTGAGGTTAAAGGGAGCAGAGATCAGGAAGAGGGAGGATTTTAATACCTATGCTCAATTATCCAGAGCAATGGAGAGTGTGGAAAAAGGAGGTGAAACGTGCACAAGCAAGTTGGAATGGTTGGAGAAAAACATTCGGTGTAATAGGAAGGTATTCGCAAGAATGAAAGGAAAAGTGTCCAAGACTGATGGGGCCAGCAATGTCATATGGTTTAGAAACAATGGCACTGAGGAAAAGAAGGCCGAGCTAGAAGTAGTAGAGATGAAAATGTTGAGGTTATCTTTGGGAGTAATGAAGATGGATAGAATCAGGAATAAGTACATCAGAGGGACAGCACATGTAAGAGGATTTGGAGACAAGGTCAGAGAGGCTAGATTGAGATGGTTTGGAAATGTACAAAGAAGGGATAGTGAATATATTGGTCGTATGATGCTGAGGTTGGAACGACCAGGCAGAAGGCTCAGAGGAAGACCAAAGATGATTTATGGATGTGGTGAAGGAGGACATGAAGGTAGTTGGTGTCGAATCATCTGCCTCCATTTCACCCTATCCTTTGCATTTTCTTCTCTGGCTGTTGAGCTCAATGTGGATACCCTGGACCTTCTTCGCAACAGACCACAGAACATCAGGATTGAAGAAAACACTCCACTCTCATCCTGAAACCTGAAGCACAACTGGGGTGTTCTCACCGTTGTCTCCATTTCCTCTTTACACACAACTGTTTTCCCACTCACACCAGCAACACCATAGTCAAATTCATCAGGGACACCATCAGTATCATTGGTCTGATAACAGATAGAGTTATTCTACAGGATAGATTTTGAATCTGTAGCGATGGTGGCCAACAATAATGACTAACATTAGAGAAAGGAGGAGAATGCAGCCATGAGGCGGGGAGGGCACTAACCAGTGTCTCTCCCCCACATGCCGGTCCCAAGCCCGGAGAAATGCAGAGGGTTGTGTCCGGAAGGGCATCCGACGTAAAACCAATTCCAAACTTATATGATGCAAATCAGAAGTATTACCCCCATACTGGATCGGTCGAGGCCCGGGTTAACAACGACCGCCATCAGTGCTGTCAATCAACAGGGTGCTGATGGAAATTGGACTACTGTTGGTCGAAGAAGGAGAGGTGGGAGGTGTGTCCGTAGGCAGAGAGAGAAGAGGAAAGGCATGAGTCTAGGACTGAGAGTGGGGACTTTGAGTGTTGGAACTATGCAAAGAAAAGGTAGAGAGCTGGCTGACATGATGCAGAGGAGGAAGGTGGACATACTGTGTGTTCAGGAGACCAGGTGGAAAGGTAGCAAAGCTAAAAGCTTAGGAGCAGGGTTTAAGCTATTTTAACATGGTGTGGATGGGAAGAGAAATGGAGTAGGAGTCATCTTGAAGGAGGGGTTTGTCAGGAATGTTCTAAAAGTGAAAAGCGTGTCAGACAGAGTGATGAGTCTCAAGCTAGAAATTGAAGGTGTAATGCTCAAATGTTGTTAGTGCTTATGCCCCACAGGCAGGATGTGAGCTAGAAGAGAAGGAGAGATTCTGGAGTGACTTAGATGAAGTGATGCAGAGTAACCCCAGAAGTGAAAGAGTGGTCATTGGTGCAGACTTCAATGGACATGTTGGTGCAGGCAATACAGGGGACGAGGAAGTGATGGGCAGGTTTGGTATCCAGGACAGGAACACAGAAGGACAGATGTTGATAGATTTTGCAAAAAGGATGGAAATGGCTGTGGTGAATACTTTCTTCCAGAAGAAACAGGAGCATAGGGTGACTTATAAAAGCGGAGGTAGGAGCACACAGGTAGACTACATCTTGTGCAGGCGATGTAATTTGAAGGAATTCAGTGACTGCAAAGTAGTAGTGGGTGAGAGTGTTGCCAAACAGCATCGGATGGTGGTATGTAGGATGACGCTGATGGTGAGGAAGGTGAAGAAGGCAAAGGCAGAGCAGAAGACAAAGTGGTGGAAGCTGAAGAAGGAAGAGTGTTGTGTTGTCTTCAAGGAGGAGTTGAAACAGGCTTTGGGTGGCCAGGAAGTGCTTCCAAATGACTTAACCACAGCAAATGTGATCAGGGACACAGGTAGGAGAGTACTTGGTGTGTCCTCTGGAAGGACAGTAGATAAGGAGACTTGGTGGTGGAATGAGGAAGTACAGGAGTGTGTACAAAGGAAGAGGTTAGCGAAGAAGAAGTGGGACATTGAGAGGACCGAAGAGAGTAAACAGGAGTACAGGGAGACACAGCGTAAGGCGAAAGTAGCAGTGGCTAAGGCCAAACAGTAAAGTAAAGTAAAAATATGTAAAGTAAAGTAAAAGTATGATGACTTGTATGATAGGTTGGACAGTAAAGAGGGAGAAAATGATTTATACAGGTTGGCACAGCAGAGAAAGAGATGGGAAGGACGTGCAGCAAGTGAGAGTGATTCAGGACAGAGAGGGAAATGTATTGACTGATGACAGAAGTGTGCTGGGAAGATGGAAAGAGTACTTTGAAGAGCTGATGAATGAGAAAAAAAAAAAAAAGAGTAGAAGAGGTGACCATTGAGGAGCAGGATGTAGCAAAGATCAGTTAGGATGAAGTGAGCAGGGAATTGAAGAGGATGAAGAATGGAAAGGCAGTTGGTCCCGATGACATACCTGTGGAGGTATGGAAGTGTCTAGGAGAGGTAGCAGTAGATTTTCTGACAAGAACATTCAACAAGGTCCTTGAGAGTGAGCAGATGCCGGAGGAGAAGTGTGCTGGTGCTCATTTTTAAGAACAAGGGAGACGTGCAGAGTTGCGGCAACTACAGAGGGATAAAGTTGATGAGCCATACGATGAAGTTATGGGAAAGAATAGTGGAAGCAAGACTAAGGGCAGAGGTCAGCATTTGTGAACAACAGTTTGGTTTCATGCCAAGAAAGAGCACCACAGATGCAATGTCTGCTTTGAGGATGTTAATAGAGAAGTACAGAGGGAACTACATTGTGCCTTTGTGGATCTGGAAAAAGCATATGACAGGGTGTCAAGAGAAGAACTGTGGTATTGCATGAGGAAGTCTGGAGTGGCAGAGAAGTATGTTAGAGTGGTGCAGGACATGTATGAGAGATGTAAGACAGTGGTGAGGTGTGCCGTCGGTGTGACTGACGAATTCAAGGTGGAGGTGGGACTGCATCAAGGGTCAGCTCTGAGCCCCTTCTTGTTTGCCATGGTGATGGACAGGCTGACAGACGAGGTGAGACAAGAATCTCCATGGACTATGATGTTTGCAGATGACATTGCGATCTGTAGTGAGAGCAGAGAACAAGTGCAGGAAAATCTAGAGAGGTGGAGGTATGCCCTGGAAAGGAGAGGAATGAAGGTTAGCCTCAGAAAATCAGAATACATGTGTGTGAATGAGAAGGACCTAGGAGGAACGGTGATGTTACAGGGAGCAGAGATAACGAAGGTGGAGGATTTTAAGTACTTAGGCTCAACAATCCAGAGCAATGGAGAGTGTGGAAAAGAGGTTAAGAAGCATGTGCAGGCAGGTTGGAATGGTTGGAGAAAAGTGTCTGGTGTGATGTGCGATAGGAGAATGTCAGCAAGAATGAAGGGAAAAGTGTACAACACGGTGGTGAGGCCAGCGATGTTGTATGGCTTAGAAACAGTGGCGCTGAGGAAAAGGCAGGAGGCAGAGCTGGAGGTAGCGGCGATGAAAATGTTGAGGTTCTCTCTGGGAGTAACGAGGATGGATAGGATCAGAAATGAGTATATCAGAGGGACAGCCCATGTAAGCTGTTTTGGAGACAAAGTCAGAGAGGCTAGATTGAGATTGTTTGGACATGTACAGAGGAGGGATAGTGAGTATATTGGCAGTAGGATGCTGAGGTTGGAACTACCAGGCAGAAGGCCTCGAGGAAGACCAAAGAAAAGATTTATGGATGTGAAGGAAAACATGAAGGTTGTTGGAGTCAGAAAAGAAGATGCAGAGGATAGGGTGAGATGGAGGCAGATTATTTGCTGTGGCGACCCCTGAAGGGAGCAGCCGAAAGTAAAAGAAGAAGAACAAGCTTAGAGAAAGGAGGAGATTAAGAGCTAAACAAACTGAGTGCTCTGCCCGCTACCGGGATGTGTGAGGGTGGAGGGCTTCAAGTTTCTTGGAGTTCACATCACTGCTGACTTCACCCAAAACCCAACATCTCCCACCAGGTGGGGAAAGCACACCAAATTCAAGTATGAACTTCAGGGAGCTCAGATGAGTCCACCTACACTGACCCCTACTGAAACATTTACTGCTCTTCCACCAAGAGCTTTCTGACTTCTTGCTGTACAGTGTGGTTTAGCAGCAGTACCACAAAAGACAGGAAGGTGTTGCAGAAGGTGGCAAGAACGGTGGAGCGGGTGATTTGAGCCTACACTAACCTCCATCAGTGACATTAAGTTTGGAAGATGTTGGAAAAATCCTCCACTTTGTTTTATGTGTTACTTGCTTCAGATTTTATAAATACTTAAAAAGAGCAATCATGAAGGAAGAATGTTTAGATATCAGAAAATGATTAGCCTTAATACAATTGCTAGTGCTCATATATAATTCTCATAACCATGCATGGTTGCAACTATTATGCAGACAGAAATAACCCCACTGAGACTGAAAGGAGAATGTAATTATATATATATATATATATATATATATATATAGAGGATACACTCCTCAGCCTACCTGGTAAAGTCTATGCAGGGGTACTAGAGAGGAGGATCCGACCGATAGTCGAACCTCGGATTCAGGAGGAACAATGTGGTTTTCGTCCTGGCCGCAGCACTCTTGACCAACTCTATACGCTCCACAGGATTCTGGAGGGGGCATGGGAGTTTGCCCAATCTGTCCACATGTGCTTTGTGGATTTGGAGAAGGCTTTCGACCGTGTCCCTCGAAAGATCTTGTGGGGCGTGCTCGAGAGTACGGGCGTTCGGATCCGCTGCTACGAAGCTATTCGGTCGCTGTATCACCGAGCCAGAGTTTGGTCCGTATTGGTAACAGCAGCTCGGATTCGTTTCCGGTGGGAGTTGGAGTCCGCCAAGGCTGTCCTTTGTCACCGATTCTGTTCATAATTTTTATGGACAGAATTTCTAGGCGCAGTCGAGGCGATGAGGGGTTCTGGTTCGGTGGCCATCGGATATCATCTCTGCTTTTTGGCGGATGATGTTGTCCTTTGGCTTCATCAAGTCGGGCCCTCCAGCTCTCATTGGAGCGATTCGCAGCTGAGTGCGAAGCAGCCGGGATGAAGATCAGTACCTCCAAGTCCGAGGCCATGGTTCTCAGTCGGACAATGGTGGAATGCACCCTCTGGGTCGGGATGAGGTCCTGCCCCAAGTGGAGGAGTTTAAGTATCTTGGGGTCTTGTTTACGAGTGAGGGAAGGATGGAGCGAGAGATCGACAGACGGATCGCTGCAGCCTCTGCTGTTAAGCGGTGCCTGTACCGGTCCGTCGTGGTGAAAAAGGAGCTGAGCCGCAAGGCGAAGCTCTCAATTTACCAGTCGATCTACGTTCCAACCCTCACCTATGGTCACGAGCTTTGGGTAATGACCGAAAGAACAAGATCACGGATACAAGCGGCTGAAATGAGCTTCCTTCGCCGGGTGGCGGGGTTCTCCCTTAGAGATAGGGTGAGAAGCTCCGCCATCCGGGGAGAGCCCGGAGTAGATCCGCTGCTCCTCCGCATTGAGAGGGGCCAGTTGAGGTGGCTCGGGCATCTGGTTAGAATGCCCCCTGGACGCCTCCCTGGTGTGGTGTTTCGGGCATGTCCAACCGGGAAGAGACCCCGGGGTCGGCCTAGAACACGCTGGGGGGACTATGGCTCTCGGCCTGATTGGGTCCGCCTCGGTGTCCCCCCGGGAGAGTTGGAGGAAGTGGCTCGGGAGAGGGATGTCTGGACCTCTTTGCTAAGGTTGCTGCCCCCGCGACCCGACCCCGGACTAAGCGGAAGAAGATGAGATGAGATATATATATATATATATATATATATATATAAATAAACACACACACTCCCCGACTTGCGTTTTAGTTAGGTTCCGAACGGCCAAACGTAAGGTGAAGGGGAAAAAAAAAAAAAAAAAAAAAAAAAAGGTTACTGTATGCTCAGTGATGCATGACATTCATACTGTGCTATACATCCATAAATACCATTACCGTATCTCAAAACACCTCTAAATCAATTATAATAAACATTGTAAAATATCCAATATTAATTTCAAATAAATTAAATTCAAGCAAAATAATTTCAAATCAATAAATTTATCAAATTCACTAATCAAATACAGTATCAAACATAACCTTTAACATGCTCCGTGATACGATCTGCTTATAAATGGTTCCGATGGTCGACGGAGCCATTTGGAAGAAACATGCAATATTCACATGTTTTTCACCAGCATCAATTTTCTTGATAATAGACATCTTCATTTCTAACGAGATGGCTTGCCGCTTTTTCTGATTACCACTATCACTAGTTGGCGTACGCTTCTGACCAATCATATTTGCTCTGGGTTACAAAAGTACGCAAAACAGTGTAAACACAAAGATCACAGAGATGACGTCTTAACACAATGGTAACACTCTGAACTGGGAAGAAGCAGGGCACGTTCGGTCTGTCGTTTGTGAATAATGGATGCAGCATCATGCGTAAGTAGCATACTACATAGGTGCGTCTCGTACTACAGAAAGCAAGCTAAACTCCATTTGACTTTTTTTAAACGTAAAATCAAAAAATACGTAAAACAAATACGCATGAAGTGTATACATATATATAAAAAAATTATATATACACACACACACACACACATACTCGCGTCTCAAAAAATTAGCATATTGTGAAAGTTCATTATTTTCTGTAATGTACCAATAAAAATTAAACTTTTATATTTTAGATTAATTTCACACCAATGGAAATATTTCAGGTCTTTGTTTTAATGTTGATGATTTTGGCAAAGTATAGAAAAAAAAAAATTCTTCTCAAAAAAATTAGCATATTTCATCTGACCAATAAAAGTTTTTAATACAAAAGTCAACCATCAAATAATTATGTTCAGTTATGCACTCAATCCTTTTGTGTGTGTGTGTATATATATATAAATTATACTCGACATTACAAATCACCCAGTCTGTCTAAGGGAATAACAAACTATACCAGTCCCCTCAAAATAATATACTGTAAATGAATAAGATGATAAATGAATAAAGTACATGGTTTGTGACTAATATCAGCTATTACCTTTTCCAAGAGCAAAGGGAATGCAGTGATACACTTAAAGTCTTGAAGATATGCATCAAAATAGGAAGGGGGTTAACATGACATGAGGCAAAAACAGCTTTGCACTATCAGACACATCTGTGGACTATCAGAAAACTGTAGTCATTTAATATTTTTGGCATGCTCATTGAAGTGAAAAAAATATCCTTAAGAAACAACTGATTTCTGGGGCTAGGCTGAAGTGGAGCAGAGAGAGATTGGCTGAGACGAGGAATGCTTTCCAACACTTTTGGGGGCTCGTCCATGATCTTGCTGATCAGGAAAGAGCTGCCTCTGTTTTATTTTACTACTCTTGAAATTGAAGAGCAGTCTTCCTGGTCGGTGAGATCTGTGGGATTGGTGGAAAGCTTATTGACGGTCACCTGGTTAAAGTCCAGATACATGCGCATGTGTGTACAGAAGAGGAATTCTGTGTATAATCCCATTCTTTTTCTTTGTCTAGCTTCCGCCTCATCCTGGTGGTCAAAAATATGTTTTATTTTCTGCTGTTCTACCTATTGTGGGAGATTGTTTATTATGAGCAATTCTTCTAACCAAAAATCCAAAACCAGATCCGCAGGAGGCTCCTTGGGACTGAATGAATAAGTGTGTACTAATCCTTTACACCACCCCTTGGCTGGATAACCTAGCTGCTACGACGGAACCCCAACTTATGAACCTCAGAGGGGGTACCTTTAAATTGGATTACCTGGCCTCAGCACACAATCAAATCTATGAGGGGCAAGGGAATACTAAGTGGGATTATGATTACATAAGCAAAGGTTAAGTAGGTAGAAATGAATACAGTGGTATTAAGACTTCAAAGAGAAACCGCAAGTCCATTCCTAGAGTGTCGTCTAAAACCAAAATAAAAATGCCTGTGGCCCCGAGGGCACCATACTTTAGTGCGCCAGAAGCACCCTCTGCACCACTCAAACCAAGCTGCTGCCATACCACGAATCTCCCATCTCCCCCTTCAAACCGGTCACCAAACCTCCACCAAGTTTATTTCCAGCTCTGGTCACGTCCACAACCCAGTAATTATTTGGACAACGCTGACGGGGCTACATCCAAGGTACACGTGCCCCCAAAGAGTAAAACCACCATGCAAGTGCATTTCTCAAACTGTTCATGCACAGAAAGACCCACTCCCGGGACAGTGATTTTGAGGACACAGATGAGGCTGGTGATGAGCTGACCCAGATGCGAGCTTTACACCCCCCCCCGATTCCCCACTCCATAATGCTTTTGTGGGGCAATGGGTGTTAGAGGACCCAAGATTCAGCCGCTCTTGGTGAGTGCACTGACTGATATTCCACCTCCCTATTCCGTCCTATCGGGACTAGGTGAGATGCACATATCATCAGTTCGCGCGAGTAGAATATCAGTGTTCAACATACTTTTTATCTCTGTTTTTTTTTTTAAATTTCGCTCATTAGAAGTGGAAGTTTGAAGAACCTTGAGGACTGAGTGTGATTCATTGTTTAAAAATCCCTTTGAGACTTTTAGCTGGTTCGCTTGAATGACAGCTGTGATTTTGACCAAAACGGCCACGGGTCGTGGTCAGCCTAAAGGGCTAGAACAATGGCAACACATGGTGTGCCCAGCAACAATCCCGAGGGGGTAGAGGCTTGTGAGGGAGCACTTGGCATTGTACAGAGCATGCCGTCAACTTCCAGAAGTGGAAAGAGAAAGAAATCAACCACAATCTACCCCACTGACTGTGAACCGTATCAACCCATCTACTCTGCCCTGAGATACATGTACACTTGAATATAGGCCAGTCTACAAAGTTTTTCTTTTTAATTGTATATTACTTTTATGTATCTATTTACTTATATAATGTATGTATGTATGTGTGTGTGTATTATTGTATATGTATCTATTTTGCACCCCCGACTGATGGTACTTCAAGAGCCTGTAACAGTGAATTTCTCCATTGTGAGATTAATAAAGCTGTATCTTCTCATCTTAAATCCTCATGGGTAAGGAAAGAGCAGCGAAATGTCGAGCACATTGCTGCCTCAGACGGAGAAATTGAATCGGGTGGCGAGACCCCTGATCTAGTTTTGGCCAAAGCTCAAGGCAACAAGCAACAAGGAAGACGTGGTCACCACTGATAACCATCTCATGAAACGTTTAGATTTTATGGAAGATTTTCTATGCAGAAAATGGAAAAGACGTTAGAAAAATGTTGGTAGTAATTTGACCACTTTTCACGGTGACGGAACCTCAGACGTCTCCGGTTCCACCCACTTCTGATTGTGTGCCAGGCGGAAGTAAACAAACAATGGCAGAAGGCGATGTCACTTCCGATAGACATGAAGGCGCTGAATTTGATACATTAGTGTCTCAGGTATGTGGGAATGATGGTGAAATTGGTGACCCAGACACAGAAGACTCCGATGCCTCGTTCATGTCTTCATTAACGAACGAATTCACAGATTTCTTTGGTGACGATGAAAAGACTTCTTCTTCTTCTTCTTCTTCTTTTCCTTTCGGCTTTTCCCTTCAGGGGTCGCCACAGCGAATCATCTGCCTCCATCTCACCCTATCCTTTGCATCTTCTTCTCTTACACCAACGACCTTCATGTCCTCCTTTACCACATCCATGAATCGTCTCTTTGGTCTTCCTCTAGGCCTTTTGCCTGGTAGTTCCAGCCTCAGCATCCTATTACCAATATACTCACTATCCCTCCTCTGTACATGTCCAAACCATCTCAATCTAGCCTCTCTGACTTTGTCTCCAAAACGTCTTACATGTGCTGTCCCTCTGACGTACTCATTCCTAATCCTATCCATCCTCGTTACTCCCAAAGAGAACCTCAACATTTTCATCTCTGCTACCTCCAACTCTGCCTCCTGTCTTTTCCCCAGGGCCACTGTTTCTAACCCATACAGCATCGTTGGCCTCACCACCGCTTTGAACACTTTTCCTTTCATTTTTGCCGATACCCTCCTATCACACATCACACCGGACACTTTTCTCCAACCATTCCAACCTGCCTGCACGCGCTTCTTGACCTCTTTTCCACACTCGCCATTGCTCTGGATTGTTGAGCCTAAGTACTTAAAATCCTCCACCTTTCTTATCTCTGCTCCCTGTAATCTCACCGTTCCTCTTTGGTCCTTGGTATTCATGCACATGTACTCTGTCTTACTGAGGCTAATCTTCATTCCCCTCCTTTCCAGGGCATACCTCCACCTCTCTAGATTTTCCTGCACTTGTTCTCTGCTCTCACTACAGATTACAATGTCATCTGCAAACATCATAGTCCATGGGGAATCTTGTCTAACCTCGCCTGTCAGCCTGTCCATCACCATAGCGAACAAGAAGGGGCTGAGAGCTGACCCTTGATGCAGTCCCACCTCCACCTTGAACTCTTCTGTCACACCGACAGCACACCTCACCACTGTCTTACATCTCTCATACATGTCCTGCACCACTCTAACATACTTCTCTGCCACTCCAGACTTCCTCATGCAATACCACAGTTCTTCTCTCGGCACCCTGTCATATGCTTTCTCCAGATCCACAAAGGCACAATGCAGCTCCGTCTGACCTTCTCTGTACTTCTCCATTAACATCCTCAAGGCAAACACTGCATCTGTGGTGCTCTTTCTGGGCATGAAACCAAACTGTTGTTCACAAATGCTGACTTCTGCCCTTAGTCTAGCTTCCACTATTCTTTCCCATAACTTCATCGTATGGCTCATCAACTTTATCCCTCTGTAGTTGCCACAACTCTGCACGCCTCCCTTGTTCTTAAAAATGGGCACCAGCACACTTCTCCTCCATTCCTCTGGCATCCTCTCACTCTCTAAGACCTTGTTAAATGTTCTTGTCAGAAAATCTACTGCTACCTCTCCTAGACACTTCCATACCTCCACCGGTATGTCATCTGGACCAACTGCCTTTCCATTCTTCATCCTCTTCAATGCCCTCCTCACTTCACCCTTACTAATCTTTGCTACTTCCTGGTCCTCAACAGTCACCTCTTCTACTCTTTTTCTCTCTCATTTTCCTCATTCATCAGCTCTTCAAAGTACTCTTTCCATCTTCCCAGCACACTTCTGTCATCAGTCAATACATTTCCCTCTCTGTCCTTTATCAATCTAACTTGCTGCACGTCCTTCCCATCTCTATTTCTCTGCTGTGCCAACCTGTATAAATCATTTTCTCCCTCCTTACTTTCCAGCCGAGCATACAAGTCATCAAACGCACTCTGTTTGGCCTTTGACACTGCTACCTTTGCCTTACGCTGTGTCTCCCTGTACTCCTGTTTACTCTCTTCGGTTTTCTCAATGTCCCACTTCTTCTTAGCTAATCTCTTCCTTTGTACACACTCCTGCACTTCCTCATTCCACCACCAAGTCTCCTTATCTACTTTCCTTCCAGATGACACACCAAATATTCTCCTACCTGTCTCCCTGATCACATTCGCTGTAGTTGTCCAGTCATCTGGAAGCACTTCCTGACCACCCAAAGTCTGTTTCAACTCCTCCTTGAAGACAACCCGACACTCTTCCTTTTTCAACTTCCACCACTTTGTCTTCTGCTCTGCCTTTGCCTTCTTCACCTTCCTCACCATCAGCATCATCCTGCACACCACCATCCTATGCTGTTTGGCAACACTCTCACCCGCTACTACTTTGCAGTCACTGACTTCCTTTAAATTACATCGCCTGCACAAGATGTAGTCTACCTGTGTGCTCCTACCTCCGCTTTTATAAGTCACCCTATGTTCCTCTCTCTTCTGGAAGAAAGTATTCACCACAGCCATTTCCATCCTTTTTCAAAATCTCCCAACATCTGTCCTTCTGCGTTCCTGTCCTGGATACCAAACCTACCCATCACTTCCTCGTCCCCTCTGTTTCCTGCACCAACATGTCCATTGAAGTCTGCCCCAATGACCACTCTTTCACCTCTGGGGGTACTCTGCATCACTTCATCTAACTCCTCCAGAATCTCTCCTTCTCTTCTCGCTCACATCCTGTCTGTGGGGCATAAGCACTAACAACATTGACCATCACACCTTTAATTTCTAACTTGAGACTCATCACTCTGTCTGACACTCTTTTCACTTCTAGAACATTCCTGGCAAACTCCTCCTTCAAGATGACTCCGACTCCATTTCTCTTCCCATCCACACCGTGATAAAACAGCTTAAACCCTGCTCCTATGCTTCTAGCCTTGCGACCTTTCCACCTGGTCTCCTGAACACACAGTATGTCCACCTTCCTCCTCTGCATCATGTCAGCCAGCTCTCTACCTTTTCCTGTCATAGTTCCAATATTCAAAGTCCCTACTTTCAGTCCTAGACTCATGCATTTCCTCTTCTCTCTCTGGCAACGGACACGCCTCCCGCCTCTCCTTCTTCGACGTCTTCGACCAACAGTAGTCCAATTTCCATCAGCACCCTGTTGGTTGACGGCACTGATGGCGGTCGTTGTTAACCCGGGCCTCGACCGATCCGGTATGTCATTCTTTCTTGTGATTCGCATAGTTTATTTGGCATTTGTTTTACGCCGGATGCCCTTCCTGACGCAACCCTCTGCATTTATCCGGGCTTGGGACCGGCGTGAGGGAGAGACACTGGTTTGTGCCCCCCCCTCACGGCTGCATTGACGATGAAAAGACTTCAGACTGTATAAAACCAGAGTTAGCGAAGTTGATTGGGGATGGACTGGCCAAAGCACCAGATTTCACAAAGTTGAAGGTCCTAATGGACAAATATTTTCATCCCAAGAATTGTGAAGGCTTAATGGTGCTGAAAGTAAATGAAATCTAACACGAGGCGAAAGCATAAAGCAAAACAAGAGACCTAAAAATGCAACACGGGCAGGGCTTACTGGTTAAATCCATGATCCCCATCATTCAAGTTACCGACACACTGATGACAAGCATAATACAGCATTAGTGGTATAGCGGGGAGCATAGCTGCCTTCCAAGCAGTTGACCCGAGTTCTTTTCCCGGCCAACACACCAGGGCTCAGACTGCTGACAGGTGCACAAGCAGACATGAATGTGAAAAGGTGGAATGCATTTAAGCAGTACTGTACTTGACTGGGCCATACAAGAGCCTTTGTACTTCTGGCATGATCACCACCAGCAAGTATTTGTTTGGCGCCGAGTTGCATAAAAAAATAAAGGACATTGGAGACTCTAAACAGATGGGAAAGAAAGTTGTGTGTCCGACAGACCAAGATATCGTCAGGACTAGCCACGGTTTCATCCATATAACAGTGGCCTGGAGGTTAACGCCAACAAAAAAACCCAGAAGTGTCAGAGGGATGAACGGTTCCGCAAGTAAAGGCAGAATTGTCAAAAAGGTAACAAGGTGAGGCACACACCTGAGGAGTTTGTGATAAACACTCCTGAAAACTTTTCTGCTTGGAAAGTGCAACATTTTGCAAGTAAATGGGCCGACATTTCATCTGATCCTTGGATATTATCGAATATTGAGGGTGTAGATATAGATTTCACTCCAACACCATCCCAGCAGACTATAATGCTTTTAAGTTTACTGAGAATAAGCACATGTTCATTGCAGAAGACCTTTCCCACATTTATGACAAAAGGTATCACAGAGGCATGTGAACATATAGATGGGGAATTTACATCACATTTTCTTGCATCAAGAAAATGGTTCCTTGAGAATCAGTTTGCACCTAAAAACATTGAACAACGTTGAAACCTGACAATTTAAAATGGATACTTTCAGATCTGCCTTTTTCTGGTGTGAAAAGGACTGCTATTTTGCCTCTGTAGATTTAAAGGATGCCTACTTTAGTATTCCAGTAAGGCATGAAGAAAGTAAATATTTGAGATTTGTCTGGAATTAAACTGTATTTCAGTTTACTTGTCTTCCAAATGGGCTTGCGTCTGCACCTGGAATTTTTACTGAGCTGGTGAAACCCGTTTTCATCGCTTAAAAGTCAGGGATTTCCAAACACCTCCTACATTGACACTTGATTGGTTTGACAAAACACGAAGGAAAATGTGGCAACCACAGTGAAGCTTCTTGACAGTTAGGTTTTACTGTATATCCTGATAAGTCGGTTCTTACCCCAACTAAAGAAATTATGTACCTTGGATTTGTTATCAACAGTGACAGCATGACTGTTACATTGACGGAGGACAAGAAGAGCAAAATTGTTCATGTCATCAGGGGCTGTACCTCTGGATTGGCAAATCGAGGTGGTAGTCCCCCCTTTTTAAAAAGGGGGACCTGAGGGTGTGTTCCAATATTGGGAAGTCACACTCCTCAGCCTACCCAGGAAGGTCTATGCAGGGGTACTGGGGAGGAGGATCCGAATGATAATTGAACCTCGGATTCAGGAGGAACAATGTGGTTTTCATCCTGGTCGTTGCACTCTTGACCAACTCCATATGCTCCACAGGATTTTGAAGGGGCCATGGGAGTTTGCCCAATCTGTCCATATGTGTTTTGTGGATTTGGAGCAGGCTTTCGACCATGTCCCTTGGATACTATGGAACTATAAGCCATGGGGGTGATTATATTAAAACAAATGCATTAAGAGAATGAATAATCCATGAGAAAGTGGAAAGACTGGACATATGAAGAGTCGCAGTGGGCAAATAACTGGTACATTTTAATAAGGAAAGCTGTGGAAAAAAAATTAAGGAAAGGATAAAAAGTTGAGGCAAAATATGAAAGGAGATGTGTAAAGACAGATAGGAATAAAGAAATGGTGGGGTGGTTTCCAGAAAAGGGAATGACAAAACAAAAAAGGAGAACCTGCCTCCATACACATTAGTGCGAACAGTATCACTGTACCCACCACTTGGCAAAGATGCCGATTATGGCCATAGAGATAAATGGGCAGATCCAAGGTGACATGGTATACAGAACCAATTAAAAAAAACCCATTTTTTTAAGAAATAAAAAAGGAACAGTGCAGTCTGTGTTTTCCTTGAGACGTCTATGGTTTCAACTGCTTTACTTGCAAGGGGGAGCTTTCAGACTTCTCTCTTTTGGGGGCAGGATCCAGAAAGTATATATTGAAGATACCCCTGCCTCCGTTTTCAGTGTGCTGGACCATAACCCAAACAAAAGTATTGTTCAGGAGTGGGGGATCAGGCTAAAAACCTGCATCTGGACCCACATCATCTGGATTGTCCAGATTGGCATCCTCCTCATCAGTGTCCTCAGGATCACTACCATGCACACGGGGCTGTCATGCCTGGGGACATCTTATCTGGCAGAGGAACACCCTTTGACCAGAGTTTTCACTACTCCCAATTAGTGTCACTCACTGGGGTTGAGCACATTTGTTGGATTGGGTGTGGGCATGGAGGGGTCCAGATTTGGATATAGTTTGTCAGTATGAGGTGCGGTTAATAGTTATAAGGCAGGGGTTGATTACACGAAGACAGTGGTAGCTTAGGTTTAGTTTCTGAGGTCTTGTTTGTGTTAGACTCGAGTTCCTTTTTTTTGGATTATTAATAATATTGTATTTATCACATACCGTTTTAATTTCCAGCCATTTTAAATAACCCTTAGCCATGTAGGTATAATCCCAATGCAGATCACTCAAGCCCTCATATATCTGATTATGTGTCGAAGGTAAAGAGTCCGGTTTAAACGTTCCCCAACGAAGAAGGGTGGCGGGGTTTGAAACAGTGCAGTGTTTAACAGTGGCATTAAGTATTCAAGCCAAACCGTGTTCTCTCAATTATCTAGCTGTGGTCATGTGTGCGGTCTTCTGTTTCGGGAGATGCTGGGACACTGCAGTGGGACCAATAAAGTTAAATCACTGTATCCCATTATGTCTCATGAGTTTTTTACTGCTTTTTCAGCCACAGCGAACACACGGAGACATAATGGGAGTCCATCTGCAACTAGATCCAGTTCAGCAGAAAAGAAAGCAACCGTGCACTGCTTTTCTCCATGTTGCTGAAGGAGAATGGATGGAATGCAGCTGGACTATTCATCCACCACCCGCGTGAATGATTTGTTAATTTGGGTCGATCTGGAATTCCCAATATGGGAGTCAACTGTAGAGCCAATCTCATGTTCTCGAAAGTTTTCACTGCATCAGTGGTCAAACTAATCCACTGTTGCCAGTGGGCCATTCCCAAAAGTGATGGAGTCTTGAGGATTGCATAATCTGGAATAAATGAACAACCATATGAAGACATCTAAAAACGACATGGCTGTTTTATGTAATGGGCTTTTAAGTTTTCTGTATAGCACGAACATGGTCTCTCTCCAGACATTTGCTTTTTGCTGAACGAATGTGACTTATGAATTTAATTCCATATAGACAAATTGAACTTTTGCAATATTAACTTTGTGACCGTCTCTGGTATCACGTTCGCACTGGGCAGCATGCGGTCATCAACATAGGCAAGAATCACAGCGCCATCCTCCAGCTGAAGGGGCTCTAAACTTTTTCTCAGTGTTCGATTATAAATTGTTGGGTACTCACAATACCCTTGACTGAACCTGGTAAACGTATAGGGTTTACAATTAAATTGTAATGCAAACCAATACAGGCTGTTTTTATGGCCAGGCATGCTGGGAAAAAAAAAAAAGCATTTAAAAAACATCTACCATGGAGAAAAAACAAACAAACAAAAAAGTACATAAGGGTGTAAGTTGTATCACGAATATGTATGGATTTGGAACACTTAATCATGAGCGATCACAGCCTTGTTTACCGCTTTCAAATCCTGAACAAGACACCGTTCCATGGGCTTACCTTGGGCATAGATTTTCTTAACTGGGAACAAAAGGTGTGCACACTGGTGAGTCAGGGCAGGGGACAATCACTCCTGCTTTTAGTAAGGAGTTAAAAACTTGTGCAATACCACAAAACACTTTTCTTGAGGAGGTATTGAGGCTTAGAAAGTCTGAAATCAGATTTTTGAGTGATTTTTTCCTGGATCACAGGTTTTTTTAGCCCCAGATCATATTTATGGGTCACCCACAAAGTGGTGCGGACTGGAGCCAATCTGGGGTTAATAGTCATATGGGAAATCTAGAAGTCAGGGTTATAGGAGTCAGTGGGATCGGAGATGAGACACCAGTTAGGGTTACTGACTGCATTTTTGATCCAACACCCCACATCCGTCCATGTTGCCTTTTCGGGCTTGGTGAAGAATATGTGAGATGCAGAGTCCTGAATGGTGAATAGATGTGGTATACCAGACATGGGCCTAATTCTTTCCAACCCAATTTCCACAGCATAATAGTGAGGAGACAAAAAAAAAAAACCTTTTCAACACTAAAACATCCTGCTCCTTACCTTCTTTTAATCATTTTCCCCCCCATGATACTCAACTTGTGATGAATTGACTTTCAGCTGGACCCAGGACCTGCAGCAGATGACAAACAGTTCAACAGATACGGTTTATTAACTCACAGGAGATGCCACAGATAAAAAAAATAAAACAGTATCAAACACTGGAGACTGTGGCTTTTGAAGGCTGGCTGCCCACAGAGCAATAACTAGGAGCAAGGCAACTGAGTGAGATTGAAACGATCTTCTGGCAGAAAGATGAAGGTGCAGCATGTCTTTATAGTTGGTTGATCTAGGAGTGGGATCAGGTGTGCCCTGCTGCAATCAGACAGAGGTAGGTCAGCCACGCCCCTCAGCCACAGTCTTCACTGCTGGAGAGAAAACAGGGTTAGAGCAATGCAGCAAAACCAGAATGAATCCTCAATAAACACACACCATAACAGTATCCCCCTAAAGGATGCCACCTTGTGGCTAATGAGGCTTGTCTGGGAGCTTGTTGTAGAAGTCTGCCAGATGGTCGGGATCTAGGATCAGCAATTGAGAGACCCAGGAGTGCTCCTCTCGACCATACCCCTCCCAGTCCACCAGGTTCTGGTAGCTGCGACCCTGCCTGCAGACATTTAGTATGCAGTTGACTGAGTAAGCTGGGTGTCCATCGACAAGCCGGGGGGGAGGGGTGAATGATCAGTGGGAGGATGAAAGTAGCTTTCCACCACAGGTTTCACAAGGGAGACATGAAAGACTGGGTGCACCTTGAGTGTAGGAGGAAGTTTTAGTCGGACAGCACTGTGATTTACGATGTGTTCATTGGAGTAAAGACTGATGTACTTGGAAGCTATTTTCCTGGAATCTATGTGCAGAGGAAGGTCTCTTGAGGAAAGCCAAACCTGTTGGCCTATTTTATAGTCCGGGGAAGGTTTTCGGTGGCGATCAGCCGTTCGCTGGTACCGAGCAGCTGGCTTTTCCAGGGCAGCACGATCTTCTCTCCAGACCCGGCATGCTCTGTGGAATTAGGATTGGTCTGAAAGAACCGCCACTTCGGTCTCCTGACTGGGGAATGGGGGGAGGGGGGTTGGAATCCATTTATCACCACGAAGGGATACATACCAGTAGCAGAGCAGACCAGTGAGTTATAGGAGTATTCTACACATAATAAATATGTAGACCAGGAGGCAGAGAGGCAACACAACACAGGGAGGATTCCAGGCTCTGGTTGGCCATTAGACTGAGGGTGGTAACCGGAGGTCAAACTGTAAGAAACTCCTAGTGTGGCGCAAAAAGCTTCCCATACCCTAGATGTAAACCGGGGCCCTCAGTCCAAAACTATGTCCTGGGGATACCATGGAGACGAAAAATATGCTGAACCCGCAGTTCAGCTGTCTCCATTGTTGATGGGCGTTTGGGTAGGGGGATGAAATGGACCACTTTTGAGAACCTGTCTATGATGGACAGGATGGTGGTGTTGCCTTCGGATGGGGGTAGACCTGCGATGAAGTCTACCCAGGGGTAATGAGGGCTTGGCAAGGGTTGGAGGAGGCCCGTAGGTGCACGGTGTGAGGATTTGTTTCGGGACCAGGTGGCACAGGCTGCAGTGAATTCCCTGGTATCTGATGCTATGATTGGCCACCAGAAGCACTGTTGAAGGGGAAAAACAGTCTGGTGAACTCCAGGGTAGCCGGCCGTCTTAGAATGGTGTCCCCACTGAAGCACTGGAGTTCTTGCAGTTGGTGGTATATATAATCGCTCCTGTGGGCATCCTTCAGGCTATGGTTCCCCCCGCTGAGCATTCTGGACAGCCCCTCCACCTCCCATCAAGCAGCTCCGACCACACAGAAGGAGGACAAAATGGTTTCTGTGGCATTTTCTTCCTCTCCTGGGGAGTACTGCCAGGAGAGAGTGACTGGTTTGATGTTTTGCAAGCTGGGTCAGTGGGTGAGAATGAAGTTAAATCTCCCCCGGTAAAGGGACCACTGTGCTTGCTGGGAATTCAGCCTCTGTTCTGAATGAAAATAAGAGAGGTTCTTATGGTCCGTCCAAACAATGAAGGGGTAGGACGCTCCCGCCAACCAGTGCCGCCATTCTTGGAGTGGCAGGACCACTGCTAGCAGCTCTCGGTTCCCCATGTCGTAGTTTTGTTGGCAGAAGTCAAGTGACAGGAAAAAAATGTTAAGTGATGGAGCCTCTGGTCCACAGAGGAGCACTGGGAGAGGAGGGCCCCCCCCTCCTGAATCCAAGGTATCAACCTCAACAATGAACTGCTGTGTGGGGTCTGGATGAATCAAAACAGGGGAATTAATGAACTTGGGCTTTAATTTATCAAAAGTTGTCTGAGTACTAGGGGCCAATTCAAAACATCTCTTTATTGAGGTTAGCTGAGTGAGAGGGGCAAAGTCATGATATTCACTGGGGATGCTAGTCAAATCAAGCTTCTTTGGTGGGACAGGAGTTTGGGAAGCTTGGGGTGGAACAGCTGATAGTAGGCAGGGTTGGTGGCAATAGTCACTCCAATTGCAAATAGTGAGTGTAGACCAGTCTATATGGTGATTATGGGTTTTTAACCATGGCCACCCCAGCACCATTGGAGTGACAGGGGCCAAAAT
Source organism: Plotosus lineatus (assembly GCA_024760905.1). NCBI lineage: Eukaryota > Metazoa > Chordata > Actinopteri > Siluriformes > Plotosidae > Plotosus > Plotosus lineatus. The sequence goes on from CM045739.1 coordinate 17,620,885, forward strand.
GACAAACAGTTCTAGGTATTCATGGTAGTTTCTCGATAGGCTGAGTTTGAAAGGTTCTGTTTTGTGTGTGACATGTTCAATGAGTCGGCCATCTATGGCAACACCTCTTTAGGGGTTTCGAGTTCGTACACTGGAAGGTGATGGAGCTTAACTAGCTCCGAGTCAATAAAATTGTCTTCAGCACCAGAGTCAATGAAAACTTGAATGGGCAGCGCTTGTTGCGCAGTGTAGTGTACCTTTTACTTTGAATGCATTTCAGCGGGATTGAGGAGGCTTAGTTCACCAGCGCCCCTGCCTGATGGTGAGCCTGACACCGCTGAACACTGGGTGAGGTAAACTCATGTTAAAGGCAGTTTTGTTTGGGCCGTGGTGTAAATGAGTGGCAGTTGATTAAATACGAGTGAGCATGATGGAGAAACTGAGCACATGTTCCTACTGTACCTGAATACCTAGCAGGTATGGGGATGCAAGGCTTTCAGGGCATGGCTGGGGCTGATGCCTGTGCTGAAGGTGAAGGGTCGGTAGGAGGGGTCAGGGAAGCAAGCTGGGTGGAAATAGTGTCCATAAATTTGCCGAGCTGCACCATGCTGGTGGCTAATCATTGTAGCTTGTCCATTACTAGACTCAGGGTAGAGTCTTATTGGCCCAACATGGCTCCTTGGCTGGACAACGCCTGTTTAAGCTGTTCTGTCACCGCTGGGTCCATATTGGCCAAAAGATTCTGTTATGGATTGAACTTTTCTCCGGACCCAGCAATTGCAGGAGACGAACAGTTTATCAGATAAGGTTTATTAACTTATAGGAGATGCCACAGATAAATAAAATAAATAAACACTGACAAACACTAGAGGCACCAACAAAAGAGACTGTGGCTGGGAAGGCTGGCTGCCCACAGAGCTATAACTAGGAGAAAGTAGAGAACACTAGGAAGCGACTGAGTGAGATTGAAACAATCTTCTGGCAGAACAGTTAAGGTGCAACAAGTCTTTACAGTGGGTTGATTGAGGAATGAGATCAGGTCTGCCCTGCTGCAACCCAGTCAGCACAGAGACATGGAGCCCAGCTGGGGGCCATATGGGCCAAAATATGGGGCCCAGCTCGGCTACCCATCTGGGCCCCAGAAGATTTTGTCCATGGGTTCTATGTGAGGCAAGCCCAGATGGGCTAAAATATGGGTCTCTCACGGGTGACACATGGGCTTGCCCAGATGGGCTAAAGCATGGGTACCATATGGGTAAAAAAAAATGGGCTTGCCTAGATGGGCTAAAATGTGGGTCCCATATGGGCAACACATGGGAACACATGGGTCTTGTATCAAAACGATTTCAATGCTGGGTCTTGCATGAGCTTTTCATTGTACAGTAAGGTAATGGGTCCAACATTCCTGAGCTCTTATGAAAGTAAGACAATAAAGTATGGGGCTCGCTTGAAGCTTGTTAGGCCAGATGGTCTGTTTAAATGCTACATGAAATTTTCACCATATCAAATGGCATTACTTTTAATTATCAAGCGTGCTAATTCCAAAGCCAACAAAGTAAAACAATCCAATAAAAAGCTAGATGTACCATTTTATAACATTTATTTTGTAATACCAAAAACACAATTGCCCCACAAAAAGGTAATAATACAAAGCACACAGAACGGTCAACGATGACTTTGTACCCAGTCCGGAAGTATAACTTGATTTAAAATAATTAATATATTGAAGCATTTATAATGTATTAGAATTAAAGAATTAGAATTAAAGCTCAGGAATATTGGACCCATTACCTTGCTGTACAAGGAAAAACTCATGCAGGACGCGGTATTTAAACTGCTTTGGTACAAGGCCCATGCGTTCCCATGTGTTGCCCATATGGAACCCACATTTTAACCCATCTGGGCAATCCCATATTTTACCCATGTGGGACCCATGCTTTAGCCCATGTGGGCAAGCCTATGTGTTGCCCGTGTGGGACCCGTATTTTAGCCCATCTGGGCTAGCCCATGTGTCACCCATGAGGGACTCATATTTTAGCCCATCTGGGCAAGCCTATGTGTTGCCCGTGTGGGACCCATATTTTAGCCCATGGGTCACCCGTGAGGGACTCATATTTTAGCCCATCTGGGCAAGCCTATGTGTTGCCTGTGTGGGACCCATGTTTTAGCCTGTCTGGGCTAGCCCATGTGTCACCCGTGAGGGACCCATATTTTAGCCCATCTGAGCAACCCCATGTGTCGCCCGTGTGGGACCCATATTTTAGCCCAACTGGGCAAGCCCATGTGTCACCCGTGAGGGACCCATATTTTAGCCCATCTGGGCAAGCCCATGTGTCACCCATGTAGCACCCATATTTTAGTCCATCTGGGTTAGCCCAGATGGGGCCCAAGAACCCATGGACGAAATCTTTAGGAGCCCAGGTGGGTATCCCAACTGGGCCCCATATTTTGGCCTATATGGTCCCCAGCTTGGCCTCATGTCTCTGTGCTGGCTGGGAATCAGCCAGAGGTAGGTCAGCCATGTCCCTCAGCACAGTCTACACTGCTGGAGAGAAAACAGGGTTAAAGCATTGCAGGAAAACCAAAATGAATTCTCAATAAAAACACACAGCTCTCCTAGGTGTGATCACTCCTGTTTTACTGCAGACAAACAAGCAGATCTAATCTGATGCAGGTGTTAGTTTTGGGAATGGAAATTTACAGGTTGATTATTAACTGTTTTAGTTATTGACATGTTTGTCACTAACTAGGTTATCAAAGGCCTGCCATGTCTCTCACTGTCTATGGTGAGAGGCATGTAACAGAACCATTGCTGACTTTCATCAAGAACAGGCTGCATAGACATTAGCGTGTTTCTGCCCTGCGATGGCCTGGCGAGCTGTCCAAGGTGTACTCTGCCCTCACCCAGAGTCAGCTGAGATAGGTGCCAGCATCCCCGCAACCCTAATTATGATTAAGCGGTTCAGAAAACGAATAAATGAATTACATATCTGTCTTTAAGTTTACGGAATCATTTTTTTCCAGATATTTTTAATTTTAACATTTAAAAAGTTAATAAAGTCACCACTGCTATAAATTGATGATCTCCAATTTATTTACACATAGTAACCCAGGAGTGGGCAAACTTTTTCACTTGCAGGCCACAATGGATTCTAAAATTTGACAGAGAGGCCAGGCAGGAGCATTTAGATAGAGTGTTTGGGCCAGATATATTAAAGCATGGCGTGTAGTATGAAAACCTCATAGCACAGTAATCACATGCAAATAAATGTACAACCTAATTTACTAACAGTGTGCAATGAAGACTGCATCTTTCAAATATGCAAAATAGCCCTCATCCAGGTAGTATGTTTGTCTCAATGAATATGCAAGATGTGGTGTTAACACACTATTTGGCGCAATACTAGGAGAAGAAAATGTAAATAGATTAAAATAGCATGCAATGAGATCTATCAAACCTGGATATTGCATCTATTTTTAACATGTTTCAATCAAAGGAGCAAAGTTAAAGAAATCAACATTTTTTGAAAAAAGATGAATGGTATCACTTTCAACATATTATTAAACATATTATTACCCAACAAAATACTCAATTGCGATCATTTCTGCTCTGTCATTTTCTGTTCCACTGCTGTGCATAAATTTCACTTAATTAAAAGATGTACTTTCAAAATTTCCATATGTACTCTTTGAAAATCGCAACAGCTTCTTATTATATCAGATATATAGCCGTTGATGGGACTTCAGTGAAAAAATATTTTGTTGTGAACTCTTTATTAAAGACTCTGCACCCACTGTCCACTTTCCTTTTCTTTGGTCCACTCATTTTTACAGAAGGGCTCAAATGGCAATGGTATGTCTGGTATGTCAAATGTAAGTGAAATAAAGAGTAATACAATACATTCCAACAAAGGTCCACCAATGGTCAGTGTGTCATATCATCTATTGGGGAAATGCAGGCTTTGAAGGGACAAGATGAAATGAATGATTGATGTATAATTTTGAATTTTTAAATTTTATTATTTGACAAATTTAGTGGTCCGTATTAAAAATCCTAACATGCCATATACACGGGCCATAAATTGTCCATGACTGGTCTACACGTTTTATTTATGGTCTTATTCCTAGGTATTTCTGCAATGATATTAAATAAGTATTTTGGATCATTTTTGTTATTTTCTATTAGATTTGAGAAATAGCAGCACTAAGAGCTTTTCTGTAAGTAAGGAGACTCTCCTATTTTAGCTGGAATACCCTTATTTCGGTTTCACGCAATTTCTTGTTCTAATTGGCGGGTGTCCTGTTTTTCTATGCAAGTTTTTTTCATTAGACCAGAGTGTTATTTAAGATAAGATATTAAATCTTTTTATTTATTTATTAATCTCACAATGGAGAAATTCACTGTTACAGGCTCTTGAGGTACCATCAGTAGGGGTGCAAAAATAGATACATATACAAACATACACACATACATATATATTATATAAGTAAATAAATAAATAGATACATAAATAGTATAAAGTAATATACAATAAAAAAGAAAAGAATGGAACAACTTTGTAGACTGGCCTATATTCAAGTGTACATGTATCTGAGGGCAGAGTAGATGGGTTGATATGGTTCACAGTCAGTGGAATAGATGTGGTTGATTAAAGTGCACGGGGTTTTTATTGCACATAACCGGTATTTTCACAGACAGTTACAAAGTGGCGTTGTAGAGTCTGACAGCGGTGGGAATGAACGACCTGCGGTAGCGCTCCTTCCTGCACTGAGGATGTCTCAGTCGTCCACTGAAGGAGCTACTCAGCTTCTCTACAGACTGGTGCAGTGGGTGAGAGCTGTTGACCATGATGGATGTGAGCTTTGCTACCATCCTCCTCTCACTCATCTCCTCCACAGAGTCTAGTGGGAAGCCTAGGACAGAGCTGGCCCTCCTGACCAGCTTGTTCAGTCTCTTTCTGTTCCACTCTGTGCTGCCTGGGGCCCAGCAGATGGCAGCGTAGAGGATTGCAGAGGCTACCACAGTCATAAAAAGTCCTGAGCAGAGGTCTGCATACTCCCGAAGGACCTAAGTCTCCTCAGAAGGTGGAGGCGACTCTGGCCCTTCTTGCACAGGGCGTTGGTGTTGTGGGACCAATCCAGTTTATTGTTAAGGTGAACGCCCAGGTACTTGAAACTGTCCTGTCCCTGGATGTTCACTAGTGAGTGTGTGTGTGTGTGTGTGTGTGTGTGTGTGTTAGAGTGTTAGAGTTTGTGTGTTAAGTGTGTGTGTGTTTGAGTGTGCTATTTTTTTCTCTCTGGTTGGTTTTCTTTTAAGAAAAGCTAAATTATCTTAATGTACTGTATGGCGTAAGTTTGACTCAAAGCACATGGTAGCTTGATCGAGTTCTGTGGGGTCTGATGATGATTCAATCATAATTGATAATTGTGGAAGATTATTAATGAAACTGTGAAGTACAGGGGTGGACAAAATAATGGAAACACCTAACATTTTGGCATCATAATCTTTGCACATAATTTAAACAATCAAAACTTGGCATATGTATTCATTCATACAACTTGTGAATTGTTTCCAAAGGAATTTTAAGCCATTCTTCAGTTAGAATACCCTCCAAGTCCTTTAGAGATGATGGTGGACTTGTGCTTTGCTGAGGACGTTTTTCCCTCTCTTTCAAAGGCAGTCATTACTTTTGAGACAGAACCTCTTGAAACACCGAACATTTGGGCAGTTTTTGTTACACTAGCGCCTACCATACAAGCACCAACAATTTGGACTCTTTTAAAATCTGAGAGGTCTTCCATTATGGGGTATGGTTAATGTTTTCAATGTCTGTTTAATGTTTTCAATATCTGAAAAAAAGAAAAAAAAAACATTTATTTTACATCAACATATCAAATAACAAAATGATTATACAATAAATAATAACATATGCCAAGTTTTGCTTGTTTAAATTATGCTCAAAGATTATGATGCCAAAATGTTAGGTTTTTGTCCACGCCCTGTAGTTCATGTAAAAGAATGCTTAATACGTTAAAGTGGCAAGGTGTAGTACTAAGATGTATTTTAAGTGAAATCAGGTAATGATCTGAAATAGTTTCTGACTGTGGAACTGTGACTTTATTTTCAATATTTCAACCAAAAGTTAGTATTAAATCTAAAGTGTGGCCAGCTTTATGAGTAGGTCCTATTAAATTCTGATTTAAGCCTACTGAATCTAGGATAGATACGAAATGTTCTAAAAGGGACCTCTAGGTTATCAAAATTAATATTAAAGTAATCAATAATTAAAGCTTTATCTAATTGAACAAGCAGGTTTGAAATAAAGTCTGCAAATAATTCACCTCGGAATTCAGAGTACAGCCCAGGGGGTCTGTAAATAATAATTAAAGGAATCAGCTGCATGGGCATACTTTTTTACAGGAACATATGTAATGTTAGTACATTTTTCTTACAGAATGATAGCGGTCTCTGCTTTTTATGGGTCAGGCTTGTAATATCGAACATAGTTTCCCAAGTTCTGGCTCTTGCTGGACATTTGCAACTTCTTCAGGTGGTTCCAGACTATCCCTGGATGTTTTGATCCTTATAACCACTACATCCTCCAGCTGGTGGGTCCACAGTTGTGGCTAGTCACTGTGAGTCACTCTGATGTTTCCAGTTTTTGTCTTCTCTTGGGTGCCATAACCGGCATGACACCCTCTCTGCTTGCTCAACAATTCCAGGAACAGCTGCTCATTTCTGCTGCCCTCTTATACTAATTTTTCAATACAGTTTCAACACTGACTATGCTGGAAATCCTCTGATTCCAACTTCATCTGGAAATAGGTAGGTTTTCCAACCTTGCTCTTTACACATTTATACCAGTTCCTCATATTTATCACTCTTTCTCTGATGTGCTTCTTCACACCCAGGGTACTGTTAACTCTATCATAATGATGGACTTTTGAGATGTTAACCATATCACCACATCGGGTCTCAGAGTTGCCTGGACTATGGGTGGAAACAGTAATTGTTGTCCCAGATCCGCCTGCACCTTCCATGTTGTTCCATCCATGGTTTCTGTGATTTGGGTTTGTCTCCTGCTTTGACGAAACAGGAAATAAGCACCAGCCTGATGAGCCACTTGGCTCAGGTGTAAAAAGCCCAACCGACTTAATAAGACTATTACTTCAAACTTTCTGAGAGCTTTTACATGTTTGTTTAGTGCGATGGATACTGCACCGCCCTATCAGACAAGGTTTACCCTCAAAAGTCCTCCAATTATCAATGAAGCCGACTTCATTTTCGGAACACCACTTGGACATCCAGCAGTTCAGTGACAGTAGCCTGCTGTACGCTACATCACCATTGCAATGAGGCCCGAGCATATTACAGTATCAGATATTGACATCACTAATTTCCTCACCTCAATACAGTGGTACCTCACCTTACAAAATTAATCCGTTCCAGAGGCGGTTTCGTAACCTGGATTTTTTGTAAGTAGAACCGCATTTAACATGTAAAACACGTGATTTGTTCCAATGCCCCCAATGCTACCCCCTGAACCCTGTAAAAATTATAAATGCATACCTTTTAAGGTACTTAATTCGTGTTGACCATGTCTTCTTAACAGAGTTATAATCTTACAAATGTTTATGCAAGGTTAAAAGCCTGAGCCAAAAAATAAAGTTGCAATGAGCACTCTTGAAAAGACTCATAATACAACAGTAACTCTGTCCTTTACACAAAGAGCATCATGGGTATTATGGAGATACAGCTTAGGGTACCTCCGGGCATCTACCTGTCAGGAGCCTTGGGGGGGGGGGGGGGGGGGTTTGCACCACCGCTTTCTTAAAAATGCCAGCAAAACACATAACTAAACCCTGGAATCTGCTCCGGGGGAGTAACCTTGACGCCTGCCTCAGGTGGCATCATATGAGGGGGTGAGGCAAAGCCTCCGGGACCCCCACTCCATGATAGGGGTGAAATCCTGGAGAAACCAGGTTGGGTGTGATAGGGTGAGCGACGTAGGCGGTGCAAAGGTGTCGGACACCAGCTGCTTTCGGTCGCCTCAGTTGAATCTGAGGCGGTCGGTCCGGGTCGGTGCATGGAACGTGACTTCCCTGCGGGACGACTCTCACCTGCCTCTGGTATCAAGGGAGCTTAGTCCGCTTGGCATAGGCATTGCGGCCCTCTCTGAGGTGCGGAGGCCTTGGTCCGGCGAGACAAGTGTCGGTGGGTACACCTACTACTGGTCTGGCCAGGCTGACGGTCTTCACGCTCAGAAAGTGGCTGTCATCGTCGCTGATCGATTGGTTCCCTTGGTATCGGAAGTGGTCCCGGTCAATGAGCATATTATGCGACTGAGGGTGACTCACACAGTGGGGACGCTCTCTATTGTCACAGTGTACACTCCGACCGGGGTGAGTGATCTATCCAAGAAGGAAACTTTCTACGACCAGCTCAACTCGGTGGTGTCGGGGGTTCCGGGAAGGGACACCCTGATTGTACTGGGGGACTTCAATGCGACCACTGGCACTGCCTCTGGACGCCGCGATGAAAGTGCCTTAATGCTTCTTGACTTTCGCAAAAAAACGGGGCTTAAGGTTTGCTGGCTCGTAGTTTCAGAGATCGGATCCGTGACGCTGGACTTGGTACTCCAACAACGGCGTCACTAGGAAGGAGATCGACCATGTTCTCGTAGGTAGTCACTGGCGGCTGGTCCAGAACTGCCGTGTCTTCAGAAGTGCCCAGCTCTTCTCGGGAGACCACGGGCTTCTGGTGGCGATGCTGAAGATCTGCTTTAGGCGCCCTGAGAAAACCCTGGCTCGTCAAATGTGACTTAACGTGAGCCGACTCAGGACCCCTATGTGGCTTCGGAGTTCGCCAGTAGGCTTGGGGAATCCCTGGAGGATCTGGACGCGGGTGCAGGCACGGAGGATATCTGGGCTGGCTTCAGAGACCGCATCCTGGAGGTGTCCCATGGCTTCATACTGTTTTTGCGGAGCCTCCATTCCTCTCAGTCCACATCGCGATGCCAGACGGTGAAAGCTGCAGACGGTAGTGTCCTTCCCGAGGAATCTGAAGTGAAGACTCGTTGGGCCAAGTACTTTGAGGAGTTGTATCGTGCTGACCCTCCTACCCGGAGCCTGGCCGTTGGGGATGCTGAAACTCTTGTTGTCGACCTTCCCCCAGGCTGTGACCCGCCAACACTCGAGGAAACTCGGAGGGCGGTTTGGCGCTTGGTGGATGGCAAATCTGCAGGAGTTTGTGGTGTCCACGTGGAAATGCTTAAGGCGGGAGGTGAGGCCGTCCTCAGGTGGCTGTTCGTTCTCATGTGCTCTGTGTGGAGACATGGTGTCACCCCAACTGACTGGAAACAGGGCATTGTTGTCCCGATCTGGAAGGGGAAGGGTGATACCCGAGAATGCAACAGTTACCAGGGGGTTACTCTCCTCTCAGTTCCGGGCAAGGTCTTGGCATGAATTCTACTGGACAGGATCCGACAGCAGCTTCTAGTGCACCAGTGCCCTGACCAGTCCGGGTTCACACCGAAGAAATCTACCGTTGACCACATCCTGGTGCTCCGCGTCCTATCTGAGCGCTTACGGGAGTTTGATAGGAGGGTTCCTTGCTGCCTATATAGACTTCGCAAGGTGTTCGACTCGGTGGATAGGGAGGCCCTCTGGGGCATACTTCGTCTATGTGGGACGCCGTTGGCTCTGATCCGCCTGAAATTGTCATTGTATTCTGGGACAGAGAGTGTTGTAAGGTGTGGTGGCTCCACCTCTGACTTCTTTTTGGTCGAGACCGGAGTGAGACAGGGGTGTGTTCTGGCCCCCACTCTCTTCAGGACTGCAATGGACTGGATCATGGTGGCGGTATTGGGTGAATCGGCCTGCAGTGTGTCGTTCGGTGAGGTTCGGATTACTGATCCGGACTTTGCCAATGACGCAGTGATCCTCGCGGAGATGATGGATGTCCTGACGAAGACTCTCTGTTTACTGGGTGAGGAGGCGGAACCACTTGGTTTGCGAGTCTCCTGGATTTCCTGACTTCCTGTTGCCGGAATGCTACTGTCACTCTCACTCACCCTCTTTAAGGTCTGGATGTGCACTTCTAATCCTACAATCTTCGCCATCATAGAGCTAACTAGTATACACCTATCACAGAAACTTATCACTAATAATGATGGTTTGCATTACTAATCATCCTGAACTCAACACACTGAATAAGCTGGATAATAGCCAAGATGCTAAAAGTAAACCTTAGCTGGAGACTTGTGGATAGTAGCAGGATGCTGTTGATTCCCTCTGCATGCTGCTTTGAAGTATAGAAAATTAAAAATAACTAAAACTTCAAGTGAAAAGAAAGAAAAGAAAAAGTAAAATGGTAAAAATTAAAATGAACTTCCTGAAATTTGTAGGGAACAGCTCTCTTCAACCAATGACAGGCAGTTGTTGCCATGCAATTTGAAAACAGGAAGTGGCGCCTCACTCAATCCAACAGGTTCTATGAAATCCCTCTGCTCACTTGCCATATTGATATTTTTTTTTTGCTTTCTCCTTTAAATAGTTTCTCTTTATAGAAATGCAAATATTCCTTAACTGTGAAGAGATTCTGTTATGCTTGGAGTGTATGCATTGGACTCAGAGATGCAGGAGACCAAAAGAAGGTGCAAACGATTTATTAAACACTAGGAACTGAAAATCACTGGAATACTAAGTCGAGGAAACTGGTCGAGCACGAAGCAAGAACCAGGGGTCAAAGAGAAAGCCGAGGAGCAGAGTCACGGGGAAAACAGTCTTCTGACATCGGAGGGAAGCTCCACCTACCGGCAACCGCCATGCCCCCTCGCCAGCGCCTACAATGATTAAAGAAGAGTTAGTTCTGCCAGCCAGCACAGACCATAACAGTACCCCCCCCTTAAGGGACGCCACCTGGCGCCCGACCAGGCTTGTCCGGGAACTGGCGATAGAATTCGTCTAACGAGTCCAGGTCCAGGATTAGGGAGCAGGGAATCCATGAATGCCCTTCGGGACCATATCCCTTCCAGTCCACAAAATACTGAAACCCTCAACCCCGCCTGCGTACATCAAGGATACGGTTGACTGTGTATGCGGGATGTCCATCAATCAGTCAGGAAGGAGGGGTTGGGGGGATCGGGCGGGGAGGGGTAGAGGGGACTTTCTACCATGGGCTTAATTCGGGAAACATGAAATACTGGGCGTACCTTGAGTGAGGGTGGGAGTCTCAGTTGGACGGGGCTGGGGTTTATAATTTTCTCAGTTACATTGGGCCCAATGTACCTGTGAGATTTTTGGAGTCAACTTGCAGGGGGAGGTCCCAGGAGGAGAACCACACTTGTTGTTCAACCGTTTAGGGAGGTGCTGGAGTTCGGTGGCGATCAGCAATCCTCCGGTTTCGGGCTAGTGTTCGTTCCAGGGCTGCCCGTGCTTCTTTCCAGACCTAGCGTGCTCTGTGAAACTGTGCCTGGACCGATGGGACGGCTACCTCGATTTCCTGGCTGGGAAACAGGGGGGGCTGGAACCCATTAATCACCATGAAGGGGGCCATCCCGGTGGCGGTGCAGATCATAGAATTGTGTGCATATTCGACCCATGGGAGGTGTGTGGCCCAGGAGGCTGGGAGGTGGAAGGCGACCCAGGGAGGATCCAAGGCTTTGATTCACGCGTTCCGCCTGCCCGTTATACTGAGGGTGGTAGCCAGCGGTCAAGCTGCAGAAGACTCCCAAGTTGTTGCAGAACACCTTTCAAACTCTGGATGCAAACTGGGGGCCCCGGTCTGAAACGACGTCCTGGGGATGCCATGGAGGCGAAAGACATGTTGGATTAGGAGACCCACTGTTTCCATTGCCGAGGGGAGTTTGGGTAGGGCAACGAAATGGACCGCCTTGGAGAACCGGTCCACTATCATCAGGATAACAGTGTTGCTCTCAGATGAGGGTAAACCTGTGACAAAATCCACCGCAATGTGCGACCAGGGGTGATGGGGAACGGGTAAGGGTTGGAGGAGGTCCGTGGGTGCACGATGGGAACACTTGCTCCGGGCACAAGTGGCGCAAACTCCCACAAAGTCCCTGGTGTTAGCTGCCATTGTTGGCCACCAGAATCGTTGTCGAAGCAGGAAGAGAGTTTGGTTGGCTCCGGGGTGGCATGCTAACTTTGGGGAGTGAGCCCACTGGAGTGCTGGGGTTCTGGCTGGTGGGGGAACATATAGTCGACCTTGGGGACACCAGACAGGCTCCGGTTCCTCCTGATGGGCGTCCCGAACTAGTCGTTCTACCTCCCATTGGGCTGCTCTGATTATACAGGAGGTGAGCAGGATGGTCTCCATGGTAGAGTCTTCACCCAAGGAGAACTGCTTGGAGAGACCATCTGGCTTTGTATTCCGGGAGTCAGGTCAGTATCTCAGTGTGAAGTGTTGAACCTCCCCAAGTAGAGTGACCATCGTGCCTGACAGGAGTTCAACCTCTTGACTGTATGGAGGTAGGATAGGTTTTTATGGTTGGTCCAGACCACAAAGGGGTGGGCTGCCCCTTCCAGCCAGTGCCTCCACTCTTGGAGCACCAATACCACTACCAGCAGCTCGCGATTCCCAACATCATAATTCTGTTCCACCGGGAACAAGCGATGGGAGAAGAAGGCACATGGGTGGAGCTTTTGGTCTGTGGGAGACCGTTGGGAGAGGACCACCCCCACCCCTGAGTCCGAGGTGTCGACTTCCACCACAAACTGCAGCGAGGGGTCCAGGTGGAACAGTATGGGTGCGTAGACGAATTTCACCTTCAGCCTGTCAAACGCCGCCTGGGCACTTGGGACCACTGGAACGGGGTTTTGGGTGATGTCAACTGTGTGAGGGGGGCTGCTAGGCGGCTGTAGTCCCACACGAATCATTGATAGAAGTTCGCGAACCCCTGGAACCTCTGCAGCTGTTTCCGTGTCCCTGGAATCGGCCACTCCGCCACTGCCTTCACCTTCGCCGGATCGGGTCCCATTTGCCCCTTCTCCACGATGAACCCCAGGAACAAGACTGAGGGGACATGGAACTCGCATTTTTATGCCTTAATGAACAATCTGTTCTCCAGGAGCCTCTTTAGTACCATTCTCACATGGCGGAGATGTTCACCTTGGACTCTAGAGAAGATCAGAATGTTGTCCAGGTATACGAATACAAAGCGGTTCAGCATGTCCCTAAGCACATCGTTGACCAGAGTTTGGAAAACCGCCGGGCATTGGTTAGTCCGAATGGCATGACCAGGTATTCAAAGTGCCCCAGGGGCATGTTAAAAGCCGTCTTCCACTCGTCCCCCTCCCGAATTTGGACTACGTGGTTGGCATTTCTCAGATCCAGCTTGGAAAAAACGGTAGCATCGTCGAGAGGGGTGAAGGCTGAATCAATTAGGGGGAGAGGGTGCTTATTTTTAATGATGATCTGGTTCAGGCCCGTGTAATCGATGCAAGGTCTCAGGATCTTGTCTTTCTTTTCGACGAAGAAGAATCCCGCACCTACCGGGAAAGATGAGGGACGAATGAGACCGGCAGCCAGCGACACGTTGATTTAAGCTTCCATGGCGTTTTTCTCCGGCTTAGAGAGGTTGTATAGTCGCTGGGAAGGGAGCATGGAACCTGGGGGTAGGTCAATGGCGCAGTCATATGGTCGATGAGGAGGTAAGGAGCGAGCCCGGTCCTTGCTGAAAACCTCTTGCAGGTTGTGATATTCTTCAGGCACGCCAGCTAAGTCAAGATCCTCCAGGTTGACTGGGTTCATGAAGCTTGGGAGGGCATGGCCGCCATTAGGCATCGTTGCAGACAGTAGTCGCTCCAGCCGCGTATGGTGAGGGTGCGCCAGTCAATGTGGGGATTGTGAGTCTGCAACCATGGCCACCCCAACACTCGGGGAGAGAGCGAGGCAGGGAGAACAAACAGTTCCAAATATTCTTGGTGGTTACCTGACAAAGTGAGCTTCACTGGCTTGGTCTTGTGTGTGACGCAAGCATTGCGTCGGCCATCTATGGCCACTACTTCTTTGGGGGTCTCGAGTTCATACATGGGCAGGTCGTGGAGCTCAACCATCCCCGGATCGATAAAGTTGGCGTCAATGCCTGAGTCAATAAATACGTCTACAGGATGAGAGTGTTGCGCGGAGTGTAGCGTACCTTGAACTCACAGGTGCTTTCCGGGTGTCATGGAGGATCCTCTCGTCGCTGTCGGGCTCTGCCACGCGGGGCACTGGGCGATGTAATGGCCCTTCTCAGTGCAGTAGATGCAGAGACCGTCGGCCAGCTACTGGTGCCTCTCTTCAGCCATCAGTCTGGTGCGGTTCACCTGCATGGGTTCTTGGCCGTCATCCTCCCTCAGAGGAAGAAATGGAGAGTGAGTTTGAGGTGGGGCCCCCTTCCGGGGGACTTGTCTGGTGAACAAGGCGATTAACTCCTCCAGAGTAGTCCTCTCATCTCAGGCCGCGAGCTCTCCTTTCAGCCGTTCATTGAGCCCCTGCAGGAAGGCCCCCCGAAGCGTGGGGTCGTTCCAGCCGCTTTTGATGGTGAGAATCCGGAATCGGATGGTGTACTGCGCCACCGACTGTGAGCTTTGCCGGATACGTAGGAGCTGGGAGCTCGCCTCCTCCCCTTTCGCCGGACGATCAAAAACCTTCTTCATTTCTCGCATGAACTGTTCTACCTGGGAGCATAATTCCGGGGTATGGGTAGCGACCACCAGCGCCCAGGACGAGGCTTGCTCCGTGAGTAAGCTCATGATGAAGGCGGTTTTTGCTTGATCAGTGGTGTATGTGAGCGGCTGCTGACTGAAGACAAGCGAGCACTGGTGAATTGTGCGCAGGAGCCGATCACGCCTGAATACCTGGCTGGCATGGGGATGAGTGGTTCTCGGTGCACAGGGAGTATAGCTGTCGCTGGCGCTGCTGCCAAAGCAGAAAGTGAAGGGTGAGTGGGGACAGGGTCCATCCTTCCGCCAAGCTGCACCAAGCTGGTGGTTATGTGCTGGAGATTGTCCATCATCTAATGCAGGGTTGAGTCGTGTTGTCCCAGCAGGGCACCCTCTTCGGACAGTGCCTGCTGAAGCTGCGCGGTCTCTGCTGGGTCCATGTTCCAGTCAAAAGATTCCGTTATGCCTGGAGTGTATGCGTTGGATCCAGAGATGCAAGAGACCAAAAGAAGGTGCAAACAATTTATTAAACACTAGGAACTGAAATCACTGGAATACTAAGTCTCGTTAGTTCATCAAGCCATTTGCTGTAATGGGTCTTTTTGGGGTCAGACCCTCTGAGAAAACCTATATGGCACGCATTTCCTGTTTTGCCGTTCTTGAAAATTTCTTGCCATCTTCTTCTGGTCAAAAACATGGCATCTAACAACTACTTTATGGTCCAATTCAAATGGGTCACTAATGCTTGGGTTTGATCTGCAGTTCTTTGTGGCTCTCTTAGCATAGCATTCGCCTGATATAATCTGGGCGGCATTCAAACCCCTTAGGAAACTTGTATGTAAATCTATGTGTGTCATGTCTTCTTTGAAATATGGTATTTAAGATGCAGAGGGAGTTGTAGTCAGATGCCTCAAGCAGATAGTTCTCATTAAAAATAGTTGGATTTTTATCATTGTGTCTCCCAATACATTTTCATCTATTGTGTGTGCAGTCCATTCCTATTTTAGCACTGAAATCTCCACACCCAATTATATGACTGGTATGACTTCTTGATGTCTTTCATGAATTTGGTCAGGTTGTTATAGAAGGTTTCTTTGGTTGATTTTGCATATTCCTCAGTAGGTGAGTAGCAGTAGAAAACACATAGTTTTGTGCAATGAACATCAATTCTTGCCATAGATATTCCGCCCCCCAAGGAGTACGAAACATTAATCACTTACAAGGGAAGATAGGATAACATCAACACCCTGCCAATGTCTTTCCTTTCTTTCTCGTGTAGAACACTTCCCAGTCCTTGAGTATAGGATTGTCAAACTCAATTTCTCCTTGGCCAATGATGCAGGTCTCCTTCATACAATAGATGTCTTGTTTCAGAGTCTTGACTTGCATCACACTCTCCACCAGCTTGTTCTCACATTTTGCTGTTTAGACATTTATTGTTCTAATGCACACATGGTGATACCGCTGGTACTCACAGCTACTTGTTTTATGGATTACCCAAGTAAGCTGATTACAATCAATAGATTTATCTGAGACTAAGTCTGAAAACATTCCTGGATCTATATCTGAAATCTTAACAAATTGAGAATGGACTTGAACCTGAACCTAAATCAGTTCCAAAAGAAAAGGTTGAGTCCAAACTTGCCCCAGCAAAGAGGACAAAACTCGAACATGAATCATAACTCCCACTAGAAAATGAACCTGGATACACAGCGGAAGACCTGGTTGAGGCCGACCTGAAACTTCTCTTGAAACATCACTTTAACCTGCTCTGTTGACTGTCAAAACCGTACAGGCGGTTGCAAAGAAGTAAATTTTCACCGGTAAGTGTGTCTCAGTTTAACCTTCATTAGGCAGTAGGCTTG
Organism: Plotosus lineatus; assembly: GCA_024760905.1. Taxonomy (NCBI): domain Eukaryota; kingdom Metazoa; phylum Chordata; class Actinopteri; order Siluriformes; family Plotosidae; genus Plotosus; species Plotosus lineatus. The sequence goes on from CM045739.1 coordinate 17,637,396, forward strand.
AAGCTTAAGTAACATTACTTACCCTGAAATTTATGAATGACTACTTTTTATTATTAGCCCCAATGTAACAAGCATGTATGTAACTGATCTGTTATTGTGTATATATGTAATCAATACAAAATGTATCATGTTGCTACTGCTCATTTATATGATGTAATATTACATGTGTAGCTTAACTGTAAGTGTTTGCGGTTATAAATGTGTAGTGCCGTTTTGTATATTTTCATCTTTCAAGTTCTGGGGACAGGCTGCAGGTTCTGATTCCCCTTGGGAGCTCTTTGTCCTAACATTAAGCGAATAAAACTAACGTACATGTATCTTTGAAACGTTCTTGGGCATGCTGCAAATGTTTAGATTATATTCATGTTTGTAGGGATCCAAAACATCCTAAGTATTTAGATTTAGTGCATCGTTTTCCATATCAATGTGTGTATGTTTATCATGCTTTTTGCCCGAACCGGAAGTCAGAGCCTATTGACCATGGAGGCATACATAATGTATGCAGAGTGCGCAGTCTAGTTTTTCTTCTACATCATTGGGTTGTTTGCTGCACTTCATATCATTTGCTCATGCGAAAAACCGTTCCCCAGGGTCATACGTGCTCCCCCGGCATCGGTTCCCTAGAGGTTTTTGAACTTGGCTGTGTTTTGATCACTCTGGCCAACTTCTTGATTTTGGATCTCTCCTTCAGCTTTGACTTATATCAAGACAATCAAGGAAAGCCTGCTGATCTAATATGTGGCAATCATTGAAGGGTGTTACTGTCACGATTCCACGTTTCACCAATAGGTGAGCTGTTCTGGGTTTTGTTTTTCTGTGTTTTTTCCATGTGTCTCGCCAGGCTGAAATGGAGCCTCCTCCTCTACTTCCAATTATCTCTTCACACCTGTTCCTCATTGACACTCCTATTTATATTTCGGCAAACCATCTCCCAGTGATTGGTTCATTGATGTTGTCACTACCTGTGACTCTGAATACACTAGCTCCAAGATCACTGCTTTTCTGTTTACCTGCCAGTCCTGCCTCAGCAAGCATGCTATATTGATGGTACACTAAATCCAAGAATTTCATTGCTGGCAATGATGCCCCACTGTTACCTGAACATTGAAATAAAACTTAAAGAAATCTTATCTTTAGATCAAAGGTACTGGCTGTAGATTCAGTATAATTTATTTTTATGGTAATACGATTACAAAAACAGACTCTCTGGGCTAAGTTTTTGTTTAATTCAGAGTAACAGACACAAAATTGCTAACATTGAACTTGACCTCAAGACACGATACTGTGCAGCTAGTAAAGGTTGGATTAGCCTGTTAGTCTGCTCTCTGGCATTGGCAATGGATTCACTGGTCATGTTTTCATACTATGTGCTATGCTGCACAAAATGATAACAGCACCTTCCTGAGTAGGATGGAATTTTTTTTTGACTCAAATATAAAATAGAACTTTTAACCTATAAAGCACTTCATGGTCTTGCATCACATTATCTTGGCGAACTTCTTGTCATATATGATCCAGCATGCTACCTTAGATCTAAAGGTTGAGGATGCGTAGCAATACCTCGAATAATGGAGCCTACTGTGGTGGCAGATCTTTCTCCTACAAAGCCCCCAACTATGGAATAACTTTCCAATTGATGTATGGGACTCAGATACAGTCACTGGTGTTAAGAAAGAGGCTGAAACCTTACCTGCTTCATGGTGCATTTTGTTAATAGCCTTTAATTATATAAAGGACCAGATGTGGGGGTCTCAGGCATAGAGAGTTCTGGTAAACTGTGATGTTGGGATGCTATCGCTCCCTCAATCTACATGCTCACCTAGGTCTGTTTGGCGGTGGGATGGCTGATTGCCCAACGTCAGAGAGTGCCCTCATGTCTGTCTTTTTTCTGGTTCTCTCTTTTAGTTATAGCCAATTTCTCTCTTTTAGTTATAGCCAATCATGCTGGAGCCCCTGCTGGCACACAGCAATGACAAAATTTTCTATTTCCATTACACTATTATGAGTATAACTAACAACCTACCCCCTCCCCCCCCTCTCTCTCTCTCTGAGCCTTCTGCTTTTGGAGTCCTGTAATCTGTCCTGGTGTCCTGTAATCTGTCCTGGAATGCTGGCTGGGGTCTTCATCTTGGAAGCCCTTCCTTCCTGCTGATGAAGATCTAAATGGACCAAGATGTGCACTAAGAGACTCTGAACATGACTTTTCACTGCTTGTGATATTAACTCTCTTCCCCACAATATTTAGGACTTACAGTTGTATAACCAACCGGACTACATTTTGGACTGTAATGAAATTGGACAATAAATGAATGAATGAATGAATGAATGAAGGAATGAATGAATGAATTGATGTTCCTTAATTCGTATCCCCTTTTAGCTAACCAAGTGCCAACATTTCAGTGTATAAAAATCATACAGATACCGGTAAAAAACTTCATTTAATATTTGCATCAGATATCAGAATCTGGACACAGAATCGTATGTAGAAAGATTCTTACTGTGTTTTTTTTCACTATTCTGCATACACTGAGTCTAAACACTGTTGTAAAACATCATGGGGATTTACTGCGATTTTTGTAAATGTATGAGGATAATTACAACTTTCATCACTCTAATGATGTTGATTAAGATTACATGAAGCTATTTAAAAAGAAATGGGGCATAATCCTTCTCATAAGGCTTTAATTACAGATTTTTTTTGCATATTTGGTGTTGTATGAAACTCTTTCCCAATATCCCTGGAAAAAAAGGATAATGTAATCCCTTGTTATTGTTTTTAATCATTTAAAAATATTTCTAATTTGATTACCAATTTCTGCAATAATTGAAGATTTTACAGTCTTGATCTGTTTGTGCATTATTTCAAGTATTGATTAACATAATTGGGTTTATAGCAAGCTTGTGGATCCATGAATAGATAGTTGCATGACTTATCTGTCCTAAAAAAGTGAGCAATTAGTGGAAACGCTTTCATAACTTAATTTTATGTGTTATCCTGCAGATTTTATTTTAAGCCATAAAGCCTTACTTCTTACATATGGGGCTATGCATTAGAAAAAGTTATCCCTGTGTTATACAGATATTTACAGTAATATTGTGAATTGACTTTCATTTTATTAGCATATTTATTTAAAAATACATTGTGTTGCGTTTATAGGCCTACATTGATGATTTTTATGTCTCTTTTAAGAATCATGGTCACAGCAAAACAAACAAACATCAGAATATCACAGAATAATCAAACTAACTAGTGCAATCCTATAGTCTACCATAGGTAATCTTTGCTAACACAGTTACCCTATTTGTCTGGATAATTTAACACCCACCTTTCAGAAACCCAACTGCACAAATTTAGCACCCATTTTACAGAAAACCTAATCCAGATGTATTCATCCCATTCTGGTCTTTTTTACTCAGAAAACTGGATTTTCTGTTCTCTTTCCAAAGCAAGACAGCCACAGCTGCGTAATCATGAATATTCTTTGTAGATTGCTCATGCATTGCTTGTAAAAATGTTAAAACACTCAGGCACATGCAGACTCGCTTCAGTGAATGTGGCTTTATTATAGTGGAATCTTGATTTGATCCTAAAAACGTTAAAGAATGAATTCTGTATTCTTCAATTATTGTATTTGATTATTAAAATATCTATTTAAATATCTATTTGCATACAAAACCTCTATAATATGCAGTGATTGTTTATCAATGGGCATTCAATTTCATGAAAGAAAAAAATGAATGGGAGATGTACATGAATGGAGGGACAACCCAATGGAAACAAGTCAGTGCTCTGTAGTGGCTTCACTGGCTCTGCGTCGTATACAATGGGAGCCGCATAGGAGCTTTCCAAGGTACTGAACAGTATCACAGATGTAAGTTAATGTTCAAGGCCGCCAAGAGAATTCTGCATATGATTACTTATTTCGTCATTTTATGTGTTCACAAATTAATAGTCTAATCTGAAGAAGACCAGTGTAATGTAAGTAATCTATATTTTCTACTTAAGCAGTTCTCATTCGTCAATTACTTTACATTATTTTGACAAGGAACCTGACGTTATGGCATGGAATTTGATTATTGCAATCGAGTAACGGTGTATGCAAACAAAGCAATGGATCGCGAAGAACCGTTTTGTTTATCCTCCATTTGCATTATAAGTCATCCGCTGAGACTGGTGTCTGTTGTTCTGATACAGCGATTGTCTAAAGGAAACACGATAGTTAGCGCTTAAGGAAAACAAGGAAAAAGAAACAGGGAGGGAGTGTCAGAGAGGGAGAGAGAGAGAGAGAGACACAGATTGAGAGAGAGAGAGAGAGAGAGAGAGAGAGAGAGAGAGACGCTATAATCAGCGGGAAATGGCTGCTGCAGCTTCGAGCCCTATTCTAATACAGCACATAAAATATATAGGACACAACAAAGATAAGAAAATGAAACAATGAACTCGTCTGCGCTTTTACGATAGACTGTGCGTTTCGGTATATCTGAGGGGTGCGTGCGTGCGGATGTATGTATGGCAGAACGTGAAAGAGCAAGAGAGAGCGAGAGTAAGCGTGCGTGTGTGTGTGTGTTCTGGCGAGAAAGGAAATAAAAGACAGCTCCAAGCAGCAAGCAACACCAAGCCATGGAGGGCGAGTAAGTCCTTGCATTTTATTTAACCAAACAGAAGACTACACCCACGAAATGCTCAACATATTATTTTCCTTGTACAACATATTATTTTTCCGTTTTTACCACCTTGAAGATGGCCAAACAACCCCGGAATGCGCCGTGCGCGGATGTAGGTATAAAAATTTGAACGATGTCGCTTTGGCTGTTTCCAGTGTACGTTCATTTCTACCCACATCTCTGAAAGCAATATACTCTTAAACACTAATACACGCAGATCTTTTTTATCAATAAAATATGTCACGGAATGCGTAGATGACCAGGGAAATACATATGGCGTTAAAAAAAAAAAAAAAACATAATCGCGTTACAGACAGGATTCAGTGATGTCGCTGGATGTAAAGGGAGAGCAAGGTCTTCTATGTACATTTTTATAATCAAACCGAGTGTCATTCCGGTTTTGGTTTTTAAGGCCAAACTTTATGAATGAAATGCGATTTTCTCTCTCCCCTTCTTCTTCGACCTCCTCCTGTTCTTCCTTCCCTCATACCCCCTCCCCCAACCCAGCGTTCGCTTCCTCCATTCTTTATTGCACCCACTCAGCCTTCTTTTCCTTTCCAACTGTTTACTATGTATTTCTGTAGCATAACAGGTTTTAATCTGCTTCTTTTATCCTAATTCATTCATAAACCTGCTTGTGACAATGCGCGAGTGAGTGCGCTTCTGAACCAGCGGAGGGACAGAAAGAACGTAATGTCTTCAAATAATTAGCAGCGCAGAACATCGGAGATTCTCTGGATCAAAAATGCGTAATCATTTGCGTTTATTATATAATGTTTTGAAACGGCACACTGATGACGAAAAATACCGCGGCAACATTGTGGCCGTGAAATCGTCATACGGGCCTCGTATAGATCACGGGTGCGTTCATTGATATATCTCTGAAATAAATGCTCCGTGGATTTCTCTTTCCCTCTTTCAGCCACTCAGGCTGACACATCTCAGTCTGTCTCGAGATATTTTGCCGTTGTTTTGTCAAGTGTCGTTTTATGGTTGACTTTTTTTTTGTATTCTGCTTTGTACACAGTGCTTCGTGTATTCACCTCTTACAGACCATGTTGGTTTAAGCATTAAACAATATTAAAAGAGCCATCTCTGGAAATATGTTGAGTTTTCTGGGTTGTAAGGCAAGATCACTTGATCATTCACTAAAATTAGAGCTCATTTCCTGCCATTGATAATAGTATCTCATTGGCGAAGTTTACAAAATAAACCTGATGGTAGAATACTGTATATATTAATGGAAAACACAAAGTTTTATAACCAGGTTTTGGTAAATCATAAATGATCTTACTTATCTGCATTGATAGTGTCGCTTCATTTGTTGTTATATGAAGTTATATGTATTGAACAAAATATTCATACTTTCCCTATTAGTCATAAGTATTTTATTCCAAAACGTAAACACATCTGCCTTTCCTGCTTTACCTGTTTTACTGGTTCTTCAATAAATCTATTTGTAATTTTGATGTTTGGGTTTGCACCTGTGTGTGTGTGTGTGTGTGTGTGTGTGTGTGTGTGTGTGTGTGTGTGTGGGTGTGTTATGGTGGGTGGGAATATATTGGATATTTATGTCATGTGCATTTATGTAGGTAATTATTTATGCATTTATAGAAGTGTTTTTGTATGTGAATGTTTCTGATGCTCTACCAGATTGTGCCCTCATACATCAAAACTCTCTTACAGCGTGCGTGTCCGTGCAGTGGTGATGACGCGTGATGATTCTAGTGGCGGCTGGGTACCCCTTGGAGGTGGAGGCCTAAGCCACGTTGTCATCTGTAAAGGGAGGAGTTCTGAAAGCCAAGGGCAAAAAGAGTATGTCATACGTGGAGAGAGGCTGCGCGATCGAGCAGTGAGTGTGTGCGTGTGTTCATGCCTGTCTTCAACTGACTCACTAGCTTTTCATAAAACTCTGACTTATGAGCTCGTTGGGTCAGTGTTTAGAGAATATACATGACATCTGTGTACCAACTTATTCAGAGACCCACACTGACTCTTCTCTTTTTATGTAGCCTGTGCTCGAATGTGCCATTCGAAGGGGTCTGATCTACAACAAGGTGAACCCAATCTTCCATCATTGGCGTGTGGAGGAGAAGAAGTTTGGTCTGACCTTTCAGAGTCCAGCTGATGCAATTTCTTTTGAGAAGGGCCTTCAAATTATTCTCAACAAGTTGGACAGAGGTATGCCATGAATTTGGAGGCAGAATGCAATTATACTGCTGAAATTACAAAAATGTATTTTGGTTATAGTATGAGCTGCTTTTAAATTGTTCAATCTTATGATCAAGTCTGTGTTTGTTTATGATAGGAAAGATATTGTAATCTTTGTGAGAACTGAATTTTAATGAAAATATTCACAATAGTTTTGGAAAAGAAAAATCATAATCCAGTTGTTTCTCAATAACTTGCCTTTAAGGCTTTGACTCTTCTTCTTCCTCCACGCCAGAAGAAGGAGACACTGAAGATGATGGTCAAGAAGTGAGTCTATTTATCACCTCATGGCTTTAATAATAAATAAATTGTGGTTTAACTACAGTTCTCGGACATGGCATGGTTTTTAGCTGTGAAAGTTCTTTGTCGTGCAGGTAAAATATAATAAGTAGGTGTTAAAAGAAGGCAACTGGGCTTGTTTGAAGTTATTGAAGATGGCTCCAAAAGGCTTTTTCTGTTCTGTCTGACTACTGGGAAGTTCAAGTAGTTATCTAGTGGATCAAAAAGAACTCTCAATCAAGACATTGAGATCACCTGGGGCATTGAATCATCCTGTATGTGTGTGACCCTGGGAGCCAATTGTGAACAGTGTAAGCAGTCCCTGTCAGACACTGAAATTAGCTGAGTTTTGGTAGGTGTCTGAATTCCATTGTCTGGGAATGGTGTCAAGGACTGCATTGTAGGTGGCTGATAGGTGGTGTCTCAGGCCACCTCCTCTGTTTATAGTAATGATCATTTCAAGCTGAGGAAGATAGCTTATTTCTTTCCTCTTTCAGTTAAAAAAGAAAAGGGTTAGCTTTTTCTCCAACAAAGCTAACCACTCCAGACCCATGGCACTGACTTCACATGTCATGAAGATCCTTGAAAGACTAATACTGGATCAACTCTGACCCATGGTTATTCAACATATAATTGCACCTACCAGCTTCATCTTGGAGTCAAGGAAGCCATTATATACCTGCTTAATCATGTCTACACCCAACTGGACCAGCCGACAAGCACTGTTAGGGCCATGTTTTTTTTTTACTTTTCCAATGCATTCAACACCATTAGGCCAACCCTCTTGAGTGAAAAACTGACAGAAAAGCAGGTGAACACCTCTCTTTTGTCCTGGATTGTGGACTACCTGACTGGAAGACCACAGTATCTGCGCCTGCGGAACTGAGTGTCGGATATGGTTGTCAGCAACACCGGAGTACCACAAGAGGCTGTCCTGTCACCTCTCCTCTTTACCCACTATACAATGGACTTCAGCTTCAGGGCATCAATGTGGAAATGGTGGAGGATTACAAATACCTTGGAGTTCATATGAACAATAAAGTAGACTGGGTTAACAACATAACTGCACTGTACAAGAAGGGTGAAGGCCATCTCTTCTTTTCTGAGGAGGCCAAGGTCATTTATTAGCTGTTGGACACTGCTCAAGACATTTTATGTTGCCAGCCCTATCCTCTATGCTGTTGCATGCTGGGGCAGCAGGTTGAGGGTCAAAAACGCTAACAGACAGAACAAACTAATCCACAAGGCCGGTAACGTTTTGAGGATGGAACTGGACTCTCTGACGGTACTGTCGGAGATTTGAATGCTGTCCAAAATAAAGACTATATTGAACAATACCTCCCACTTGCTTCACAACTTGCTGATTATTCACAGGAGCATGTTCAGTAAGCGACTGATACCACCTAAATGCTCCACTGAATGACACAGGAAATCATTCTTACCTGTGGCCATTAAACTGTACACCTCTCCATATGGCAACAACATCCACTGTTATATATTTACATTTTGCACTACATTTACATTCTACTGTTTATCAATATGATATGTGCCCGTTATTAGCCTAGCGCCGGTTATTATCCTTATTTTATAATAGTAAATAATTATATTTAATAATATAATAATAATCTTTAATAAAAACATTTTCACGGCTTTGTTTAGCGATGTACTTGACAACTCGATCACGTGTTTTGATAATTTCTCAATCGGTTCACTTCCGATATCCCATGATGCCCTATGCTACCTCATTCAAAAGCATGGCGCTTTTTATATACATGCCGCCATTTGCCTGTGCTTCCGTGTAGATTTAGATCATGTTGGCTTGTACAAACCTGGGTAAAATATAGTCCAAACTGATGTGATTCGTACAGACAAGCATGGCGCCGAAGCGAAGTAGATCTAAACAACCAACATTAAATACGTTGTGGAAGCAACTCAAGACCAATGATTCCACTGTTTCGGAAACATCCGTATCTCATGAAGTAGGTAAAAAAGTTTTATGTCATGTCCGAACACAAATTATTTCTTGATTGCACTGAGCGATAATAGTGAAAACTAGCCCCCAACTAAACTACCCTAATCTTATTCTAATAGCCTAATCTTATGAATCCTAAAATATTATATAAACAGTTTTGACAGATTTGGGTAGCATTTTGATTCACAAATGTTCTATATTAGTAAGGTTAGATTTTTCAAATAAGAAGTTTTATGTACTTTCCTTTAAGAAGTAAGTCTACTATTCTTGTAACAAATACTATTTTTTATAATATAAACGTTTAGTTTTATTTGCTTCTAGCTTGTCTGATTTTCCTCATAAATATGGGCCCAGAATGCACCACAGAGCACATGAATTTTAAATTTTAATTTTTATATATATATATATATATATATATATATATATATATATATATATATATATATATATATATATATACACACACACACACACACACACACACACACACACACTAGTCCTTCCCAAAAAATTAGCATATTGTGATAAAGTTCATTATTTTCTGTAATGTACTGATAAAAATTTAACTTTCATATATTTTAGATTCATTGCACACCAACTGAAATATTTCAGGTCTTTTATTGTTTTAATACTGATGATTTTGGCATACAGCTCATGAAAACCCAAAATTCCTATGACTGCTTCAATGCGGCGTGGCATGGAGGCAATCAGCCTGTGGCACTGCTGAGGTGTTACGGAGGCCCAGGGTGCTTCGATAGCGGCCTTAAGCTCATCCACAGTGTTGGGTCTGGTGTCTCTCAACTTTCTCTTCACAATATCCCACAGATTCTCTATGGGGTTCAGGTCAGGAGAGTTGGTAGGCCAATTGAGCACAGTAATACCATGGTCAGTAAACCATTTACCAGTGGTTTTGGCACTGTGAGCAGGTGCCAGGTCATGCTGAAAAATGAAAATCTTCATCTCCATAAAGCTTTTCAG